>CM038677.1:355146673-355794812 GCA_021605205.1 Aegilops longissima | reverse complement strand
CTCGATGGCGATCCCGGACTCGATCCAGCAAAGTGTCGGGGATGAGTTCCGTCGACCGACGGCGTGGTGGCGATGATGATGCTCCACCGGCGCGGGGCTTCGCCTAAGCTCCGCGACGATATGACTTCTCCGGCGAGGCTTCGCCTAAGCTCATGACGATATGACGAAGTGGAATATGGTGGAGGGGCACCGCACATGGCTAAGGAACGATCCGTAGATCAACTTCGTGTTGGGGTGCCCCCCCCCGTATATAAAGGAGCAAGGGGTGCGGCCAGCCCAAGGCGCGCTGGAGAGTCCTACTCCCACGGAGTAGGACTCCCCCTTCCTAGTTGGAATAGGATTGGGGAGGGGAAGAGGGAAGAAGGCGCCCCCCCTCCTTGTCCTATTCGGACTAGAGGGAGGGGGCGGCCTGCCTGCTGCAGCGGCCCTTCCTCTTCTCCCTATGGCCCATTAAGGCCCATTGACCCCCGGGGTTCCGTAACCCCGGTGTTCGATAACTTCCTGTTTTCATCGGAACCTTTCCAAAGTCAAACATAGGCTTCCAATATATCAATCTTTATGTCTCGACCATTTGAGACTCCTCGTCATGTCCGTGATCACATCCGGGACTCGAACAACCTTGGTACATCAAAACTTATAAACTCATAATGAACTGTCATCGAAGCGTTAAGCATGCGGACCCTACGGGTTCGAGAACTATGTAGACATGACCTAGAACCATTCTCGGTCAATAACCAATAGCGGAACACGGATGCCCATATTGGTTCCTACATATTCTCGAAGATCTTTATCGGTCAAACCGCATAACGATATCGTTGTTCCTTTTGTCATCGGTATGTTACTTACGAGATTCGATCGTCGGTATCAATACCTAGTTCAATCTCGTTCTTGGTAAGTCTCTTTACTCGTTCCGTAATACATCATCTCACAACTAACTCACTAGTTGTAAGGCTTGCAAGGCTTATGTGATGTGTATTACCGAGAAGGCCAGAGATACCTCTCCGACAATCGGAGTGACAAAACCTAATCTCGAAATCGCCAACCCAACAAGTACCTTTGGAGACACTGTAGTACTCCTTTATAATCACCCGATTCGTTGTGACGTTTGGTAGTACCAAAGTGTTCCTCCGGTAAGCAGGAGTTGCATAATCTCATAGTTACGAGGAACATGTATAGGTCATGAAGAAAGCAATAGCAATATACTAAGCGATCAAGTGCTAAGCTAACGGAATGGGTCATGTCAATCACATCATTCTCCTAATGATGTGATCCCATTAATCAAATGACAACACATGTCTATGGTTAGGAAACATAACCATCTTGATTAATGAGCTAGTCTAGTAGAGGCATACTAGTGACTATCTGTTTGTCTATGTATTCACACATGTATTATGTTTCGGTTAATACAATTCTAGCATGAATAATAAACATTTATCATGATATAAGGAAATAAATAATAACTTTATTATTGCCTCTAGGGCATATTTCCTTGATCTCCCACTTGCACTAGAGTCAATAATCTAGATTACGGTAATGATTCTAACACCCATGGAGTCTTGGTGCTGATCATGTTTTGCTCGTGGAAGAGGCTTAGTCAGCAGGTCGCAACATTCAGATCCGTATGTATTTTGCAAATCTCTATGTCTCCCACTTGGACTTGGTCCCGAATGGAATTGAAGCGTCTTTTGATATGCTTGGTCCTCTTGTGAAATCTGGATTCCTTTGCCAAGGCAATTGCACGATATTGTCACGAGAAGATCTTCATTGGTCCCGATGCACTAGGTATGACACCTAGATCGGAAATGAACTCTTTCATCGAGACTCCTTCATTTGCTGCTTCGAAGCAGCTATGTACTCCGCTTCACATGTAGATCCCGCCACGGCGCTTTGTTTAGAACTGCACCAACCGACAGCTCCACCGTTTAATAAAAATACGTATCCGGTTTGCGATTTAGAATCGTCCGGATCGGTGTCAAAGCTTACATCGGCGTAACCATTTACGACTAGCTCTTTGTCACCTCCATATCGAGAAACATATCCTTAGTCCTTTTCGGTATTTCAGGATGTTCTTGACCGCTGTCGATGATCCACTCTGGATTACTTTGGTACCTTCCTGCCAAGCTTACAGCTAAGCATCGTCAGTCTGGTACACAGCATTGCATACATGATAGAGCCTATGGCTGAAGCATAGGAACATCTTTCATTTTCTCTCTATCTTCTGCTGTGGTCGGGCATTGAGTCGACTCAATCTTACACCTTGTAATCTGGTAAAAACCTTTCTTTGCTGATCCATTTTGAACTTCTTCAAAACTTTATCAAGGTATGTGCTTTGTGAAAGTCAATTAAGCGTCTTGATCTATCTCTATAGATCTTGATGCCCAATATGTAAGCAGCTTCACGAGGTCTTTCATTGAAAACTTTTATTCAAGTATCCTTTTATGCTATCCAGAAATTCTATATCATTTCCAATCAACAATATATCGTCCACATATAATATCGGAAATGCTCTGAGCTCCCACTCACTTTCTTGTAAATACACGCTTCTCCAAAAGTCATATAAAACCATATGCTTTGATCACACTATCAAAGCGTTTATTCCAACTCGAGAGGCTTGCACTGACCATAAATTGATCGTTGGAGCTTGCACACTTTGTTAGCACCCTTTGGATCAACAAAACCTTCTGGTTGCATCATATACAACTCTTCTTCTAGAAATCCATTCAAGAATGCAGTTTTACATCCATTTGCCAAATTTCATAATCATAAAATGCGGCAATTGCTAACATGATTCGGACAGACTTAAGCATCGCTTCGGTGAGAAAGTCTCATCGTAGTCAACCCCTTGAACTTGTCGAAAACCTTTTGCAACAAGTCGAGCTTTGTAGACAGTTACATTACCATCGGCGTCACTCTTCTTCTTAAAGATCCATTTATTCTCAATGGCTTGCCGATCATCGGGCAAGTCAACCAAAGTCCATACTTTGTTCTCATACATGGATCCCATCTCAGATTTCATGGCTTCCAGCCATTTCATGAATCTGGGCTCACCATCGCTTCTTCATAGTTTGTAGGTTCGCCATGGTCAAGTAACATGACTTCGAATAGGATTACCGTACCACTCAGTGCGTATTTTACTCTGGTTGACCTCGAAGTTCAGTAGTAACTTGATCTGAAGCTTCATGATCATCATCATTAGTTTCCTCACTAATTGGTGTAGTTGTCACAGAACCGTTTCTTGTGATGAACTACCTTCAATAAGGGAGCAGATCTGATTATCTCATCAAGTTCTACTTTCCTCACACTCACTTCTTTCGAGAAAACTCCTTCTCTAGAAAGGATCCGACTTTAGCAACGAAAACCTTGCCTTCAGATCTGTGATAGAAGGTGTACCCAACAGTCTCCTTTGGGTATCCTATGAAGACACATTTCTCGATTTGGGTTCGAGCTTATCGGTTGAAGTTTCTTCACATAAGCATCGCAGCCCCAAACTTTAAGAAACGACAACTTTGGTTTCTTGCCAAACCACAGTTCATACGGTGTCGTCTCAACGGACTTAGATGGTGCCCTATTTAGCGTGAATGCGGCCGTCTCTAAAGCATATCCCCAAAGCGATAGCGGTAAATCAGTAAGAGACATCATAGATCTCACCATATCAAGTAAAGTACGATTCTGACGTTCGGACACACCATTTCTCTGTGGTGTTCGGGTGGCGTGAGTTGCGAAACTATTCCACATTGTTTCAAATGTAAACCAAACTCGTAACTCAAATATTCTCCTCCACGATCCGATCGTAGAAACTTTATTTTCTTGTTACGATGATTTTCCACTTCACTCTGAAATTCTTTGAACTTTTCAAATGTTTCAGATTTGTGTTTCATTAAGTAGATATACACATATCTGCTCAAATCATCTGT
The DNA here is from genome assembly GCA_021605205.1 of Aegilops longissima. Classification (NCBI taxonomy): domain Eukaryota; kingdom Viridiplantae; phylum Streptophyta; class Magnoliopsida; order Poales; family Poaceae; genus Aegilops; species Aegilops longissima. The sequence continues at coordinate 355,790,898 of CM038677.1, read as the reverse complement.
GAAGGTGAGAAAATAATGATACCCGCCGCGTGCCTCAACATTCATTGGACCACAAACATCAGTATGTATGATTTCCAACAAATCAGTTGCTCGCTCCATAGTTCCGGAGAACGGTGTTTTAGTCATCTTGCCCATGAGGCACGGTTCGCAAGTACCAAGTGATTCATAATCAAGTGATTCCAGAAGCCCATCAGTATGGAGTTTCTTCATGCGTTTTACACCGATATGACCCAAACGGCAGTGCCACAAATAAGTTGCATTATCATTATCAACTCTGCATCTTTTGGTTTTAACACTATGAATATGTGTACTACTACTATCGAGATTCAATAAAAATAGACCACTCTTCAAGGGTGCATGACCATAAAAGATATTATTCATATAAATAGAACAACCATTATTCTCTGTCTTAAATGAATAACCGTCTCGCATCAAACAAGATCCAGATATAATGTTCATGCTTAACGCGGCACCAAATAACAATTATTTAGGTCTAAAACTAATCCCGATGGTAGATGTAGAGGTAGCGTGCCGACCGCGATCACATCGACTTTGGAACCATTTCCCAGCGCATCGTCACCTCGTCCTTAGCCAATCTTCGCAATCCGTAGTTCTGTTTGAGTTGCAAATATTAGCAATGAACCGTTATCAAATACCAGTACTACTGCGAGTATTAGTAAGGTACACATCAATAACATGTATATCACATATACCTTTGATCACCTTGCCATCCTTCTTATCCGCCAAATACTTGGGGCAGTTCCGCTTCCGATGTCGGTTTGCTTGCGGTAAAAACACTCGATTTCAGCTTAGGTCCGGACTTGGGTTTCTTCTCTTGAGCAGCAACTTTCTTGCTGTTCTTTTGAAGTTCCCTTCTTCTTTCCTTTGCCCTTTTCTTGAAACTAGTGGTCTTGTTGACCATCAACACTTGATGCTCTTTCTTGATTTCTACCTCCATGACTTTTAGCATTGCGAAGAGCTCGGGAATTGTTTTGGTCATCCTTGCATATTATAGTTCATCACGAAGCTCTTGTAGCTTGGTGGCGTGATTGGAGAATTCATCAATGACACTATCATCCGGAAGAGTAACTCCCAGTTGAATCAAGTGATTATTATACCCGGACATTTTGAGTATATGTTCCTTGATGAACTATTCTCCTCCATCTTGCAGCTATAGAACTTATTGGAGACTTCATATCTCTCAATCCGGGCATTTGCTTGAAATATTAACTTCAACTCTGGAACATCTCATATGCTCCATGACGTTCAAAACGTCGTTGAAGACCAGTTCTAAGCCGTAAAGCATGGCACACTGAACTATCGAGTAGTCATCGACTTTGCTCGCGAGACGTTCACAACTTCGGCGTTGCTCTCTGCGAGCGGCACCCAGCGGTGCTTCCAGGGCGTAATTCTTACGTGCAGCAATGAGGATAATCCTCAAATTCGGACCCGTCCGTGTAATTACTACCATCATCTTTCAACTTTGCTTTCTCAAGGAGCATTAAAATTCAACGGAACAACAAAGACGAGCCATCTATCTACGATAAACATAGACAAGCAAAAATACTATCGGTACTAAGTTCATGATAAATTTAAGTTTAATTAATCATATTAAAACCTCCCACTTAGACAGACATCTCTCTAGTCATCTAAGTGATTCGTGATCCAAATCAACTAAACCATGTCCGATCATCACGTGAGATGGAGTAGTTTCAATGGTGAACATCACTATGTTGATCATATCTACTATATGATTCATGCTCGACCTTCGGTCTCCGTGTTCGAGGCCATATCTGTTATATGCTAGGCTCGTCAAGTTTAACTTGAGTATTCGCGTGCATAACTGTTTTGCACCCGTTGTATTTGAGCGTAGAGCCTATCACACCGATCATCACGTGGTGTCTCGGCACGAAGAACTTTCATAGCGGTGCATACTCAGGAGAACACTTCTTGATAATTTTAGTGAGAGATCATCTTATAATGCTACCGTCAATCAAAGCAAGATAAGATGCATAAAGGATAAACATCACATGCAATCAATATAAGTGATATGATATGGTCATCATCATCTTGTGCTTGTGATCTCCATCGCGAAGCAAATCATGATCACCATTGTCACCGGCGCGACACCTTGATCTCCATCGTAGCATCGTTGTCGTCTCGCCAACTATTGCTTCTCGACTATCGCTCTGCTTAGTGATAAAGTAAAGCAATTACATGGCTTTGCATTTCATACAATAAGCGACAACCATATGGCTCCTGCCAGATTGCGATAACTTCGGTTACAAAACATGATCATCTCATACAATAAAATATAGCATCACGTCTTGACCACATCACATCACAACATGCCTGCAAAAACAAGTTAGGCGTCCTCTACTTTGTTGTTGCAAGTTTTACGTGGCTGCTACGGGCTGAGCAAGAACCGTTCTTACCTCGCATCAAAACCACAGCGATAGTTTGTCAAGTTGGTGTTGTTTTAACCTTCGCAAGGACCGGGCGTAGCCACACTCAGTTCAACTAAAGTGAGAAAGCGGACACCGCCGGTCACCTTTAAGCAACTAGTGCTCGAGCGGTGAAACCAGTCTCGCGTAAGCGTCTGCGTAATGTCGGTCCGGGCGCTTCATCTCACAATACCGCCGAACAAAGTATGACATGCTTTGGTAAGCGGTATGACTTATATCGCCTACAACTCACTTGTGTTCTACTCGTGCATATGACATCAACGCATAAAACCAGGCTCGGATGCCATTTGTTGGGGAGCGTAGTAATTTCAAAAAATTCCTACGCACACGCAGACCATGGTGATGGCATAGCAACGAGAGGAGAGTGTCGTCCACGTACCCTCGTGAACCGAAAGCGAAGCGTTATAACAACGCGGTTGATGTAGTAAATGCGTCTTCACGATCCGACCGATCCAAGCACCGAGCGTCACGGCACCTCCGAGTTACGCACACGTTCAGCTCGATGGCGATCCCGGACTCGATCCAGCAAAGTGTCGGGGATGAGTTCCGTCGAGACGACGGCGTGGTGACGATGATGATGCTCCACCGGCGCAGGGCTTCGCCTAAGCTCATGACGATATGACTTCTCCGGCGCAGGCTTCGCCTAAGCTCATGACGATATGACCAAGTGGAATATGGTGGAGGGGCACCGCACGGCTAAGGAACGATCCGTAGATCAACTTGTGTTCAGGGTGCCCCCTGCCTCAGATATAAAGGAGCAAGAAGTGCGGCCAGCCCAAGGGGCGGCGCTGGAGAGTCTACTCCCACCGAGTAGGACTCCCCCTTCCTAGTTGGAATAGGATTGGGGAGGGAAGAGGGAAGGCGCCGCCCCTCTCCTGTCCTATTAGGACTAGAGGGGAGGGCGCGCCTGCCTGGCCGGCCCTTCCTCTTCTCCCTATGGCCCATTAAGGCCCATTGATCCCCGGGGTTCAGTAACCCCGGTGTTCGGTAACTTCTGTTTTCATCCGGAACCTTTCCAAGTCAAACATAGGCTTCAATATATCAATCTTTATGTTTCGACCATTTGAGACTCCTCGTCATGTCCGTGATCACATCCGGGACTCGAACAACCTTGGTACATCAAAACTTATAAACTCATAATGAACTGTCATCGAAGCGTTAGCGTGCGGACCCTACGGGTTCGAGAACTATGTAGACATGACCTAGAACCATTCTCGGTCAATAACCAATAGCGGAACCTGGATGCCCATATTGGTTCCTACATATTCTCTGAAGATCTTTATCGGTCAAACCGCATAACGATATCGTTGTTCCTTTTGTCATCGGTATGTTACTTACCCGAGATTCGATCGTCGGTATCCAATACCTAGTTCAATCTCGTTCTTGGTAAGTCTCTTTACTCGTTCCGTAATACATCATCTCACAACTAACTCATTAGTTGTAAGGCTTGCAAGGCTTATGTGATGTGTATTACCGAGAAGGCCAGAGATACCTCTCCGACAATCGGAGTGACAAAACCTAATCTCGAAATCGCCAACCCAACAAGTACCTTTGGAGACACCTGTAGTACTCCTTTATAATCACCCGATTACGTTGTGACGTTTGGTAGTACCAAAGTGTTCCTCCGTAAACAGGAGTTGCATAATCTCATAGTTACAGGGAACATGTATAGGTCATGAAGAAAGCAATAGCAATATACTAAGCGATCAAGTGCTAAGCTAACGGAATGGGTCATGTCAATCACATCATTCTCCTAATGATGTGATCCCATTAATCAAATGACAACACATGTCTATGGTTAGGAAACATAACCATCTTGATTAATGAGCTAGTCTAGTAGAGGCATACTAGTGACTATCTGTTTGTCTATGTATTCACACATGTATTATGTTTCCGGTTAATACAATTCTAGCATGAATAATAAACATTTATCATGATATAAGGAAATAAATAATAACTTTATTATTGCCTCTAGGGCATATTTCCTTCATTACCTCCATGTAACATCATAGTACACGCACTTTTGCGATAGTTAGATCGTTGTAAGCCCTTTGTTTGAATTGAATGAAGTGATTTTGTGTGCATTTGCTCATGTGCATTTGGGTAGTGTTTCTCCTTAGACCTCACTCTATTTCTTAATTTCTCATCTTTTCTAAACCCATCAGATGCCTCCGAGACGCGACCCCGGGTTTGTTTTCCCGCCAGAGATCGCCCAGTTGATTCAGCAGCAGAACACTTTGATCCAAACATTGGTATAGAACCAAGGCAACAACAACAACAACAACAACAACAACCCACCGCCACCACCACCTGCAGATCACTTGACTCGTTTTCTTAAGGCTGAACCAGCCGGTGTTTTCCAGTAGCACCGAGCCGATAGTAGCAGATGATTGGCTCCGTAAGGTAGGGAGGGAGTTGACAACTGCAGGATGTCTGAGATGGAGAAAGGTGAAGTTTGCTGCACACCAGCTTGAAGGACCCTTGGCAGCATGGTGGGAGAATTTTACAGCCACTTACCTGTGAACCTTTGTCACATGGGATCAGTTTGACAAGCTTTCCGCACCGCCCATGTCTCAAAGCAGGAGCTATGGCCATGAAGAAGCGTGAGTTCCGCAACTTCGCCAAGGAGGAAGGACTGTTGGCGAGATGTGGATGATTTTAGTAAGTTAGCACGTTATGCCCCGGATGACGTTGCTACGGCGATGCAGCTAAGCGGAGAGAAGTTTACGGAAGGACTGAATGATGAATTAAGCATGCAGTTGATGGTAGCAAGTTTCAATAACTACCGGAGTTGGTAGACCGTGCTCTCATGATAGAAGGAAAGCAGCACAAATTGAGAACCGCAAGAGGAAGTATGGGCAGGGGAAGTATAACTCGGAGCCCAGCAGAAGCCCGTTATACCCCTAAGCGGGGAGTTCAGTTTGACATACCCATGGAGGAGGTAGTTCGCACAACCATAATGGCCACAAGAATGGTAATGGGAATGGAGGAAGCAGCGGCGAACCGGACCACACCATCAACCCCAACCAAGAAAGACTTGAGTCATGTCACCGTTACAAGTGTTCCAAGAACGGACATTATGCAAATGAATGTCCCAAGGCCAAGGTGGAAATGGAAGCTCGAAAGAAGCCAAACCCTTTCAACAGAGACAGGTGAACCACATTGATGTGGAGGAGGTTGAAGATCAGCCCGATCACGATGTCGGTAAGTTTTTGGTTAAGTCATTTATCGCACTAGTTCTTTTCGATAGTGGTGCATCACATTCATACATATCAAGGGATTTGTGGATAGGTACAAATTACCAACCCAAGCCCTTAGGTCACCCATGCTAGTAACCTCACCCGGAGCAGAATACATGGCTAGTATATGGTGTGATCGACTGCCATTAAGGATTGGACACTATGTTTTTCCCTCGGACCTAATAGTTCTGGAATCCCAAGGATTGGATGTGATATTAGGCATGGATTGGTTATCGATGTATGGAGGAAACATCGATTGCGCAAGTAAGACGATTTTGCTCACAACACCAGAAGGAAGAAGGATTAGGTATGTATCGCGACATGGACCAAATAGGAATCAAGTAAATTCCTTATCAGGAGTTGTGCAGGAAGAAGTGCCAGTGGTGAAGGATTACCTTGATGTATTTCCGGAAGAGTTGCTAGGAATGCCACCGGATAGAGACATTGAGTTTTTGATAGAGCTTTTGCCAGGTACAGGCCCAATATCGAAGTGACCATACAGGATGCCCGCACAGGATTTGGCGGAAATCAAGAAGCAGATTAAGGAGCTGTTGGATAAAGGTTATATACGCCCAAGTTCTTTGCCTTGGGGATCACCCGTACTGTTAGTGGAGAAGAAGGATGGATCGTTAAGGATGGTTGTTGATTATCGTGGATTGAATGAAGTAACAATCAAGAACAAGTACCCACTACCAATGATAAATGATCTGTTTGATCGTTTGCAAGGAGCTAAAGTGTTTTCCAAGATCGATTTGCGATCAGGGTACCATCAGCTGAAGATTCGAGAGCAGGACATACCTAAGACAGCGTTCACCACAAGATATGGACTGTATGAGTACATCGTTATGTCATTTGGACCGACTAACGCGCCACCTATTTCATGAACCTGATGAACAAAGTGTTTATGGAGTTTTGGATAAGTTAAGTAAGTATGCGTTCATAGATGATATTTTGGTTTTCAAAAAGAATGAAGAGGAACATAAGGAACATTTGCGATTGGTTTTGGAGAAACTGAGGAAACATCAGTTATATGCCAAGTTCAGCAAATGTGAGTTTTGGCTAAAGGAAGTTGGATTTCTTGGACATGTTATATCCGGAGAAGGGATAGCAGTTGACCCCACGAAGGTTGAGACCGTAACCAAATGGGAAGCACCAACGACAGTTTGAGAGATCCGGAGTTTCCTTGGACTCGCAGGATACTACCGAAGATTCATTGAGAATTTCTCAAGGATTGCAAAGCCTATGACGGAATTGCTGAAAAAGGATACCAAGTTCATATGGACCGAGGCCCTGTGAGGCAAGTTTTCAGGAGTTGAAGAAAAGATTGGTTACCTCACCAAAGTTAATTTTGCGGATCGGACCAAGGATTATGAGGTGTATTGCGGCGCTTCACGTCGAGGACTTGGAGCAGTGCTTATGCAGGAAGGAAGAGTTGTTTCAGTATGCTTCACGACAGACTTAAGCCTCATGAGTTGAATTATGCCACACATGATTTGGAGTTAGCAGCCGTTGTGCATGCATTGAAGACATGGAGACATTTCCTCATTGGAAATCATTGTGAGGTATACACGGATCACAAGAGTTTGAAGTACATTTTCACGCAGATGAGTTAAACCTTAGACAAAGGAGATGGTTGGAACTCATCAAGGATTATGATATGAAATTGCATTATCATCCGGAAAGGCTAATGTAGTAGGCGGCGCATTGAGCCATAAGAGCCATGTCAATACGCTATTGACGGGAGAAATACCAAAGGAGCTAGCGAGAAGATCTTCGTGAGCTATGTTTGGAAATAGTTCCAGAGGCTATGTAGCAGCATTGGAGATTCAGTCTATGTTGATGGATAAAATCAGGAAGCTCGGAAAAGGACAAAGAGATTGCGGATATAAAGAAGAAAATGAGCGAAGGAAAAGCAAAGGGATTTCGTGAGGATGAGCACGATACCCTATGGTTTGAGGACCGTATTTACGTGCCAAATGACCCGGAGATCAGGAAGTTGATTCTGCAAGAGGCACATAATTCACCCTACTCGATTCACCCAGGAAATACCAAGATGTATTTAGATTTGAAGGAAACATTCTGGTGGACCGGAATGAAGAAGGATATCGTAGGGTATGTAGCAGTTTGTGATGTATGTCAAAGGGTGAAGGCAGAACATCAGAAGCCAGCAGGATTGTTGCAACCATTGCCGATACCCGAATGGAAGTGGGATAAACTAGGCATGGATTTCATCACAGGTTTGCCAAAGACTCGTTCAGGCTATGATTCAATTTGGGTTATAGTCGACCGCTTGACGAAGGTAGCGCATTTCATTCGATCAAGACTACCTATAGCGCTAAGTTGGCAAAGATATACATGACCAGAATTGTGTGTTTGCACGGAGTTCCGAGGAGTATCGTATCGATAGACGAACCCAATTTACCTCAAAGTTTTGGAATCGGTTGCATGAAGCGTTAGGAACCAGGCTGGAATTGATGAGCTTTCCACCCATGAGACCGATGGACAGGTGAGAGAGTCAATCAGATTTTGGAGGATATCTTTGAGAGCTTGTGCATTAGACTATGGATCTAGTTGGGGCGATAACTTGCCGTATGCAGAGTTTTCTTATAACAACAGTTACCAAACCAGCTTGAAGATGGCACCTTCGAGGCTTTATGCGGAAGGAGGTGTAGGACACCGTTATCATGGGATGAAGTTGGAGACCGTCAGTTGTTTGGACCAGATTTGATTAAGAAGTCTGAACAGAAAGTTAAGTTGATTCACGATAGGCTCAAGGTAGCCCAGTCCGCACGAGAAAAGCTATCTGGATTCAAAATGCAAAGCGATAGAATATGAAGTTGGAGACAGAATTTATCTTAGAGTATCCCCACTTGAGGAGTTAAGCGATTTGGAGTTAAAGGAAAGTTAGCACCACGTTTAGTTGGACCATATAGGATTTTGCAACGCATGGGAGAAGTTGCTTATAAGCTGGAATTGCGGAGGGACTGTCGGGGAGTTCATGATGTATTCCATGTTTCTCAGCTGAAGAAATGTCACTCCGAGATAGCAGAGATACCGTTAAGAGATACAATGCCACTTGAAGCAATTCAGTTCAAGGATGATTTAACATATGAGGAGAAACCAGTCAGGATTCTCGAATATGCCAGCAGAGTTACTCGCAGCAAGGTTATCAAGTTTTGCAAGGTTCAGCGGAGCCACCACACTGAGGATGAAGCCACCTGGGAAAGAGAAGAAGATTTGCTCAAAGACCACCTATTTTCTAGCCAACCCGAATCTCGAGGGCGAGATTCATCTTAAGGGGGGTAGGTTTGTAACATCCCAAATTTTCAATTTGGAATGTTATACATTAGATCATCATGCAAATCATATTTTCTTGCATTTTGTTGATCCTAGAAATTTCACGCAACTCAAGGACCCTCGGAGAGAGTTGGAGATTTCGAAATTTTCATATTTGAGTTCTCTCAAAACTATGAAAAGAGGATCGTTGGATTCATTTATTTTATCTTCAAATATTTTTCCAATATCAAAAATAAGAGAGGGAATAATATGACTTTCCCAAAATTTAGGAAAAATGAAGATTTAATAAATAAATCAACTTTTGGATTTTTCTCGGAGTTTATTTGCCTTAGGGAAAAATGCGTGTGTTCAAAAAAATTGCATTTTGGCCCGAGTAAAGTTCATTTTATTCGACTCATTTTTAGGAGTCGTGGAAAGTTTACTTTATTAATTTTGGAGTTCGTTTAGATTTTTTTTTTCTGTATTTTTCTGCGCGCGAAACCGATTTAAAAAAAAAACCCCAGCGCCTTGGGCCAAAGGCCCAAGCCGCCAGCCACCGGCCGGCCAGGAGGCCAACTCCATCGCGCGCTGCACAGGGAGCCAGGGAGCCACCGCTTCTTTTCCTAATCCTAGTAGGACTCTTGTACTACTTCTGTTTTTTTCCGTATTTGTTTCTAGATCTTTTCCTCTTTGTTTCCTAATCCTAGTCTATTTCTTGTCCCCTACCCCAAGCAAAAACCCTCCCCTCCCCAATATAAATACCCAAGCACCCCCCCCCTCTAACACATCAAACCAACACCTCTCCTATCCTCTCCTCTCCACACCTTGCCGCCACCCCTTGCACCACTGCCGCCCCTCCTGCGCGCCGCCGCCCTTGCGCCCGCCCGTCGCCCCTAACCGCCGCCCACGGAGCCCCTCGCCTCTTGAGTACTAGCCCAGCGCCCGCGTCACCTTTTCTTTTCCTCGGTTCGGTTTTTCAGTAATCGTTCCGATTTCCGTTCGATTTCCGTTCCCGGTTTCTAGATCGGTTTCGTTTGGTTTTCTTTCCGAAACCCTAGATCGGTTTTTCTCGCCGGTTTTTCTTTCGGTTTTGTTTATGGCGTTAGCGGACCGTTCGTCCTAACGAGCGTGATCACCAGTTTGCTTCGGTTAATGAGCGTCCATTCGTTCAACCGTTCGTCGTTTTCTTTCTCATCGGATTTATTCCGCTATTTTTCTGATAGCGATTTCAGATCTGATTTTCTTTCTAGTCTATCTTCTCGCTCGTTTATCGGAATCAGGTGATTCAAGCGCTTGGAGTTTCGTTTCGAAACCGCCGTTCCGACTAATCAACTTAACCAAGGTTTTGCTACTGTAAAATTTGACTTAGTTTCAACTTGCTAGAACGGAGTTGTTTTCTTTCGTCGTTTGACTTTCGTTGCTTTATTTGATTCGATTCTTTTTGCAACCAGGGTTCTTAAGTTGAACTTTCTGGTTAGATCTTTTATTCGAGATTTACCTGTGCATTAGATGAGTACTTATTGTATGCTTGTTGTTTCTCTGCGATAGATCACCCGAGTCGCGCCGCTTGTTACTTGAGTCTCTAGGTTTCATGGATCATCGACAAGGCAAGTAACACTTTGATCATACTTTCTCATACCCAGTTTTTATGCATTAGATCAATCCTCAAACACTTGCATGATTAGGATCTAATTAAATTGTGGGATGGGAAGTAGATTGAGTAGTACCTATTACCTGTTTTACTTATGAAACCTTGGGAGTTACTTCTCGTTTGCTTATTATGCTATGCTATGCTAGTAGACGTGGATTGGGTGAGTGTATTCCATGACGGATGTGAGATTGTTAAATTAATGGTTTATTTAAGGTGGCAACAAACACACATCTGGGTGGATTGAGGCACCTGGTTTCTATCGAGACTTGCCTGTTTTTCTTGGACCGCCACCGGGCTCAAAGGGATCATAAGATCATTCATGCTAGTAACTTCCGTGTGCAGCCACAAGCCATTATGGGCTCTGGCATAGTTGATTAAGTCGTGTGAACTCTTACAGTGGTAGACTAGCTGATGTAGGGGTTGTAGGTGGTACGGTCTATGTTGGGGAACGTTGCAGAAAATTAAAATTTTTCCTACGGTTTCACCAAGATCCATCTATGAGTTCTACTAAGCAGCGAGTAAGGAGAGAGTTTGCATCTACATACCACTTGTAGATCGAGTGCGGGCGTTCGAGGGAGTGGTGATGATGAAGACGTTCCCAACGTGATTCCGATCACCGATGACCTAAGTGCTGAAAGGACAGCACCTCCGTGTTCAACACACGTACGGGACGATGGCGTCTCCTCCGTCTTGATCCAGCAAGAGTGAAGGAGAGGTTGAAGAAGACAATTCAATGGTAGCACGACGGCGTGGTGCAGCTGGTGCAGTAGTTCTCCCACAGGCTTCGCCAAGCTTGCGTGGAGAAAGAGAGGTGTTGGGAGGGAGGGCTGCGCCTTCAAGCTGTTGGCAGCCCTCCCCCACCCCTCTATTTATAGGAGGAGAGGGTCAGGGGGCCGGCCATCTAGGGCAAACCCTAGATGGGGCGGCGGCCAAGGGAGGAGGGAGGGTGGCTTGCCCCCAAGCTGGGGCGCCCCTTTAGGGTTTACCCTCCCAAACCCTAGCCGCATGGGCCTAGGTGGGAGGTGCGCCCAGCCACCGGGGCTGGCTCCCTCCCACTTAGCCCATGTGGCCCCCGGAGAGGTGGCCCCTCCGGTGGACCTCCGGAACCCTCCCGTGGCCCGGTACTTTTTACCGATACCACCAAAACTTCCCTGAGTCCGTTTAACCACTTTCCATATATAAATCTTTACCTCCGGACCATTCCGGAACTCCTCGTGACGTCCGGGATCTCATCCGGACTCGAACAACATTCGGTAATCACATACTTGTCTTCCTATTAACCCTAAGCGTCACCGAACCTTAAGTGTGTAGACCCTACGGGTTCGGAGACATCTGAGACATGACCGAGACTACCTCAAGTCAATAACCAACAGCGGGATCTGGATACCCATGTTGGTTCCCACATGCTCCTCGATGTTGTCATCGGATGAACCACGATGTCAAGGGTTCAAGCAACCCTGTATTCTATTCCCTTTGTCAGACGGTATGTTACTTGCCCGAGACTCGATCGTCGGTATCCCAATACCTCATTTAGTCTCGTTACCGGCAAGTCACTTTACTCGTACCGCAATGCATGATCCCGTGACCGACACTTGATCACTTTGAGCTCATTATGATGATGCATTACCGAGTGGGCCCTAGTGATACCTCTCCGTGTACGGAGTGACAAATCCGATCTCGATCCGTGTCAACCCAATGGTCACTTTCGAGATACCAGAGTGCACCTTTATAGTCACCCGATTCGTTGTGACGTTTGATACACCAAAGCACTCCTACGGTATCCGGAATTGCACGATCTCATGGTCTAAGGAAGAGATACTTGACATTGGAAAAGCTCTAGCAAAGCGAACTACACGATCTTTGTGCTATGCTTAGGATTGGGTCTTGTCCATCACGTCATTCTCCTAATGGCGTGATCCGTTATCAATGACATCCGATGTCCATAGTCGAAACCATGACTATCTGTTGACCAACGAGCTAGTCAACTAGAGGCTTACTAGGGACGTATTGTAGTCTATGTATTCACACGTGTATTACGATTTCCGGATAATACGGTTATAGCATGAATAAAGACAATTATCATGAACAAGGAAATATAATAATAATGCTTTTATTATTGCCTCTAGGGCATATTTCCAACAGTCTCCCACTTGCACTAGAGTCAATAATCTAGTTTACATTGTGATGAATCGAACACCCATAGAGTTCGGTGTTGATCATGTTTTGCCCATGGAAGAGGTTTAGTCAGCGGATCTGCGACATTCAGATCCGTATGCACTTTACAAATTTCTATGTCTCCATCTGAACATTTTCACGGATGGAGTTGAAGCGGCGCTTGATGTGCTGGTCTTCTTGTGAAACCTGGGCTCCTTGGCAAGGGCAATAGCTCCAGTGTTGTCACGAAGAGAGTTTGATCGGCCCGACGCATTGGGTATGACTCCTAGGTCGGTGATGAACTCCTTCACCCAAATTGCTTCATCGCTGCCTCCGAGGCTGCCATGTACTCCGCTTCACATGTAGATCCCGCCACGACGCTCTGCTTGCAGCTGCACCAGCTTCTCGCTCCACCATTCAACATATACACGTATCCGGTTTGTGACTTAGAGTCATCGGATCTGTGTCGAAGCTAAGCGTCGGCGTAACCTGTTACGACGAGCTCTTCGTCACCTCCATAAACGAAACATGTCCTTTGTCCTTTTCGTACTTCAGGATATTCTTGATCGCTGTCAGTGTTCCTTGCGGGATTACTTTGGTACCTTCCTACCAAACTTACGGCAAGGTTTACATCAGTCCGGTACACAGCATGGCATACATAATAGATCCTATGGCTGAGGCATAGGGATGACACTCATCTCTTCTTTATCTTTTGCCGTGGTCGGGCATTGAGCTGAGCTCAATCTCACACCTTGCAATCTGAGCAAGAACCCTTCTTGGACTGATCCATTTTGAACTTCTTCAAAATCTTATCAAGGTATGTGCTTTGTGAAAGACCTATGAGGCGTCTCGATCTATCTCTATAGATCTTGATGCCTAATATATAAGCAACTTCTCCAAGGTCCTTCATTGAAAACACTTATTCAAGTAGGCCTTAATGCTGTCCAAGAATTCTATATCATTTCCCATCAAAAGTATGTCATCTACATATAATATGAGAAATGCTACAGAGCTCCCACTCACTTTCTTGTAAACGCAGGCTTCTCCATAAGTCTCAATAAACTAAACGCTTTGATCATCTCATCAAAGCGAATGTTCCAACTCCGAGATGCTTGCACCAGCCCATAAATGGATCGCTGGAGCTTGCATACTTTGTTAGCATTCTTAGGATCGACAAAACCTTCCGGCTGTATCATATACAGCTCTTCCTTAAGATAGCCGTTAAGGACGCTGTTTTGGCGTCCATCTGCCATATCTCATAATCATAGTATGCGGCAATTGCTAACATGATTCGGACGGACTTAAGCTTCGCTACGGGAGAGAAAGTCTCATCGTAGTCAATCCCTTGAACTTGCCGATAACCCTTAGCGACAAGTCGAGCTTTATAGATGGTGACATTACCATCCGCGTCCGTCTTCTTCTTAAAGATCCATTTGTTTTCTATCGCTCGCCGATCATCGGGCAAGTCAGTCAAAGTCCACACTTTGTTTTCATACATGGATTCTATCTCGGATTTCATGGCTTCTAGCCATTTGTTGGAATCTGGGCCCGCCATTGCTTCTTCATAGTTCAAGGTTCACCGTTGTCTAACAACATGATTTCCGGACAGGGTTGCCGTACCACTGCAGTGCGGAACGTGTCCTAGTGGACCTCACGAAGTTCAAGAGCAACTTGATCCGAAGTACCTTGATCATCATCATGAATTTCCTCTTGGTTGGTGTAGGCATCACAGAACATTTTCTGAGCTGCACTACTTTCCTGTTCAAGAGGTAGTACTTCATCGAGTTCTACTTTCCTCCCACTTACTTCTTTCGAGAGAAACTCTTTTCGAAAGATTCCGTTCTTGGCAACAAAGATCTTGCCTTCGGATCTAAGGTAGAAGGTATACCCAAAGGTTTCCTTAGGGTATCCTATGAAGACGCATTTTCCGACTTGGGTTCGAGCTTTTCAGTTGAAGTTTCTTGACATAAGCATCGCATCCCCAAACTTTTAGAAACGACAGCTTAGGTTTCTTCCCAAACCATAATTCATACGGTGTCGTCTCAGCGGATTTAGACGGTGCCCTATTTAAAGTGAATGTAGCTGTCTCTAGAGCGTATCCCCAAAATGATAGCGGTAAATCGGTAAGAGACATCATAGATCGCACCATATCCAATAGAGTGCGATTCGACGTTCGGACACACCGTTCTGTTGAGGTGTTCGGTAGCGTTAGTTGTGAAACGATTCCACATTTTCTTAAGTGTGTACCAAATTCGTGACTTAAATATTCTCCTCCACGATCGATCGTAAGAATTTTATCTTTCGGTCACGTTGATTCTCTACTTCATTCTGAAATTCCTTGAACTTTTCAAAGGTCTCAGACTTGTGTTTCATCAAGTAGACATACCCATATCTACTCAAGTCATCTGTGAGAGTGAGAACATAACGATATCCTCCATGAGCCTCAACGCTCATTGGACCGCACACATCGGTATGTATGATTTCCAACAAGTTGGTTGCTCGCTCCATTGTTCCGAGAATGGAGTCTTGGTCATCTTGCCCATGAGGCATGGTTCGCATGTGTCAAATGATTCATAATCAAGAGACTCCAAAAGTCCATCGGCATGGAGCTTCTTCATGCGCTTGACACCAATGTGACCAAGGCGGCAAGTACACAAGTATGTGGGACTATCGTTATCAACTTTACATCTTTTGGTATTCACGCTATGAACATGTGTAATACTACGCCGAGATTCATTAAGAATAAACCATTGACCATCGGAGCATGACCATAAAACATATCTCTCATATAAATAGAACAACCATTATTCTCGGATTTAAATGAGTAGCCATCTCGCATTAAACGAGATCCGGATACAATATTCATGCTCAAACTTGGCACCAAATAACAATTATTAAGGTTCATAACTAATCCCGTAGGTAAATGAAGAGGTAGCGTGCGACGGCGATCACATCGACTCTGGAACCATTCCCGACGCGCGATCGTCACCTCGTCCTTCGCCATCTCCGCTTATTCCGCAGCTCCTGCTGTGAGTTACAAATATGAGCAACGGCACGGTATCAAATACCGGGAGTTACTACGATTCATGGTAAGGTACACATCAATTACATGTATATCAAATATACCTTTGGTGTTGCGGCCTTCTTATCCGCTAAGTATTTGGGGCAGTTCCGCTTCGAAAGGACCCTTCCCTTGCAATAAAAGCACTCGGTCTCGGGCTTGGGTCCATTCTTTGACTTCTTCCCGCAACTTGCTTGCGGGCGCGGCAATCTCCTTGCCGTCCTTCTTGAAGTTTTTCTTACCCTTGCCCTTCTTGAACTTAGTGGTCTTATTGACCATCAACACTTGATGTTCTTTCTTGATTTCAACCTCGGTGACTTCAAAGATAGAGAACACTTCAGAATGGTCTTTACCATCCCCGCATGTTGTAATTCATCACAAAGCTCTTGTAGCTTGGTGGGAGCGATCGGAGGATTCTGTCAATGACCGCCTCATCGGGGAGGTTAATATTCACTGGGTCATACGGTTGTGCAACCTGCACATCTTCGAATGTGCTCACCGACGTAACTGTTTTCCTCCATCTTACAACTATAGAACTTGTCGGAGATGTCATATCTCTCGACCGGGCGTGAGCTTGGAAAACAAGTTTCAGCTCCTCGAACATCTCATATGCTCCGTGGTGCTCAAAACGCTTTTGGAGCCCGGTTCTAAGCTGTAAAGCATGCCGCCTTGAGCGAGGGAGTAATCATCAAGACGAGACTGCCAAGCATTCATAATGTCTTGGTTCTCTGACGGAGCTTCACCTAGCGGTCCTTCTAGGACGATTGTTTCTGGCAGCTATGAGGATGATCCTCGGGTTCGGACCCAGTCCGTATAGTTGCTTGCCGTCATCTTTCAGCTTGGTTTTCTCTAGGAACGTTGAAGTTCAAGTTGACATGAGCGTTGGCCATTTGATCTACAAGACATATAATTCAAAAGTTTTAGACTAAGTTCATGATAATTAAGTTCATCTAATCAAATTATTAATGAACTCCCACTTAGATTAGACATCCTCTAGTCATCTAAGTGTTACATGATCCGAGTCAACTAGGCCGTGTCCGATCAACACGTGAGACGGACTAGTTTGCGTCGGTGAACATTCTCATGTTGATCGTATCTTCCATACGACTCGTGTTCGACCTTTCGGTCTCCGTGTTCCGAGGCCATGTCTTCACATGCTTAGGCTCGCAAGTTAACCCTAAGTGTTTCTGCGTGTGTAAATCTTGCTTACACCCGTTGTATGTGAACGTAAGAATCCATCACACCCGATTAACACGTGGTGCTTAGAAGCGACGAACTGTAGCAACGGTGCACGCTTAGGGAGAACACTTCTTGAAATTGTTCTAAGGGATCATCTTATTTACTACCGTCGTTCTAAGTAAACAAGATGTATAATCATAATAAACATCACATGCAATTATAAAGTAGTGACATGATATGGCCAATATCATATAGCTCCTTGATCTTCATCTTGGGGCTCCATGATCATCTCATCACGGCATGACACCATGATCTCCATCATCATGATCTCCATCATCGTGCCTCCATGAAGTTGTCACGCCAACGACTACTTCTACTTCTATGGCTAACGCGTTTAGCAATAAAGTAAAGTAAATTACATGGCGTTCTTCAATGACACGCAGGTCATACAAAAAATAAAGACAACTCCTATGGCTCCTGCCGGTTGTCATACTCATCGACATGCAAGTCGTGATTCCTATTACAAGAACATGATCTCATACATCACAATATATCATCATACATCACAACTTGGCCATATCACGTCACATGACAATTGCTGCAAAAACAAGTTAGGCGTCCTCTAATTGTTGTTGCATCTTTTACGTGGCTGCAATTGGGTTCTAGCAAGAACGTTTTCTTACCTACGAATAACCACAACGTGATCTTGTCAACTTCTATTTACCCTTCATAAGGACCCTGTTCATCGAATCCGCTCCCACTAAAGTAGGAGAGACAGACACCCGCCAGCCACCTTATGCAACTAGTGCATGTTAGTCGGTGGAACCGGTCTCACGTGAGAGCGTGTAAGGTTGGTCGGGCGCTTCATCCCACAATACCGCGGAAGCAAGAAACAACTAGTAACGGCAAGTAAGTTGACAAGATCCACGCCCACAACAAAATTGTGTTCTACTCGTGCAAAGAGAACTACGATAGACCTAGCTCGATACCACTTGTTGGGGAACGTTGCAGAAAATTAAAATTTTTCCTACGGTTTCACCAAGATCCATCTATGAGTTCTACTAAGCAACGAGTAACGGAGAGAGTTTGCATCTACATACCACTTGTAGATCGAGTACGGAGGCGTTCGAGGGAGTGGTGATGATGAAGACGTTCCAACGTGATTCCGATCACCGATGACCTAAGTGCTGAAAGGACAGCACCTCCGTGTTCAACACACGTGCGGGACGATGGCGTCTCCTCCGTCTTGATCCAGCAAGAGTGAAGGAGAGGTTGAAGAAGACAATTCAATGGCAGCCCGACGTGGTGCAGTGGTGCAGTAGTTCTCCCAGGGCTTCGCCAAGCTTGCGTGGAGAAAGAGAGGTGTTGGGAGGGAGGGCTGCGCCTTCAACTGTGTTGGCAGCCTCCCCCACCCCTCTATTTATAGGAGGAGAGGGTCAGGGGGCCGGCCATCTAGGGCAAACCCTAGATGGGGCGGCGGCCAAGGGAGGAGGGAGGGTGGCTTGCCCCCAAGCTGAGGCGCCCCTTTAGGGTTTCCCTCCCAAACCCTAGCCAAGATGGGCCTAGGTGGGAGGTGCGCCCAGCCCACCAGGGGCTGGCTCCCTCCCACTTAGCCCATGTGCCCCCCGAGAGGTGGCCCCTCGGTGGACCTCCGGAACCCTCCCGTGGCCCCTGACTTTACCAGATACCACCAAACTTCCCGAGTCCGTTTAACCACTTTCCATATATAAATCTTTACCTCCGGACCATTCCGAACTCCTCGTGACGTCCGGGATCTCATCCGGACTCAACAACATTCGGTAATCACATACTTGTCTTCCTATTAACCCTAAGCGTCACCGAACCTTAAGTGTGTAGACCCTACGGGTTCGGAGACATCATGCGACATGACCGAGACTACCTCAAGTCAATAACCAACAGCGGGATCTGGATACCCATGTTGGTTCCCATGCTCCTCGATGTTGTCATCGGATGAACCACGATGTCAAGGGTTCAAGCAACCCGTATTCTATTCCCTTTGTCGACGGTATGTTACTTGCCCGAGACTCGATCGTCGGTATCCCAATACCTCGTTTAGTCTCGTTACCGGCAAGTCACTTTACTCAGATCGCAATGCATGATCCCGTGACCGGACACTTGATCACTTTGAGCTCATTATGATGATGCATTACCGAGTGGGCCCTAGTGATACCTCTCCGTGTCTGGAGTGACAAATCCCGCCTCGATCCGTGTCAACCCAATGGTCACTTTCGGAGATACCTGTAGTGCACCTTTATAGTCACCCGATTCGTTGTGACGCTTTGATACACCCAAAGCACTCCTACGGTATCCGGAATTGCACGATCTCATGGTCTAAGGAAGAGATACTTGACATTGGAAAAGCTCTAGCAAAACGAACTACACGATCTTTGTGCTATGCTTAGGATTGGGTCTTGTCCATCACGTCATTCTCCTAATGACGTGATCCCGTTGTCAATGACATCCAATGTCCATAGTCAGGAAACCATGACTATCTGTTGACCAACGAGCTAGTCAACTAGAGGCTTACTAGGGACGTATTGTAGTCTATGTATTCACACGTGTATTACGATTTCCGGTTAATACAGTTATAGCATGAATAAAAGACAATTATCATGAACAAGGAAATATAATAATAATGCTTTTATTATTGCCTCTAGGGCATATTTCCAACAGTCTACCCATCATAAGGTGCAAACGCTTCTGAAAGACTATGTCTCGGTCATCCGTCTCTCAAACACCATGTAGTGCGAGAAACCAAACGGAGGCGATCGAGTCTTGTGGGGAAAAGTGCAAAACCTCTGCGAGTGTATAAACTAATCATGATTAGCCGTGTCCCGGTTATGGACATCTTGAGTATCTAGTACTTGAATATCATGTGAATCTCAACATGTTACTCTAATTAATATTGTTGGGTTTTTAATGAGTACTTTTTATTGGGACCGAGGATGTCATCAACCATTCTCAATGTTTAACAACCACCATGATAGTTAAACAAATTTATTCCTTTGCAGAGGGAAAATTGGCTTTATGCAAAACTATAACCAGAGAGCTTTCCACCAGCCACATATGCATGTAGTACAGGCTTATCATTCATTATTCTCTATGTGTTACATTGCCAAGATATTCCATGTGTCACCCGTTTCGGGCTGAAACTTTCATGTTGCAGACTTTTCGAATGACAGTAAGGTGCTTTTAGGTCGTGGTTCTATACTCGGTGATGTCACTGGAGTTGATGGACTCACTTATCTTCCAAGTCTTCCATTGTTAACGTTATTAGATGGCCTTAAGCCATATTTATTGTAATAAGTCCTCTTACGGATAACGATGTAATAAGTGTGTGATTGCTACTCTGTTATAAATCCTTCAAGCTTGTGTGGTGTCGGCATTACTGATCCGAGGATGACACTGAGCACGTAGACTTGATCCATTCGGGTCGGGTCGCTACAATAAGTATTACGGTGTGTGAACAAATTACTGTCGAGCAATTGATATAATTGAGCATAGTTATGAGAATATCTAGGTATGATCATGTATATAGGCATCACGTCCGTGACAAGTAGCCGACTCCTGCCTGCATCTACTACTATTACTCCACACATCGACTGCTATCCAGCATGCATCTAGAGTATTAAGTTCATAAGAACAGAGTAACGCTTTAAGCAAGATGACATGATGTAGAGGGATAAACTCAAGCAATATGATATAAACCCCATCTTTTTATCCTCGATGGCAACAATACAATACGTATCGTTTCCCCTTCTGTCACTGGGATTGAGCACCGCAAGATTGAACCCAAAGCTAAGCACTTCTCCCATTGCAAGAAAGATCAATCTAGTAGGCCAAACCAAACTGATAATTCGAATAGACTTGCAAAGATAACAAATCATACATAAAAGAATTCAGAGAAGATTCAAATATTTTTCATAGATAATCTTGATCATAAACCCACAATTCATCGAATCTCGACAAACACACCGCAAAAGAAGATTACATCTAATAGATCTCCAAGAGAATCGAGGAGAACTTTGTATTGAGATCCAAAGAGAGAGAAGAAGCCATCTAGCTAATAACTATGGACCCGAAGGTCTGAGGTAAACTACTCACACATCATCGGAGAGGCTATGGTGTTGATGTAGAAGCCCTCCGTGATCAATTTCCCCTTACATCTAATTGCTTGCATACCTTGTTAGCATTCTTAGGGTCGACAAAACCTTCCGGCTGCATCATATACAGCTCTTCCTTAAGATAACCGTTAAGGAATGCCGTTTTGATGTCCATCTGCCATATCTCATAATCATAGTATGCGGCAATTGCTAACATGATTCGACGGACTTAAGCTTCGCCACGGAGAGAAAGTCTCATCGTAGTCAATCCCTTGAACTTGCCGATAACCCTTAGTGACAAGTCGAGCTTTATAGATGGTGACATTACCATCCGTGTTCCGTCTTCTTCTTAAAGATCCATTTGTTTTCTATCGCTCGCCGATCATCTAGCAAGTCTGTCAAAGTCCATACTTTGTTTTCATACATGGATCCTATCTCGGATTGCATGGCTTCAAGCCATTTGTTGGAATCCGGGCCCGCCATCGCTTCTTCATAGTTCAAAGGTTCACCGTTGTCTAACAACATGATTTCCAGGACAGGGTTGCCATACCACTGTGTGGAACGTGTCCTTGTGGACCCACGAAGTTTTGTAGCAACTTGATCCAAGTACTTTGATCATCATCGTTAATTTCCTCTCCAAGAGGTGCAGGCACCACAGAACATTTTCCCGAGCTGCACTACTTTCCGTTCAAGAGGTAGTACTTCATCGAAGTTCTACTTTCCTCCCACTTACTCCTTTCGAGAGAAACTCTTTTCAAGAAAGGATCCGTTCTTGGTAACAAAGATCTTGCCTTCGGATCTAAGGTAGAAGGTATACCCAATGGTTTCCTTAGGGTATCCTACGAAGACGCATTTTTCCGACTTGGGTTCGAGCTTTTCAGGTTGAAGTTTCCTGACATAAGCATCGCACCCCCAAACTTTTAGAAACGATAGCTTAGGTTTCTTCCCAAACCATAATTCATACGGTGTCATCTCAATGGATTTAGACGGTGCCCTATTTAAAGTGAATGTAGCTGTCTCTAGAGCGTATCCCCAAAATGATAGCGGTAAATCTATAAGAGACATCGTAGATCGCACCATATCCAATAGAGTGCGATTACGACGTTCGGACACACCATTACGCTGAGGTGTTCCAGGCGGCGTGAGTTGTGAAACGATTCCATATTTCCTTAAGTGTGTACCAAATTCGTGACTTAAATATTCTCCTCCACGATCTGATCGTAAGAACTTTATTTTTCAGTCACGGTGATTCTCTACCTCATTCTAAAATTCCTTGAACTTTTCCAAGGTCTCAGACTTGTGTTTGATCAAGTAGAACATAACGATATCCTCCGCGAGCCTCGACGCTCATTGGACCGCACACATTGGTATGTATGATTTCCAATAAGTTGGTTGCTCGCTCCATTGTTCCGGAGAATGGAGTCTTGGTCATTTTGCCCATAAGGCATGGTTCGCATGTGTCAAATGATTCATAATCGAGAGACTCTAAAAGTCCATCAGAATGGAGCTTCTTCATGCGCTTGACACCAATGTGACCAAGGCGGCAGTGCCACAAGTATGTGGGACTATCGTTATCAACTTTACATAGTTTGGTATTCACACCATGAATATGTGTAATATTACGTTCGAGATTCATTAAGAATAAACCATTGACCATCGGAGCATGACCATAAAACATATCTCTCATATAAATAGAACAACCATTATTCTCGGATTTAAATGAGTAGCCATCTCGCATTAAACGAGATCATGATACAATGTTCATGCTCAAACTTGGCACTAAATAACAATTATTGAGGTTTAAAACTAATCCCGTAGGTAAATGTAGAGGTAGCGTGCCGACGGCGATCACATCGACCTTGGAACCATTCCCGCCACAAGATCGTCACCTCGCCCTTCGCCATCTCCGTTTATTCCGCAGCTCTGCTGTGAGTTACAAATATGAGCAACGACACGGTATCAAATACCGTGAGTTACTACGAGTACCGTAAGGTACACATCAATTACATGTATATCAAATATACCTTTAGTGTTGCCAGCCTTCTTGTCCGCTAAGTATTTGGGGCAGTTCCTTCCAAAGGCCCTTCCTTTGCAATAAAAGCACTTTGTCTCGTGTTTGGGTCCATTCTTTGACTTCTTCCCGCAACTTGCTTACGGGCGCCGCAACATCCTTGCCGTCCTTCTTGAAGTTCTTCTTACCCTTGCCCTTTTGAACTTAGTGGTTTTATTGACCATCAACACTTGATGTTCTTTCTTGATTTCAACCTCTGCGACTTCAAAGATTGAGAATACTTCGGAATGGTCTTCACCATCCCCTGCATATTGTTGTTCATCACAAAGCTCTTGTAGCTTGGTGGGAGCGATCAAGGATTCTGTCAATGAACGCCTCGTCCGGAGGTTAATGTCCAGTTGGGACGACGGTTGTGCAACCTGGACATTTTGAGTATGTGCTCACCGACAGTAACTGTTTTCCTCCATCTTACAACTATAGAACTTGTCGGAGACTTCATATCTCTCGACCGGGCATGAGCTTGGAAAACCATTTTCAGCTCCTCGAACATCTCATATGCTCGTGTTGCTCAAAACGCTTTTGGAGCCCGGTTCTAAGCTGTAAAGCATGCCGCATTGAACGAGGGAGTAATCATCAAGACGAGACCGCCAAGCATTCATAATGTCTTGGTTCTCAGGATGGGTGCATCACCTAGCGGTGCTTCTAGGACATATTGTTTCTTGGTTGCTATGAGGATGATCTCGGGTTCCGACCCAGTCCGAATAGTTGCTGCCATCATCTTTCAGCTTGGTTTTCTCTAGGAACGCGTTGAAGTTCATGGTGACATGAGCGTTGGCCATTTGATCTACAAGACATTTTGCAAAGATTTTAGACTAATGTTCATGATAATTAAGTTCATCTAATCAAATTATTTAATGAACTCCCACTCAGATTTGACATCCCTCTAGTCATCTAAGTGTTACATGATCCGAGTCGACTAGGCCGTGTCCGATCATCACGTGAGACGGACTAGTCATCGTCGGTGAACATCTCCATGTTGATCGTATCTTCCATACGACTCATGTTCGACCTTTGGTCTCTTGTGTTCATGCCATGTCTGTACATGCTAGGCTCGTCAAGTTAACCCTAAGTGTTTATGCATGTGTAAAACTGTCTTACACCCGTTGTATGTGAACGTAAGGATCTATCACACCCGATCATCACGTGGTGCTTGAAACGATTTAACTTTAGCAACGGTGCACGCTTAGGGGAACACTTTCTTGAAATTATTATAAGGATCATCTTATTTACTACCGTCGTTCTAAGTAAACAAGATGCATAAAACATAATAAACATCACATGCAATTATATAAAGTAGTGACATGATATGGCCAATATCATATAGCTCCTTTGATCTTCATCTTCGGGGCTCCATGATCATCTTGTCACCGGCATGACACCATGATCTCCATCATCATGATCTCCATCATTGTGTCTCCATGAAGTTGCTTGCCAACTATTACTTCTACTACTATGGCTAACACGTTTAGCAATAAAGTAAAGTAATTTACGTGGCGTTGAATCAATGACTCGCACGTCATACAATAATTAAGACAACTCCTATGGCTCCTGCCGGTTGTCATACTCATCGACATGCAAGTCGTGATTCCTATTACAAGAACATGATCTCATACATCACAATATATCATTCATCATTCATCACAACTTCTGGCCATATCACATCACATGACAATTGCTGCAAAAACAAGTTAGACGTCCTCTAATTGTTGTTGCATCTTTTACATGGCTGCAATTTGGTTCTAGCAAGAACGTTTTCTTACCTACGAATAACCAGAATGTGATTTTGTCAACTTCTATTTACCCTTCATAAGGACCCTTTTCATCTAATCCGCTCCAACTAAAGTAGGAGAGACAGACACCCGCTAGCCACCTTATGCAACTAGTGCATGTCAGTCGGTGGAACCTGTCTCACGTAAGCGTACGTGTAAGGTCGGTCCGGGCCGCTTAATCCTACAATACCGCTGAAGCAAGAAAAGACTAGTAGCGGCAAGCAAGTTGACAAGATCTACGCCCACAACAAAATTGTGTTCTACTCGTGCAATAGAGAACTACGCATAGACCTGGCTCATGATGCCACTGTTGGGGAACGTTGCAGAAAATTAAAAATTGATCCATCTATGAGTTCATCTAAGCAACGAGTCATGGGAGAGAGATTGCATCTACATACCACTTGTACATCGCGTGCGGAAGCGTTCACTAGAACGTGGATGATGGAGTCGTACTCGCCGTGATCCAAATCACCGATGACCGAGTGCCGAACGGACGGCACCTCCGCGTTCAACACACGTACGGAGCGGATGACGTCTCCTCCTTCTTGATCCAGCAAGGGGGAAGGAGAGGTTGAGGAAGATGGCTCCAGCAGCAGCACGATGGCGTGGTGTTGGTGGAGAAGCAGACTCTGCGCAGGCTTCGCCAAGCACGTGACGGAGGAGGAGAGGTGTAGCGAGGAGAGGGAGGCGCCAAGATGCAAGGGTGCGGCTGCCCCTCCTCCCCCTTTATATAGGCCCCTGGGGCGCCTGCCCTGGAGATCTGATCTCCCAAGGGGTGGCGGCCAAGGGGGATGCTTGCCCCCAAGGCAAGTGGGCGCCCCACCCTAGGGTTTCCAACCCTAGGCGCAGGGGGCCCAAGTGGGGCGCACCAGCCCACCAGGCTGGTTCCTCCCACTTCAGCCCACGGGCCCCTCCGGATAGGTGGCCCCACCCGATGGACCCCGGGACCCTTCCGGTGGTCCCAGACAATCCCGTAACCCCAAATTCTCCCGATGGCGAAATAGCACTTCCTATATATAATTCTTTACCTCCGGACCATTCCGAACTCCTTGACGTCCGGGATCTCATCCGGTACTCAAACAACATTCGGTTTGCTGCATACTCATATTCATACAACCCTAAGCGCCACCGAACCTTAAATGTGTAGACCCTACGGGTTCGGAGACATGCGAGACATGACCGAGACGGCTCTCCACAATAACCAACAGGATCTGGATACCCATGTTGGCTCCTACATACTCCTCGATGATCTCATCGGATGAACCACGATGTTGAGGATTCGATTAATCCCGTATTCAATTCCCTTTGTCAATCGGTATGTTACTTGCCCGAGACTCGATCGTCGGTATCCCAATACCTCGCTCAGTCTCGCATCGCAAGTCACTTTACTCGCATCAGAATGCATGATCCCGTAACCAATCACTTGGTCACTTTGAGCTCATTATGATGATGCATTACCGAGTGGGCCCAGAGATACCTCTCCGTCATGCGGAGTGACAAATCCCAGCCTCGATCCGTGTCAACCCAATGAGACACTTTCGGAGATGCCCGTAGTGCACCTTTATAGTCACCCGATTCGTTGTGACGCTTTGGTACACCCAAAGCACTCTTACGGTATCCGGAGTTACACGATCTCATGGTCTAAGGAAGAGATACTTGACATTGGAAAAGCTCTAGCAAAATGAACTACACGATCTTGTGCTATGCTTAGGATTGGGTCTTGTCCATCACATCATTCTCCTAATGATGTGATCCCATTATCAATGACATCCAATGTCCATAGTTAAGAAACCATGACTATCTATTGATCAACGAGCTAGTCAACTAGAGGCTCACTAGGGACATATTGTGGTCTATGTATTCACACGTGTATTACGATTTCCGGATAATACAATTATAGCATGAATAAAAGACAATTATCATGAACAAGGAAATATAATAATAATCCTTTTATTATTGCCTCTAGGGCATATTTCCAATAGATAGATCGATTGTTCTTGCGCCACATACGTTGTTGCAGTATTCGCACGGGGACTCATAGAGCATGCTCAGGTGCAGGAAGTACTTGCTGAACCTTGTACTTGGGGGAAATAAACTGTTTCAGTTGTGAGACATGGAACAAGGGGTGTACCTTGCTGTCTTGAGGAAGATCCAGGCGATACGCCACTTCACCAATGCGCTCCAACACTTGAAATGGCCCAAAATATCGAAAGGATAACTTCTAGTTAGTTCTGGAAGCCACAGACTGTTGCACATAAGGTTGAAGTTTCAGAAAGACCATATCACTAGCAGTGAACACTCGATCAGTTCTTTTCTTATCAGCTTGCGCCTTCATTCTCTGCTGAGTTCGCAGCAAATGTTGTCTGACAGAAGCTTGCACCACAGCTCTGGAATTAAGCCAATGCTGGACATCCTGAGGAGCAATAGTGTCTTGAGCTGTAACACCAAAATACCTAGGTTCTTGGCCATATAGGACTGCAAATGGAGATCTTCCCAAGGAAGAATGCCAATTTGTATTGTACCAAAATTCACAAAGGGATAACCATTTGCTCCATTTCTTGGGATGAGCTGAGATAAAGCATCTAAGAAAGCATTCAATTTCCTGATTCACTCTTTCAGTCTGACCATCTATTTCTGGGTGGTAGGCAGTGCTCATATTCAAGGTTACTCCGATCCTTTTTGTAAGAATTTGCCAGAACTGACTAGTAATCACAGGGTCTCTATCTGATACAACAAACAAGGGCATGCCATGTAACTTGTATATGTTATCCAAGAAGAGTTCAACAATCTTAGGAGCATTGTAAGGGTGCTTGACTGGAATAAAGTGACCATACTTAGTGAACTTATCAATGACAACCATTATGCAGTCAAAATGATCAGAAGGAGGAAGGCCAGAAATGAAATCCATAGTTACTGTTTCCCAGGCCTTGTTTGGAACAGGTAAGGGGGAGAACAACCCAGGATAATTAATCCTCTCAGGCTTAGCTTTCTGCTAAATAACACAAGATTGCACAAACTCCTTAATGAGAACTTTCATGCCAGACCACTTGAATAGGGCTTGAATTCTTTTGTAAGTCACAGGAAATCCAGAATGTCCACCACTGGAGTAGCATGGAAAGCATTGCAGATCTTAGCTTGCAGTTGCACATCATTGCCAATCCATATGCAGTTTTTGTATCTAATTAATCCATTAACCAGGGTATATGAGGGTTTGGCTGTTGGGTCCACACCCAACTGTTGCAACAACTCTTGAGCTTTAGGATCTTGCTGATAGCTGTCTACTATTTCTTGCAACCAAGAGGGTTGAGAAGAGGAAATGGACATGATTTGAGAAGTAGGGTGAGGTCTCCTGGATAAGGCATCTGCAGCAGAATTATCTGTACCCTTCTTATATAAAATTTCATAATTGAGGCCCAAGAGTTTGGTGAACACTTTCTGCTGCCAGGGTGTATGCAGCCTTTGATCAGATAAATGAGTCAAGCTTTTCTGGTCTGTTTTAATCGCAAATTCTTGAAACTGCAAATAAGGCCTCCACTGTTCCACTGCCAGGAGAATAGCTAGATATTCCTTTTCATAAGCAGATAGCCCTCTGTTCTTTGGACCCAAAGCTCTGCTGACAAATGCCAGAGGATGCCCTTTTTGCATAAGTACTGCTCCTATACCAGTATCACAAGCATCAGTCTCCAGTACAAATGGCAGGGAAAAATCAGGGAGAGCTAGGACAGGTGCTTGCACCAAGGCTTTCTTGAGAGTGACAAAGGCAGTTTCAGCAGCTGGAGTCCACACAAACAGTGTGCCTTTCCTTAATAGTTTAGTTAAGGGTTTACTAATCACACCATAGTTTCTTATGAATTTTATGTAGTACCCAGTGAGACCCAAGAACCCTCTAATTTCTTTTACATTGATAGGAGTGGGCCAGTTCTGAACTGTCAAAATTTTGGAAGGGTCAGTAGAAACCCCTTTGTCACTAATGACATGACCCAAATAAGCATTTGCTACTGTGCAAAAGAACACTTGCTCAATTTGACCTTCCACTACTTTTCTTGCAAAGTACTGAGGACCTTTTCCACATGTAACAGATGTTCCTTCAAGGTTTTACTGAAAATCAAGATATCCTCAAACAATACCAGAACAAATTCCCTGAGTGCAGGTAGATCAAAATTCATAGCACCTTGGAAAGTACCAGGAGCTTCAGACAACCCAAAACCCATAACCAAGAACTCATAATGACCTTCATGAGTTTGAAATGCAGTTTTAAACTCTTCTCCTGGGGCCATCCTGATTTGGTGATAACCTGCTCTTAAATCCAATTTAGTGAACCAGCAAGCACCATGCAATTCATCCAATAACTCATCTATTACAGGTATAGTATATTTTCCTTTCACAGTTATAGCATTTAAGTGCCTGTAGTCCACTACCATGCGCCAGGTGCCATCCTTCTTCTTGACCATCAATACAGGGGAGGAAAAAGGACTTCGCCTGAGTCTGATCATACCATTTTTCAATAATTCCTTAACTTGTTTTTCCATTTCTGTTTTTAAGTGGGGAGGCACTCTATAAGGTCTGACAGCCACTGGTGTTGCACCAGATATTAGTGGAATTGTATGATCATACTGTCTCCTAGGTGGCAGTCCCTTTGGTTCCTCAAAAATAGAAGAGAATTTTTCCAACAATGCTTGTACTTCAGGAATATGAGAGATGGCTTCCTTGTCCTCTGGTTCAACCAATTCTACACTCATGACTGTAAACTTGCAGTCATCAGGTAGTACACCATGTAGTGTAATCCATTTTCCTTGGGACTGGAATGAAAACCATTTTTGATCCCAATCTATGACCATTGGACTATGGTTTGCCAGCCAGTCAAGTCCCAAAATTCCATCATAGTTACCTAACTGAAGGAATGTGAACTCTGATTTGAATTCATTGTTCTGACAAGACCAACTACATTGCTTTACAATCTGGGAGCAGTACAACTTAGCACCTCCTGCTACTGTTACTGTTATAGGTCGAACCTCTTGCACATCTTGCAACAGTGCAGCCAGAGAAGAATTGAGGAAGGAATGAGTGCTGCCCGAGTCCACCAGAAATGTGAAAGCCTGGCCACAAACGGTAACTTGTAGTTTCATTGTTAATGGAGATGATTCAGCTGAACATGCAGCTACTGACAGTAACATAAGGTTGTCAGAGTCACTATCAGACGACTCCTGACAAAATGATGTTGTATTCTGGATGTGTTCAATCATCTCCTGCACTATATGGAGTCGAACAGAAGATTTGCACTGATGGTCCCTAGACCACTTCTCTCCACAAGTGAAACATAAACCCTTTGATTTCCTGTAGGTGCGCAAGGTGCTCCACTTATCTTCTGAAGGAATACTCTTGTTGTTCTCGACTAGTCTCCGTCAACAGCAACTGAAGCTCTCTGAACAGTTGAAGCTGCTGTCATTGTCTTCTTGAACTGAAACTGAGAGGAGTTTGTATCACTTAATTCTTCATGGAGCAAAGCTATGTCATAAGTTGTATCTAAATCCTGGTGTTTCTGCAAAGCAACTGACATCCTTACACCCGGCTTGAGGCCATCAATGAAACGAGTGGTATAGTACAGACTGTCAGGCACATCTTCGTAAGCTTAGAGCTGGTCATACAGTTCTGCAAATCGCTCCACATAATCTGACACTGACGATTCCTGAGCAATTCTGAATATCTGTCTCACCAGAGTCTGATGTTGGTTGCGACCAAATCTGTTCAAAGAAGAATCGACAAAACTCGGCGGGATAAGTTCGGTGATCTGCTGCGCAGTCTTGCCTCGAGCCATCTGGCTGCCGCACCATCAAACTGGGACGTGGCGTAGGAAATCCACCTTGTTGCTGGGGTACCCCATAGCTTGAAACAATCCTCGCAGCGCGATTGCCACAGTCACGGATTCAAGCCATCGAAACGCGGTAGTTCCACACGGGGAGCAGATTGGTACAAGTCAGAGACGTCAAGCAAATAATTCACGAGGGAAAAATTTTCACGGGAGAAACGGAATCGCGCACCTCGATCGGAGGAGGCACATAGACTTGATGTGCTTTCCCCCGGTGAAACTTGTCGAAGCCAAGGGGATCAGCCGCTGTCGAATCGCGGTTGCCCCCAACTTCCTTGCTGGTGGATGGGCTCGCTTGCTTGCACGAGACGTCCTCCTTGCTGCCGCGCTCGAGATCCGCACGGATTTGCTCGACGTTGAGGTTGAATTCGGACCTGGCGCCATCGATTCGCACCGTGATGACGCTGTCGAGCGTCGTCGTCGTCTCCTTGAGCATGTTGCCGACGGACTTGATGATCTCCTCGCCTTGCGCCTTGAAGCGTCGATCCAGCACCTCGGTGAAGTCCGCACGCAGCAGCTCCTGGATCTGCCGCCCCTCGGGCGATAGCTTGTCCATGGCGGTGCTCCTCTGCTGGAGCTTGAAACGCGTGGCTTGGGCGTGGCTTGGAATCTCCAGGATCAAAAAGCTCTGATACCAGATGTGAGGAACCTACTACCTCCATGAACAAGATCTAGATTTGAATTGGTTTAGCTGTCCTCCCAACCTCCCACACAGCAATTCAAACTACAAGCCACACACGCAACACCACTGCCAGGCCGAAGCCTCCCGTTCCTTCCTGTCCACTACTGAAGACGATCGACAGTATTCAAACGCTCGCTACTGTTACACCTGCTTAGCGGGCCCAATTTGGGCTTGCAAGCCACTGGGGAACCTTCTTGCTGCGGATGGGCCGGCCTGCCGGCCCAGTACTTGAGTTACCCTCTTCCCACGCGTCTTCCTGAACAGCGTCATCTTCAGTGTCGATGATTGGGCTGCTGACAGATGTGCCGTGGCCGGACAGTCGCCTATCCTCTCTCTCTCTCTCTCATTTTTCGTTGAGGATCCGCAGTGTCTCAGGTGGGAGGGAAGAAGTGAGAAAAAGCAAGAGGAACCCAAGACATGTTGTGGCGACCAGGTGATGCAGGACTGGCAGAACCCTAGCTGGTGGAGGCCACCATGAGATCGTGCAGAGGGAGGCGGACAGGAGAAGGCCGATGGGTGTTTCAGTCAGTGCTACAGAATCACCGCTGGTCTTTGCTCGCTGCCTCCTACTTCGCAGGTACGTTACTTGTTGTATTCTTAGTATCCTAAAATTGTAGAATTCAAACACTACAGATTTTAGGGCTACCTCAATATTACAGAATTTTTTAAATTATAGAATGTGCACTGTTGCGGTTCAAGCCGAGTTAATATGAAATTTGGTTGTGTTAGCGTTAGAGGGAGCGACAACTCTGAAGCATGGGGAAAAGCAATGCCAGGAGCCTTAGTATCCGGTGCAAGCTGGAGGAGCTGCCTAAATGCATGTGGAGAGGTTCATATTACTGAGTAGTGTAATATTTAGAACATTTAGTGATAAATTAAAATCTTCTCTTTGGAATGTGGTTGAGTCATTAAGATCTGTTAATTTCTAGACATTATCTCGGTAATTAGTGTGCAATTGAGCTTTATGATTCCTTCTTGGTGCAAGGAATTTATAGACATGACGACCATATCTATGCACGTCAACGGTTGCTTTGGTTTAACATTTTTTTACGAAGCATAAGCCAGAAAGTATTATGGTATATGAAACATGATTTTGGTTTATGGTTGAGTTGCTTGATGGAAGTCGTGGCAATCTAAATGATAAGAAGCAATTTTGCCCTCTGATTATTGTCATGTAGCTTCAAAAGGTATGGTTATGATGGTTAAATTTTATTTAATCCCTTTTGGGGTCCCTACTGAAAATTATCATTGTGTATGTTTTTGCTTCATAGAGCTTTGCTAGCATGCTTCATTTAACTTTTAGCCCTGCGATCATCTAGAGTTGTTTGAGCGCAGTGGGCAAAGTTGTTACTTTTACTATGTGGAGGTCCCAAACAATCTTCTTCCTATGGTTCACATGGTTCATCTTGCAGGCAAGAGGAATCATTTATTGTTTGAGACACAATCTCTCTCTTAACATGTTTTTCTTGTTGATCATATTCATATGGCTATACGTTTCTTCTTGAGCACATACAGTTGGACATTATACTAATGTGTTTCTCTCAATCTCCACAGATTACGAAGTTAGTGTATGAAGTAATCATCTATAACAAAGAAATATCAGTCGATGGTTGTGGATTTCTGATTAGATATTTCAGCAGGATGTCTAATATATTTTTTGCCAAGCAGTACCCACAATTCGGCACATCCAAATATTAACTTCATCAACCAAGTCTGTTTTGGCGCTCCACACATTTAATGAATATGTCCCCACTTGAATCTTGCTTCATGGTCGTTCAAGCATTCAAATGACACATTGCAAGATGGAGTATGTTGATAAAATGATGGATATATTCTTTAATTCAAAAGGTTCTGGTCTCCATATGACCCCACAAAAGTTTGGGTTGTTACTAGATTGTTGCTTTCACTTAAAACAGCAGGCTCTTAATTACTCTGAACAAAGTTTGAAATTAGTCCAGTGGTGACCCATGTGAAGCACTTATATGCCATATGCTTGTCTTGAACATAACTTGTTCGTTCAACATATGCTTTTCTTTTAAGCTTATTTGTTTTATCTGTATTGATTTGGTTTTGGCACTTGTTTGCTGCATCGGAGTATCTGTTCAGTAATAGTGTTAAAATTCTGAAACTTCCATATAGTGTAGAGATCTCTGTATTCTATGCATGTTACTGACTTACAGCTATTGATTAACTCTGCTTTCCTCTTTATTCTTCCAAGATAAAAACTCACCTCGCCTACTATTGTACTCCTTTGCTATGAACTCATTGAAATTACTCAGTAGAAAACTAAGTATGGCATCTCCCATGATGCCTCTACAATAGTTTTTTTGGCTCAATGTATTGAAACTTTTTTTAAAATTTATGATAAACATGGTCGCATATGTAAATTTATATTCTGTATTTATATCTATATATTTACTTTGTGCAATCTTCTATATATCTTATAGATTTCTAATAAATTGGGACTCCATGTCTTCACTTCGTTCTTCCAAGACACTTCACTTCATTCTTTCTAGATTTTGTACAATGTTCTTACATAAAATTCTAACACCTCATACAACATCCAAAATAAACGGGCGCGGCAACACACGCCATCAAGATGTAGTTGCTTCCTAGGCAACAAGGCTTCTCTTTTTTTTCTGCTTTGTGTGGTTAATCTATATGATTCCAAAAATCATCATGAAGTTCAAGAATCACATTTGAATCAAAGCATGGATGTTACGAAAGAACCATTAGTTCAAATCTTCGCGAAAAACATTATCTGCAACATGATGCATTGTATTTTAGTAAATAACTCCTCAAATGGGATGCTACGTCATATTATTATGGAAATGGAATGGTTATATTCTTAGCATGATTAGTTAAAAATATTATTTGCTACACCCTTCTGCTTTAGATTTGTGCTTACTTTTGATATTAACATATATTTTATTTTATCTAAATTCCTGTAATTGTACCGCCATAACATACGGACGCTGCAACGCACGCCATCGATGATCTAGTTATGTTTTATAATGCGCATAGTTGTGAAAAATGCCCCGCGGCTCTTGGTCTGTCCCATGACCACATCAACAGATTAGCAGAGAAGATTGAGTGGATAAGGTGATGTTGGCAAGAGACGTGGAAACGCAGGCGACTTGGCCATCTTTGCTGAACATCGACCTGGCCTGCTCCGTCCGTCAGTATTGCCATCCATGATACTTGGCGATGATGGCATCCTTTGGCCAGGACATCTTGCGGCTGTGTGCCTCCACGCGACATTTGGTCCGGCCGCTCGTCGTGACAATAGGAGTACTAGTGAATGCTGAAGCTGAGCACACACACGAATTGTAAATTGGAGAAGGCAGTCAAAGCGCTGGCTTGCGGAGAGGCCGTGGCAGCTGCAGCAGGCGGCTCGGAGCAACGGCGGCTCAAGGCCATGGAGGCGGCTGCTCACCGGTCTTGGCAGCGGAGCCAACAGGCCATCGAGGTAGTGATGTAGGGCGGAACCCTACGTGGATGATCTTTCACGTTGGAGCGGATCCTACGGTGAATCACGATGAACACGCGGAAGAACAAGAGGGAAAACACGGGGAAAACGAGAGAGAAGTCACTCAACCGACAAGAAACCAATCACACAAGTGCTAGATTATCAAACACATACAGTGGCACAAGATTCAAAATCAACAAAGGTAAGGATACACGAGTAGCCGTTCTTCTCCGAGAGGAGGTCTTGATGGGTCCACCCTAGAAGGGGGTCTTGAATCCGCTTGGGGATCTTCTCCGTAGAGGTCCTGATCTCCGAGGAGAAGTAGCCAAGTGGATGAGCAAAGGCTCTCTCACCTAAACATGAGCTAATCCAAAGCTAACCCTAGAAAGAGGAGGGGCTCAAGTATATATAGTCTTGGGGCGAAGGGGTACAAGGGACGAATCCGTAGGCCACAAGACGCAGTGGGGGAGGCCGGACGTCAGGCGTCGGGCGGATGTCCGGGCTTCGGAGGCGCCGGATGTCGGGCTCTCAGCCGGATGTCCGGCTAGGGCGGCTGATTCTGCAGAACCGGGTGGTGGGAGCCGGATTTCGGGCGGCGGCGGATATCCGGGAGCCGGGGCGGGCGGATGTCCGGCGGGAGGCGGATGTCCGGGCTGGTCTGGGTCATTCAGTGCATTCGGTGATGGAGGGCGGATTTCCGGGCACGGGGCGGATATCCGGGGTGTCGGGAAGAGCCGGATGTCCGGGGCATGGGGCGGATGTCGGGCTGGGCGAACTCCTCCGGTTCCTCTCGTCGTGGTTCTTCCTCCTTGTACTTGGCGGCTTGTCCATCTTCACGTGCATCCTCGGGAGGTTCCCTTGACACCTAATCATGCATAGCATATCGGACTTAGGTAGTAGCCATGTCTCGAGTGGATCATATGTGATATCAATAAGGAAAGAGGTCACCTCGTTCTCGAGAGCTCTAGCTCTAGCTCGTGTCATGGGTCCTCTTGGCTCTTGATGAGGCGGTTGTAGGTCCATGGGGATGATCGTGGGATGCTCGCATCATCTCCCCCCTTGTGAGAGATCCGACCTCGGATCAAAAGCTTCATCTCCATGGAAAGGTGCAAGGTCCTTGGCGTTGAAGATGTCGCTCACGTTGTACTTGTCTCGAGGTATGTCGATCTTGTAGGCGTTGTCGTTGTAGCGTGCTAGCACCTTGAAAGGTCCATCGGCTCGAGGTAGAAGCTTGGACTTGCGTTCTTTGGGAAGCGGTCCTTGCGAAGGTGTAGCCACACTAGATCACCAATGTTGAAGGCGATGGGTTGCTTGTTGGCGTTGAGCTTGTTTGTTTGCGTTGTACTTGGCGCTCAATGGTGTGCCTTGTTTCTTCGTGCATCTTCTTGATGTAGCTTGCTCGTGCACTTGCATCCATGTTGGTGCGCTCTTGGAGAGGAAGTGGTAGAATGTCCAATGGGGACAACGGGTTGAAACCGTGAAGCGACCTCGAAGGGGACTTGCGGTAGTTGAATGTCTTGCACGATTGTAGGCGTACTCGGCGATGGGTAGACATGCTTCCCACTC
The DNA here is from genome assembly GCA_021605205.1 of Aegilops longissima. Lineage (NCBI taxonomy): Eukaryota > Viridiplantae > Streptophyta > Magnoliopsida > Poales > Poaceae > Aegilops > Aegilops longissima. Next base: position 355,754,326 of record CM038677.1, on the reverse strand, counting down.
CTTGATGTTCTTCTTGATCAAGACACGAAGTAGAGTGGATAGTGTGCGGTTCGTCACCTCCGTTTGGCCGTCGGTTTGAGGATGGTATGCCGATGAGAACAAGAGCTTGATGCGAGCTTGGCACATAGTGTCTTCAAAAGTAACTCAAGAACTTGACATCACGATCGGAGACGATTGTCTTTGATGCGCCATGGAGTCGCAAGATTTCCCTACAAAGAGATTTGCAACATGTGAAGCATCGTCTATCTTGTTGCAAGGAATGAAATGTGCCATCTTAGAAAATCTATCCACAACAACAAACACGGAATCCTTGCCATTTTGAGTCCTAGGAAAACCAAGTACAAAATCCATACTAATGTCTTCCCATGGTTGATATGGAATAGGGAGAGGCATGTAAAGACCATGAGATTGAGCTTTTGACTTAGCTTTGCGACATATATAGCATCGGTTGGTGAAGCGTGAGACGTCGCGGAACATCTTGGGCCAAAAGTAGTTGTTGGAGAGCGTGGCGAATGTCTTGTCGCGTCCAAAGTGTCCCATGAGTCCGCCTCCATGAGCCTCTTGCAAAAGGAGCAAACGAAGAGAAGACTCGGGAATGCAAAGTTTGTTAGCTCTCATAAGGTAACCATCCTTGATGTAATATTGTGCCCAAGGCGTGTCGTCAAACACTTAGCATAAGGAGAAGCAAAAGATGTATCATGCTCATACAAGTCTTTGATATGCTCAAAACCAATAACATTCAACTCAAGTTGGGTGACAAGCATGCATATCGTGAAAGCGTCGGCAACTACATTTTCTTTACCCTTAATGTACTTGATCACATAAGGAAAAGATTCAATGAATTCACTCCATTTGCATGGCGCTTGTTCAATTTAGTTTGACCTTTGAGGTACTTAAGCGTTTCATGATCGGTATGGATGACAAACTCATGAGGTCTAAGGTAATGTTCCCAAACATGGAGCACACGCACTAAAGCATACAATTCTTTGCCATAGATGGGATAATTAAGTTGAGCACCGGAGAGTTTTTCACTAAAATATGCAATGGCTCGTTTTTCTTGCATCAAAACTCCGCCAATTCGGTACCGCTTGCATCACAATGAACCTCAAAAGTTTTGTCAAAATTGGGCAAAGCAAGAATCGAGCATGAGTAAGCAAAGACTTGAGCTCATCAAAAGCGGTTGATTGCAAGGTTCCCCAAACAAAGGGAGTATTCTTTTGCTCAAAGCATGCAAAGGAGCGCAATTGTGCTAAAATCTTTCACGAGCGACGATAAAAGCCCGCAAGACCAAGAAAACTTCGCACTTGTTGCAAATTGGTGGGTTGGGGCCAAGTTTTGATTGCTTCAATTTTAGATTCATCAACATGGACACCCTTTGAGGAGACAACAAAACCCAAGAAAACCACTTTGTCAACTCCAAAGTGCATTTTTCAAGTTCGCATAAAGACTTTCCTTGCGAAGAGTTTGCAACACAGATTTTACATGATTGATGTGCTCTTTCATGGTTTTGCTAAACACAAGAATATCGTCAAAGTAAACCACAACAAAGACTCCAATGTAAGGACGAAGCACATGATGCATAAGGCGCACAAAAGTACAGGAGCTTCGAAAGACCCATAGGAATCACTAACCATTCATATAAACCAAATTTGGTTTTGAAGGCAGTTTTCCATTCATCACCCTCTTGTATTCGGATTTGATAATAGCCACTTTTAAGATCAATTTTGAGAAAAGTTGGCTCCACTAAGTTCATCAAGCATGTCATCTAAGCGAGGAATGGGATGCCTATATCGAACGGTAATAGCATTGATAGGTCTACAATCGGAACACAAGCGGAAACTTCCATCGGGCTTAGGCACAAGAATAACGGGAACGGCACAAGGGCTTAAGCTTTCACGTACATGACCGTTGTCGATGAGTTGTTGTACTTGCCGTTGAATCTCCTTGGTTTCTTCTGGATTTACTCGGTATGGAGCTTTGTTTGGTAGCGGCGCTCCGGGAATGAGGTCGATTCGATGCTCAATGCCTCGAAGAGGAGGTAGACCCGGAGGTAGCTCATCGGGGAAAACATCATGAAATTCCTGCAAAAGAGATTGAAACACCAAAGGTAGCTCGTGAATGGTGTTAGTTTTTGGTTCTCCATCCTTGCACACAAGGACAAAGTGCATCACGGTAGATGGGTTCTCAGACACTTCTCTCATCTCACTTTTGGTGGCAAATAGGATGAGGTTTTTCTCTCTAGGCGAAGAGTCGCTCAAATTTGGCTTGTGGCTCTCACTCATTTTTGGGTGGATCACTTTATCACTCTTGTCTCTATGATGTGTGGCTTGTTTGTCGGCTATCACATGACTAGGAGACATAGGTCGTAGCACATATTCCTTCCCTTTCATCTTGAAGCTATAGTGATTGGTGCGCCCATTGTGGATGACACCACGGTCGAATTGCCATGGTCGACCAAGAAGTAGGTGACAAACGGTCATAGGGACCACATCACATTCAACGTGTCTTCATAAGCACCAATTTTGAAGGAGACTTGGACCGTATGCTCGACTTGTATAGTCTTGGAGTCACTTAGCCATTGAACCTTGTAGGGTGCGGTGCTTCCTCTTGACCAATTGTAGCTTGGAGCATAGTTCTTCACTTGCCAAGTTGTGGCAACTACCTCCATCGATGATGACCTTGATGGACCGTCCATTGATGCCGACTTTTGTGTGGAAGATGTGGCATCGTTGGTCTTCTTCTTGTTGATGTTGGAGAGTCAAGACCTTGGAGACAACGAGAGCGGGGCTCGAATCCTCGTCACAAAAGACTTGGTCATCTTCATCTTCATTCACTTGCCAGTGCATGGCCACTTGCTCAAGGGCTTCCATTTCTTCTTCACTCATGGAGTCATATGTGCCATCGTCGTTGAGGATCATGGTGCGCTTGTTGGTGCATTCGTATGACTTGTGGCCTCGGCCGCCGCAAGTGAAACACTTGAAGGAGCTTGTCTTGATGGTCTCCTCGGTCGGAGTAGAGGATGAAGCACGCGGCTTGAGGTTGCTTGTAGTAGGAGGAGGACGACTTGAACTTGTCGAAGTTTTCTTGTAACTTGACTTGTCGTCATTTCTTGAATAAGGCTTGGTCGATGTAGATGTTGGAGTAGTCGTTGAAGCTTGGTTGTTGGAGAAGCCGTAGGTCTTGGATGAGTACTTGGCGTACTTGAAGTCATCTTGCACTTGGCATTCCGCCTTTGTAGCTTGATGCACGAGCTCAATGAGGGATGAGTATGGTTGGAAGTCGGCGATCTTCTTGATGGGATGATTGAGTCCATTCAAGAAACGTGCCATAGTTTGCTCATCATCTTCCTTGACGTTGGCTCGAATCATGGCTATCTCCATTTCCTTGTAGTACTCTTCAACGCTCTTTGTTCCTTGCTTGAGTAGTTGGAGTTTCTTGAAGAGGTCGCGATTGTAGTAGGTTGGCACAAAACGTGCTCGCATGACATCCTTCATTTGAGCCCAAGTGGTGATTGGAGGTTCACCTCTTGCTTGTCGTCTCTCAATGATTTGTTCCCACCATATGAGCACATAATCTTGGAACTCAAGTGATGCCATAGCTATTTTCTTCGCTTCATCGTAGTTGTGCAAACGGAAGATTTTGTCAACCTTCAATGCCCATGAGAGGTAGTCTTCGGGGTCATTGCTTCCATTGAACTTGGGCATGGTGAATTTTAGCTTGCCGTAGCGTTGCTCTTCATTGTGTTGTTGGCGATGTTGATGATGGCGTCCTTGGCGTGGATTGTACTCGCCTTCATGTTGCTCTTGGCGCGAGGAAGACCATGCTCAACTTGCTCTTGTGGAACTTGAGGTTGAGGTGGGGCTTGACGAGCTTGTGGAGGAGCTTGAGGAACTTGGCGTTGTACATGAGGTTGGTAGTTCCTCTCTTGGATTTCTTCTCGAAGGGCTTCCTCTTGATTGCGCCGTTCGCGATTGCGGTTGGCGACGGCTCTACTTGATTCTTGAAGGGCACGTTGCGCCTCAAGAGCTTGCGCTTCACGTTGTTGTTGTTGAAGACGTTGAGCCTTGGCGTCTTGTTCGTCTTGGTGACGACGTGCTCGTTCTTCCTCTTGTTGGCGACGAAGACGTTGTCTTTCTTGAACTTGAGCAAAAGCTTCTTGGTTTGATTGAGGACGAGGAACTTGATCATCAACTTGCTCTTGTGAATGCTTGTCATGTAGCGGGTTGCGAGATGCATGATGGTCTTGACGAGCGGCACGACGAAGAGTGTTCGAAGTAGGTGTACTTGAGTCGTAGAAGGTGTCGTCTGAGTGTCGACTCGAGCGGCTCCGTCTTGATGATGAAGAAGTGGAATGATGCCGGGTTCTCATCAACGCGCGGATCTCGTCCATTCTTGCATCATTCTCTTGCTTGTGAGCCTCAAACTTTTTGTCGAAGTAGTCTCTTGTACGTTGCTCGGAGAGTCGCAAGTCGGTGGCGAGGTTGTCGATGCGGTCGCTCATTGCTTGTTGTTCTTGGTGCAACGCTCGTTGTGCACCAAAGAGGTGGCTCTTGGTGACGTATGAAGACATGTCGTCGTCTTGCTCGATGAAGAGTGGGTTGGTAGAAGAACTTGGCCTATCCATCATTCCAAGCAAGATGTGAGTGGTAGAACGGAAAAGAACGTATACCAATGTACCTTTGACCGATGTTGAAAATGAATCAAGTTCACTCAAATGCGGACAATGAAATAGCACTCTTGGTACCGATTCTTGTCGGTTCTCACACCTACACAAATAAAAGCTTATGGTGGAGCTCGGTTAGGATGGTGGCACAAAATTTGATGCAATTGTAAGTGAGACTCAATAAAGTTGGAAATGATTCACAAATTTGCAAATGCAACAAGTAGACCAATAGCAAGGTATGGTACACGGAAACACACGCGCAAATAGACAATATGGGGTTATGCAACCAAGGATGAGCCAAAATGTGGAATTCACCAAGATGCTCTTGTTGCACAACACTAGAGAGCGCTAGCACGATTGCACAATAGGCGGATCTGAACTTGTGCACAACCTACTAAGCAAAAATGCAACGACTTCTATCCCAAGTATGCTATATGTATGGTGTGTCGATGTGTTGATCCAAGATGATCAAGTATGACAATCTTAATGTTTTATGATGCTATGGTTCTTGCTCATAAGCTCTTTGCTTATCTTTCTCTTTTTGCTTAAAAGCTTGTTTGGCTCTTTCTCTTTTGAGCTCTTTTCTCATGCAAAACTTCACGAACCAAGATAGCAATTGTGTATTGGATGACAACTTTGTGACACACAAGTTGATGCTAAGATATGCACCACTTTGGTATGGTATGTATGCTATGGAGTATGATCACTAAAGTGCACAAGTCACGTTGCCGGCAATACTCAATGGCTAGTCTCGATGGGTAAGCAACGCAAAAGATGGGCTATGATGTTTATCAATGCAATTGCAAGTAATGACAAAGGTGTCGACGATGTTACCGTCCTTGCGAAGATGGCGGTGGTGATGTTGATGTTGAACCGTACCTAGATAGCGAAACACAAAGGATCGGAAAACCCCAACTCAAATTCTCAAGTCAAAATGTGGCAACATTGTCGAAATTGGTTTTGGGCAAGGCTATGGTGGCGGTATGCGGAAGTGGTGGAGGTAAGTGGAAGTGTATGTGGGCACGGGACAAAATTTGTCGAAGGTTAGGCGGTGATCAGGGTGGTGGAAGGGATGGATGCTACCAGGGGCCGGAAATCCGGGCTAGAAGCCGGATGTTCGGGGCGCCGGATGTCCGGGCTGTTCGGGCCGGACGTCCGGGCAAGATGAACACCGCGGGGAAGAGGTCAAATCAGGTCAAATTCGGGCGAATTTGTGGATGGAAATTGGGGAAAAGATGGGGAAAAGCTAGATCTACCTGCAACACACGAAATCATGGATCAAATCCAACAAAATTTCATCACACTAACAAATCACAAAAAAAATTTGGGGCTATTTTTGTGGGGAATTTTCGGAATTAGGACAAAAACAACAAAATCAAGCTAGAAAACACGGGGTAGGGGCTCCAAGACGTGATCAACGTGGCTCATGATACCATAGATGATGTAGGGCGGAACCCTACGTGGATGATCTTTCACGTTGGAGCGGATCCTACGGTGAATCACGATGAACACGTGGAAGAACAAGAGGGAAAACACGGGGAAAACGAGAGAGAAGTCACTCAACCGACAAGAAACCAATCACACAAGTGCTAGATTATCAAACACATAGAGTGGCACAAGATTCAAAATCAACAAAGGTAAGGATACACGAGTAGCCGTTCTTCTCCGAGAGGAGGTCTTGATGGGTCCACCCTAGAAGGGGTCTTGAATCCGCTTGGGGATCTTCTCCGTAGAGGTCCTGATCTCCGAGGAGAAGTAGCCAAGTGGATGAGCAAAGGCTCTCTCACCTAAACATGAGCTAATCCAAAGCTAACCCTAGAAAGAGGAGGGGCTCAAGTATATATAGTCTCGGGCGAAGGGGTACAAGGGGCCGAATCCGTAGGCCTTGCCTTGAGGGGAGGCCGAACGTCCGGGCGTCGGGCGGATGTCCGGCTTCGGGGCGCCGGATGTCGGGCTCTCAGCCGGATGTCGAAACTAGGGCGGCTGATTCTGCAGAACCGGTGGTGGGAGCCGGATTCGGCGGCGGCCGGATATCCGGCTTGGGCGGGCGGATGTCCGGGCGGGAGGCGGATGTCCGGGCTGGTCTGGTCATTCAGTGCATTCGGTGATGGAGGGCGGATTTCGGGCGCGGGGCGGATATCCGGGGTGTCGGGAAGAGCCGGATGTCCGGGCATGGGGCGGATGTCCGGGCTGGGCGAACTCCTCGGTTCCTCTCGTCGTGGTTCTTCCTCCTTGTACTTGGCGGCTTGTCCATCTTCACGTGCATCCTCGGGAGGTTCCCCTTGACACCTAATCATGCATAGCATATCGGACTTAGGTAGTAGCCATGTCTCGAGTGGATCATATGTGATATCAATAAGGAAAGAGGTCACCTCGTTCTCGAGAGCTCTAGCTCTAGCTCGTGTCATGGGTCCTCTTGGCTCTTGATGAGACGGTTGTAGGTCCATGGGAAAGATCGTGGGATGCTCTGCATCAGGTAGGCCGGGACGAAAGTGGCGACTTGTGAGCGGCGACGGCGGCTTTCATCTGTTTAGCTTTGTTATGTTCTGACCACTATAATCACATGAGGTCGAGGAGATTTCCTGAGGAAGCTTCAGGACCTCCTGTATTAATTCCTTAGCAAACTGAAATTTAAGCGATTTCTGACGAGTCCACTCAAGTGAACAATTTCTTCAGATTTTCCTGACAAATTTGCACCTGATGTGTTCCCTGACTGTGCTACTAGAAAGATGTTGATAGCTCAAGGCGAGGCAAACCATGGCGGGGCAGCAGGCCGGCTCAAGGTGTGGCCGTCGGCCGCAGCAGTGGAGGTGGGTCGGCGTGGCAGCCTAAAGATGGAGGCGGCTCAGAGAAAACGGTGGCTCAGCATGGCCGCGTTGTGAAGGCCCTCAGCAAGGAGACGCAGGGCGGGTCGCAGCAGAGATGCGGGCCAGCAGGCACGACTGAGTGAGATGAAGGGCAGAGTCTGCGGGTGAGGGGGAGGTTGAGCGCGACTTGAGGCGGCACAGAGGGTCGCCGTGGCAAGCAAGGTCGGTGTGACGAGTCGACACCGGAGCGGCTCGTGGCAAGGTCGAGTCGGCGAAGCCACGACGGCTCAGAGCATGGATGAGCGGGGGCGGCTCGAAAGCAATGGTGAAGTGGCCGGCGACCCGGACCAGAGCCGATTCGGAAGCAGCCGGCGGCTCAGGCCGGAGGCAACTCGCGGAGGTGGAAGTAGGCTGGTCAACCGCAGCGACTTAGCGACTCAGCGATGGCGGCACAAGCCAACCGTAGGGGCGGACGACTGGCGGAGCAACGGCGGCTCGATGGCGGAATCCACTTCTGAATCATGGGTTGTTTCCCTTTTCTTCTTTCCTCTTCTTTTTTATCAGATTTATTTTCATATCCGCCTCGGGACTTCCTTTTGTGCAATTCACCCGGGTGCTTGATACAAGATGATGTGACCCGGTGTATGGCGGCTCAGCAGAATTCTTGTTGGTCTCGGTGACCTGGGAATAATTGAACTAAGCACACGACGACGGCGGATACAGCGCAACCCTGATCTCAGTAGAACTTAAATCTCCCGGATCGTAAATCTAAGCTGATGAACTCAAAAACTGATGCAGATCCTTCTGAATCAAGTCTTCTTCAACTAGCCAATCACGATCTTCTTGATCCCTAGAAGAGATCCCTCCAAGAACTCATCATCACCATGCGCAGTCTCCAAGGTCGGCGCCAACTATCGTGGATTTGTCATGGCAGATGTCCTAGTGTGAGGACTTTGTCGTGAGGCCAACACATCTATGTGGTAGCTTGAGAGGGGTTGAGTGGGATGAGAGACCCGAGGTTTTTTACCCAGGTTCGGCCACTCACGGTGGAGGTAAAAGCCTACATCCTGCTTCATTGATATTGATGATGATGATCACGGTTACAGGGGTGCTCTATTTCGAGAGCTATTGACTTGTCTGTCTGTCTAGACTTGTTCGAACTTGTCCCTCTTGGGGTGCCCCGCCCGTCCTTATATAAGTTGAAGGGGCGGCTTACATGACTACTTCTAGTAGGATTAGGATTGCTCTTTTACAAGTGGAGTCCTAGTCTTGCTTCCTTTGTAAAGGAATATTCGTTATGCTTTCCTCTTAAGCCGACGCACCATAACATGAACCGGCCTTCTGGGCCTTGAGCCTTCTGAGCCTCCGGGTCTTGTCACTCCTCTAACCCGCCTGCCGGGTCACCAATGAATCACCTAGCTCGGCTGGGTCACTAGTAAGTGGAGAGATCTGGGCGGGTCACTTAGTGAGTCGCCAAGTCAGGGCGGGTCACTAGTGTGTTGCCAAGTCCAGCCGGGTCATACTTCCGGCCGGGTATATCCCCGACAATTTTGAAAGATGATATTAATAGAGCTAATAAAGCAAAACAGGAGAAAAATAAGAGTGAAAATCAGATTGTGGCAAAAGAATTTGAGCAACAAATGAAACCTAATAATAAACCATCTAGTGTTGCTTCTGAAATTAAATTGAAAAGTGCATGTTTACTTGCCACAAAATCTGATATTGATGAGCTATATTCGCAAATCTGCTTGCTATACTTTTGTGTGCAAAGAGACATTATTTTCATTCCAGGACATGCCTTCCTCTTTGCCCCCTGCTGTCACTAACATTTTGCAGGAGTTCGCTGACGTCTTTCCACAAGACGTGCCACCGGGATTACCACCTATTCAAGGGATTGAGCATCAAATTGACTTAATTCCCGGTGCATCGCTACTCAACCGTGCACCATACCGTACCAATCCATAGGATACGAAGGAGATTATGCGTCAAGTACAGGAGTTACTCGACAAAGGTTATATACACGATCGCTTAGTCCTTGTGATGTTCCTATTATACTAGTGCTAAAAAAGGATGGTACGTCGCGCATGTGTGTTGATTGTAGAGGCATTAATAATATTACTGTTCATTATCGTCATCCTAATCCTAGGCTAGATGATATGCTTGATGAATTGAGTGGCTCTACAATATTTTTCCAAAGTTGATTTGTGTAGTGGATAGCACCAAATTCGTATGAAACTGGGAGATGAATGGAAAACATCATTTAAAACTAAGTTTGGTTTATATGAATGGTTAGTCGTGCCTTTTGGGTTAACTAATGCACCTAGTACTTTCATGAGACCAATGAACGAAGTTTTACGTGCTTTCATTGGACGATTTATGGTAGTCTATTTTGATGATATACTGATTTATAGCAAATCTTTGGAAGAACATTTGGAACATTTACGTGTTGTTTTTATTGCTCTGCATGATGCACTTTTGTTTGGTAACCTTGTGAAGTGCACCTTTTGCACCGACCGAGTATCTTTTCTTGGCTATGTAGTTACTCCACATGGAATTGAAGTTGATAAAGCCAAGATTGAAGCTATTGAGAGTTGGCCGCAGCCCAAAACGGTCACACAAGTGATGAGTTTTCTTGGACTCGCTGGTTTCTATAGGCGTTTTGTGAGAGATTTTAGCACCATTGCTGCACCTCTCAATGAGCTTAAAAAGAAGGATGTGCCTTTTGTTTGGGGTACCATACAAGAAGAAGACTTCAGGGTGTTGAAAGATAAGTTGACACATGCTCCTTTACTCCAACTTCCTAATTTTAATCAGACTTTTGAGCTTGAATGTGATGCTAGTGGAATTGGATTAGGAGGTGTGTTACAAGATGGCAAACCTGTTGCATACTTTTCTAAAAAATTGAGTGGGCCTAGTCTGAACTATTCTACTTATGATAAAGAATTATATGCTCTTGTACGGACCTTAAAAACATGGCAACATTATTTATGGCCCAAAGAATTTGTTATACATTCTGATCATGAATCTTCGAAACATATTAAAAGTCAAGCAAAACTGAACCATAGACATGCTAAATGGATTGAATTCATTGAGACTTTCCCTTATGTCATTAAACACAAGAAGGGTAAAGAAAATGTTATTGCTGATGCATTGTCTTGTCGTTATACTATGCTTTGACAACTTGACTTTAAAATATTTGGTTTGGAGACTGCGCATCATGCTGAATTTAAAGATGTATTGCAGAATTGTAAAGAAGGTAGAACATGGAACAAGTTCATCGTTAACGATGGATTTGTGTTTCGTGCTAACAAGCTATGTATTCCAGCTAGCTCCGTTCATGTTTTGTTGTTGCAGGAGGCGCATGCAGGAGGACTAATGGGACGTTTTGGCGTGAAGAAGACGGAGGATATACTTGATACACATTTCTTTTGGTCAAAGATGAGACGGGATGTTGAGAGTTTTGTTGCTCGCTGCACTACATGTCAAAAAGCTAAGTCACGACTCAATCCTCATGGTTTATATATGCCTTTGCCTGTACGTAGTTTTCCTTGGGAGGATATATCTATGGACTTTGTTTTAGGTTTACCTTGAAAAAAGAAGGGGAGGGATAGTGATGCGGAGCATCCCTCTTCCATCCACATGGACACTCCATCACCACCGCAAGCACTAAGAGGGCCAATGATAAGAGCACGTGCACACGCCATCGAGAACGACGTCAATTCTTTCCTCTTCGAGTTTCGTTTGAATTCACTCGTGAATTGAGTTCTACCTCAATCAGAAATGCTCTGCATCCTCAGGTACAAAGGAGAGTCCCATGAAGAAGCTAGGAGGGAGACACAAGCATCCGAGAAGGAGAAGAATGAGGAAGGAAGCATGAAGAAGAAGGACGGGGAGGTCCTGGACACCCCGGGTGCCCGGCCACAAGCTGGGGAATGCCCTTGGCCACCCCGGGTACCCGGCCCCTCTGCCTGGCGCTGGTTGGGACAACCCGGGTGCCCAGCCAAATGGCCCCGGTGCCCGCCCCTTCAACCTTGCATGAACTATCCCCGGACATACAGGTGCCCGGCCAAATGGCCCCGGGTGCCCGGTCCTCTCAGCCACCCGGCCTCCTGTGCACCCCGGGTGCCTGGCCCACTTTCCCAGGCACGCCCCGGGTGCCCGGTCCCCATGACTCCGGGTGCCCGCCTCCCACCTCCGTGACTACGCATTTTTTAGACCCCAATTCATCCCTTGCCTATATAGACTCATCTCCTAGCTCATTTGGAAGGATAGCAAAGTACTAGAAATACAAAGAGAAAGCTTTGCTCCTTGTATCCCCTCCTCTTGGAGATCAAGCCCCGACCTAGGGAAGAATCCTTTGGATTGTTGTGACGCCCCCTATTCCATCGTACACTAATCATGCACGCAAATGTGTACGATCAAGATCAGGGACTCACGGGAAGATATCACAACACAACTCTAAAACATAAATAAGTCATACAAGCATCATAATACAAGCCAGGGGCCTCGAGGGCTCGAATACAAGTGCTCGATCATAGAGCGAGTCAGCGGAAGCAACAATATCTGAGTCTGGACATAAGTTAAACAAGTTGCCATAAGATGGCTAGCACAAAGCTGGGATCTGGTCGAAGAGAAGCGCGGGCCTCTGCACAGGATCCTCCTAACTACTCACAGTCGCCGTCCATGCGGGCTGCACGTAGTAGTAGGCACCTCCGGTGTAGTAGTAAATCATCGGCGGTGGCATCAGCTCTGGCTCCATCGTGCAGTCGCAGCAACCGGGTAAAGAAAGGGGAAAAGGGGAACAAGGCAACCGTGAGTACTCATCCAAAGTACTACTTAAGCAAGGAGCTACACTACATATGCATGGATATATGTGTAAAGGGCCATATCGGTGGACCGAACTGCGAATGCGAGAATAAGAGGGGATATCTAATCACATCAAGACTAAACCTCGGCAGCCTCAGTCTTGCAACATGTAGAAGAGAGTAGTGAAGTCCTCCAAGTAGCATCGCAAAGCATAATCCTACCGCGATCCCTCCTCGTAACCACGATGAGAGCGACCACCGGGTTGTATCAGCACTTGGAAGGGTGTGTTTTATTAAGTATCCGGTTCTAGTTGTCATAAGGTCAAGGTACAACTCCAAGTCGTCCTGTTACCGAAGATCACGGCTATTGAATAGATTAACTTCCTGCGGTACACCACATAACCCAACACGCTTGATCCCATTTGGCGGACACACTTTCACGGGTCATGCCCGGCGCGGAAGATCAACACGTCGCAGCCCCACCTAGGCATAACGGAGAGGTCGACCGCGGTCTAAACCTAAGCGCCACGAAGTGCAGGCCCCATCGCCTATAACACACACTGCACGTTGCGTCTGCGGCGAGCAGACCTAGCCTAGCGTTCGATCCAATCTGGCGCGCGCCCGCTCGATCGTGACGTCACGAAATACCGGCTCATACCACGGCGTTGAGTGCCCATAATTGTTCCGCGTAGTTGGTTAGTGCGTATAGGCGATGAGCGGACTCGGATCAAATACCAAGATCTCGTTAAGCGTGTTAAGTATCTGCGAGCGCCCGATCGAGGCCGAGCCCACCTCTCTCCTAGGTGGTCTCAACCTGCCTGTCACTCTGCCACAAAGTAACGATCGGGGCCGTTGGGAACCCGGGCCTACCTCTACCGGGATGGAGCCACCGTCCTTTCAGCCCCCATCTCCGAACAGTATCACGCAGTAATGTAATAGTGTAAAGTATATAGTATATGCCCGTGATCACCTCCAAGTGATAACAGCCAGAGAGTATAGCATGGCGGATTTGGACAAGAGTGTAGGCTCACCGATGGAACACTAGCATCCTATACTAAGCGATGGGATAGCGGTAAAGGTAACAACAGATAGTAGCAAGGACGGGCTATGCAGCGGTATAGGATTAACAAAGCGGTAACATGCTACACTACTCTAATGCAAGCGAGTATAGAGAAGAGTAGGCGATATCCGGTGATCAAGGGGGCTTGCCTGGTTGCTCGAGACAAGAAGGAGGGTCGGTGGCGTAGTCGACCACAGGGGCATCGACATCGTCATGGGGTCTCTGGAGAGAAGAGGGGAGAAACAGTAAATACATAGCAAGCAAGTGCATAACGGACAACAAGCGAGCTAGACGTGTTCTAACGCGGTATGAGGTGATACCGGTGATGGGGGGAAACATCCGGGAAAGTATCCCCAGTGTTCCGTGTTTTCGAACAGATGAACCGGAGGGGGAAAGTTGCGTGTTTGCTATGCTAGGGATGTGTGGTGGACGAACGGGCTGCATATCCGGATTCGTCTCGTCGTTCTGAGTAACTTTCATGTACAAATTTTTCCCATCCGAGCTACGGTTTATTTTATATTAATTTTAAAAGATTTAATTCCTTTTTAGGATTTATTTAATTATTTAAATTCAACATTATCCAGAACGATGCATCTTGGCGTCGGCATGACGTCGGCGATCAACAGGCGTTGATGGTCAACTGCGTGTGGGTCCCACATCGATCTCATAATAATTGTCGGGGTTAATTAGCTTTAACTAAATGATTAGGTTAATCTAATTTGAATTAATTAAGTTAATTAATCCTTAAATTAATTAATTTAATTAACATTTTAATTATTATTTATTTTATTTATTAATTTATTTCCTTTTTTAACGTTTGAGGTAGGCCCCACATGTCATTGGCCCTAGGGGCCTTAGCGGTGTGGGCTAGCAGTGCTGGCGAAGGGTGCCCTTTTGAGATCCACCGAGGAAGGGAGCACCGCCACGACGGGCCGGGCAGGTGGTGGTCTTGACAGCAGCCGGTGGCCGGAGGTAGGCACGGTGGCGGCGATCTTGGCGAGGGACCGCGCAAGGGGCTGTGGTGGTGTGTCGGAGGCGGCAGGGGCTGCGGTGGTGTGGCCCCACAGCGAGTCTGGCCTTCCGGGAAGGAGAAGCTTCTGCGGTGCGGCTCGGCGCGACGACAACCTGCTGGGCGAGCGAGGCCAGCGGTGAGCACGGGCGGCGTACATGGCGATGGCGAGCGTCTGCGCAGTCTGCGTGACCGAGGCGACGGACAAGGAGAGGGGGAGCTCACAGGTGGGGAGTAGGGCACGGGCAGCGGGCTCGGGGAAGGTTGGGGTGGTCCGACGACGAGCGGATGAGGGCGTCCGGCGAGGCTTGACGAGCCGATGAGGAAGCGAGGCGACGTGGAGCGGCTCCGCGAGCGGCGTCCGTCAGGCGAGGTTAGGCGTCAGCGTGGCGACGGGGATAAAGCGGCTATCGGCGGCGGCGAAGGCGAAACAGGCGTCGGGGTTCGGCGACGAGGGCGGAGGCACCATGGTGCTGCGGCAGCGAAGCGAAGTCGGGCGTCGGTTGCCCCGATCGAATCCGTTCGTGGGGGAGGCGAGGACCAAGAGGAAGTGGGGAACGCATGGGGGGCCGGCAGGGAGTGGTGCGTGGGGGCTAGGGTTTGGTGTGAGGCCATATAGGCCACGGGGTTGTGGGGGGGCCGGCCGGGTGGGCCGGGCCGTGGGGCTTTTACTCTCTTTTGTTTTGGTTTGAATTTTCCCCCTTTTATGTATTTTTCCTTTCTTTTTCATTTAGTCCCTAATTATCTTAGTATTAATAAAATACCAAAGTGGCACCTAAATTGATGTTACAACTTATGTCACAACCACAAAAGGTTTCGACCCAAAATAATTTAGTTTAGTAATTTTCAAAACATAAAAGGCATTTAATTAATGGTTTTAGCTAATGATTTAATTAGTTTAGTGCATTTAAACATTTGGTCAAGAGTTGGTTTCTCCACCAATATGTCTTATGAAGTAATTGTCATATTAAGAACAATTTAGTTTTGACTTTTGAAAACCTCGATGGTTTTAACTTAAATTCAAATTTTGAATTCGAATCGTTTCAAACTAACGCGAGATTATCAACAGTAACCAAGGTGACGTGGAATCGTTAACGTGGGATTACTGTAGCCTAATTATCCGGGTGTCACAATTCTCCTCCGCTACAAGAAATCTCGTCCCGAGATTTAGTAGGGGAGTAAGGGGGAGAGATTGGTTACGAAATTCTAACGGGTCTTCTCGGTGTTGGTTGCTCTTCTCGAAGAGGTCAATCCAATATATTGATGCCTTCATACTTCTGCTTCATGTCAAAATGAAGAAGTCGTCATCCTGTCTTCGGGATCTTCATCGTACTTACGAAAAGGATATGGGGGGAAGACTCGGGAAGGGCGGGCCTTACCAGGTTGACTAGCTGGTAGATAACATCGGGGAAGGTTACGGAAATTAACTCTCAGATTGAACTTAAGAAGATATCGAGAGCAAGTAAGAAGGTACCAGGAGAAGTTTCAAGCGGGCAGGCAATCGTTTGATGCCTGAAACAGGGCGTGGAAAGGGGTTCAGAGCAACGAGAATAAGTATTGCGTCTGATACCAGAATAGGTCACTAGGAAGGTGGCTCGTGAATTACATACAAGGTCACGTGCGAGGAACAACCTTGAGAGCATGGGGTGTACAGGAGAGTCAGGTTTCGATCCTGTGGAACTGTGGGTTATGGGCCCATCATGTGTTTTTTTTTTGGAGCAGTGACATCTTGCACGGTCATGATAGCGAGGCATGTCAGAGAGTACCATGTCAGTTATGTCGGCAACAACGTTGGTACCTAGGGCGAGGGACGAAGAGAACCATTTTCCTGCTCGTTGAACGAGGCGGACCAATAGGCAAGGTTCTTGTCCATCGGTGGCTACCGGAATGTCAGCAACAATAGTAACAGGTTCTTGCTGAAAGAATTGTCCATCGAGGTGTTTGCATATGTTGGGAATTATTACTGCTTAGATCATATAATTCCCAAGAAAGGTCAAACAAAACCATGGAAAGGAAAATGTGATTTCCAGATTAAACAGAACAATGGAAGGTTTCAGGGGGTATATCCTTCCCAAGGACAAGCAGAGCACGATATCCATGACAGGATATAACGTAGAAAACTCTTTAGGTAAGGGGAGAGAAATTTCATGACATTACCCATACAGCGGTGTTTGGATAATTGAGCAGGAAACATTTAACATTGGGCTTCAAATGTTCTTGTTGAAAATTGGAGTACCATAGACATGCTTCGAGATAGCATTGATGTCGGGGGAGAGCTGATCGTGTCCCACGAGCACCTACGGGACCTGGGTCCCTTGTGGTTCGGAGGGGGGCGGAGATTGCACAAAGAGCGGATCGAGGCAATGCACAGGCGGATTACCCAACCGGAGCTCTCCTGGGAGATAATACTCCTCTGCTGCTTTGTGGATTATCTTGTGTTCTTGCTAGGGAGCAATGGGTGCTACAAGACCTAGCCTGAATGTGATGAACTAAGCACAGGCTGGACCGAACTCAGCCGAACCCTTTCTCGTTGCCCTTGGGCCTCCTTTTATAGGCACAAGGGTCACCACATGTGGCAAGTAGACAAGGTTACAATGGTAAAAACCTAGGTTGGTACACGCTTTATGCGATGTACGGTAATCTATACCTAACTCGACGGCAAGGGACAAGAGTCATCAATGCCCGTCTCGATCGCCCGAAACGATTATAACGAGGACCGTCAAGTCGCCTCCGTTTGCCACGATGGTAGCTTGTCGGCGCCGCTTGTCGCTACTCCTCGCTGGCTGCACAGCCCGTCGACAGCGTACATGGGAGAATCCCGTGGTGACACGTTACGGGTGAGTGGAGCGGAGATGAAGAAGGTCGCCCGCCCGGCAAGCGCCTTGCCGCGGCGGGAACCTTGTCGGCGCTTGGGGGTCCAAATACCAAGCCTTCCGGCAAGCTCCTCTTGCGGGGCCTTGTTCCTTGCGCAGAGTGGCCTTCCCGGCAAGCTCCTCTTGCGGGGTCTTAACTACTTTGTTCTTGAATGGCTCCAAAGGAGCCGCCGAGATCTTGGCGGGGCCTTGCGGCAAGGCTTGCCAGGGACGCTGCAACTGCCCGTGCCCAGTTGAGGTACTAAGGTACCCCTACCTTAGTACCGGCAGAGGCCCCGGCCTTGGCCATACACGGTGCCGGCGCTGTTGGGCCAGGCCCAAAACAGGCACGCGAACGCAGCGGCTGGGTCCAAACTAAATCCACTCCGTATCCGCGCTCCCCCTAGAAGCACGCGTTAATTGCGGTGTCGTGGGGGAAGTGGGCGACGTGCGAGGTCGCCTCATCTGTCGCCTCAGTTCTGCATCTCCGCCATGTGGTTCCCATGCTCTCGGGGTCACGGGCGGTAGAAGTGGGAAACTGGGCCGTTGCGAACAGAGGCAGCAGGTCTGCCCCGATTCCCTGCTCTCCCCATGCCTTGATTCGCTGGGCGGGGCGGCCGAGCCCCCACCTTGCTCCTTTTAAGAAGGGCGGAAAGGGAGCGCAGAAGCCCGCACTCTCCCATCTCTTCCTCTCCTCAGCTTCTGCTCCCCTTTCTCCCATTCGCCATGGAGAAAGAACCTTCCTTCCTCCATCGGTGGCGGCGAGGGTCGCAGCTAGACAGCGCACCTCCCAATCCCACGCCCGGGGTGGCTGAGCCAGCCACAAGGGGAAGAGGGAGGGGCGAGGTCGTGGGCGAGTCGAGGCCGGGGGAGAGGCGGACGAGGCGGCCCGTCTCCGCCTCCGTCGGCGGTTCCCCTCGGGGCGAGGTCGTGGTCGAGTTCGAGCGCTCGGGGAAGAGGCGGGCGGGCGGCGCGCGTCTCCGCCCGGGCAGTTCCCCTCCTGGCCGGTCCATACGAGGATGACCCTTGTGAGTTCTTCGTCAAGCTCTTGCCAGGCGCCTCGTCGTCGCCTCGGCTTCCAGCTCCGTTCATGGCGCCGATGGAGTCGGATCCACCGAGACATTGAGATTGCACATGAGGGCTGTGGGATCAGCGACACGCGAGTCGCGTTGTATTCCCAGCCCTAATGTGATGTATCTTGATCGTGGGTGGAAGGCGTTCGCCGCATCCACAACCTCTTGGCGGGGTTTACCCTCCATTTAAGTTAATGGAGGGTGATCTCCTCTCCGTCAAGGTCTTCGGGGATCTTGGCACTCGGGCGAGGTGCTGCGTGGATAGCTCCTCCGACAGTGAAGATTCCTCCTCGAGCGAGAGTGGCGAGGAGGAGAGCGACAGCGACGACGAGGGTAGCGGGCCCAACTAGTTGTCGGGCGCCGCCCCGCGCGTCACCGGCGACCCCATCATCCGTGTCGCCGGCTCCTTGAACTCCCCGGGGTCGTCTCCTTGGGCGGCTGGCGTAGGGAGGCTGCGGAAGGGGAAGAGGGATGGCGACAAGGCCGTCAAGTCGGAGTACGAGGGCGTAGTGCCCTCGACAGCGTGCTGACGTCCTGCCGCCCGTCTTGAGCCCGCTTCGGCGCCGCCGTCCCGTCAAGCCCTCGGAGAGCCCGGCATGTTCCTTGGTGCCTTCGGCACTGTAGCTCAGCGTAGGCGCTCCTTTGCCCTTCCGCCTCCTTAACCTACCTCCACGAAGATAGGGACAGAAAAAGGATTACGGGCATCTTATCTTTTTAATTTGTAAGCCTTTGGGCCTTATCGCATTTAAAACTTGTAATCCTCTCTTTCATGTTTTTCACTCTCCACGGACTGTATCCGAGTAGAATGTTTTTAATGAAAGAGGGATGTTTGAGGAAGGACGAAAGGCTTATCGATACGCAGCCCCGGCAACTCTGGTTTGCCGCAGCCCCGGCAACTCTTACCGCTTGCCGCGGCCCCTAACTCTGGCTTGCAGCAGCTCCGGCAACTCTAGCTTGCGGGGCCTGGATCTTGGCGCACCTTCCTTCTCTTATTTGTTATTTCAGTTACGAGAACAATTTAGCTAGTGCCACGATAAGTTATTTTGTAATATACACTATCTTAGGCCATCGAATGCAATGTTATTTCCTTTACTCGATTTCTTCCCTTGTATGTTTTTGCCCTCGCTTTTCGGGAAAAAACTTGCGGTGCGAGCACCCTTGCCGCGAGCGCGCGAGTCGCGGAACTTCAGCACTTCTTTGGTGGGGTGCGCTACCGACAAGCAACCTCGTCGCGGACTAGCCGCAGCTCACTTAAGTTGTTGGCGGACTCGAAACAAAGTAAGGCGCGACCAGTCCGATTCGGTTCCTCCGCGCTGAGTTTTCCACACAAAGTACTATCGTTCGAGGAAGATAACTTAAAATTTAAAACTGGTCGTTTAAACTTAGCAACTTAGCTTTTACATTTGTCCATTTTCCGGCAAAGCGACAGTTCCTCGGCGGCGCTTGTCGGCCCACATCATTATCTCCTCCTCCCCGGTTAACTTGTGGGTGGATGAACCTTCTTCTTGTTTGAGAAGAAAGAAGAGAAAAATAAAGTTATGGAGCCTAATGGCTCATTATAAACTTACAGGTGCGGGTGCTGCACAAGATGTTAGTAAACACATGCATATATGATTATGAAAGCATGTATTGACAAAATCGCGCAACCATAGGCTTCTTGATGCACGGGTCTCGCGCTGGCTTTGTACAAAGGATTACATGCAACAGCAAAGACTTGTACAAAAGGGTGGTTGCGGAGCAGGTTCCGACAACCGCGCCTCATGGGTAAAACTTGCGAAGATGCTCTATGTTCCAGGAATTGCTCACGGAAGGCCATCTTGGTCTCAAAGCGGACAGCGCCGGGCCTAGTGACTCGTTTCACCCGATAAGGGCCTTCCCACTTCAAGTCAACTTGTTGGAATTCTTGGCGGATTGAGCGCGCCGAAGAACAAGGTCGCCTTCCTCGAAGCTTCGGCATTAACTTTGTGGCTATGGTAGCGGCGCAAAGCTTGCTGGTAACGAGCAGCTCGTCAGGCAGCACTGAAGACGATCTTCCTCGAGGAGCAGCGTCATCTTGTCGCAGCTGCTCTTGCTCAAACTCATCATAGCGAGCACTCGAGGTGACCCAGATCTGAGTTCCGTGGGGAGAACTGCCTCTGTTCCGTAGACTAGAGCAAAGGGTGTCCGGCGATGGCTCGATTCGGCGTCGTCTGATCGACCAAAGAACCACCGGCAGCTCCTCGATCCAGTTCCTTCCGCACTTGCGCAGCTGTCGAAAGTTCGGTCTTGAGTCCTCGCAGCACTTCAGCGTTTGCTCTCTCGCTTGACCGTTGCTTCTCGGATGAGCAGCGGAAGCAAAGCAGATCTTGGTGCCAAGATCTTGCGCGTCTTGCATGAAGGTGCGACTTCGTGAACTGTGTGCGTTGTCGGTGATGATCCGTAGGAATCCCAAAGCGGCAAACAATTGACTGAAGAACTTGACGGCCGATCGTCTGTCACCTTCCTCACTGGTTCCACTTCCGGCCACTTTGTGAACTTGTCGATTCTGACGTACAAGTATTCAAAGCCCCGACAGCTCGGGGAAGGGGCGAGATGTCGAGCCCCCAAACCTAGAAGGGCCAGGATAAAGGGATCGTCTGGAGAGCTTGAGCTGGTTGGTGTATCTATTTGGAATGGGCCTGCACGCTTCACACTTGGTTACTTGTGCGGTTGCATCTGGAGGGCTTCGGCGGAAGAAACCTTGCCGGAAGGCTTTGCGGCAAGTGCTCTTGCGCCAATGTGGTGACCACATATGCCTCCATGTATCTCGCCAGCACTTACATCCATCTTCCGGCAAATACACTTCAATTTCACACCGTTGAGCCTTCTTACATGCAGGATGTTGTCAACAAACTGATACATACTTGACTGCCGGGCTACTTTTTCCGCTTCTTCTTGCTCTTGGAAGTCCTCTGTCTGAAGGAAATGGGCGATTTGTTTGCGCCCATGTTGGAGCACCGTGGCTCGACAACAAGGACTAAAGGCTCATTTACCACTCGCGGGAACATTAGCTTCTCGGCAAGGACACATGGGTCCACCGAGCTCGATGATCCCGGCAAGCTTGTCGGAGCTAAACTTGTCGAGGCGTTTGCTTCAGCGATACAAACTGCATGGTTTGTCGGAGCAGACTGCTCCTCGGTGATATTTGCGTTGGTCTTAGGGACCTTCTTGGCGGCGGCTTCAGAGCTCTGCTTGGAAAGTAGTCGCCGAAACCAATTTTCTCTTCTTGTTACATCTGTTGATGGTGTCACGGTTGGCTGAGTCAGCTTGAGCACAAAAATCCCTGGTTCCACGGAGTAATTTAAGTCGGCACATTTGGAGAGGCCATCGGCTATATCATTCGTGCTCTTGGGCGTGTTCCATTTGCGAGCCTTCAAAGTGCTCTTCCAGCTTCCTCACATCATCGACGTACGCTTCCATCAACGGACTCTGATAATCTTTATTTACTTGGCGGACGAAAAGTTGCGAGTCCCCCCTAACAATGAGTTTCTTGATCCCAAGGTCTACTGCGATCCTGAGACCGGCAAGCAAGCCTTCATACTCAGTAGTATTATTTGTTGCTTGTTCCTTGGGAAAGTGCATCTGGATTATGTACTTGAGGTGCTCCCGGTGGGTGCGATAAGCGACCGCCGCACCGCGCCGCGCTTTGCAACGAAGGCACCATCGAGTACATCAGCCACTCTTTATTTGCCTCCTTGACGGGATGCTCGTCTCTGGAATTTCCTCGTCTTGCGTTGGCGTCCACTCTGCTATGAATTCTGCCAATGCCACTGCTGGATAGTTGAAGTGCTTTGAACTTGAGACCAAAGCTTGATGTTCCAGCGCCCACTCAACAATCCTGCTGTTGCTTCGGATTTTGCAAAATCCTCTTCAGCGAAAGCGAGTGAAAACTGTTATCTCATGTGCTTGGAAGTAATGGCGCAGCTTTCTCGAGGCCATGAGGAGGCGAAAGCAACTTCGCACACCGAATACCTTGATCTAGCCCCCTGCGGAAGGGAACCGACAAAGTATCTTGGTGCTGCACCATCTTCTTCGTATCTTGTCGCAACCCTCACGCTGATCCGTCCTTGTCGGGACCAGAGCTTTCTGGCGAAGCCCCTTGCTTGTCGCTGGATGCGCCTGCCTCGGTTGCCGGCTCATCATCTGCCTCCCTCTCCGCTACTAACGCAGCACTAACCACTTGATTGGTTGCCGCTATATACAGCAGCAACTTCTCTTGTGGCTTAGGTGCGACAAGTATTGGAGCGGAGGACAGGTACCTCTTCAAGTCCTGCAACGCAGCCTCCGCTTCGGGAGTCCATTTCATTGGACCTGCCTTTTTCAAAATCTTGAAAAACGGTAGGGCGCGTTCAGCAGACTTAGAGATGAACCTGCTGAGAGCAGCCACGCAACCGCAAGCCTCGACATCCTTGGCGCTTTGGTGCTTGATCTACTCAATGGCCTTGATCTTGTCGGGATTGGCTTCAATTCCCGCTGAGATACAAAGAATCCGAGAAGCTTGCGGAAGGGACTCCAAACACGCACTTCTCGGGTTGATCTTGAGATAGATCTTGCGCAGATTTGCAAACGTCTCATCAAATCTTGAACCGGGGTTGCCTGTCTTTGCTCTTGACCACTATATCATCCATGTAAGCTTCTACATTTACGTGTGTCGAGGTCCAAAGGCATCATGGACTATCCTTGCAAAGGTTGAACCAGCATTCTTCAAACCGAAGGCATCCATATAAAGCGATCGTGCCACATGGTGTAATGAATGCGGTTTTCTCTTCATCCTCTTACGCCATGAAGATCGATGATATCCTGAATATGCATCAAGAAACGCAGCGAGATCGCATCCAGCCGTGGAGTCAACAATCTAGTCGATCTGCGGCAAGGGAAATGGGTCTTTGGGACAAGCTTTATTAACATCGGTGAAGTCAATACAAAGTCTCCATTTCCCATTAGCCTTGATACCACTACCGGATTGGCCAACCACGTGGGGTGGAGGACTCCTCGACAAGCCCCGCTGCTTCCAATTTCTTGATTTCTTCGCTATGAACTCTTGGCGTTCCTTTGCTGTTTCCTAACTTTTTGCTTGACGGGCCGCGCGTGAGGAAAGACAGCTAGGTGGTGCTCAATTACTTTCACAGGAGCAGCCGGGATGTCGGATGGTTGCCATGCAAACACATCGACATTCGCCCATGAGGAAAGCAACGAGCTCGCCTTCCTATTTAGGATCAAGCGTGGCACCGATGGTGAAGGTACCACCGATGCCGTCCTCCTTGGCGGGCACCTTCTTGGTCTTTGGCGAGCTGCCATCGTCTTGTTGCACTTGCGGTGGAGCTCGATGGTGCGTCCTCGGCGGTGGCGCAGCACTCAAAGAGGTGCGCTTGCGGAGTGGGCACAGAGCTCTTGCGGACCTGGTGGTCTTCTTCCCCGGAGCTTCAGCGTAAGTGGTTTGCTATTTGTCGCTGCTGCTGCATCCCGGTAAATCTTGTCGGCGCAGATAAGTGCATCTTTCTTGTCGCCATGGACAGAAATGACGCTTATCGGGCGGGCATCTTGAGTAGGTTGTAAGCATAATGAGGCGGCCATGAACTTGGCGAGTCTTTGGGCGGCCAAGTATGCCATTGTAGGGCAATGGGAAATCGGCGACGTCAAACGTGACCCTCTCGGTTCTGAAGTTGAGCTCATTGCCGAATGTTACCGAACAGCGTGATCTTCCCTTTGGGCTTGCTCCTTCTGGGTTGATTCCTTGGAAAGTACCGGTTTCTTGAGCTCGCTGTCGAGGATTTGAAGTTTACGGAGCACCGCAGAGGAGATCAAATTCAGGCCGGCCCGCCGTCAACCAACATCTTTGTGACCTTGAGGTTGCGGATGGTTGGTGAGACCAACATCGGCAAACACCCGACCGCGATGATGCGATCAGGGTGATCCTCAATGTCAAAGATGATGGGCGTGCTGGACCACTTTAGAGGTTTGCGTGACTCTATGGATGGTTCTGCTACATTGACCTCACGCATCCATTGCTTGAGTTGGCGGTGCGAGGTATGCAGAGACGCACCACCATCGACGCAAAGGACCTCTGTTGCCTTTTGAAACTCATGCACATCAGCTTCGTCGTCCTCATCGTCCTCGTCATCTTCATCTTCGTCTTCTTCCTTGTCGCGGCCACGGGGAGGTCTGTCTCCTTGCCGCTGCTTGGCTTTGCCGCGGCGCCCTCCCCGACCGGGTCTCTTCTTACTTGCCGCACCTGCACCTTCTTGGGCCTTCTCCTTGTCTACCGCTCGTACTCAGCTCTTTGTAGCTCAACAAGCTGCTCGACTTTCTTGCAGCTCGGAGATCGTGGCCTTTAGTGCGGTGGATTTTACTGATCTTGCTTGTTGGAGCTGTCGGGCTTGTCGGGCCGCCACAGCTTGGCGGTCGGCGTCAACGGCAACCACCTTGCCGAAGCCACCGGCCTTAGCTTTGTTGGCGGCACCATCCTTGCCGGACTGCTCGACAACTAGTACTTCTTGGTTTTCTTCCTCTGTTGTTCCGCCGCCGGCTATTTCTTGCAGGCGATCCCTCACCGTCGACTCTGCTCCCACACTCTCTCACAGGAGTCTTCTTCCTTCTTCATAGCGTGCACACTTGTCGGCCAGGCGTAGAGCTCATCGACGTCTTTTACTTTGCACATCGCCATCTCCTCCCTCATCCTGCGATTTCGTACATTCGATGGAATGCACCGATCAACGCAGCAGGGTGGGCGTCCAGGATGTTGTAGTGCACTCGACTAAATCTCTGGATGAATTTGCGAGAGACTCCCCTCCTTCTAGGCAAGCAGGTGGAGATCACTCTCCGCCATGAGGCTTGTGGCACTGTGAAGGCGCCAACAAACCGTGGCACAAATCTGCCCAAGAAGAAATAGAGCCATCCGGCAAGTGCATGAGCCAAGATCTGACGTTTGGCTTGAGCACCAAGGGAAAGTAGTTGGCGAGGATCTTGTCGTCTCGTCCCCCCGCAGCTTGCACCGCGATGGTGTAAATGCTGAGGAACTCCGACGGGTGTGTCCTGCCGTCATACTTCTCCGGCACATCTGGTTTGAAGTTTTTCTTGTCGGGCCACCGGACTTGCAGCAGCTCACGAGTGAACGCAGGGCAACCTACATCGTCTGACAAAGTCGCTGGTTCCCTGGCGCATGCATGTCGACAGTGGGCCCGTGCCGCTGGTCGGATTGACGGCGCTTCTCTTGGCGCTCAATACGGGTTCGGCGTCTTCCTCTTGCCGTTCTCGAAGAACTTGGCGTTGGTCGCGACGAGCTCGCGGATCCGGCGACGTTGTGGAGTCATTGTCGAGCTGGATCCGCGAGTCGGCGATCTTAGCCTTCGAAGGGGAGTGTACGGTGGGCGCACCCGAAAGTCTGCGTCGCCATCGGCTCGCGCCTTGTCACCTCGCCGCGGCTGCAAGCGCTTCGGTTGCAGCGGGGCGTCGCCGTTAAGCGGCCGATGAGACTCGAATTGTGGCCCTCCATTCGTCGACCTTATCGGCCGTTGGAGGGTAATCTAGAAATGGCGAGCTCTTGCCAAGGCTTCCGCTGGTGTGGTTGGCGGCAGCGGCGTCGGAGTGAAGAACGAGATGTGCTCGGACTCCTAACCAAGTTAGGAGGAGCAGATCCCCAAGCGATCGTACTCCACTCGTGCATCGCATCTTTGAGGTGCATGCGGGTCTCGAGGGCCTCGGGATCCTCCAGCTTGGCCTTGATCCAATGGCGTATGGTGCCGCGAGTATCATGATGTTGTCATCCCGCCTCCTGCGATGGGCGCGGTGCAGATCGGACGCCGACGCTGCGCCGCCTTGTCCTTGGACCTGGGGCATCGTGGGCTTTCTCGACGACGCGGTCCCTCCGCCAGCGTTCCCCACCACCGACGGCTCCGGAGTGGTGGGTTCGGCACGCGACGGCTCAGCTGCTGCCGAAGGTTTCTTCTTGGCGCCATGTCGACGAAGATGTCGATGAAGTTGCTCGTCGACCGCGGATCGGGTTCACACAGCCTCGACGCCCTACCGCGCGCGCCAAAGATGTCGGGGAGAGCTTATCGTGTCCCACGAGCACCCTCACGGGACCTGGGTCCCTTGTGGTTCGGAGGGGGCGGAGATTGCACGAAGAGCGGATCGAGGCGATGCACACGAAGGATTTACCCAGCTTCGAGCTCTCCGGGAGATAATACTCCTACCGCTGCTTTGTGGATTATCTTGTGTTCTTGCTAGGGAGCAATGGGTGCTACAAGACCTAGCTTTGAATGTGATGAACTAAGCTGGGCTGGACCGAACTCAGCCGAACCCTTTCTCGTTGCCCTTGGGCCTCCTTTTATAGGCACAAGGGGTCACCACATGTGGCAAGTAGACAAGGTTACAATGGTAAAAACCTAGGTTGGTACACCGCTTTATACAAAGGTACAAGAATCTATACCTAACTCGACGGCAAGGGACAAGAGTCATCAATGCCCGTCTCGGCCGCCTCGACAATTATAACAGGACCGTCAAGTCGCCTCCATTTGCCACGATGGTAGCTTGTCGGCGCCGCTTGTCGCTACTCCCATTGGCTGCACAGCCCGTCGACACGCGTACATGGGAGAATCCCGTGGTGACACGTTACGGGTGAGCTGGAGCGGAGATGAAGAGAGGTCGCCCGCCCGCAAGCGCCTTGTCATGGCAGAACCTTGTCGCGCTTGGGGGTCCAGCGCCCGCCAAGCCTTCCCGCAAGCTCCTCTTGCCGGGCCTTGTTTTGCGCTCTACTGTGGCCTTCGGCAAGCTCCTCTTGCCGGGCCTTGTTCCTTTGCATGCTGAGGCCTTCCCGCAAGCTCCTCTTGCCGGGCCTTGTTCCTTTAGCGCTCGAGCCGGGGTCTTAACTACTTTGTTCTTGAATGGCTCCAAAGGAGCCACCGAGATCTTGGCGGACACCGGCAAGGCTTGCCACGGGACGCTTTGCAATCGCCCGTGCCGGGTTCGGTACTAAGGTACCCCTACCTTAGTACACCGACAATTGACATGGCCAACAGGTGAAGATCAGACTTTGGAAACACAAAGGATTCATCAGGAATAACTTTTAGAATAAGTCTTACAATTTCTTCATGAGAGAATGGATAACCCTGCTGAAAAGGAAAACTATAACAATGGGTCTCGGGCCAGGTGTGCTAGGCACGACATCACCTTACCGGGTCACATAAAGACCAAGGTTATAACTCTTGGAAATATGTTCCAACCATCATATCTGACCGAGATTCAGATCTGATTGGTGTCAGGATAACTCAGACTCAGGATGCCTTAGAAGAAAGGTGCAACAAATTGTCGAGATGACATTGTAAGATTCCCGGGTATTGAACTATGGAAGCAAGTTTGAAACAAGAGTTCATCATTTAACCAAGGAAAAATTTGCGAGTGGTGATGAACTCAGCAACAATTCATTGAGATTTTCAAAAGATGGATTTCCACACTTATGTGAACAAGGAGATAACATTTGTCAGATCAAATGATATAATGTGGTATGCTCGAGAAAAACATACACAACTTAAACATTGGTTGAAAGGTGTACCCGAAATATGGGCATAGGTAGCCTGATCAACTGTTAGAATGGTGATTCAATAACAGATAGGATAAGAATGAACTGTCGATCATTAACTTCAAAGCAATAGGGTTGCTAGAAGTGTAGAATTCAAACAGCACCGCTCACTTGTTGGTACCCCGGTTGGAATCAACACGAGGACCCAAGAAAGAATGGTGATGGTGAGAAGTATCACCATACCAAGAATTCTTAAGAGGTGGTGAAATTCTCACAACCATCTTGATATATAAGATGGTAATACTCCAAGGTAGGACATACGACAAGTTGGATTGTCAGGAACTCAAGGTATAACACAAAACAAGAACAAGTTTTGTGTTGGAGGAAATGCAAGAATGTTGTGGATGATAACTCAAATCATCGGGGGCAAAGGATGCTATTTCACATAGTGAATTTGATTGATATCCTGGAAGAGCTCAAAATGTTGATGATGATCATGACACCTTTGTCGAGAGGTTTCATGAAGATATAATTGCTCATCGACAACATCAAGCAAGAGGAACGATGGAGCGAAAAGTTATTGGAACCATGGATATAACACAAACTCGGAATCAAGTTGATGTTCAAGGCAAAATGATATGACGAGGAAAGTCGACGTAAGCTTAGCTCATCGTCGAAAATTATGCTTCGGGAGGAAGGACCAGGTAGCACAGTTAAAATTGGCACGACAAGGATATAGCCAAGCAGGCTAGGAATGACGTGATCGAGTTCAAACTCGTAAGTAATGAAGGTTACCAAGAGTTGTTTAATCGTGGTGCAGATCGAGTCAGTTATCAGTGCCTTTGAGTGTTTAATAACTCAGAGTCCGTGAAAAATTGGAATCAGTGAGAATGTAGCACTTCATGAAGAACTCATAAGAAGTTATGCAGTTCCGTGATAATCTTGAGTTACCAGGGGGTAATACTCGACGACAAATTAAAGTAGAGGTTGGACTGGGTATTGCTCTGCAGAAGTCAAGTGCTTAAACTTGCACGAGAAATGGTATTTAAAGGAGCACATGGTCGGAACCACGATTGCAAAAGGCCAGATCCCAGATATAAGATGAACTTATACCAAGGTAATACTTAATTTAAGAGAAGCTTTCATGATAAGTTCTACATCGTGTCCATGGGCATGAACACAAAGTTCAAGGTCGACTCCCACTTCCCCAATGCACAACCTTTCATTCACTTCTCGCGTTCAATGAAGTTGTAGTGTTGAAATTTTATCTGGCAAAATACCAGAAGAGTACGACTCGTGAAACTTTCGAGTTCACACATATTGAGGAAGGCACAGGTTCAACCCATCAGGGTATCGTGGAAATATATACCACAAGCTTCAATAGTAAATACCACCAGCTCGAAAGCTAAGCATGGTTGAGAAAGCAGAGGATACAATTTACCAAAGGCATTATGTATCTGAGGGAAGGCTCACAAGGTTATTGAATATGAAGGACGATGTTGGATAAAATCCAACAAAGGATCTGGTGGTCCATAAGGGATCTGACGTGAGCATCGGTACTCAACTAGAGGAAGAAGAATGCAAGGAGATCAGATTATAGAAACAACTGACTAACTCAATTGTCAAATGCAAAGGAATTATGATTTCCAAATCAAGGGATCAGAAGCAATGCTCTGATTAGGGATGGATAATTTGAATAGCCTTAGGGTACAATCAACGACAATTGGATTGGTCGAGAACCAATTCCAGTTAAAAGAATGGCAGCTCAGCCGGAAAAGTAATTTATAAGGATCAATGATGATTGTGTGTATTCGCAAACATATTGAGTCAACAGACTCAAAATGATAATGACAAGGAATGTCAATAAGACTACGAGACTTATGGGATTAACCATAATGCAAGCAAGCAAGAATTTCAAGAGCCAAAGGCTCCAGAGGATTTTCGGAAGATTGAATAGTATTTTGAAGACTTTTGTGAAACACATGAACAATTGGGGATGAGCGGATACTCGACAAGTGCGAGTATTTATTTGAAGGGGTATTCATGTGGCAAAGAACTGCTAGGCAGTAGGCACAAAGTATTCTCGGAACAATAGAGAAAACTTCGGGGTATCTTGTAATAACAAGATCAATGGGGGATGATCGTATGAATGGCAAGTGTAAGTAGTTTTCCATACGGATTTATCGGTGGATGGGAATAGAAAAAGTGATGGGCACAAAGTCTTGAGAGAATATCAAAGAGTATCTCCAAATCTTACAGTGCGATTGGTGATCATCTCGATGAAGGGCCTCTCCGGAGAAAGTATTTTGAGAACCTAAAGTTAGATTTTAGCAAAATCATTTAACCCGAATAGAAGAGCGTCGTAATCCCGAGTAAAGGTCGAGGAGTAAAAGATCCTAATACCACCCAATGGCGACGTGGGCCCATGGGCCGCACAACCATGTTAGTAAAAGTTTTGTAAAGTCTAGAATCAACTTCGGCCAAGGAGTGTGGAAGGGGGATTCCTATAGGCAGTCGGCTCTGATACCAACTTGTGACGCCCCCGATTCCATCGTACACTAATCATGCACGCAAATGTGTACGATCAAGATCAGGGACTCACGGGAAGATATCACAACACAACTCTAAAACATAAATAAGTCATACAAGCATCATAATACAAGCCGGGGGCCTCGAGGGCTCGAATACAAGTGCTCGATCATAGATGAGTCAGTGAAGCAACAATATCTGAGTACGAAATAAGTTAAACAAGTTGCCATAAGATGGCTAGCACAAAGCGGGATCTGAGATCAAAGAGGCGCAGCCTCCCGCAGGGATCCTCCTAACTACTCTTGGTCGCCGTCCGCGGGCTGCACGTAGTAGTAGGCACCTCCGTTAGTAGTCGTCATCGACGGTGGCGTCAGCTCCTGGGCTCCATCGTGCAGTCGCAGAACCGGTAAAGAAAGGGGAAAGGGGAACAAGGCAACCGTGAGTACTCATCCAAAGTACTCGCAAGCAAGGAGCTACACTACATATGCATGGATATATGTGTAAAGGGCCATATCAGTGGACTGAACTGCAGAATGCCAGAATAAGAGGGGGGTATCTAATCCTGTTGAAGACTATGCTTCTGGCAGCCTCCGTCTTGCAACATGTAGAAGAGAGTAGACTGAAGTCCTCCAAGTAGCATCGCAAAGCGTAATCCTACTCGGCGATCCCCTCCTCGTAACCCTGATAGAGAGCGACCACCGGGTTGTATCTGGCACTTGGAAGGGTGTGTTTTATTAAGTATCCGGTTCTAGTTGTCATAAGGTCAAGGTACAACTCCAAGTCGTCCTGTTACCGTAGATCACGGCTATTCAATAGATTAACTTCCTGCAGGTGCACCACATAACCCAACACGCTTGATCCCATTTGGCGGACACACTTTCTGGGTCATGCCCGCCGCGAAGATCAACACGCCGCAGCCCCACCTAGGCATAATAGAGAGGTCAGACGCGCGGTCTAAACATAAGCGCCAGGGTGCGGGCCAATCGCCCTTAGCACACCTGCACGTTGCGTACGCGGCCAGAAGCAGACCTAACCTAGCATGCGTTCCAGTCCAATCCGGCGCGCGCCGCTCGGTCGCTGACGTCACGAAATGCTTCGGTTGATACCACGACGTCGAGTGCCCATAATCGCTCCCGTGTAGTTGGTTAGTGCGTATAGGCCAAGAGCGGACTCGCATCAAATACCAAGATCTCGTTAAGCGTGTTAAGTATCACAGGAACGCCGATCGAGGCAAGGCCCACCTCTCTCTAGGTGGTCTCAACCTGCCTGCCGCTCCGCCACAAAGTAACGATCGGGGCCGTCGGAACCCAGCCCACCTCTACCGGATGGAGCCACCTGTCCTTTCACCCCCATCTCCTAACAAAGATCACGGTAATGTAACAAAGGTAAAGTATAAAGTATATGCCCGTGATCACCTCCAAGTGATCACAGCCCGATAGTATAGCATGGCAGACGGACAAGAGTGTAGGGTCACCGATGGAACACTAGCATCCTATACTAAGCGAAGAGGATAGCAGGTAAAGGTAATAATAGTAGTAGCAAGGACAGGCTATGCAGCAAGATAGGACTAATCAAAGCGAACATGCTACACTACTCTAATGCAAGCAATAGAGAAGAGTAGGCAATATCCGGTGATCAAGGGGGCTTGCTGGTTGCTCGAGCAAGAAGGAGGGGTCGTCGGTGGCGTAGTCGACCACAGGGCATCGACATCATCATGGGGTCTACCGGAGAGAAGAGGGGAGAAACAGTAAATACATAGCAAGCAAGTGCATAACAGGACAACAAGCAGAGTTAGACGTGTTCTAACGCGGTATGAGGTGATACCGGTGAAGGGGGGAAACATCCGGGAAAGTATCCCCAGTGTTCCGTGTTTTCGGACAGATGAACCGGAGGGGGAAAGTTGCGCATTTGCTATGCTAGGGATGTGTGGTGGACGAACGGGCTGCGTATCCGGATACGTCTCGTCGTTCTGAGTAACTTTCATGTACAAAGTTTTTCCATCCGAGCTACGGTTTATTTTATATTTATTTTAAAAGATTTAATTCATTTTTAGGATTTATTTAATTATTTAAATTCAACATTATCTAGAACATTGCATGCTTGACGTCGAGATGACGTCGGCGATCAATGAGGCGTTGACTGGTCAACTGACATGTGGGTCCCGCATGTGAGTCTCATAGTAATTAATCAGGGTTAATTAGCTTTAACTAAATGATTAGGTTAATCTAATTTGAATTAATTAAGTTAATTAATCCTTTAGTTAATTAATTTAATTAAAATTTGAATTATTATTTATTTTATTTATTTATTTATTTCATTTTTTAACGTTTGAGGATAGGCCCCACATGTCATTGGCCCTAGGGGCCTTAGTGGGTGTGGGCTAACGGTGCTTGGCGAAGGGTGCCCGCACACCGATCCACCCAGGGAAGGGAGCACCGCCACGACGGGCCGGAGCAGTGGTGGTGGCCAGGCGCCGGGCCGGAGGTAGGCACGTTGAGCGGTTGATCTGAGCGCTGGACCGCGCAAGGGGCTGTGGTGGTCGCGTCGGAGGCGGCGAGGGGCTGCAGTGGTGCGGGCTACAGCAGTCTGGCCTCCCGAAGGAGAAGCTGCTGGTGCGGCTCGGCGACGACAACACGCCCAGCGAGACGAGGCCATGGTGAGCACGGGCGGCGCTGCGTCTGAGGCGATGGCTGGGGCGTCTGTGAGAGGCGGTGACATGGCCGAGGAGAGAGGAGCTCACGGGGGAGTAGGGCACGGCAGCGGGCTCGGGAAGGTTAGGGGTGGTCCGACGACGGAGCGGATGAGGACGTCCGGCGAGGCTTGACGGAGCTGATGAGGAGGCGAGGCGAGGTGGAGCGGCTCCGTGAGCGGCGTCCGTCGGCGAGGTCAGGCGTCTGGTGTGGCGGCGGGATGGGGCGTCTCGGCGGCAATGGGCAGAACCGGCGGCGCGGGGTTCAACGACGAGGGCGGAGGCGCCATGGTGCACGACGGCAGCTGGGGGTCGGGGGCGTCAGTTGCCCCCCGATCCAGATCCGGTCGTGGGGGGGAAGGAGCGAGGAGCAAGGGGGGGACGTGGGGGAGCGCGTGGGGCGGCAGGGGAGTGGTGCGTGGGGGCTAGGGTTTCAGGTGTGAGGCCATATAGGCCAGGGGGTTGTGGGGTGGGCGAAGCCGGCGGGGCGCTTTTACTCTCTTTTGTTTTTGGTTTTGAATTTCCCCCCTTTTATGTATTTTTCCTTTACTGTTTTCATTTAGTCCCTAATTATCTTAGTATTAATAAAATACCAAAGTGGCACCTAAATTGATGTTACAACTTATGTCACAACCACAAAAGGTTTCAACCCAAAATAATTTAGTTTAGTAATTTTCAAAACATAAAAGGCATTTAATTAATGGTTTTAGCTAATTATTTAATTAGTTTAGTGCATTTAAACATTTGGTCAAGAGTTGGTTTCTCCACCAATATGTTTTATGAAGTAATTGTCATATTAAGAACAATTTAGTTTTGACTTTTGAAAACCTCGATGGTTTTAACTTAAATTCAAATTTTGAATTCGAATCGTTTCAAACTAACGCGAGATTATCAACATGAACCAAGGTGACGTGGCATCGTTAACGTGGGATTACGGTAGCCTAATTATCCGGGCGTCACAATTGCCAAGGCCTCCTCTTGGAGAAGATCAACATCAAGACCTCACCTAGTGGGAAGAACTTACCTAGTGCTATTTTCCTTGAATTGTTCATGTAATCTTGTGGATCTCATGTATGCTACTCTAGTGGATGTGATATTTGGGTTTGTTTGAGTGATTTGTTCCTTGTGTTCTTGAGTGTTCTTCCTCTTTTCCCCCTCCAAGTGTGAAAAGACCCCCTCTAGGGTTTCACCCTACAACATCTTGGTATCATGAGCAAGGTTGATTCACATCTTGGAGTCCCATCCCCCCATTTGCTAGCTTGATTTTGTTGTTTTTCGTCCAAGTTCGAAAATCCCCACAAAAATAGCCCCAAATTTTTTCTTGCAATTTGTTAGATCTTGTGAGATTTGGTTGTTTTGGTCCATGGATTTGATGTTTGGCAAGTGAATCTAGCCCCTACCCAACAATCCCCACCCTTCCCACCACGAAATCCACAGAATTTTGCCTTTCCCCAAAATTTTCTAACCAAATCGGCCACCACCGGGTGCCCGCACCCCGAACCCCCGGGTGCCCGCACCTCCGGGCCAATTCCCGTTGACCACCCCGGGCACCTGCAACTCCCACCCCAGGGTGCCCGCACCCCCCCCCCCCCGAATCAGCCCAGCTTCCCCACAGTTTTGGCCATAACTTCCAACTCCCAAGTCCGTTTTTTTGTGTTCTTTAACTCGTTTGGAAGCTCTTGACATCCCCCATCCACATATATCATTACCACCACTGTCGTGGAATTGTCATGTCAGATGTCCTAGTGTGAGGACTTAGTCGTGAGGCCAACGCATCTATGCGGTAGCTTGAAGGGGTTGGTCGGAATCGAGAGACGCGAGGCGGATCAACACACAAGGCAAGGATTTAGACAGCTTCGGGCCCCGGGAAACATCATCCGGTAATAGCCCTACATGCTGTTTGTGACTAGGTCTCACTATGCTCATGAGGGATTCGCCGCGTAAGCCGGCTCCCCCTTTAGGTCTAGCCCTCGAGATTGTTCCTTGTTGCTTGTCCCTCTTTGCGGAGCCCTGTCCCTCCTTATATAAGTTGAAGGGGCAGGTTACATGTGGAGTCCTATTAGGATTAGGACTAGTCTATTACAAGTGGAATCCTAGTCTGGCCCCTTAAGGGAAAACTCCTTATGCCTTTCCTCGTAAACCGGCACACCATAACATGAGCCGGCCTTCTGGGCCTTGGGCCTAGTCTTCTATCTGACCCGCCGTTAGGGCCATCCGTGAGTCGCCAGGCTCATGAGTCGCCACTCCGGCGGGTTACCAATGAAAACGCCAAGCCCGGCCGGGTCATACCGCCATAGTAGTTGATTTTTCCTTGCTTCTACCAGTAGATTTGAAACGATGGCAACCCATCATAAATACAACCATCTCTGAAGCCCTTGGCATTCAACTTATTGAAGATCCAAACTGCTGTAGAGTTCATTTACTACTTCCTTCCTATATC
This sequence comes from Aegilops longissima, assembly GCA_021605205.1. Taxonomy (NCBI): domain Eukaryota; kingdom Viridiplantae; phylum Streptophyta; class Magnoliopsida; order Poales; family Poaceae; genus Aegilops; species Aegilops longissima. The sequence goes on along the minus strand of CM038677.1, from coordinate 355,718,864 downwards.
TCACATTTGTTGCTCCAGCCAAGGCAACTCTCGAGCCGGCGGCTCTCGACAGAAAACATGCCAAGGGATGAGGGTGGCAACTCGCGGCAGCCCGCGCCAGCGGCGACTCGAGGTAGGAGCGGAGACTCGGCGCGGCAGCAACGCACGGCAAAAGCGGGTAAACGAATGGCACCTCAGGGACGAAGGCACTGCACTGGCGGTTTAAGGCCGCGGAGGTAGCAGCTCGAGGCTGCATCAGCGACGGCTATGACGCGAGGGCGCGGCGACCCAGCAAGTGGTTCACGGGCGGCTTGAAAAAACAGAGACGACGCAGCGGGGCGAGGCCGGCGGCTCGGCATCACGGCAGATGCGGACGCGCAGCCGTGGGGACAACATCTGGCAGAGGCGGCTGCCGGCCCGAGGCGTGGTGGCTTGGCGCGGTGGCCGGTCGGCTTGCTGCGACGGGTCAACCAGTGCGAAGCAGCTCGAGGTCGAGGCTTCGGGGCGGGTCGTGGCGACGAAGGAGAATCGACTGGGGTCAACCAGAACAAGCCGTGGCGGGTCTCGGTGGCGGCGAAGGAGAATCGGCTAGGGTCAACCGGAAAAAGCTGTGGCGGGTCTCGGTGGCGGCGAAGGAGAATCGGCTAGGGTCAACCGGAAAAAGCTGTGGCGGGTCTCGGTGGCGGCGGCTCAGGCGCGGCTCGCTTGACGAGGCGACGGTGGCCCTCGAGGCCACGGCAGTGGCGACTCATCCGCAGTGGAAACCCAGCATTTTGAAGTGGCAACTTGGAGGCAGAGGATCCCCAGCGCATGGACAGCTCAGCGGAGGAGACCCGGCGCGGGGAAGCGGAGCAGACCCAACAATGACCGGCACACGCGGACCCGGCAATGGTAGTGAGCTAGCGGTGCGGTATGGCAGCTGTAGAAATGGGCGGCGGCTATCGCAGTAGGCGGAGGTGACTGCCCATGGCGGCTCAAGCGCCGTAGAGGAGACGGTGGCTTGGTGCAGAAGTGCGGCCGGCTTGACGAAGCGGCGCGGTGGCTCGTAGACGGATGACGCGGCGCGGCGCGCCGGCCGCTCCGGGTAGAAGCAGCAAACAGCCCAGATTCTGGGCAGAGGCGAGGCACAGTCCGCGGAGGTGTCCGGATCGCTGCCCTCTTTGTTTACGGGTCGTGGCCCCTGGGTAACCCCTTTTTTCTTTTCCTTTTTCCTTTTACACAGTGTATGTGCTTCCGTCCTTGCATGCAGGAGACGTTGCCTGTCATGGCTCTCTACTTTTGCTGTTGATTGCTGATTTCTGTTTGGGATGAGGTGGAGAGCAACAATACAAACGTGGTATCTTGGCCAATTAAGCATCTCACAACCTCGGGACTTGATTACTGGACCAGGGGAAATACAATAACAGTCGGATACGGCCACCGTACAGGTTGATACTGCAGCGGAAATTTTTGGCAACCTTGACTCGGTGATTTGGCCGCTCGCCAGGCACATATTACGCTGCAAAAATTCTTGTATCCTTGTCGGCCCGCATGACTTGATCCTTGCACCTGATTGATCTCGTGCACGTCTTTGATCTGTAATGGCGGCGTCGCTGTACTTAATGCCACCTTAATTTCTCTTGATCCTTGTAATGTCAGCTTCAAAGCTAATCACAATTCCGATCACAAACAATGAATTTTGCCGGCTCTTCTACATCGGACAAACCGCGAGCTTCTCGACACCCTAGGGAAGATCCCTCCAAGAACTCAACACCACCGTGCGCAGGCCCCACGGTGGGCGCCAACTGTCGTGGAATTGTCACGTCAGATGTCCTAGTGTGAGGACTGTGAGGCCAATGCATCTATGCGGTAGCTTGAAGGGGTTGGTCGGAATCGAGAGATGCGAGGCAGATCAACACACAAGACAAGGATTTAGACAGCTTCGGGCCCCGGGAAACATCATCTGGTAATAGCCCTACATGATGTTTGTGACTAGGTCTCATTATGCTCATGAGGGAGTCGCCGCGTAAGCTGGCTCCCCCTTTAGGTCTAGCCCTCGAGAATGCTTCTTGTTCCTTGCCCCTCTTTGGGGAGCCCTACCCCTCCTTATATAAGTTGAAGGGGCGGGTTACATGTGGAGTCCTATTAGGATTAGGACTAGTCTATTACAAGTGGAATCCTAGTCTGCCCCCTTAAGGGAAAACTCCTTATGCCTTTCCTTATAAACCAGCCCACCATAACATGAGCCGGCCTTCAGGGCCTTGGGCCTAGTCTTCTATCTGATCCGCCGTTAGGGCCATCCGTGAGTCGCCAGGCTCATGAGTCGCCACTCTAGCGGGTTACCAATGAAAACGCCAAGCCCGGCCGGGTCATACTTCCGGCCCGGTCATACCGCGGGGTATATCCCCGACAACCACCATTAGCCACCATCCAAAAAATCATCATAAAAAACACCCACCTTCCGCATTTGACCGATTTTGAGTTGCGGTTTCCGTTTCCTAAGGTGTTTCAGCTACTGAGGAACGTGTGACATCGACATCAACGCCATTCATCATCGCCTCAGAGTCATCTTCGCCAACGATCATCACCGTTGTCACCGCTAACCGTAAGAAAGGACAGTAACCTCGACGACGCTTGCCTCATACCCTTGCTTTTGCATTGATAACCCGAGCCATTTTGTGTCGCTTACCCATCTAGACTAACGAGTTGAGAATTGTCGGGCCATGCTATTTTGCACCATAGTGATCTTGTTATCATCTTAGTGCCATAAGCCTCTCCCGTGCATATCTTACATACTTGTCTCATATCATATTTGGCTCGAGCATTAAGCATAGAGAAAAAAAGAAAGAAAAGATTTTAAGCAAAAGAGGAGAAACAAAGAGCTTGTAAGCAATAGCATTGAGACATTTTGCATAGATAGCATAGTTGGGATTGAAGATGGCCCGTTTCTCTCAAAAGTTGGTGCACAAGCATATCTTGCCCATTTGAGCAATGGAGCTAGCGTCTCTCTAGCATTCGCACAACAAGAGCATTTTCCGTGGTTACACATTCTGAGCTCACTCCTTGGGTTGTGCTGATCCCATCTATTTTTAGTGTGTGTGTGTGTGTTCCTGGTGATATTCTTGGCTTTGATATATTTGCTTTACTTGCAATTTTGTGAACCTTCTCAACCTTTTCGATATCTTGACTAAAATTTGCTTGAAATTTTTGCCACCATCCTAACCGAGCTACTCCATAAGCCTTTTACTTGTAGGTGTGAGAAACAAACCCGGTTCCAATTCTCCTATTGTGGCATTACATCGAGTGACACTTGTTACATCCTCAATCATTGGAAAAGGTAACTTTGGTATTGTTCTCTCATTTTCCTACTCGCCCCACTTGGTTATGATGGATAGGCCAATTTCGTCGGTGTAGCGACCCGACCTCAAACGGTCAAATCTCTGTGCTTAAGTGTCATCCCTGGATTGGTATGCTGACACACACAGTACTCGAAGATTTATAACAGAGGTAAATCACATGTATAAAGTAACGTAAAATACTATTACCTCAATCCAAATAGCGGAAGTAACAACAAGGTTGTGGATTCCCATCAACACCAACGGCAAAGTTGAGTGTAGAAATCGTAACCCTAACGTATCACTTACTCGTCGTAAGATCCTGCAACATGAGACGTTGCAGCCACAAAGGGTCAGGACATTGAATGTACTGGCAAATTCACACCATAGGATAATGATGAACAATAGCTATCACTACATGCATATTTGGCTGGTGGAAAAGCTCTATGGTTATAAATGTTTTGCCAAAAGCGGTAATTGCCTTTGGCTCCTAGGTGCATATGCACCCATTGTCGAAATACACATTTCGAAAAGTTGAAAAATTCGGAACAAAAATCTCACGTGTATATCCGGATATTTTATGTGCGTGCACAAGGTTTCAGTGAAAAACGACGTTTTTTGTGGCTTGTGTAAAAAAGACAATTCCTGATGCTTCATTCTAACTATTCACGACGCATTTCTTTATCTTTTCTACACAAGCCACAAAAAACATCGTTTTTCACCGAAACCTTGTGAATGCACATAAAATGTCCGGATATACACGTGGGATTTTTGTTCCGAATTTTTCAACTTTTCGAAATGTGTATTCCAACAATGGGTGCATATGCACCTAGGAGCCAAAACGCCGCTCTCTGCGAAAAGCCAATTTTTCCCTACTGCAAAGGAATATATTTTATTTAACTACAAAGTTGGTTGATAAATATTGAGAAGGTTCCTCCAACTCAATCCCAAAATAATAATCATTAACCCAATCAAGTTAATTAAATAAAGTGTTGAGATCAACATGATAATCCAAGAACCAGATACTCAAGATGTCCATAACCGGGGACACGGCTAATCATGATTAGTTTGCACACTCTGCAGAGGTTTGCGCACTTTTCCCCACAAGACTCGATCTCCTCCGTTGGATTTTCTCGCACTACATGGTGTTTGAGAAACGGATGACCGAGACACAGTCTTTTAGAAACATTAACTCTTTACTCCGGGCAGACCATACCAACCTACATCCCTCTACCTGCTGATCCACCTCTTCAAGAGCTCATGCAACTTACTCAACTATGCTAGAGCCCATAATACCTTGTGGCTGCACACGGAAGTTTCTAGCATGAATAATCTTATGATCCCTTTGAGCCTGGGTGGCATTCCATAGGGTGATCACACGGGTCCTCCAGGATCCCCTTGGGCAAGCACTGGGTTCTCCAGGTGCCCGGGCAAACCACTGGGTGCTCCAGGGTGCCCCAACCAATCCACCCAGATGTGTATTAAAGTAGCCACCTTAAGTTTCCTTAGATAATAATAACTCTCGCATCTTTCATGAATTCTCTCAAACCATTCCACGTCTATGAGCATAGCATATCAGTATAAGCATAACGTAGTAGTAGCAAAAACTGGGTATGAAAGGGATATGATCAAAGTGTGAACTTGCCTGTACTGTTGATGAAGATGATTCACACTCAAAACTCTTTAATTTCTACTCGTCACACTCTGGTCAATCTATCGTAGGCAAGCAATAGTAACCACACATAAGCAATCACTCAAAAGATCGGGAAGAATGAAGAAGACAGTTCGGAAAACATCAAAACCAAGCAAATAACTCTTGCAACAATTTCTAACAGTACCAAAATTATGTGAATTTGGCCTTCTCAGAAAGTTTAGGTCAAGAGCTTCAATTTGCAAAAAGAATCAACTAAATCGGGGTTATAAAACTCAAGTGTTGAAAAGAAGTTTGAATATGAATCTAAACAAAATTCGAAATTTCAAAATTTCAAAAGGTTGATGTGACAGGTTCGCTGGATAGGTGAAAACAGGACGAAGCTATAGACGCTGGTTTCATCTAATTTGGATAAACGAGTGAAAAGTTATGGCTATTTGAAAAATCAGGGCCAAACTGTTTTACGGAAGAAAAATAGCTACGGCTAAGGTCTAATGTATAAATACGTAGGCTAATTGATAATCTAATTATTCGATCGTATTAGTCTAGAAAAAATAAATTACGGAAGTATAAAAAAACAAAGAAAGAAAATATTTTTCTTTCAGGAATCTAGTCAAACCAAAATATTGATTTAACCCGAATCGGATGATTTTTGGAGGCTTTATGGGTCTATATTTATATGTGGAAAAGAGGCTTAAGGGTCAAAGGCTAGGCAATGTGGGACTAAACATATACGTATGTAGATGAAAAGAAAACGAAACAGAGAAGGCGCGTCGCATGGGCGCCGGCCGCGTAGCTGCAGTTTTTTCTTTTTTTCTTTTTAAAGAAAATTCGGCCTAAGAAAAAAAATGAAAAGGCTCACTGGGCCTGGCCCATATAGGAAAAAAATGAAGCGCCTGCTGCCACAATGCTACGCGTGTAGGCGATAAATAAATATGGGCCGCATGTACAGTTTTTTTAAGTAGAAACAGAAGGAAAACTGAATAAAGAAAACAAAGTAAAATTTTATATAGGCATATTATATATCAAAATTTTCAGAAAACAATTTCCTACAAGCTGAACATTTTTCTAGAGTCAAGTAAAATACACACAAATTCGGATAATGCAAAGAGTGTTTCTGCTCTAGTAAAATCCAGTAAAAATCATTTTAAAAATACCAAAATTAATTCAAATTTATTTCTCTCAATTTTCTGATGTAGGGAATCATGTTACCCTATTTTCCATATATTTTATTTTGGAGAAAATAATTTGAATAAAACTCAAATAACTCAAAATTGAAAATAAATTCAAATTCTCTCCAATTTTCTCGATGTAAGGAATCATGTTACCCTATTTTCCATATTTTTTATTTTTGGAGAAAAATAATTTGAATAAAACTCAAATAACTCCAAATTGAAAATAAATTCAAAAGATCTTTGAATTAATTCTTTGAAACTCCCAACTCATATTTCATATGTTTTGAAGAAGTCATTTTATCTTCGCTCGTGAAAATCATTGAGTTGCATAAAGTTCCTGGGTTGGAAATATTTTCCAAATGAAATTCAAATATTTTCAACACCCCTTGTCATTTAAATAAATGGAAGAAGTCATGTCATCTTCTCTCGAGGGTTTTGTGGTGAAAAGAATTTGAATTGATGGAGATTACGAATGCAAAATGAAAGTTTGGGAAAGTCCTTTTATTCCCTCTCATTTAACTTTCAAAAAGTTTCGAATTTCACACAATCAATCAAACAATCAATCAAATCTATCTATTTATTATAACATTTCCAAAATTTAGAATTTTGGGATGTTACAAACCTACCACCCTTAAAATGAATCTCGTCCTCGAGATTCGGAGAGGCTAGAAAGAAATGGGTTAGGTTTGGTGGTCTTCTCAAAATCCATCGATCGTCTTTGGGGTCTGGGGTGCTACCACCCTTAGAATCATTGTTACGGTTCAAAACTCATATATTCCATCCTTATTCTTGACAGTGTCGGTCTTCTCAGATCGTAAGGATAATTCCTTCTCTGGGCTCTTCTGGTAGTGGCATAACCTTTTCCTCAATTCTTCTGTCCTTTCCTCTTGGTAAGGTTATTCCGAGATTGGGTCTTCTTAGCTGACGGGTCTGGCGCCAATACTAACTAACTATCGATATCTCATGGTGGTTAACAATTTAGGGTTTCTCCTGCAGGAAATGGGTCTGGTTGATCCTCACCTTATAACCTACGGTTGGCAAAAGCTGCCTTGTACAAGGGGAAAAATTCTTATACCATTCTAATGTTTAAACAGGGTTTTGATCGTCATCTCTTTACTATAGGCAAGTCACTCAAATTTACCATCCCACATAGCAAGGCGAATAATAAGAGTAAGTCGGTATGGTGATCAATCCATCCCGCACCCAAATCATTATCTTGTATAAGGTTTAGCGAATCTCGCATTCTAACACTCGATCATCCTCACAAGCATTGCAGAATTTCTCTTGTCGACGAACCAAGTTCGGATAAATCCATGGATTCTGCAAGCCAAACAAGCATCTATCGTTTCTTCACAACTCTCGGGTTTTGCGTTACCCCTATAAGATCGTTTATTGATAAAATCGTAACCTCTTCCAGGGTTTTTCCTTCAACAAGAATGTCCTTGCTTCTTGGCAGGTCCTGGGGCCTGTGGGTTATGGCCCATCTCATCGCTTGTAGTCCTTGAACTTATCATCGGACAACTGATCATTATTCCAACTTCCAACTTCCTAGTATTCTTAAATCCATCCAATTGTACTGTCTTCCTTCCTTCTATTGGCACCAAACTAGGACATGATTACTCAGACTCATCATGGAATTTCCATTGATCCATATTTCCAACATCATACCTCCTTTATATCCAATAGTAATTCATCTCTTCATCCTCGTGGGATATCCCACATACCGAGATAAAAACTTATACTTATGAAGTCCATACTCCACTTCATGGAACATCATTATCCAGGGTCAAGCGTCCTTACAGGGGAATATTGGCCATCTCTGCGTGGCACTTCTTCAACTGGGAAGCGTGAAACACATCATGAACTCCTGACAGTCCTTCGGGTGACTCCAACTTGTTGGCCACTTCTCCCATACGCTCAAAAACTCGGTATGGTCCTACAAATCTCGGGGCTAACTTTCCCTTAACTCCAAATCGTTTAACTCCTCGCAGAGGGGACACACGAAGACATGCTCTGTCTCCAATTTCATAGACTACCTCCTTTGCGTTTTTGAGTCTGCATAACTCTTCTGCCTGGACCGAGCTACCTTCAGTCTATCTCGAATCAACTTAACATTCTCTCCTGACTCCTTGATCACATTTGGTCCAAACAACTGACGGTCTCCAACTTCATCCCACATCCATGGTGTCTGGCTCCTTCTCCCATACAATGCTTCAAAAGGGGCCATCTTCAAACTGGCTTGGTAACTGTTGTTATATGAGAACTCCGTGTAAGGTAGATTATCATCCCTACTAGATCCATAATCTAGTGCACACGCTCTCAACATGTCCTCCAGAATCTGATTGACTCTCTCGGTCTATCCATCTGTATGCGGATGAAAGGCTGTACTGAACTCTAGCCTAGTACCCAAAGTCTGGTGCAGCTGATTCCAAAACTTTGAGGTAAATTGTGTTCCTCTATCTGATACGATGGTCCTCGGAACTCCGTGCAGACATAAGATCCTGGTCAAATATATATTGGCCAACTTCGCACTTGTATAGATGGTTTTCACTGAGATAAAGTGAGCCACTTTGGTCAAGCGAATCAACTACTACCCAGATAGAATCATATCCCGTTCGGGTCTGGGAAATCCGGTAACGAAATCCATGCCAAGCTTATCCCACTTTCATTCGGGTATCGGCATAGGCTGTAGTAATCCTGCTGGCTTCTGATGCTCTGCTTTTACTCTCTCTGGCTTACATCACCTACGATTACATACTCCGCAATATCCTTCTTCATACCAGTCCACCAGAAACACTCCTTCAAATCCAAATACATCTTGGTGTTTCCAGGGCGAATCGAGTATGGTGAGTCATGAGCCTCCAGAAGTATTTACTTCCTGATCTTTGCATTATTGGGCACATATACACGGTCCTCGAACCATAAGGTATCATGCTCATCCTTACGAAAACCTTTGGCCTTTCCTTTGCTCATCCTCTCTTTTACCTCAGCAATCTCTTTGTCATCCTTCTGAGCTTCACGGATCTTTCCCAACAATGTAGACTGAACTTCCATTGCTACAACAAAACCTTTGGGAACAATCTCCAACGGAAGTTCCCTGAGATCCTCGGCTAACTCCTTTGGTAATCCTCCGATTATGAGGGTATTCGTCCTTGTTTTCTTTATGGTTGTGTCCTATTTCTCCACAAAGCTTGTATGCACAAGGTTTCTTCATATCTTTTCCATAAGGCCTCAACTTCTGGGACACAAGACGAGATCTCTGGAGAGTCAACTTAAATTCTTCCCAAGTGTTTACTCTTTTCCATCCATTGATGGTTTGGTACATCCTCCACCAAGTAGCAGCACCTCTTTCAAAAACTTAAGAGCATGCTGGGCCATATCCTTTCCGGCTATAGTGTTATTCTCCATATGTTCCTCCATGTTCTGAATCCATCGGTCCGTCTCCAATTGACTTATCGGTCCAGAAAATACAAGCTCATCTCCATTCATCCTCTAATGGATCCATGGGTTTTGGGGTGGGATAAGAGAGATAGAGAGGGATACACACAATACAAACAAAAGTTTTGAAAAGACAGATTTTATTTGTGGCTGTCGAAAAAAACATCAAACAAATGACAACTCACAGACGTCGCATCTAATGTAAGTGTATAACAGGGGTTTGGTCTTCTAAAGGTCAATAAATCTTCAAAGTCATCAAACTCTTCAAGTTTTGTTCATGCCTCCAATGTCTTCTTCCAATCATGCTTGTCTTCCTCCAGTTCTTTTGCCAGATCATCTCTATTGTCGTGAAGTCTCTCATGACATCCTTTAATATTTTTGGAGTTGCGTTCCAAACTTCTGGGTTTCAACATCCTTGACATGAACCATGGCACTACGGTCCTTCCGTTCCTGACGAATCTCCTGTATCTCGAGGTTTTACTCCTCCAGCTTGGCTACTTTCAGCTTCTAGGTCCTGAGTTCTTCATGAAATGCTTCCTTTCAAAATACGGATTCTTGTAGCTCCATCTTAACTTCTTGATGTAACACTCCAGATCCTGGTGATACACCAGCTAAGGTTAAAACTTCATCTAGCTGATAGGTGCTCCATCAGTCTTCTACCATCAAATCCTTCCATGCATATGCATGCTTAACTCAGCATGGTGAAAATAGCATAAATGGGCGATAACATCATGGATAGCCGTGTTTCTGCTCTTGTTACTGCCATGAGCTTTCATTCCATAATTGATATCTCCTGCCGTAGGGTTTTCTTGACAAAAATTTGAGTTCTAATGCTCCATGTTCTGGTCTTTCTCCGATACACCTTGATCTCGGGTATTGACAGCTTCCATAGTCTGCCAAGTTCCATAAGGGTAACCTTCCTAGGTCATACCAATCCGGAAATTCTTCAGAGCCTTCAAATTCTCCTAGTCTTCGGGGTCTTCAACCATTGTAGTTTCCACTGTTATAATGCACGCTAAAATCATCTTCATTCCAAAATGGTCTTAGTTATCCGATATCTTTTACTTCTTGGAGTGGACTCATCAGTCAAATCTTCATGTTGTCAAAAGGGGAAAAGGGGTAAAGTCTTACTAAAAGGGAATTTTTGAATAAGCTCAGAAGAGAAGAGAGATAAAAGATCCTTTTGAAAAGAAAGTTTTAGATAAAATCCTTCCTATGGGCTTGCCAGTTTCTAGGGTCACGTCCTACAGTCAACATGCGCTCTGATACCATCTTGTAGCGACCCGACCTCAAACGGTCAAGTCTCTGTGCTTAAGTGTCATCCCTGGATCGGTATCTTTGACACACACGATGTCGAGGATTTATAACAGAGGTAAATCACATGTATAAAGTAACGTAAAATACTATTACCTCAATCCAAATAGCGGAAGTAACAACAAGGTTGTGGATTCCCATCAACACCAACGGCAAAGTTGAGTGTAGAAATCGTAACCCTAACGTATCACTTACTGTCAGAAGATCACGCAACATGAGACGTTGCAGCCACAAAGGGTCAGTACATTGAATGTACTGGCAAATTCACACCATAGGATAATGATGAACAATAGCTATCACTACATGCAATTTGGCTGGTGGAAAAGCTCTATGGTTATAAATGTTTTGCGAAAAGCCAATTTTTCCCTACTGCAAAGGAATATATTTTATTTAACTACAAAGTTGGTTGATAAATATTGAGAAGGTTCCTCCAACTCAATCCCAAAATAATAATCATTAACCCAATCAAGTTAGTTAAATAAAGTGTTGAGATCAACATGATAATCCAAGAACCAGATACTCAAGATGTCCATAACCGGGGACACGGCTAATCATGATTAGTTTGTACACTCTGCAGAGGTTTGCACACTTTTCCCCACAAGACTCGATCTCCTCCGTTGGATTTTCTCGCACTACAGGGTGTTTGAGAAACAGATGACCGAGACACAGTCTTTCAGAAACATTAACTCTTTACTCCGGGCAGACCATACAAACCTACATCCCTCTGCCTGCTGATCCACCTCTTCAAGAGCTCATGCAACTTACTCAACTGTGCTAGAGCCCATAATAGCTTGTGGCTGCACACGGAAGTTTCTAGCATGAATAATCTTATGATCCCTTTGAGCCTGGGTGGCATTCCATAGGGTGATCACACGGGTCCTCCGGGATCTCCTTGGGCAAGCACTGGGTTCTCCAGGTGCCCGGGCAAACCACTGGGTGCTCCAGGGTGCCCCAACCAATCCACCCAGATGTGTATTAAAGTAGCCACCTTAAGTTTCCTTAGATCATAATAACTCTCGCATCTTTCATGAATTCTCTCAAACCATTCCACGTCTACGAGCATAGCATATCAGTTTAGGCATAACGTAGTAGTAAATCCCAAGGTTTGAATGCAGGGCAATAGGTTCCTACCTCATCAACTACTTCCCAATACCCACATGTTATCAATCCTACTCATGCAATGTTTGAGGGTGAAACTAATGCATAAAAACTGGGTATGAAAGGGATATGATCAAAGTGTGAACTTGCCTGTATTGTTGATGAAGATGATTCACACTCAAAACTCTTGATAATTTCTACTCGTCACACTTCGGTCAATCTATCGTAGGCAAGCAATAGTAACCACACATAAGCAATCACTCAAAAGATCGGGAAGAATGAAGAAGACAGTTCGGAAAACATCAAAACCAAGCAAATAACTCTTGCAACAATTTATAACAGTACCAAAATTATGTGAATTTGGCCTTATCAGAAAGTTTAAGTCAAGAGCTTCGATTTGCAAAAAGAATCAACTAAATCGGAGTTATAAAACTCAAGTTATATTGAAAAGAAGTTTGAATATGAATCCGAACAAATTTCAAAATTTCAAAATTTCAAAAAGTTGATGTGACAGGTTCACTGGATAGGTGAAAACAAGACGAAGCTATAGGCGCTGGTTTCATCTAATTTGGATAAACGAGTAAAAAGTTATGGCTATTTGAAAAATCAGGGCCAAGCTGTTTTACGGAAGAAAAATAGCTACGGCTAAGGTCTAATGTATAAATACGTAGACTAATTGATAATCTAATTATTCTATTGTATTAGTCTAGAAATAATAAATTACGGAAGTATAGAAAAACAAAGAAAGATACGTTTATAAGGCACAGAAAAGATGACTTCGGAGAAAGGAGACAATTCCCAAAAGTCGCGCCGGAGAGGAGAAAAATATTTTTCTTTAAGGAATCTAGTCAAACCAAAATATTGATTTAACCCGAATCGGATGATTTTTGGAGGCTCTATGGGTCTATATTTATATTTATAGGTGAAAAAGAGGCTTAGGGGTCAAAGGCTAGACAATGTGGGACTAAACATATACGTACGTAGATGGAAAAAAACGAAACAGAGAAGGAGCGTCGCATGGGCCTAAACGCGTAAGGCGCCTCCGCCGGCCGCGCAGCTGTAGTTTTTTCTTTTTTTTAAAACAAAATTCAGCCTAAGAAAAAATAAAAAGGCTCACTAGGCCTGGCCCATATAGGAAAAAAAATGATGCGCCTGCTGCCACTATGCTACGCGTGTAGGCGATAAATAAATATGGGCCGCACGTACAGTTTTTTTAAAAATAGAAACAGAAGGAAGACCGAATAAAGAAAATAAATAAAAAATTTATATAGGCATATTATATATCAAAAAATTTAGAAAAAGATTTTCCTGCAAGCTGGACATTTTTCTAGAGTCAAATAAAATCTACACGAATTCAAATAAAGCAAAGAGTGCTTCTGCTCTAGTAAAATCCAGTAAAAATCATTTTAAAAATAGCAAAAGTAATTCAAATTTATTTCTCTCCAATTTTATGATGTAGGGAATCATGTTACCCTATTTTCCATATATTTTATTTTTGAAGAAAAATAATTTGAATAAAACTCAAATAACTCCAAATTGAAAATAAATTCAAAAGAACTTTGAATTTAATTCTTTGGAACTCCCAACTCATATTTCATATGTTTTGAAGAAGTCATTTTATCTTCGCTCGTGAAAATCATTGAGTTGCATAAAATTCCTGGGTTGGAAATATTTTCCAAATGAAATTCAAATATTTTCAACACCCCTTGTCATTTAAATAAATGGAAGAAGTCATGTCATCTTCTCTCCAGAGTTTTGTTGTGAAAAGAATTTGAATTCATGGAGATCACGAATGCAAAATGAAAGTTTGGGAAAGTCCTTTTATTTCCTCTCATTTAACTTTCAAAATGTTTCGAATTTCACTCAATTTCACACAATCAATTAAACAATCAATCAAATCTATCTATTTATTATAACATTCCAAAATTTAGAATTTTGGGATGTTACAGTCGGTGAACCCGCTTTTCGAGGAGCAAGGTGATGATCACGGCTACATCACAAAGAACCACTTCTTCATCGCGGAACGAGCTCTACATCAAGAAAGCGAAGCCTTGGGTGAACGCATAGAGCAACTCGCCACTGGCCTTCGTCAATCGGAAACAAGGTGATGCCTAGCATCCTACGGTCATCCCCATGGACCTACCATCGTCTCATCAAGTGCCAAGAGGACCTATGACACGAGCTAGAGCTAGAGCTCTCGAGACCGAGGTGACTTCCTTCCTTAGTGATATCACACATGATCCACTCGAGACATGGCTACTACCTAAGTCCGAGATGTTGTGCATGATTTGGTACCAAGAAGACCCTCCCGAAGATGCACGTGAAGACGGACAAGTCCCCAAGTTCATGGACGAAGAGAACCAACCGAAGGTGTCAAGAGCAGCTTCCAGGCCCCGGACATCCGGCCCCTGGAGCATCATCCACAGCAGCCACCTAGCCGCCAAGTACCAACAGTCCCCGGACATCCGGCCCCTGGAGCATCGTCCACAGCAGCCGCCTAGCCGCCAAGTACCAACAGGCCCCGGACATCCGGCCCTAGCCCGGACATCCGGTCGAGCCCGAAAATCTGGCCCAAGGCCCGGAAATCCGGCACCCTCTATCTAGAGAGTACCGAGGCCGACCCCACCAGCCTGGACATTCGGAACCCCAGCCTAGACATCCGGCCCGTCCCGAGCCTTCGGACATCCGGCCCATCGCCCGGACATCCGAACCCCGTCTATCCAGAGAGCCTCAAGGCCAGCCCCGACCGCCCGGACATCCGGCGCCCGCCCGGACATCCGGCACCTCACGAAGGCCCGGACATCCGGCCTCCCCTGTGTGCGCATAGTGTAAGGGCCCGAGGCCCATGTACCCCTTCGCCCACCTAGACTATATATACTCTTCCTCCTCCCTCTTTCTAGGTTAGCGTTGTGATAACTCATAGGTGATATAGAGCTTCGCTCATCCATACGGATCTACTCCTCGAGAGAGACCGCGGCCCCTCTTCGGAGAAGATCCACTTGGATTCAAGACCTCCACACAGAGAAGACCTCAAGACCTCTTCATAGAGAAGAACCGATTACCTCTTGTATCGTCCTTTGTTGGATTTGGACAGTGTAATCTCTATGTGTACTCGGATCTAGCATATGTGTGACCTAATCTTGTTGGTTTGAGTGTTTTCTCTCATGTTCCCCTTGTGTTCTTCGTGTTCATCGCGGGATCCGCTCCTTTCATGAAAGATCGGCCGTATAGGGTTCTACCCTACATCATCTTGGTATCAAGAGCCACGTTGATCAAGATTTCGGAGCCCCCCTCTTTGTTTTCTAGCCTTGTTTTGTTTATTTTGTCCCTAATTCGAAAATTCCCCACAAAAATAGCCCCCAATGTTTTTTGTGATTTGTTGGTGTGATGAAATTTTGTTGGATTTGATCTGCGAATTTCGTGTGTTGCAGGTAGATCTAGCTTTCCACCATCTTTTCCCCAATTTCCATCCACAAAATCTTCCGAATTTTGCCCCGAATTTAACCTCTCCACGCGGAGTTCTTCGATTACGTCCACGGATCCAGAGCACGGACATCCGGCCCGACAGCTCGGACATCCGGCCATCCAGACCGGACATCCGCCCCCTGACAGCATCACTACCATCCACCACTCCATTTCCGCCTAACTCTCGCTACTTTTTGTTCCGGTGCCCACGTTCACTTCCGCATACCACCATCACTTCCGCATAGGACCACCACTTTCCACAAACACCACTACCGCTTATCCACTACCAATTCCGACAATTTTGACATGTTTTGCTTTGAGAATTTGAGTTGCGGTTCCTGTGTCCTATTGTGTTTCGACTATTTAGGTATGGTTCGACATCAACATCACCGCCGCTC
The DNA here is from genome assembly GCA_021605205.1 of Aegilops longissima. Lineage (NCBI taxonomy): Eukaryota > Viridiplantae > Streptophyta > Magnoliopsida > Poales > Poaceae > Aegilops > Aegilops longissima. The sequence continues at coordinate 355,703,032 of CM038677.1, read as the reverse complement.
ATCTTTGCCACAGACTCGACATCGACCTCTTCAACAACTTTGACACCTCAACCGTAAGCAAGGACGGTTCGACGACATCTTTGTCTACTCCTTGCCATTACATTGATAACCACATCACCCATCTTTGCGTACCTTACCCATCGAGACTAGCCTTTGAGTATTGCCGGCAACGTCACTTGTGCACATTAGTAATCATACTTTACATTGCATACTTACCATATCTTCGTGGTGCATATCTTGGTATCATCTCTTGTGTCACAAGGTTGTCATCGCATATACGCAATTGCTATCTTGGTTCGTGAAGTTTTGCATGAGAAAATAGCTCAAACGACAAAGAGCCAAACAAGCTTTTAAGCAAAAGGGAAAGATAAACAAAGAGCTTATGAGCAAGAACCATAGCATCATACAACATTAAGATTGTCATACTCGATCATCTTGGATCATATCATCGGAATACCATACATATAGCATACTTGGGATAGAAGTCGTTGTATTTTTGCTTAGTAGGTTGTGCACAAGTTTCGTATATGCCTTTTGTGCAATCGTGCTAGCGTCTCTCTAGTGTTGTGCAACAAGAGCATTTTCGCGGATTCCACATTTTAGCTCATTCCTTGGTTGCACGACCCCATTTATCTATTTGCGTGTGTGTTTCCATGTACCATCTCTTGCTTTAGGTCTACTTGTTGCATTTGCAAATTTGTGAATCTTTTCCAACATTATTGAAGCTCACTAACAATTGCATCAAATTTTGTGCGACCTTCCTAACCGAGCTCCACCATAAGCTTTTACTTGTGTAGGTGTGAGAAACCGACAAGAAGTGGTAGAAATTGTGCTATTTCCTTGTTACACATTGGAGTGATCATTGATCCATCCTCAACATCGGTCAAGGTACATTTGGTATAAGTTCTTGTCTTTCTCCCACTCACATATTTGCTTGAAATGATGGATAGGCCAAGTACTTCCACCAACCCACTCTTCATCTAGCAAGACGACGACATGTCCTCCTACGTCACAAAGAGCCACCTCTTTGGTGCACAACAAGCTTTGCATCAAGAGCAACAAGCAATGAGTGACCGCATCGATCATCTCGCCACCGACTTGCGACTATCCGAGCAATGTACAAGAGACTACTTCAACAACAAGGTCGACGAACACAAACAAGAGAATGATGCAAGAATGGACGAGATTCGTGCCTTGTTGGTCAACCGCTCTTCTTCCACTTCGTCCTACTCAAGACGGAGCCACTCGAGTTGACACTCCGACGACACTATCTCCGGCTCAAGTACTCCGACATCGAACACTCTTCGTCGTGCCGCGCGTCAAGATCGTCCAGCCAACCGCAACCCTCTACACGACACCGACTCTCAAGAGCAAGCTAGCGCGGAAGAACATCTACACTGTCAAAACCAAGCTACTTTCGCGCAAGCACAAGAACGACAACGCCTACGACAACAACAAGAGGAAGAGCGAGCGCGCCAACACTAAGATGCACAAGATGCCGATGCACAATGCTAAGAACAAGAACTACGTGAAGCTCAAGCACTTGACGCACAACGTGCCCTCCGAGATTCAAGTCAAGCCTTAGCCACGCGCAACCGACAAGCTCGTGAGCAACAAGAAGCGCTTCGTGAACAAGAATGAATATATCAAGCTCGCGTGCATCGTCAAGCTCGACAAGCTCCTCCACAAGATCGCCAAGAACATCAAGTTCAACAAGAGCAAGACGACAACGGAGATCCTCCAAGACAAGAGCAAGTTGAGGGAGACAATCCTCCTCGTCAAGGATGACATCATCCCTGACCCCAACACAATGAACAACAACGATACAGCAAGCTAAAGTTCACCATGCCCAAGTTCAGTGGAAGCAATGTGTCACGCCCAATATGCGACTCTATCCTAAAGGAGCTCGAAGGTCCCACCAAGGATAGAACCGCATATTGACACGCTTTTGCAAGGTGGATATCATTACATCGTACCATTACATAATAGTTGGGGATACATACAAAGCATACAAATGCCACATGAATACAACAAACATCATACATGAGAACAACATCCAACTACAGATGATCACAAACAGATACTCAAACGACATCCACCTTGATAGCCCAGGCTGCCGACCACGAACCTAACCCAAGATCGACGAAGAAGAAGAACTCCAAAACAGGTAAACATCGCTCTCGCGTCATGAGCATCGCATTACCTGTACCTGCAACTGGTGTTGTAGTAAACTGTGAGCCACGAGGACTCGGCAATCCCATTACCATGGGTATCAAGGCTAGGAAGGCTTAATGGGTATGGAAAGGGTAAGTGGTGAGGTTGCAGCAGCGACTAAGCAATGTATGGTGGCTAACTTACGAATACAAGAGTAAGGTGAGAATCTACGCAAATGGACGCAAACTAGTAATGATCAAGAAGTGATTCTGAACTACTTACGTTCAAACATAACCCAACCGTGTTCTCCTCTCAAATTTCCCCGAAAAGAGACAATCACAGTTAAGCAACGCGGTTGGTGTATTTTAAAAGAGTTTACTTCAAGTCCTCTACAACCAGATATTAACAAATTCCCATCTGCCACATAACCGCGGGCCCGGATTTCAAAAGTTTAAACCCTGCAGGGTGTCCCAACTTAGCCCATGACAAGCTCACGATCCGTGAAGACAATCCTCCATTGTTGGACCCTCCGATCAGACTCGGAATCCCGGTGCACAAGACATTTCGACAATGGTAAAACTAATCCAGCAAGACCTCCCGATGTGCTGACACCCTGATAGTAGCAGCGCGTATCTCGTCTCAGGCCACGTCCGGATGGGACATCCTATGAGTAAAACCAGCCCTCGAGTTTCCCCGAGGTGGCCCCACAGTTTACCCGTTTGGGACCAACACCATCAGCACTGGCCCCCTGCTATGTAGAAAAAATCCTCAGGTTCACGACGCCCTATGCCAATTAATTATTAGGTTCAAGTATTATTATGGCAAATGCTAAAACCAATGTTGGGCCTTGCTGGAAGAGTTTTATTTAAAGCGAATTGTTAAGAGGGCCCCATACCCCTCATCGTGTTAGGGACGCAAAATCAAGGAACATAACACCGGTAAGACGGAAACTAGGGTGACAAGAGTGGAACAAAACACCAGGCATAAGGCCGAGCCCTCCACCCTTTACCAAGTATATATGTGCATTAATTAAATAAGGGATATTGTGATATCCCATGATATCCATGTCCCAACATGGAACAACCTGCAACTACACCTGCAACTAGCAATGCTATAAGAGGGGCTGAGCAAAGCGGTAACATAGCCAAACAACGGTTTGCTAGGAAGGGTAAAAGGTTAGAGGCTATCATGGCAATTTGGGAGGCTATATAAACAAGTGGTAGGTAGCGTGACATAGCGATAGCATCGAGACAACTAGCATAGCAATGATAGTAGTGAGATCCAAGGTGAGGGTCATCTTGCCTGAAATCCCGCTAGGAAGAAGAACGAGTCCATGAAGAAGATGAAGCCACGTAGTCGAACGAATCCTCACAATCGCAACGAAACATGAACTATCAAGAAGGAGCACAACCGGAAAGAAGCAAACAACATGGTAAACACACAACACATAACATGGCATGATGCTCAACCAAGTATGATGCATGACAAGGCTACATGATGCCACTCATGGCAAGAGATGATGCATACAAGAACAACACATCAAGGCAAGTTTAAATGAGGCCGGAAACAACATATAACAATTCCGGTAAGTCCCCATATGCAAAGTTTGAAGTTGGTACTGATCTGAACAAAACATTTAGTTAAAGTTGTTAAACAACAAGTTAAAGTGCATCAATATGATCTATGTGTCTTTCTAGTCAAGTTACATATAAAGTTCGTTTAATTCGGAGCTACGGCCTAGAAGGTATGAGCAAAACAAGTTCAACATGGAATTGATGCAAAAGCAAGCAAAACAACATCACAAACACTCCAAAACAAGGATTCAACAAGGTAATAATAAAATACATGCAAAACTAAGCAAGTTTCATATAGATCACGCTCTAAACGGAGCAACGGTTCAACACATACACTCAATACAAGTTTCAAACACAATCTGTCCAAAACAGCAACTAAGCACTTTACAACCAAGGAAACAACATGCTACAGGAAATATGTGGACACAAACTTGACATGCACTCAAAGTACATATTACAAGCCTCAAATAATATTCAAGGTTCAGGTTCATAGGCATCAGGATTAAACCAAGATGATCAATGCAAAAAGCAACTTAATAACACAGGTCATGACTTAATGAAAAACAAGGCATACATGAGCAGGAATAACATATTAACATGTTGAAGACATGAGACAATGATTATATAGTGCAAGATCATGGAAAACAAAACCATGGCTTTAAAGCATAGGTTGAACATGACAAAACATGATTACTAAGAATCTCCATATAACATCTGGTTCAAAGCCTATCATCAAGACAAGATGCAAACATGATATAAGCCGATTCTCAGACTTAGAGAAAAACTGGGAATGCAAAACAACAACATTAACATAGTATATTTGCAAGCTTAGAAAGGAGGTCATATGAAGTCCAAAATTAACAACCTTGGCATGTAGGCAAATTACTCATAGCATAATTCAATTAATGTAATTGGAGCAACTCCAAAGATGCATAGATCAATCAATAGCAAGCTCACAACATGGCATCATGAAGTTAACAGAAAACTGGAACATCATTTAGGCAAGTTCATGGCAATGAAAACATATGCTAAAGGACATATATGAGCCATCAAAAGGCATGGCATGATAGAGCATAACATCTACATCAAAACATGTCAACTAGGCATCTCCCGATTATGCATGGAATAGATGGTAGCTTCAAACTAACATAGCAACATCTGTAACAGTTGCAGACTTGCAAAATTCGTCTTAGAAATCAGCAATATCAAGTAGCATGCTTTGCAAGCTTGATGCACTCAACACAGGACACATAAAAATACATGGATTGCTCCACTATAAAAATGGCATGAAGATGCTCCTAAAACATGTAGACATGATGCACACGCAAAATGCAATAAAAATGACAAATCAGCAAGTTATGATAAATTCCAGCAAACAACATCATATAGCACTTTTTTGATGAAGGTTAGGGCATCAATACGGACAGTAGCATGCATGAAAATTATACTAACATAAAGAGCATCACGAGACGAACATTTAGATATATCATATGCGCAAATCGGAGCTATATGCGTGGAGATATGATCGGTCAAAGAGGTGCACATAATGTGAAATTCCATGGACAGCCGAAATTTATACCCTCAGATCTAGGGTTTCACACGGAAACCGAGGTTCATCGGGGATGTGGCGGACTTGGAGGAGACGGCGGCCAGAGGTGGAGGAGCTGGTCCGGCGAGGTCGGTGCTGACCGGATCTGGCGGGCCGGCGCCGGATCCGGGCGACGGCGACGAAGAGGTGGTGCGGGACACGCGGGACTGCGACCTTCGGCGGCGGGAGGCGCGCGGCGTAGCGGTCGGCGGCGAGACACGGCGTGGCGGGCGGCGGGCGCGAGGGAGGCGCGGACGCTGCTGTCACGGCGGGCGGCTCGGGCCCGGTGGCTTGCTTGCCTGGGCAGCAAGGCGGGGGAGGTCCGCGGGACAGGTGTCGCGCCCTGCTCGGCGTGGGGTGGCGGTGCGGTTGTGTACGGCGAGGTCGGACACGTGCGGCGGCACAGGAGGAGCGAGGCTAGGGTTTTTGCTCAGGATTTTGAGGAGGGGAAGGCATATTTATAGGTAGGGGGAGCTAGGAGAGTCCAAATGAGGTGCGGTTTTCGCCCACACGATCATGATCCAACGATATGGAGCATGGATGGAGTTTAGATGGGCTAGTGGACTGTTGTGAAGGGGTGCTGGGTGCAAAGAGAGATGGGCTTTTACGGTTGCACGGTTAACCGTTGGGGCATCAAACGACCTCCAAATGGAACAAAATTTGACAGGCGGTCTACCGGTGATATACCAAGCCACTTGAAAAATCTCGGCCCATTCTGAGAATGTTTTTCTCCCACTCACAAAACAAGAATTGAAAGATGCAACGGGTGCAAGAGAGTGTCGGGTAACGAAACGGACAACGGAGAAAAAGACCGAATGCAAGTTTTGAAAAACATGATGATGCAATGCACATGATGACATGACAAGATGCAACACGCAAGCGAATAACATGGTAACAACGGCGAATAACTGGAAGACACCTGGCGCATCGGACTCGGGGCATTACACAATGATCCCGAAGAGTACCTCTCATGGGCATTGAAGGTTGACAAAATCTACCGCTTGCACAACTATGAGGAAGAGAAGAAGATCACGATGGCATCCCTTGAGTTCCAAGACTACGTCCTCATTTGGTGGGAACAAGTCATCGAGCGTAGAGCGGCAAGAGGTGAACCACCCATCACAACTTGGGCGCAAATGAAGGATGTCGTGAGAGCATGTTTCGTGCCAACCTACTACAACCGCGACCTCTTCAAGAAACTCCAACTCCTCAAGCAAGGAACCAAGAGCATTGAAGAATACTACAAGGAAATGGAGATTGCCATGATACGAGCCAATGTCACGGAAGATGATGAGAAAACTATGGCATGTTTCTTGAATGGAATCAATCATCCTATGAAGAAGATCGCCGACTTCCAACCATACTCGAACCTCATTGAGCTCGTGCATCAAGCTACCAAAGCGGAACGTCAAGTGCAAGATGACTTCAACTACTCCAAGTTCTCATCCAAGTCATATGGTTTCTCCAACAATCAAGCTTCAACGACTCCAACACCTTCTACCTCAACCAAGACATCTACAAGCAACGGTGACAAGTCAAGTTACAAGAAAACTTCGACGACCACAAGTCGTCCTCCTACTACAAGCAACTTCAAGCCGAGAGCTTCATCATCCTCTGCCCCAACCGATGAGACCATCAAGACAAGTTCCTTCAAATGCTTCACATGCGGCGGCCAAGGCCACAAGTCCTTTGAGTGTACAAACAGGTGCACCATGATCCTCAACGACGACGGAACCTATGACTCCCTGAGTGAAGGAGAAATGGAAGCCCTTGACCAAGTGGCCATGCACCGGCAAGTGAACGACGATGAAGATGATCAAGTCTTTTGTGACGAAGATTCGAGCCCCGCTCTCGTCGTCTCCAAGGTCTTGACTCTTCAACATCAACAAGACGAAGACCAAAGATGCCATATCTTCCACACCAAGGCCGGCATCAATGGAAGGTCCGTCAAGGTCATCATCGATGGAGGGAGTTATCATAACCTAGCAAGCGAAGAAATATGCTCCAAGCTCCAATTGGTCAAGATGAAGCACCCGCACCCATACAAAGTTCAATGGCTAAGCGACTCCGGCACTCTCCAAGTCGAGCATAGGGTACAAGTTTCCTTCAAGATCGGAGCTTACGAAGAAACTTTGGAGTGTGATGTCGTTCCAATGTCCGTTTGCCACCTCCTTCTTGGACGCCCATGGCAATTTGACCGAGGCGTCATCCACAGCGGGCGTACAAATCACTATAGCTTCAAGATGAAAGGAAAGGAGTATGTACTACGTCCTATGTTTCCAATCCAAGTGATCGCCGACAAGCAAGCCACCCATCATGGAGAGAATACTGAGAGAGCGAACTACCAAAAAGAGAGTCAGCGCCAGAAGCCCAAATTGGGTGCCTCCACGATGAGCGACAAGAAGGACTTAGTCCTATTTTCCACCAAACGTGAGATGAGAGCAGTGTGTGAGAACCCATCAAGTGTCATGCACTATGCCCTTTTGTGCAAGGACGAGACACCAAAAACAAACACCTCTCACAATCTACCTTTGGTGTTATCTTTTATATTGCAGGAATTCCAAGATGTTTTCCCCGACGAGCTACCTCCGGGTTTACCTCCACTACGAGGCATCAAGCACCGCATCGACCTCATCCTCGAAGCACCACTTCCAAACAAGGCTCCATATCGCGTCAACCCCGAAGAAACCAAAGAAATACAAAGGCAAGTAAAACACCTCATAGACCATGGACATGTGCATGAAAGTTTGAGTCCTTGTGCCGTACGGATCATTCTTGTGCCAAAAAGAGACGGTAGCTTTCACATGTGTTCCGATTGTAGACCTATCAATGCTATCACCGTTCGCTATAGGCACCCATTCCACGCCTTGATGATATGCTAGATGAACTTAGCGGTGCTACTATTTTCTCCAAAATTGATCTCAAATGTGGTTACTATCAAATACAAATACAAGAGGGTGATGAATGGAAGACCGCTTTCAAAACAAAGTTTGGTTTGTATGAGTGGTTAGTTATGCCTATGGGTTTATCGGAAGCACCCAGTACTTTCATGTGTCCTATGCATTATGTATTTCACCCTTACATTGGTGAGTTCGTTGTGGTCTAGTTTCACGATATTCTTGTGTTTAGCAAATCTCTCAAAGATCATCTCACCCATCTTAGAACCGTGTTGCAAACCCTTAGGAAAGAGCGCCTTTATGCTAATATGGACAAATGCTTTTTTGGTGTTGATAAGCTTGTTTTCTTGGGTTTTGTAGTATCTTCTAAGGGTGTTCATGTTGATGAATCTAAGATCAACGCTATTAAAACTTGGCCCCAACCAACCAACTTGCAACAAGTGCGTAGTTTCCTTGGTTTAGCCGGTTTCTACCGTCTATTTGTGAAGGACTTTAGCACTATTGTGTCTCCTTTACATGCTTTGAGTAAGAAGAATGCACCCTTTGTTTGGGGACCATCTCAAGATAGCGCATTCAATGAGCTTAAGAATTTGCTTACTCATGCTCCCGTGCTTGCATTACCCAACTTTGACAAACCTTTTAAAATTCATTGCCATGCTAGTGGTAATGGCATATGAGGTGTGTTAACACAAGAGAAGCGCCCAATTGCTTACTTTAGCGAAAAACTTTTCGGAGCGCAACTCAATTACCCCATCTATGACAAAGAGCTATATGCTTTAGTGCGAGTTTTGCGTGAATGGGAACATTATCTCGCCCTCATGAATTTATCATTCATACCGATCATGAAACGCTTAAGTATCTTAAGGGTCAAACTAAGTTGAACAAGCGTCATGCTAAATGGAGTGAATTCATAGAGTCATTTCCTTATGTCGTCAAATACATAAAAGGCAAAGAAAATGTTGTGGTGATGCACTTTCCCGTATATGCATGCTTGTTACTAAACTTTAATTAAATGTCATTGGCTTTGAGCACATAAAAGACTTGTATGCGCATGATCCTACTTTTGCAATTCCTTATGCCAAGTGTTTGACGCATACATCTTGGGAACGCTATTACATCAAAGATGATTATCTTCTGAGAGCTAACAAACTTTACATCCCCGAGTCTTCTCTTCATTTGTTGCTTTTGCAAGAATCTCATGGAGGAGGACTAATGGGACACTTTGGACACGACAAGACATTTGCTACACTCTCCAAGAACTATTTTCGGCCCAAGATGTTCCGCGACGTCTCACGTTTCACCAACTGATGTTTGACATGTCGCATAGCTAAGTCTAAAGCTCAATCTCATGGCCTTTACATGCCTCTCCCAATTCCATACCAACCATGGGAAGATATTAGCATGGATTTTGTCCTTGGTTTGCCTAGAACTAGAAATGGAAAGGATTCCGTCTTTGTTGTTGTGGACCGATTCTCTAAAATGGCACATTTCATACCATGCAACAAGATATAAGATGCATCACATGTTGCTAATCTTTTGTGTAGGGAAATCTTGCGCCTACATGGAGTGCCAAAGATGATTGTCTCAGACCGCGACGTCAAGTTCTTGAGTTACTTTTGGAAGACCTTATGCGCCAAGCTCGGAATCAAGCTCTTGTTCTCTTCGACATAACATCCTCAAACCAACGGCCAAACGGAGGTGACGAACCGTACACTCTCCACTCTACTACGTGTGTTGATAAAGAAGAACATCAAGGAGTGGGAGGAGTGCCTACCTATCGCCGAGTACGCCTACAACCGTGCAAGACATTCGAATACCGGAAAGTCCCCCTTCGAGGTCATCTACGGCTTCAACCCGTTGTCCCCATTGGACATTCTTCCTCTACCACTACAAGAGCGCACAAACATGGACGCGAGTGCCCGAGTGAACTTCCTCAAGAAGATGCATGAAGATACAAGGCACACACTCGAGCGCCAAGTACAACGACTCGTGACCAAGCTCAACGTCAACAAGCAACCCATGATATTCAACATTGGAGATCTTGTGTGGCTACACCTTCGCAAGGACCGCTTTCCCAATGAACGAAAGTCCAAACTTCTACCACGAGCCGATGGACCTTTAAAGGTGCTTCCAAGATACAACAACAACGCCTACAAGATCGACATCCCACGCGACAAGTACTCCGTGAATGACATCTTGAACATCAAAGATCTCTCCCCGTACCATGGTGATGAGGATTTCAATCCGAGGTCGGATCTTTCCCAAGGGAGGGGAGATGATGTAGAGCATCCTACGGTCATCCCCATGGACCTACCATCGTCTCATCAAGTGCCAAGAGGACCTATGACACGAGCTAGAGCTAGAGCTCTCGAGACCGAGGTGACTTCCTTCCTTAGTGATATCACATATGATCCACTCGAGACATGGCTACTACCTAAGCCCGAGATGTTGTGCATGATTAGGTACCAAGAGGACCCCAAGATGCACGTGAAGATGGACAAGTCCCCAATTTCATGGATGAAGAGCACCAACTGAAGGAGTCAAGAGCAGCTTCCAGGCCCCGGACATCCGGCCACGACCCCGGACATCCGGCCCCTGGAGCATCGTCCACAGCAGCCGCCCAGCCGACAAGTACCTATAGGCCCTAGACATCCGGTTGAGCCCGGAAATCCGGCCCGAGGCCCGGAAATCCGGCACCCTCTATCCAGAGAGCACAGAGGCCGACCCCGCCAGCCCAGACATCCGGACCCCCCGCCCGGATATTCGACCCCATCCCGAGCCTCCGGACATCCGGACCCCCTCTATCCAGATAGCGTCAAGGCCAGCCCCGACTGCCCGGACATCCGGCGCCATCCCGGACATCCGGCAACTCGCGAAGGCCCGGACATCCGGCCCGACGCCCGGACAACTGGTCCGATGCCCGGACATCTGGCCTCCCTTGTCTGCGCACAGCGTAAGGGTCCGAGGCCCATGTACCCCTTTGCCCACCTAGACTATATATACTCTTTCTCCTCCCTCTTTCTAGGGTTACCATTGTGATAGCTCATAGGTGAGATAGAGCTTCGCTCATCCATACGGATCTACTCCTCGAGAGAGACCGCGGCCCCTCTTCGGAGAAGATCCACTTGGATTCAAGACCTCCTCACGGAGAAGACCTCAAGACCTCCTCACGGAGAAGCACCGGTTACCTCTTGTATCGTCCTTTGTTGGATTTGGACCGTGCGATCTCTATGTGTACTCGGATCTAGCATATGTGTGACCTAATCTTGTTGGTTTGGGTGTTTTCTCTCGTGTTCCCCTTGTGTTTTCCCCTTGTGTTATTCGTGTTCATCATGGGATCCGCTCCTTCGTGAAAGATCGGCCGTATAGGGTTCTACCCTACATCACAAAGAAACCGTGACTACATCGACGCCAATTTCACCACACAAATGGAAGAACTCCGCAAAATGATTGTGCGACGCCCGTCTTCCTCATCCTCTTCATCAAGACGGCGCCACTCAAGCCGCCGCTCAAGTTGGAAATCTTCAGACTACTCCTCTTACGATGCAAGTCCTCCACGAGCTCGCATTCCTCGACATGATGATCCTCAAGATCGCCAAGCTCAAGAAAATCCATTCCATGGCAATGGCTTACAAGGTAGAGTTCACGCACGTGATAGGGCGCGACAACAAACACAAGAAGCAATGGAGCAAGATAAAATACCTCCACAAGTGCCACGTCAAGAACCTCAAGATGATGACGCCATCCATCAAGCACAAGCACTCGAAGCACAACGCGCACTCCGCGAGGCCACTAGAGCCGTCGAAGAGCGCAACCGCCAAGTGCGTGAACAAGAGGAAGCACTTCGCCAAGGACGACAAGAAGAAGCCGCCCGACGCGAAGAGCAACAAGAAAGGCGCAACCAAGTGCATATTCCTCGTCCTCCTCCACGACAATAATGACACCAAGTGGAACAAGTGCTTCAAGACCCTCCCCCACGCCAAGAGCGACATCTTGAGGAACGAGCATTTGAGGATCTTCCTCCACGGCAAGAGCGACACCAGAACTGCTACTATGATGAAGAACTCCGCTACAGCAAGCTCAAGTTCACCATGCCCAAGTTCTACGGAAGCAATGATCCCGAAGAATATCTCTCATGGGCCTTGAAGGTGGACAAGATATTCCATCTTCACAACTACGACAAGAAAAAGAAGATCGCCATGGCCTCCCTTGAGTTTCAAGCTACGTCCTCATTTGGTGGGAACAAGTGATCGAGCGATGACAAACAAGAGGTGAACCACCAATCACAGCTTGGACGAAAATGAAGGACGTCATGAGAGATCGCTTCATGCCTACACACTACACCCGTGATCTCTTCAAGAAGTTGCAACTCCTCAAGCAAGGCACGAAGACGGTGGAAGAATACTACCAAGAAATGGAGATTGCCATGATACGAGCAAATGTCAAGGAAGACGACGAGCAAACAATGGCACGCTTCTTGAATGGCCTCAACCACCCAATCAAGCGGATTGCTGACTTCCAACCATACTCAAACCTTCTTGTCGGGGATATACCCCACGGTGTAAACCGCCAGAAGTATGACCCGCCCGGAGCTTGGCGATTCACGGGTAATCCGCCCGGACTTGGCGACTCATAGTAACCTGGCGGGCAGATCAGATGGATGACAAGGCCCAAGGCCCAGAAGGCCGGCTCATGTTAATGGTGGGCCGGTTTATGAGGAAAGCACAAGGAATATTCTCTTATAAAGGAAACAAGACTAGGACTCCACTTGTAATAGAGTAATCCAAATCCTACTAGGACTAGTCATATAACCCGCCCCTTCAACTTATATAAGGAGGGGCAGGGCTCCCCAAAGAGGGACAAGCAAGAAGAAACAATCTCTAGGTCTAGACACGAAGAGCCGGTTTACCGACGACTCGCTCATGAGCATAATGAGACCTAGCCACAAACAGCATGTAGGGCTATTCCGTATGATGTTTCCCGGGGCCCGAAGCTGTCTAAACCCTTGTCTTATGTTGCGTCTCTCGATTCCGCCCAACCCCTCTCAAGCTACCACATAGATGCGTTGGCCTCGCGACTAAGTCCTGACACTAAGGACATCTGCCGTGACAAATCCACGACAGTTGGCGCCCACCGTGGGGCTGCGCTCGGTGGTGTTGAGTTTTTGAAGGGATCTTCTCTCAGGGATCGAGGAGTTCGCGATGCGCCGGATGAAAAAAAAAGAGTTGGCGCATTATGATATACATCGTTTCCATGGCCAGAAGTTGGAACGACATACAACAGTTGAGATAAAAGGAAATTTAGGGTTGCATTTTTTGCGGTCGCTACAAAAGCCCTAGCGATCCGGCGAATCCGTGAGTTCTTTTTATGATGAAGCACTGAAGCGCTTCCTAAGGAAACCGTGAAGTCAATTCATGTACGGGTTATCCAGGACATACGCGACTGGGCGATCTACCAAAATAAGGCCAAAACCCGGTGCCATCAATGTTGCTGTTGCAAGCCAAATCCAACTCAGATGTACACAACCCGGACGCGGATGGTCCACGAGCTCGGACTCCTCCTGTGAGACCCGCCGACTGCGCCGCGTGTGCAGCCTTGAAACGCGAATACCGCAGACTGACGCGATTAAAACCGCCTTGTTGTGCGCTGACTACGCCTCGGTCAAACCGCCGGCCATCTCGCCTCTGTGGTGAGTCACCGAGCTGGCCTCACATCTCTTACTTCGAGTCGGCCCAACCCGGATTCAGCCGCCGGCAGCCTCCGATTCACAATATGTCGAGTGGCCTCCACAGAGTCGACAGCCTTCAGCGGTTGAAATAAGAGAAAACCACGATCCGGACTCCCTGCTCACCTCCGCCTCTGTGCTACACCTCTCGACGCTTGGCCACGAGCCGCCGGCTGCCTCCGCTGCCGTGGTTAGCTCTGAGCTTTTCCTCACCATTGCAGACGCGCTATCAAGCCACCCCGAGTCGCCATCATCTTCACCTCTGTCGCGTTGCTCCTCTAGCGTGATTCTGCTGTGGGCCGCCTCGCCGGCGTCCTCTGCCATTCTCCGCATCAAACTCTGGGTCAAACTCCGGATCAAACTCCGGGTCATGGGGCCTCTGAGTCAAATCCGCCGGTCCGACCTCGCCTGCAAGCTGAATGAACCGAAGACCTCCGCGGCGTGTGTAAGCTGCTGACCTGCGCGAACCTCGGATCGGGCCATGGCCGACTTGTCTCCGTCTTTGCAGTTGCGATCCGCCACTACTATGAGTCGCCCACATCTCTACCGCTGTGGTCAAGCGGCCGCGGCCTTGCTGAGTCGCCTTTCCCCTGCTTCCGGCTCACCACATGCTACTGATGATTCCGTACTTTGCTCGGCCGGATCATGCTTCGGACTCCTCTATTGACCCATTCTGCACCACGCGCAGCAGCGACGGGGCTTCTTCTGCTGCGCTCGCCGTGCTAATTGAATACTACGGTGCTAATACAACAGATAACATAGCCGCATGCACTGGGGCAGCCGTGCCCAATGCAAGATATTACCGCCGCTGCCACACCTCCCATTAAGTCAAAACCCATGCGAGAGGAAATGTGGTAGCCCTGCAGAATCACTAGGACACATGTACTGGTGGTAGATTGAGCATGTGGCGTACTCTGCTGAAAGAAATAATGTATATGGAGATCAAGCCAAAAACGAGATTCCTTTCTGAAGTTGCATCACATAACCCGAAGCGTTGTGTAAAGTGACGAGGGAGCCACCAAAAGTCAGCACTAGCATGGGCATCCATCCAAAGAAGCATTGAGGATTAGTACTACAAGCACCGTCATCATCATTTGGGAAAAATGTACTAGTACATGCACAGTTTCCAAAAACAGGCTTTCTGTTTCCCTATGGAGCCACGCAAGGAAAAATACATCCATCATTTTCAATATTCAGTGGTGGAAGAAGTGAGTACAGTCTGATCAGACGGATGTTTTATTCACCAGACAATACATCAAGACCGCCAGTGCACGATCGTCATTGCGCTTCTACCGACGGCTGCTTCTCTGCTCCAGGTCGCCACCTCTTTCCACCGTAGCTTCCACCGGCCTCTGCCAAACCGCCGCCCGCTGGGACTGGCCCTGAGCCACCTTGCTGCTCACCTTCGCTTATATTATTGTGACCCGCCGAAGTGCACGCCCGTTTTTAGAACCGGCCGCTCCATCTCCGCTGTGGATAAGCCGCCCCCTGTTCTATTGGCTCATCATGAGTCGCCACGATTAAATCGCCGTTGCCTGCGCCACACCTGCCACATGATGAGCCGTCAGGGATGTGTTGAGCCGTCCCTCCCTCTGTGCACACTTATGCCGAAAAGACTGCAACTGCGATGATGAGGGACAGTGTCTACAAACACTACTGTGGCTGGTGTGTTGCATAGTGCTATCAGTACTAATTACTACGGGAAGATCCTGACGTCATCATCAAGTTGGCGGCTGAGTATCATCCAGACGAATCAGGTGATAACTATCTAAGTTTGTTTCACTAACAGATATTGTTTTCATCAAAGAACAATTACTTTGGTCTGTATATTTTTATGTGCAGCAAAGGTGGTGCCATGTTGTGCCTATGAAATATGCGTCAACACCATCACGCACCGGCGTCTGCGCCCGCTTACTGATGGAACAGGTGTGTGCAAATCGCCACCCGTGCAGCTTAATCTACATCAACCCGCCGGAGCCGCGTTGAGCCGCCCTTGCCGCTTTGAGCCACCGGGGTTATATTAAGTCGCCGGTCTGCCTGAGCCGCCCGAACTATATTGAGTCGCTGGTCTGTCTGAGCTACCTCTGTCGCGATAAACGGGTCATCTGTCATCCAAACAAATCAGGTGATATCCATCCGAGTTTGTTTTATTAGCACGTGTTGTTTTTGCCAAAGAACAAGTTTGTCTTTGCCTTGGTCTGCAATATTGTTTATGCAGGGCAATTATTTATGACATATTATACCGCGGAGATGGAGGCATGCCAACATCTTTGGGCATATGCGGTCATCGTTACTCAACGGACTCCCGCACCGGCTTACAACGCCGTGGTCGTCTCCCGCGACCACGCCGGCTTACAACAAGGAGGACAACTTGCCCGTCCGCACCGTCTTACAACGCCATGGCGGTTTATCCGTCATGCCGCCTCGGATGTTGCGATCGTCTTTACCGTCTGTCTCTCGTGGCCTGGTCTACATCAACACATCGGGCCACACCTATCTCGCATGAGTTGTTTATTGAGTATGAGCAAGTCACCGCTTGCTTGGCCCCAGATTTTCTTCCAACAAATTGAGGCAAAATTATCATGTATTATCACCGCCGTCATGCCTTTGGATGGCTCAATGGGCAGGCGCACAAGTCGCCGCACTACGGTTTGGTTAACTTAAAATAGCCAGTTGGAAGGAACCATTGGCCGAGTTGCTGACACGGTTCATACGGGATCATTTATAACCCGCCGCAGTCACCTCAACCTTCTGTGGATTCACATCGCGCTATCAATGCCAATGATATACACCTTCTCCTATGGTCAAATATGGAGAATCTCAAGCCAACACTTCGAGTCATCTTGAGACTCGGGCGCTACAATGGTCTGGCTCGGCAAAATTAGCCGATTTCAATGAATTCAAGAACTCCGGGTCATTGAAGGGAAGATAACCCGACCCTAGAGGCTACTGCTTTATTGGCAAATATTTAAAGGCCGTCAGAAAAATTTCCGGTTCAAAATAAAGATTCCGGTTTAAAATACAGCTCAAGAGACATCTTTCTCCCGCAAAGCTTTGAAGCTCTCAAAACCGGTTCAACATCCGGACCAAGGTAAATTTGTCCCTTACAAAGCTTTGAGGATCTCAATATCCGGTTTAAGAATTTCCAGTTCAAAAGAATTAATCTCTCACAAGTTCGAGATATCACACGAATTAATGGGAACTTGCTTCCATGATGCACGGTTCAAAACATGGGTATCCTGCCTTACGGCTTATTTTATTATGGTCACTTGGGGGCTTCCTGATCATCGGGCATAGCTATCAGTACCCTCTTGATCGGTGCAATGCCAAAATTTATAAGGTCACTTGGGGGCTTCCTGTTCAAACATAGGTCGTATTCGAACCAAAGAGAACATATCTGTTGATACCCTTTTGATTAGCAAACGGCTGAACCTACTTGGGGGCTTCTTGATCGTATCCGAATCATAGCTCAAACCCTTTGGGAATCGACGTGGATCGTATTCGAATCAGCGTCGTTAAACAACTTTTAAGGTCATTTGGGGGCTTCCTGTTCAAACATAGGTCGTATTCAACCAAAGAGAACATAGTTGTCGATACCCACTTTGATCGGCAACGCCAACGCCCATGGGGGCTATATGATCGTATTCAATCTTAGCTTAACCCTTTGGAACGGTTTCTCGATCGTATTCAATCGAAGCCTCAAAAATTTTATCTGTTTTTATACAATCGCAAGTATTTGAGTTGTCACAATATCATATGTGCCGGCTCTTATAGAGTTGAGTTATCAACTTC
The DNA here is from genome assembly GCA_021605205.1 of Aegilops longissima. NCBI lineage: Eukaryota > Viridiplantae > Streptophyta > Magnoliopsida > Poales > Poaceae > Aegilops > Aegilops longissima. The sequence goes on along the minus strand of CM038677.1, from coordinate 355,685,302 downwards.
ACTGTCCGGGTCACATAAGCCGGCGGTATCATTCAAAGGATCATAGGGATCTTGTGATCTACTTGTGTGCGGGATAAGACTACATTTGGGTGGTTACCCGCCCTGGCTTTTGACGTTAAGTCGCCAGGGCATATGTTGTTTAAACTCTTTGCAGGATTTGCAGAAATATGACATATAAATGATTAAGTTCAAGCTCATTAACAAAGTTGATGCTTAAAATGAAGGAAATATGCCCTAGAGGCAATAATAAAGTTATTATTTATTTCCTCATATCATGATAAATGTTTATTATTCATGCTAGAATTGTATTAACCGGAAACATGATACATGTGTGAATACATAGACAAACATATAGTCACTAGTATGCCTCTACTTGACTAGCTCATTAATCAAAGATGGTTATGTTTCCTAACCATAGACATGTGTTGTTATTTGATTAATGGGATCACATCATTAGGAGAATGATGTGATTGACATGACCCATTACGTTAGCCTAGCACTTGATCGCTTAGTATATTGCTATTGCTTTCTTCATGACCTATACATGTTCCCGTAACTATGAGATTATGCAACTCCGTTTACGGAGGAACACTTTGGTGCTACCAAACGTCACAACGTGGCGGGTGATTATAAAGGAGTACTACAGTGTCTCCAAAGGTACATGTTGGGTTGGCGATTTCGAGATTAGGTTTTGTCACTCCGATTGTCGAAGAGGTCTCTGGGCCCTCTCGGTAATACACATCACATAAGCCTTGCAAGCATTGCAACTAATAAGTTAGTTGCGAGATGATGTATTACGGAGCGAGTAAAGAGACTTGCCGTAACGAGATTGAACTAGGTATTGGATACCGACGATCGAATCTCGGGCAAGTAACATACCGATGACAAAGGGAACAACGATGTCGTTATGCGGTTTGACCGATAAAGATCTTCGTAGAATATGTAGGAACCAATATGGGCATCCAGGTTCCACTATTGGTTATTGACCGAGAATAGTTCTAGGTCATGTCTACATAGTTCTCGAACCCGTAGGGTCCGCACGCTAACGTTACGACGACAGTTTTATTATGAGTTTATAAGTTTTGATGTACGAAGTTTGTTCGAGTCCCGGATGTGATCACGGACATGACGAGGAGTCTCAAATGGTCGAGACATAAAGATTGATATATTGGAAGCCTATATTTGATATCGGAATGGTTCCGTGAAATCGGATTTTACCTAACACCGGGGTTACCGAACACTCCCGGGGATAATGGGCCTTAGTGGGCCATGAGGGAGAAGAGGAGGGCCGGCCAGGGCAGGCCACGCCTCCTCCCCGAGTCCGAATAGGACAGGAGAGGGGGGCGCCTCTTCCTCTTTCCTCCCCTTTCCTTCTCCAACAAGGCAGAGGGGGAGTCCTAATCCCGGTGGGAGTAGGACTCCTCAGCGCACCTTTGGGGGCCGCCGCACCTCCCTCCCTCCTTTATATACGGGGCAGGGGGCACCCCATAACACACAAGTTGATTTACTGGATCGTTCCTTAGCCGTGTCCGGTGCCCCTCCACCATATTCCACCTCGGTCATATCGTCATGAGTTTAGGCGAAGCCTGCGCCAATGAGAGCATCATCATCGCCACCACGCCGTCGTGTTAACGGAACTCATCCCGACACTTTGCTGGATCGGACTCGGGATCGCCATCGAGCTGAACGTGTGCTGAACTTCGGAGGTGCCGTGACGCTCGGTACTTGGATCGGTCGGATCGTGAAGATGTACGACTACATCAACCGTTGTCATAACGCTTCCGCCACGGTCTCACGAGGGTACATGGACAATACTCTCCCTCTCGTAGCTATGCCATCACCATGATCTTGCGTGTGCGTAGGAAATTTTTGAAATTACTATGTTTCCCAACAGTGGCATCCGAGCCAGGTTTTATGCGTTGATGTTATATGCACGAGTAGAACACAAGTGAGTTGTGGGCGATACAAGTCATATATCATGATAAATGTTTATTATTCATGCTAGAATTGTATTAACGGAAACATGATACATGTGTGAATACATAGACAAACATATAGTCACTAGTATGCCTCTACTTGACTAGCTCATTAATCAAAGATGGTTATGTTTCCTAACCATAGACATGTGTTGTTATTTGATTAATGGGATCACATCATTAGGAGAATGATGTGATTGACATGACCCATTACGTTAGCCTAGCACTTGATCGTTTAGTATATTGCTATTGCTTTCTTCATGACCTATACATGTTCCTGTAACTATGAGATTATGCAACTCCGTTTACGGAGGAACACTTTGGTGCTACCAAACGTCACAACGTAATCGGGTGATTATAAAGGAGTACTACAGGTGTCTCCAAAGGTACATGTTGGGTTGGCGTATTTGAGATTAGGTTTTGTCACTCCGATTGTCGAAGAGGTATCTCTGGCCCTCTCGGTAATACACATCACATAAGCCTTGCAAGCATTGCAACTAATAAGTTAGTTGCGAGATGATGTATTACGAACGAGTAAAGAGACTTGCCGTGCGAGATTGAACTAGGTATTGGATACCGACGATCGAATCTCGGGCAAGTAACATACCGATGACAAAGGAACAACGATGTAGTTATGCGGTTTGACCGATAAAGATCTTCGTAGAATATGTAGGAACCAATATGGGCATCCAGGTTCCACTATTGGTTATTGACCGAGAATAGTTCTAGGTCATGTCTACATAGTTCTCGAACCCGTAGGGTCCGCACGCTTAACGTTACGATGACGCTTTTATTATGAGTTTATAAGTTTTGATGTACGAAGTTTGTTGAGTCCGGATGTGATCACGGACATGACGAGGAGTCTCGAAATGGTCGAGACATAAAGATTGATATATTGGAAGCCTATATTTGGATATCGGAATGGTTCCGGTGAAATCGATTTTACTGAACAACGGGGTTACTGGAACACTCCGGGGATAATGGGCCTTAGTGGGCCATGAGGGAGAAGAGGAGGGCGGCCAGGGGCAGGCCGCGCCCCTCCCCGAGTCCGAATAGGACAGGAGAGGGGGCGCCCTCTTCCTCTTTCCCTCCCCCTTTCCTTCTCCAACAAGGCAGAGGGGGAGTCCTAATCCGGTGGGAGTAGGACTCCTCCAGCGCACCCCCAGGGGCCGCCGCACCTCCCCTCCCTCCTTTATATCACGGGGCAGGGGGCACCCCATAACACACAAGTTGATTTACTGGATCGTTCCTTAGCCGTGTCCGTGCCCCTCCACCATATTCCACCTCGGTCATATCGTCATGAGTTTAGGCGAAGCCTGCGCCATGAGAGCATCATCATCGTCACCACGCCGTCGTGCTAACGGAACTCATCCCCGACACTTTGCTGGATCGGACTCCGGGGATCGTCATCGAGCTGAACGTGTGCTGAACTCGGAGGTGCCGTACGTTCGGTACTTGGATCGGTCGGATCGTGAAGATGTACGACTACATCAACCGCGTTGTCATAACGCTTCCGCTTACGGTCTACGAGGGTACATGGACAATACTCTCCCCTCTCGTAGCTATGCCATCACCATGATCTTGCGTGTGCGTAGGAAATTTTTTGAAATTACTATGTTTCCCAACAGTGGCATCCGAGCCAGGTTTTATGCGTTGATGTTATATGCACGAGTAGAACACAAGTGAGTTGTGGGCGATACAAGTCATACTGCTTACCAGATGTCATACTTTGGTTGGCGGTATTGTGAGATGAAGCGGCCGGACCGACATTACGCCAGACGCTTACGCGAGACTGGTTTCACCGCCGAGAACTCGTTGCTTAAAGGTGACCGGCGGGTGTCTGTCTCTCTCACTTTAGTTGAACTGAGTGTAGCTCGCCCGGTCCTTGCGAAGGTTAAAACATCACCAACTTGATAAACTATCGTTGTGGTTTTGATGCGTGGTAAGAACGGTTCTTGCTCAGCCCGTAGCAGCCACGTAAAACTTGCAACAACAAAGTAGAGGACGTCTAACTTGTTTTTGCAGGGCATGTTGTGATGTGATATGGTCAAAACGTGATGCTATATTTTATTGTATGAGATGATCATGTTTTGTAACGAGTTATCGACAATCGGCGAGAGCCATATGGTTGTCACTTTATTGTATGAAATGCAAACGCCATGTAATTGCTTTACTTTATCACTAAGCGGTAGCGATAGTCGTAGAAGCAATAGTTGGCGAGACGACAATGATGCTACGATGGAGATCAAGGTGTTGCGCCGGTGACGATGGCGATCACGACGGTGCTTCGGAGATGGAGATCACAAGCACAAGATGATGATGGCCATATCATATCACTTATATTGATTGCATGTGATGTTTATCCTTTATGCATCTTATCTTGCTTTGATTGACGGTAGCATTATAAGATGATCTCTCACTAAATATCAAGAAGTGTTCTCCCTGAGTATGCACCGTTGCGGAAGTTCTTCGCGCTGAGACACCACGTGATGATCGGGTGTGATAGGCTCTACGTTCAAATACAACGGGTGCAAAATAGTTGCACACGCGGAATACTCAGGTCAAACTTGACGAGCCTAGCATATAAAGATATGGCCTCGGAACACGGAGACCGAAAGGTCGAACGTGAATCATATAGTAGATATGATCAACATAGTGATGTTCACCGTTGAAACTACTCCATCTCACGTGATGATCGGACATGGTTTAGTTGATTTGGATCACGTAATCACTTAGATGACTAGAGAGATGTCTATCTAAGTGGGAGTTCTTAAGTAATACTCCCTCCATTCCTAGATATAGGGTGTATAGTTTTTGGCACGGAAATTAAAGAACGCACATGGAGGGAAATTTTCACAAGTTATGGGCAATATTATACCTGACTAATTGGCATGAGAAAACAGAGGAGATTGCCTAATATAGGGAAATGTAATCAAATCCTTGAAAAAATTATCTAAACGAGTGGTGCAATGCAATACACCTTATATTTTGGGTTTTTTCTCAAAAATCTATACACCTTATATCAAGGAATGGAGGGAGTATGATTAATTGAACTTAAATTTATCATGAACTTAGTACCTGATAGTATTTTGCTTGTCTATGTTTACTGTAGATAGATGGCTCGTGCTGTTGTTCCGTTTAATTTTAATGCGTTCCTTGAGAAAGCAAAGATGAAAGATGATGGTAGCAATTACACGGATCGGGTCCAGAATCTTGAGGATTATCCTCATTGTCGCCTGAAAGAATTACGCCCCGAAGCACCGATGGGTGCCAGCTGCTTCTTGATGCAACCGACGATGTTAAGAACGTCTGGCGAGCAAAGTGATGACTACTCTATAGTTCAAGTGTGCCATGCTTTATGGCTTAGAACCGGCCTTCAACGACGTTTTGAACGTCATGGAGCATATGAGATGTTCCAGAGTTGAAGTTAATATTTCAAGCAAATGCCGGATTGAGAGATATGAAGTCTCCAATAAGTTCTATAGCTGCAAGATGGAGGAGAATAGTTCACAAGGTGAACACATACTCAAAATGTCTGGGTATAATAATCACTTGATTCAACCGGAGTTAATCTTCACGATGATAGTGTCATTGATGTAATTCTTCAATCATCGCCACCAAGCTACAAGAGCTTCGTGATGAACTATAATATGCAAGGGATGGACAAGTCTATTCCGAGCTCTTCGCAATGCTAAAAGCCGCGGAGGTAGAAATCAAAAGGAGCATCAAGTGTTGATGGTTAACAAGACCACCAGTTTCAAGAAAAAGGGCAAAGGGAAGAAGAAGGAACTTCAAGAAGAACAGCAAACAAGTTGTCGCTCAAGAGAAGAAACCCATGTCCGGACCTAAGCACGAGACCGAGTGCTTCTACTACAAGCGATCGACATCGAAGCGGAACTGCCCCAAGTATTTGGCGGATAAGAAGGATGGCAAAGTGAACAAAGGTATATGTCGTATACATGTTATTGATGTGTACCTTACTAATACTCGCAGTAGTACCTGGGTATTTGATACTGGTTCTGTTGCTAATATTTGCAACTCAAAACAGGAACTACGGATTAAGTGAAGATTGGCTAAGGACGAGGTGACGATGCGCGTGGGAAATGGTTCCAAAGTCGATGTGATCGCGGTCGGCACGCTACCTCTACATCTACCATCGGGATTAGTTTTAGACCTAAATAATTGTTATTTGGTGCCATCGTTAAGCATGAACATTATATCTCGATCTTGTTTGATGCGAGACGGTTATTCATTTAAGTCAGAGAATAATGGTTGTTCTATTTATATGAATAATATCTTTTATGGTCATGCACCGTTGAAGAGTGGTCTATTTTTATTGAATCTCGATAGTAGTAATGCACATATTCATAGTGTTGAAACCAAAAGATACAGAGTTCATAATGATAGTGCAACTTATTTGTGGCACTGCCGTTTGGGTCATATCGGTGTAAAACGCATGAAGAAACTCCATACTGATGGGCTTTTGGAATCACTTGATTATGAATCACTTGGTACTTGTGAACCGTGCCTCATGGGCAAGATGACTAAAACGCCGTTCTCCTAACTATGGAGCGAGCAACTGATTTGTTGGAAATCATACATACCGATGTTTGTGGTCCAATGAATGTTGAGGCACGCAAGGGTATCGTTATTTTCTCACCTTCACAGATGATTTGAGCAGATATGGGTATATCTACTTGATGAAACATAAGTCTGAAACATTTGAAAAGTTCAAAGAATTTCAGAGTGAAGTGGAAAATCATCGTAACAAGAAAATAAAATTTCTACGATCTGATCGTGGAGGAGAATATTTGAGTTACGAGTTTGGTTTGCATTTGAAACAATGCGGAATAGTTTCGCAACTCACGCCACCCGGAACACCACAACGAAATGGTGTGTCCGAACGTCGTAATCGTACTTTACTAGATATGGTGCGATCTATGATGTCTCTTACTGATTTACCGCTATCGTTTTGGGGTTATGCTTTAGAGACGGCCGCATTCACGTTAAATAGGGCACCATCAAAATCCGCTGAAACGACACCTTATGAACTATGGTTTAGCAAGAAACCAAAGTTGTCGTATCTTAAAGTTTGGGGCTGCGATGCTTATGTGAAGAAACTTCAACCAGATAAGCTCGAACCTAAATCGAGAAATGTGTCTTCATAGGATACCCAAAAGAGACTATTGGGTACACCTTCTATCACAGATCCGAGGGCAAGATTTTCGTTGCTAAATTCGGATCCTTTCTAGAAAAGAGTTTCTATCGAAAGAAGTGAGTGGGAGGAAAGTAGAACTTGATGAGATAATCAGATCTGCTCCCTTATTGAAAATAGCTCATCACAAGAACCGGTTCTGTGACAACTACACCAATTAGTGAGGAAGCTAATGATATTGATCATGAAACTTGAGATCAAGTTTCTCTTGAACTCGAGGTCAACTAGAGTAAGATCCGCACTGAGTGGTACGGTAATCCTATTCGGAAGTCATGTTACTTGACCATGGCGAACCTACAAACTATGAAGAAGCGATGGTGAGCCCAGATTCGCAAAATGGTGGAAGCCATGAAATCTGAGATGGGATCCATGTATGAGAACAAAGTATGGACTTTGGTTGACATGCCCGATGATCGGCAAGCAATTGAGAATAAATGGATCTTTAAGAAGAAGACTGACGCTGATGGTAATGTAACTGTCTATAAAGCTCGACTTGTTGCGAAAGGTTTTCGACAAGTTCAAGGGGTTGACTACGATGAGACTTTCTCACCCGTAGCGATGCTTAAGTCTGTCCGAATCATGTTAGCAATTGCTGCATATTATGATTATGAAATTTGGCAAATGGATGTCAAAACTGCATTCTTGAATGGATTTCTAGAAGAAGAGTTGTATATGATGCAACCGAAGGTTTTGTTGATCCAAAAGGTGCTAACAAAGTGTGCAAGCTCCAATGATAAATTTATGGTCCGTGCAAGCCTCTCGAGTTGGAATAAACGCTTTGATAGTGTGATCAAAGCATATGGTTTTATATGAGACTTTTGGATAAGCCTCAGATTTACAAGAAAGTGAGTGGGAGCTCAGAGCATTTCCGATATTATATGTGGACGACATATTATTGATTGTAAATGATATAGAATTTCTGGATAGCATAAAAGGATACTTGAATAAAAGTTTTTCAATGAAAGACCTCGGTGAAGCTGCTTACATATTGGGCATCAAGATCTATAGAGATAGATCAAGACGCTTGATTGGACTTTCACAAAGCACATACCTTGATAAAGTTTTGAAAAGTTCAAAATGAATCGAGCAAAGAAAGGATTTTACCAGACATAAGGTGTGAAATTGAGTCGACTCAATGCCCGACCACAGCAGAAGATAGAGAGAAAATGAAAGATGTTCCTATGCTTCAGCCATAGGCTCTATCATGTATGCAATGCTGTGTACCGGACTGACGATGCTTAGCAATAAGCTTGGCAGAAGGTACCAAAGTAATCCAGAGTGGATCATCGGACAGCGGTCAAGAACTTCCCAAACACCGAAAAGGACTAAGGATATGTTTCTCGATATGGAGGTGACAAAGAGCTAGTCGTAAATGGTTACGCCGATGTAAGCTTTGACACCGATCCGGACGATTCTAAATCACAAACCGGATACGTGTTTTTATTAAACGGTGGAGCTGTCGGTTGGTGCAGTTCTAAACAAAGCGTCGTGGCGGGATCTACATGTGAAGCGGAGTACATAGCTGCTTCGAAGCAACAAATGAAGGAGTCTGGTGAAAGAGTTCATTTCCGATCTAGGTGTCATACCTAGTGCACCGACCAATGAAGATCTTCTCGTGACAATATTGGTGCAATTGCCTTGGCAAAGGAATCCAGATTTCACAAGAGGACCAAGCATATCAAGAGACGCTTCAATTCCATCCGGACCAAGTCCGTGGGAGACATAGAGATTTGCAAGATACATACGGATCTGAATGTTGCGTAACCGCTGACTAAGCCTCTTCCACGAGCAAAACATGATCAGCACCAAGACTCCATGGGTGTTAGAATCATTATTGTGTAATCTAGATTATTGACTCTAGTGCAAGTGGGAGATCAAGGAAATATGCCCTAGAGGCAATAATAAAGTTACTATTTATTTCCTCATATCATGATAAATGTTTACTATTCATGCTAGAATTGTATTAACCAAAACATGATACATGTGTGAATACATAGACAAACATATAGTCACTAGTATGCCTCTACTTGACTAGCTCATTAATCAAAGATGGTTATGTTTCCTAACCATAGACATGTGTTGTTATTTGATTAATGGGATCACATCATTAGGAGAATGATGTGATTGACATGACCCATTCCGTTAGCCTAGCACTTGATCGCTTAGTATATTGCTATTGCTTTCTTCATGACCTATACATGTTCCTCGTAACTATGAGATTATGCAACACCCGCTTACGGAGGAACACTTTGGTGCTACCAAATGTCACAACGAATCGGGTGATTATAAAGGAGTACTACAGGTGTCTCCAAAGGTACATGTTGGGTTGGCGATTTCGAGATTAGGTTTTGTCACTCGATTGTCGGAGAGGTATCTCTGGGCCCTCTCGGTAATACACATCACATAAGCCTTGCAAACATTGCAACTAATAAGTTAGTTGCGAGATGATGTATTACGGAACGAGTAAAGAGACTTGCCGGTAACGAGATTGAATTGGATACCGACGATCGAATCTCGGGCAAGTAACATACCGATGACAAAGGAACAACGATGTCGTTATGCAGTTTGACCGATAAAGATCTTCGTAGAATATGTAGGAACCAATATGGGCATCCAGGTTCCGCTATTGGTTATTGACCGAGAATAGTTCTAGGTCATGTCTACATAGTTCTCGAACCCGTAGAGTCCGCACGCTTAACGTTACGATGACAGTTTTATTATGAGTTTATAAGTTTTGATGTACGAAGTTTGTTCGAGTCCGGATGTGATCACGGACATGACGAGGAGTCTCAAATGGTCGAGACATAAAGATTGATATATTGGAAGCCTATATTTGGGTATCGGAATGGTTCCGGGTGAAATCGGATTTTACCGAACACCGGGGTTACGGAACCTCCCGGGGATAATGGGCCTTAGTGGGCCATGAGGGAGAAGAGGAGGGCGGCCAGGGCAGGCCGCCCCCTCCCCCCGAGTCCGAATAGGACAAGGAGAGGGGGCGCCCTTCTTCCTCTTCCCTCCCCCCTTTCCTTCTCCAACAAGGCAGAGAGGGAGTCCTACTCCTGTGGGAGTAGGACTCCTCCAGCGCCCCTTTGGGGGCCGGCCGCACCTCCCCTCCCTCCTTTATATCTGGGCGGGGGCACCCCATAACACACAAGTTGATCTACGGATCATTCCTTAGCCGTGTCCGGTGCCCCCTCCACCATATTCCACCTCGGTCATATCGTCATGGAGTTTAGGCGAAGCCTGCGCGATAGAGCATCATCATCGTCACCACACTGTCGTGCTGACGGAACTCATCCCCTACACTTTGCTGGATCGGAGTCCGGGGATCGTCATCGAGCTGAACGTGTGCTGAACTCGGAGGTGTCATACGTTCGGTACTTGGATCGGTCGGATCGTGAAGACGTACGACTACATCAACCGCGTTGTCATAACGCTTTAAACTTCGGTCTCACGAGGGTGCGTGGACAATACTCTCCCTCTCGTTGCTATGCCATCACCATGATCTTGCGTGTGCGTAGGAAATTTTTTGAAATTACTACGTTTCCCAACATAAAAATGATTATTCATTCTGGATTTTTCTCAAAGGCTATAAGCCGCCGGGTTATAAAAATTCCGGCTTTGTATTAAATCGCCATCGGCCAAGAGCCGCCGTGTATTTAAACTCTGGATTTACTTATCAACAGATGAGGTATTCAAAGTTGCTTTGGCGCAATGGCTATTATTTTATTAATGGATATGATTTATTCTACAATGGAAGGAATAGTCCCGAGTCGCTGCAGGCTTACGACCCGGCACTTGGGGGCTACATTATTCAAACTGAGGTTACATCAAATATGCAAGTCTCATGTCGCTGCAAGCATGCACCATGACACTTGGGGGCAAATGCAAAGTCATTTTTGTTCACCTCATTGAAGACCTGACTCATCACATCGTAATGAGCCGGCCCTTGGGGGCTACCAATTGTTCTTGTCAACAGTGCAAGGTACACAAGTCTTAATCCATTATATTGAAGGATCCATTGCTCAATTGGTAAAGCACAAAGCTCTTAACCTTGTGGACGTGGGTTCAAGCCCCATGGTGGAGATTACATCATATGATGTTATTATCAATGAATTATATACAAAGTCCCAGCTCAGTTATATACATGGTCGAGCTAGTTCATCAAGCGACCAAGGCCGAGCGACAACTGCAAGATGACTTCAAATACGCCAAGTACTTTTCCAAGACCTACGGCTCCTACTCTCAAGCTCCCGCGACTTCGGCAACTCCTACCTCAACTAGGGCATCACCAAGTACCAACAACAAGTCAAGTTCTAAGCAAGCTACGCCTTCCTCGACTCGTCCTCCGGCAAGCTCCTACAAATCCAAGACTCCCTCATCTTCGGGGCCATCGAATGACCCCGTCAAGACAAGTTCTTTCAAGTGCTTCACTTGTGGTGGCTGAGGACACAAGTCCTTCGAATGCACAAACAAGCGAACCATGATCTTCAACAATGATGTCACATACGACTCGATGAGTGAAGATGAAATGGAAGCTATTGAGCACGTGGCCATGCACCGGCGCGTGAACGAAGATGAGGATGATCAAGTGTTTTGTGACAATGATTCAAGTCCTTCTCTAGTGGTCTCCAAGGTCTTGACGCTCCAACACCACGATGAAGAAGACCAACGGTGCCACATCTTCCACACCAAGGCCGACATCAACGGGCGTTCCGAGAAAGTCATCATCGACGGAGGAAGTTGTCACAACTTGCCAAGTGAAGAGCTATGTTCCAAGCTGCAATTGGTCAAGAAGAAGCACCCTCGTCCCTACAAGGTGCAATGGCTAAGCGACTCCGGCACTATTCAAGTGGAGCATACGGTGCAAGTTTCTTTCAAGATCGGCGCCTACAAGGACACCTTGGAGTGCAATGTGGTTCCTATGTCCGTGTGCCATCTTCTCTTGGGAAGACCTTGGCAATTCGACCGCGGCGTCATCCACAACGGAAGAACCAACCACTATAGCTTCAAGATGAAGGGCAAGGAATATGTGCTTCGACCAATGTCACCAAGCCAATTGATTGCCGGCAAGCAAGCATCCACACATCATGGAGATACTAGTGAGAGAGTGAACCACCAAAAATAAAGTGAGCGCCACAAGCCCAAATTGAACGACTCCTCGCCAAGAGAGAAAAACTTAGTCCTCCTAGCCACAAAAAAGGAGATGAGAGAAGTGTGTGAGAACCCACCGAGTGTCATCCACTATGTCCTCCTATGCAAAGATGAGGTGGAAAAAACTAACACTCCTAATCCGCTTCCTCTAGTGTTTCCTAACTTGTTGCAGGAATTCGAGGATTTCTTTCCCGATGAGCTACCTCCCGGTCATCCTCCTCTACGTGTCATTGAACATAGGATCGGCCTTATCCCCGACGGACCTCTTCCGAACAAGGCTCCCTATCGCGTCAACCCCGAAGAAACTAAGGAGATCCAACGGCAAGTACAACAACTCATCGACAACGGCCACGTACGTGAAAGCTTAAGCCCTTGTACCATTCCGGTTATCCTAGTACCAATGCAAGATGGTAGTTTTCGCATGTGCTCCGATTGTAGACCCATCAATGCTATCACCATTCGATATAGGCATCCCATACCTCGCCTTGATGATATGCTAGATGAGCTTAGCGGTGCTACCATTTTCTCAAAATTGATCTTAAAAGTGGCTATTATCAAATCCGCATACAAGAAGGTGATGAATGGAAAACCGTTTTCAAAACTAAATTTGGCTTGTACAAGTGGTTGGTTATGCCTATGGGCTTATCCGAAGCTCCTGGTACTTTCATGCGTCTTATGCATTTTGTGCTTCGTCCATTCGTTGGAGTATTTGTTGTGGTCTACTTTGACGACATAATTGTTTTTTAGCAAATCCATCAAAGATCATGTAGCTCATGTTAGGGCCGTTTTGCAAACTCTTCGCAAGGAATGTCTTTATGCCAACATGAAAAAGTGCACATTTGGTGTTGACAAGCTTGTTTTCTTGGTTTTCGTTGTTTCTCCCAAGGGTGTCCATGTTGATGAGTCTAAAATTGAAGCAATTAAAACTTGGCCACAACCCACAAACTTGCAACAAGTGCGTAGTTTTCTTGGCCTTACGGGCTTCTATTGTCTATTTGTGAAAGATTTTAGCACTATTGCCGCACCATTGCATGCCTTGAGTAAAAAGAATGCACCCTTTGTTTGGGGACCTATGCAATCTACCGCATTTGATGAGCTCAAATCCTTGCTTACTCATGCTTCGATTCTTGCTTTGCCTAACTTTGACAAAACTTTTGAGGTTCATTGCGATGCTAGTGGTAATGGAATTGGTGGACTTTTGATGCAAGAAAAGCGAGCCATTGCATATTTTAGTGAAAAACTTTCCAGTGCTCCACTTAATTATCCAATCTATGACAAAGAATTGTATGCTTTAGTGTGTGTGTGTTGCATGTTTGGGAGCATTATCTTCGCCCACATGAGTTTGTCATACATACCGATCATGAGACACTTAAGTACCTTAAAGGTCAAACCAAGTTGAATAAACGGCATGCTAACTGGAGTGAATTTATTGAATCTTTCCCATATGTGATCAAGTACATTAAGGGCAAAGAGAATGTTGTGGCGGATGCCCTTTCCCACAAATGCATGTTACTTGAATTGAATGTTGTTAGATTTGATCATATCAAAGATTTGTATGTGCATGATGTGACTTTTGCTACTCCTTATGCTAATTGTGTGACGCATACATCTTGGGAACGCTATTATATCAAAGATGGTTATCTAATGAGAGCTAACAAACTATGCATTCCCGAATCTTCTCTTCGTTTGTTACTTTTGCAAGAGGCTCATGGAGGTGAACTCATGGGACACTTTGGACGCGACAAGACTTTTGCCACGCTCTCCAAGAACTATTTTTGGCCCAAGATGTTTCACGATGTCTCACGGTGCTCTACATGTCACAAAGCTAAGTCACAATCTCAATCCCATGGTTTACATATGCCACTACCTATTCCACATCAACCTTGGGAAGATATTAGCATGGATTTTGTGCTTGGATTACCTAGGACTCGAAATGGCAAGGACTCCATATTTGTTGTAGTGGATCGATTCTCTAAAATGGCTCATTTTACCCCATGCAATAAGATAGACGATGCTTCACATGTTGAAAATCTCTTTTGTAGGAAAATCTTGAGGTTGCGCGGCATGCCAAAGACAATTGTGTCGGACCGAGGTGTCAAGTTCTTAAGCTACTTTTGGAAGACGTTATGCGCCAAGCTCGGAATCAAGCTACTCTTCTCCACGGGGTATCATCCTCAAACCGATGGCCAAACGGGAGTCACCAATCAGAAGCTTGCCACTCTCCTACGCGTGTTGATCAAGAGGAACATCAAGCAGTGGGAGGATGTGCTTAGCCATCGCCGAGAACGCCTACAACCGTGCAAGACACTCTACCACCGGCAAGTCCCCCTTCGAGGTTGTCTACGGCTTCAACCCATTGTCGCCATTGGACATCCTTCTTCTATAGCTTCAAGAACGACCAAACAAGGACGCTAGTGCAAGAGCCACCTACCTCAAGAAGATGCATGAAGAAACACGTTCCATGATCGAGCGCCAAGTACAACGACTCTCCTCCAAGCTCAACATCAACAAGTCTCCGATGGTGTTCCAACCGGGCGATCTAGTATGGTTACATCTACGCAAGGACCGCTTCCCCAAGGAACACAAGTCCAAGGTACTTCCGAGAGCCGATGGACCATTCAAGGTGCTCGCATGCTACAACGACAACGCCTACAAGATCGACATTCCACGTGACAAGTACAACGTAAGCGACATCTTCAACGTCAAAGACTTGGCCAAGTACCATGGTGATGATGATCAAGATCCGTGGACGGATCTCTCCCAAGGGGGGGGGGGAGATGATGCGGAGCATCCCTCTTCCATCCACATGGACACTCCATCACCACCACAAGCACTAAGAGGGCTAATGACAAGAGCACGTGCACGCGCCATCGAGAACGAGGTCAATTCTTTCCTCTTCGAGTTTCGTTTGGATTCACTCGTGAATTGGGTTCTACCTCAATCGGAAATGTTGTGCATCCTCAGGTACAAAGGAGAGTCCCATGAAGAAGCTAGGAGGGAGACACAAGCATCCGAGAAGGAGAAGAAGGAGGAAGGAAGCGTTAAGAAGAAGGACGGGGAGGTCCTGGACACCCCGGGTGAGCGGCCACAAGCCGGGGAACGCCCCTGGCTACCCCGGGTGCCCGGCCGCTCTTCCTGGCGCTGGTTGGGACAGCCCGGGTGCCCGGCCCCTTCATTCGCCCGTGGGCCGGCTCCCTGACCACCCCGGGTGCCCGGCCAAATGGCCCCAGGTGCCCGGTCCTCTCAGCCACCCGGCCTCCTGTGCACCCCGGGTGCCCGAGCCTCACCCCTTGGGTTCCTGGCCCACCTTCCCAGGCGCTCCCCGGGTGCCCAGTCCCCATGACTCCGGGTGCCCCCCTCCGTGACTACGCATTTTCGGGACAAATTACTATTGTACCCATGTTTTACCCCCCCCCCCCCCAATTCGTCCCTAGCCTATATAGACTCATTCCTAGCTCATTTGGAAGGATAGCAAAGTATTAGAAACACAAAGAGAGAGCTCTGCTCCTTGTATCCCCTCCTCTTGGAGATCAAGCCCCCACCTAGGGAAGAATCCTTTGGATTGTCAAGGATCACCATCAAGACCTCACCTAGTGGGAAGAACTTACCTAGTGCTATTTTACTTGAATTGTTCATGTAATCTTGTGGATCTCATGTATGCTACTTTAGTGGATGTGATATTTGGGTTTGTTTAAGTGATTTGTTCCTTGTGTTCTTGAGTGTTCTTCCTCTTTTCCCCCTCCAAGTGTGAAAAGATCCCCTCTAGGGTTTCACCCTACAACAGATAGCATATTTGTTGTCGTGGATAGATTCTAAAAAATGGCGCACTTTATACCATGTCATAAAAGCGATGATGCTGTTAATGTTGCTGATTTTTTATTTCATGAAATTATTCGCTTGCATGTTGTGCCAAATACTATTGTTTCATATCATGATACTAAATTTCTTAGCCACTTTTGGAGATGTTTATGGGCTAAGTTGGGGACTAAACTGCTATTTAGTACTACTTGTCACCCCCAAACTGATGGACAAACTGAAGTAGTAAATAGAACATTGTTTACTATGCTTAGGGTTGTTTTGAAGAATAATAAGAAAATATGGGAAGAATGCTTTACTCATTTTGAATTTGCTTATAATCGTTCATTGCGTCCTACCTAAGATCTGCCCTTTTGAAATTGTGTATGGTTTCCTATCTCGTGCACCTATTGATTTGTTGCCTCTTCCATCTTCGGAGAAGGTTAATTTTGATGCTAAACAACATGCTGAATTGATTTTAAAAATGCATGAGTTAACTAAGGAAAACATTGAGCGTATGAATGCTAAATATAAACTTGCTGGAGATAAGGGTAGAAAACATGTTGTGTTAGCACCTGGAGATCTTGTTTGGTTACATTTGCTTAAGGATCGATTTCCTGATTGGCAGAAATCAAAGCTAATGCCATGTGCTGATGGTCCTTTCAAGGTGTTAGAGAAAATAAATGATAATGCATATAAACTTGAGTTGCCTGCAGATTTTGGGGTTAGTACCACTTTTAACAGTGCGGATTTGAAGCCCTATTTGGGTGAGGAAGATGAGCTTCCATCGAGGACGACTTCATTTCAAGAAGGGGAGGATGATGAGGACATCAATACCATTGTTACACCTACAACCCCTGCTGCTATACATACTGGACCAATTACTAGAGCTCGCGCATGCCAATTAAATTATCAGGTACTTTTGTTTCTTGGTAATGATTCTAATGTTCATGAGAATATGATGTTGCCTAAATTGGATACATTTGTCTTGCCTACAAATGAAGGGCCCAGCTTGGACAAGAGGGATGAACATTGGAGCAAGATCAAACATGGAGATGATGGCATGCGCAAGGGGAACAAGAACGGAGTTACAAGTGATGATTTCAGGACTTTGAAGCCACCATAATGAGTGCATGAAGCCTTGGACGAAATATACAAGATGCTACTTCATAAATTTCGTCTTGAGGCTATTATAGGTGCTGCATCACCTTATTTTTTGGCCAAGCCCATGAAATATCAAAATAGTCAAGTGTAGGATGTTTTTAGAGTCCGTATGTGTGGGGAAACAAGAGTTAGGGTTGGTTTCGGACCCCTCCTCCAAGGGCCACGAAATTCCCCCCTCTTCCTCCATATATATAGCCCTTAGGGCGTCGTTTAGACTTTGGGCTTTGTTTAGATTAAAGTTCACCATAGTTGCAACTTTGCGTACTTCGTTTGTGTTCAACGACCAGAGAAAGAAGTCACAGAACCCCATGTTCATCAATAAAGCTTCCTCTTATATTCGCAATATCAAGATTGCAGTCTCAGTTTCTTGCTTGTTCTTTGTTTGCTTGCAGGAAATAGACCCTCGTGGTCAGGTTGATCGTGCTCCGTCGTGGTCAATAACCTCTCGGAGTTCATTTAGCAATTGCTAAGGCGTGACATCCTCGCACGTTCGTAGTCGTATCGTCGAAGTCTACTCCACCCAAAACGATAGCCACCATCTCATCGAAAGACGGGACACCTTTTCCTCTATTAGTATGCCATCCCAAAGGTCTTACTTGGAACAAACACTAATTAAAACACAAAAACACATCTAACCAAAGGCTAGATGATTTATTTATTGCAAAACAGTACCAAAAAAGCAAGAACAAAAATAAAATTGGGTTGCCTCCCAACAACCGCTATTGTTTAACGCCCTTAGCTAGGCATAAAAACATAGATCTAGGTATTTTCCTCTTTGTTATGCAATCCATAAGTAGCTCTCATAATAGATTCATATTGCAACTTAATTTTCTTTCAGGGAAAGTTTTCCATGGCCTTCCTTAACGGAAATTGAAATCTAATGTTTCCTTCTTTCATATCAATAATTGCACCAATCGTTCTAAGGAAAGGTCTATCAAGAATAATAGGACATGTAGGATTGCAATCTATATCAAGAACAATGAAATCTACGGGCACATAATTCCTATTTGCAACAATAAAAACATCATTAATTCTTCTCATAGGTTTCTTAATAGTGGAATCCGCAAGATGCAAATTTAAAGAACAATCATCAAATTCACGAAAACCTAACACATCACATAAAGATTTTGGAATCATGGAAACGCTATCACCCAATCACACAAAGCATGACACTCATAATCCTTAACCTTAACCTTAATAGTAGGTTCCCACTCATCATAAAGTTTCCTAGGTATAGCAACTTCCAATTCAAGCTTTTCTTCAAAAGATTTCATCATAACATCATCGATATGTTTAGTAAAAGTTTTATTTTGATTATAAGCATGAGGAGAATTCAACATGGATTGCAAAAAGGAAATACAATCTACTAAAGAACAATTATCATAATTAAATTCCTTTAAATCCAAAAGAGTGGGTTCATCGCTACTTAAAGTTTTAACCTTTCCAATCCCACTTCAATCAATTTTTGCATCTAGATCTATAAACTCCGAATCATTGGGACGCCTTTTAACTAAAGTTGCTCATCTCCAGTCCCATATTTATCAAGATTTATATTGGAAAACAAAGATTCAATAGGAGTCACATCAATCACTTTAAGATCTTCATCATTATTTTCACAAAAACTATAAGAACATGCTTTTACAAACCAATCTCGCTTAGCATGCGTCTTAGCAGTTCTTTCTTTGCACTCATCAATGGAGATTCTCATACCCTTTAGAGATTCATTGATATCATGCTTGGGTGGAATAGATCTAATTTTCAAAGAATCAACATCAAGAGAAATTCCATCCACGTTCCTAGCCAAATCAACAATCTTAAGCAATTTTTCTTCAACCAAAGCATTGAAATTCTTTTGCAAACCCATAAATTTTTTAACACTATTCTCAAAATCAGAGGGCATCTTATTATAATTTCCATAAGAATTGTTGCAGGAATTACCGTAATTATTAGAGGAATTACTAGGAAACGGCCTAGGAGTAAAATTACCTCTATACACGTTATTACCAAAATTGTCCCTACCAACGAAATTCACATCCATAGATTCATTATTATTCTCAATCAAAGTAGACAAAGGCATATCATTAGGATCAATAGAAGCACTCTTGCTAGGAAATAATTTCATAATCTCATCCATCTTTGCACTCAAAACATTAATCTCTTCAATCGCATGCACTTTTTTACTAGTGGAAGATCTTTCGGTGTGCCATTGAGAATAATTAACCATAATATTATCTAGGAATTTAGTAGCTTCTCCTAAAGTAATTTCCATAAAAGTACCTCCCGCGGCCCAATCTAAAAGATTTCTATAAGCAAAATTCAATCCGGCATAATTTTTTTTATGATCATCCACAAATTTAAACCATGAGTAGGGCAATTTCGTATCATCAATTTCATTCTTTCCCAAGATTGTGCAACATGTTCATGATCAAGTTGCTTAAAATTCATAATATCATTCCTAAGGGAGATGATCTTAGCGGGAGGAAAATATTTGGAAATAAAAGCATCTTTACACTTATTCCATGAATCAATACTATTTTTAGGCAAAGATGAAAACGAAGTTTTAGCACGATCTCGAAGTGAGAACGGAAATAGCTTCAATTTAACAATATCATTATCCACATCCTTCTTCTTTTGCATATCACACAACTCAACAAAATTATTCAGATGGGATGCGACATCTTCACTAGGAAGGCCGGAAAATCGATCTTTCATAACAAGATTCAACAAAGCGGCATTAATTTCATAAGATTCCGCACTAGTGGCGGGAGCAATCAAATCCCTATGATCTGATCGAAGGGAGAGTATCTGAGTTATGAGTTTGGCAATCACTTAAGACAATGTGGAATTGTTTCACAACTGATGCCTCTTGGAACACCACAGCATAATGGTGTGTCCGAACATCGTAATCATACCTTATTGGTTATGGTGCATTCTATGATGTCCCATACCGATCTGCCACTCTCGTTTTGGGGCTATGCATTAGAGACACATTCACTTTAAATAGGGCACCATCTAAGTCCATGGAGACGACACCGTATGAACTGTGGTTTGGCAAGAAACCTAAGTTGTCGTTTCTTAAGGTTTAGGGTTGAGATGCTTATGTCAAAAGGCTTCAGCCAGAAAAGCCCGAACCCAAAGTGGACAAATGCGTCTTCATAGGATACCCAAAAGAGACGGTTGGGTATACCTTCTATCTTAGATCCGAGGGCAAAGTGTTGTCACTAAGAATGGGTCCATTCTCGAGAAAGAGTTTTCTCTCGAAAGAATTGAGTGGGAGGAAGATAGAACTTGATGAGGTTGTTGAACCTTTACTTCAACCAGAGAGTAGCGCAGAACAGAAAGATGTTTCTGTGGAACCTACGTCAGTTGAATAGGAAGATAATGATGATGATCATGAATCTTTGGATCAAGTTACTGTCGAACCTCGTAGGTCGACAAAGGGTATGTACAACTTCTGAATGGTACGGTAACCCTGTCTTAGAGGTCATGTTGTTGGACAACGGTGGACCTACGAGCTATGGAGAAGCGATGGTGGGCCCGGATTCCGACAAATGGTTAGAGGCCATGAAATCTGAGATAGGATCCATGTATGAAACCAAAGTATGGACTTTGGAAGTATTACCTGAAGGGCAAAAGGTCACTTAGAATAAACAGGTCTTTAAGAAGACAGACATTGATGGTAATGTAACCATTTATGAAGCTCGACTTGTCGCAAAGAAGTTCTCGACAAGTTCAAGGAGTTGACTATGATGAGACTTTCTCACTCATAGCAATGCTAAAGTCTATTGGGATTATGTTAGCAATTATTGCATTTTTCGATTACGAAATCTGGCGGATGGATGTCAAAATAGAGTTTCCTTAACGGTTTCCGTGAGGTAAGGTTGTATGTGATACAACCAGAAGGTTTTGTCGATCCTAAGGATGCTAAAAGTCATGCAAGCTCTAGTGATCCTTCTATGGACTGGAGCAAGCATCTCGGAGTTGGAATATACTCTTTGATGAGGTGATCAAAGATTTTGGGTTTATACAAAGTTGGAAGAAAGTTGTATTTACAAGAAAGTGAGTGGGAGCACTACAACATTTCTGAAAAGTATATGTGGATGACATATTGTTGATCGGAAATGATGTAAAATTTCTGGAAAGCATAAAGGGTTGTTTGAAAGGAGTTTTTCAAAGGAAGACCTGGGTAAAGCTACTTACATATTGGGCAACAAGATCTATAGAGATAGATCAAGACGCCTGATAAGACTTTGACGGAGCACATACCTTGACATGATTTTGAAGGAGTTCAAAATGGATCGGTCAAAGAAGGAGTTCTTGCCTGAGTTGTAAGGTGTGAAGTTGAGTAACTCAAAGCTCAACCATGACAGAAGAAAGAGAAAGGATGAAGGTCGTCCCCTATGCCATAGCCATAGGCTCTATACGGTATGACATGCCGTGTATCGCATCTGATGTGTACCTTGCCATGTGTATGGCAAGGGGGTACAAGAGTGATCTTGGAGTGGATAACTGGACAACGGTCATAATTATCCTTAGAAGAACAAGGAAATGTTTCTCGGTTATGGAGGTGACAAAGAGTTCGGCATAAAGGGTTACATCGATGCAAGCTTTAACACTAATCCGGATGACTCTGAGTAGAGTTTCTCGGTTATGGAGGTGATAAAGAGTTCGGCGTAAAGGGTTACGTCGATGCAAGCTTTAACACCAATCCAGATGACTCTGAGTAGCAAACCAGATACGTATAGTGGAGCAACCATTTGGAATAGCTCCAAGTGGAGCATGGTAGCAGCATCTATAGTATGACATAAAATTTGCGAAGTACACGCGGATCTGAATGTTGCAGACCCATTGACTAAAACCTCTCTCACAAGCAAAACATGATCAAACCCCAGAACTAATTGGGTGTTAATCACATGGTGATGTGAACTAGATTATTGACTCTAGTGCAAGTGGGAGAATGTTGGAAATATGCCCTAGAGGCAATAATAAATTAGTTAATATCATATTTCCCTGTTCATGATAATCGTTTATTATCCATGCTAGAATTGTATTGATCGGAAACTCAAATACATATGTGGATACATAGACAACAACATGTCCCTAGTAAGCCTCTACCGGTCTAGCTCGTTGATCAAATATGGCTATGGTTTCCTAGCCATGGACATGAGTAGTCATTTGATAATGGGATCACATCATTAGGAGAATGATGTGATGGGCAAGACCCAAACTATAAACGTAGCATATGATCGTATCAAGTTTATTGCTATCGTTTTCTCCATGTCAAGTATGTGTTCCTATGACCATGAGATCATGCAAATCACTGACACCGGAGGAGTACCTTCTGTGTACCAAACGTTGCAACATAACTGGGTGACTATAAAGGTGCTCTACAGGTATCTCCGAGGGTGTTTGTTGAGTTGCACCACTGCAGGAAGCTGCTAACGCGACACTACGATCAGAGACCCTTTGAAAAAACTGTGTGCGATGCATTAATCGCAAACGGTGATGTAAAAAACCGTCAAAAAAGATGCAAAACATTTGCGATGAATGATACATCAAACACGGTTCAGATTTTAGTTGCGTGTGCGATGAGGGGCATATGGTTGATCTGTACAAACTATTTGCGATGAGACATAACAACAGAAACGGGCAGCCAGATCAAGGTGTGTGCGATATACGGCATAGAGTTCACTCTGATGAACTGTTTGTGATGAGTGAGGTGAACACAAACGATTCGGCGTAACAAGATGTGTGTGATACCCGACAAACAGATCGGTAATCAGAATTGTGTGCGATCATTATAGACAGCCCATACGGTCTTTTTTGTGAATTTTGTGCTTGTCAGGGCACACGGTTCAACAAACCAACCTGTTGGCGATAATGTAGAATATCTCTGTCGAATAAATATCACTAACCGTCTGCGATGAGATTGACAAGATAAACAGAGATATATACAGTCTGCTTAATTTAGTCCTTCTTCTTGTTGTTATTGTTGGATGGCCCCGCGACATCGTCTTGGCGAGCATGCTTCTTGCCGCTGACCATTGGCTTTTCATCGTCGCCGCCGCCGTCATCGTCGTTGCTGTCGTAGTCGCCCTCCTTCTCGTTCGACCATTCCTCCACATCATCATCACCTACCTCTTCTTCATCCTCCGACGGCTCCTCGTCCGTCTGGTTGTCGTCTGACGACTCCAGAGGCGGCGTCCCTTCCATGAACTGGATATAATCCAGTTCTCGGCTCGACACCGGACTCATGGAAGATGAGCGGGATGATTCCGATGTTGACCTATCATCGGGCGCCAGACTGCTGGCCGAACTGTCATCCTCGCTGTCGCTCGACATGGCTGTAGAGTGTGTGCCAGTGTGTAGCGCGGCCTGCCAGGGACGATGAAGATGGTGGACACTTAAGCGGGGTATGCAGAGAAGAGGAACTGCCAATTGAAGCGGGGATTGACGTACTATCTAACCACTGAAATAATCAACCGCAATTATTTGTACCCAGTCGCTCCAAATTCCCGGGGTTGCGCAGGACTCCTATTGGCTATTTGGCTTGTTTCCTTTTTCGGGACAAAAACAAGGATCGAGTTTTGGGATTATGCACCGGTACCGATACGAACGGAGTAGGACAGTTGGCAAGCAATACATTGAGCTCTTCTTATTGATAAAGCTAGTAATAATCAAACTAGAAAGGAAAAGAAAAAAGACAAAGAAAAATATCTACATGAATCTTCGCGTAACATCAATGGCATAGGACCTAGATGTGCATTACTTAGAGCACATCTAGATGTGCTTTAGCAATACTATCAAACTAAACCCCTAATCATCATTGCAAACAGCGCATAGAACATGGCTAATGCGACAGCCACAACTACACATGCTAGTTCCTTCTTGTCTCTTGCTTTCATCTGTTGCCTGTGATTGATTCTTTCTTGCTTCATCGTACTGATTGTACATTCCAGAACAGCCAGTTTCTTCTTTAGATTTACATTATCTTCTGTAAGGTTGGTGATAACACTCTGAGCCCTGCCATGCCATTCTTCATCCAGCCAGTTAACATAGGCACAAGCCTCATATCCCTGCCAATGTTAAATAGTATTCTAGATGAGCAGTGGCATTAACTGAAGTAAAATGATGAACTTAATTAGCACTAACCTCTAAGGGGCAACTGAGAAACCACCTGCCAATGTCGAATCCCTCCGTGCATACACGTCGAGCGGGAGTGTGCCCATGCACACAACTCAGCTTTTGGTACTTCTCGGTGGTGCAAAACTCGGAGTCGAACTCGTGTTGTGGGAGTCTGGAGTCAAGCTCCGGATCCGGCGGCAGATCGCTTTCCTGGGGGGGGGCATTCAGGATGGATTTAGCAAGGATCTATACTTTGGACATGCTAAAAAAGAGGGGGATAGATTGGAACCTGACAGGACGTTTCGGATCTGTAGTACAACTGCCTTCTGATGACGTTAGGCAAGTGCTCGACGGCGACCGCCGTCGTGGCGGCGATACGAGTAGGAGCAGCCGCACCAAAACCATCAGCACCACTCGTCCAGATTCCCCCAATGTCAGCGACACGCGAGGGAATTTGGAGGCTATGTAGGGATTTGGGGGAAATGGGGAAACTGTGGAGATAAGCTAACGGTCGGGAACTACTAATGGCACTATATATATGTTGTATACGGCACACTGTTTGTACATGTCGTTTGTGTTAGGTATTACAACGTCACACACGATTTCCGCACAAAACCGTGTGAGAAGACAACGTAGGTTAGACACGGTTGCCGTTACATAACCGTATGTGATGTACTACCCTGTCCATATAACCGAGTTATGGTGAGATACCATGTAAATAGCCACTCTGCGGATATCCATAAAAAACAGCCACTCTGCATATAGAGATGGCGGCGGCGGCCTAAGCAGCGGCTACCAGAGAAGAGGTCAATCCTCGGTCGGTGGGCGGTGGCGGCGTCATAGGAGGTCAATCCTCGGTCTGCGGCGGGAGATAGGAGGAGCTTAACCATCGAGGTCGGCGGCGGCGTGATTCGAGCACATCCATCGCGGTCGATGGCGGGATAGTGGATGTCAAACTTCAGGCGGCAGCCGCAGTAAGCTTTGCTCCTCGTCCCTGTTGTCTCGGCGTGCTGCCGCATCGCGCTTGTCTGTCTGCTGGGTGGAGGTCGCCGTGCGGCTAATTAACTAAGGTATTCTTTTCGTGAGTGGCTTAATTAAGGTATTCAATTCCTAAGTGTAGTGTTGTACTAGTACTCTGTGTGTAAATTGACTGACCATTAATTTTTGTCATTGCACGTCTGGATAACAACATGGAGTGCCCTCAGTAATTATTAAAATAAAACCTTGTGATATATGCACGCATATTTGGGCAGCAGGTAATCCATGTATTAATGTTGTTGTTTTGTTTTTAATTACCATTTGTGTGCTGCAGATGGAACGATCTCGATGGATGAAGAATCGAAAAACCGCATATTTTATCAATGGCGTGACAGAGTTCATGAATTTGGCTGAAACTACAAAGAGGAGAATTGGTGATGCGGATTACATCCTGTGTCCATGTATTGATTGTGCCGATACAGAGTCACATGAAGTTGCAGATGTCCAGATGCACTTAGTCTCAAGGGGATTCATGGATGGATATACACGCTGGACCGTGATACGGTGAAAAGGAGGTCATGGATGAAGATACCTGTGGCAACGAGATGCCAAACCCGATCAAGGTCACATGGATGTTGAATCTAACATCGTAAGGCGAGGCGCTGCTACCAATGGAACACCGTAAAGTCAAACGCCTAATCGAAAACCAAGACGCCCACGCAGATGACGACGATCTTGATATGCCAGATTTTGCTGCTATGATTGCAGATTTCATGGGCCAAGAAAAGGATATGATTGGGTACAAGGATCTGCCAACCATTAATGCGGACTCCAAGAAATAATTGTATCCAGGTTGCAAAAAGAAATATTCCAGGTTGAGTGCCACCGGCGCTTCTCGATTTAAAGCAAAGAAACGATCTATCAAACAAGGGCTTCACAAAGATTTTAGGTCTTTTCAAAGAAATTCTTCGAAGATAATGTGCTCCCGTAAGCCTAATGAAGCAAAGAAAATTGTTTGCCCATTGGAACTTGAAGTACAGAAGATACACACTTGTGTGAATGATTGTATATTGTACCATGGTGAGTACAAAGATTTGCGTGCATGTCCCACATGCAAGCATGCATGATACAAGCGTAGGAGAGCAAAGGACAAGTACAAATTGGATGACGAGATCAAGACAGGAATCCTGTTTAAGGTTGTTTGGTACTTGCCTTTAATTCCAAGGTTGAGGCATTTGTTTGCAAACCCTAGAGAGGCAAAGAGGTTGTGGTGGCATCATGATGAGCGAATTGCGGATAGGTTTATGAGGCACCCGGAAGATGGGGCTCAGTGGGAATTAATCGACAGAAATTTTGAAAATTTTGCCAAGGATCCTAGAAGTATAAGGCCCGGGGAGTGTACTGACGGGATGAATCCTTTTGGCGATATGAGCACCAATCACAGCACATGGCCGGTGCTTTTGTGCATATATAACCTAGCTCCTTGGTTGTGTATGAAGAAAAAATACATTATGATGTCAATGATTATCCAAGGCCCAAAGCAACCTGGAAATGACATCGACATTTACTTTTAGCTACCGGTAGAAGAACTGCTGACATTGTGGATAGATGCTTTCAGAAAATGTTATGATGCTTACGTAAAGGAGATTTTGATCTACATGCGATGTCGGTGCACACCATTCAAGATATGCCGCATTAGGCAACACATCGGGGCAGAAAACAAGGGGAGATGTAGGGTGTGTCACATGCATGGATAGGACAGCTAGCAGAAGACTTCCAAATCGCGCAAAATAGTGTATTTGCATCATCGTAGGTTCTTACGGAAAAATCACCCATACCGAAAGATGAAAGCTGAATTTGATGGTACGGCAGAGGCAGCTGCGGGCCCAAGACCCTATGAAGGGTAGGTGGTCCACAACATGGCTATAAAAATTAATGTTGTGCTTGGCAAGAACCGCCCTTTGACGGTGAAACTAACACCCAAGGATCAAGTGTTTAAGAAGAAATCAGTGTTCTGGAAATTACCTTATTGGGAGATTCTACGTGTACGTCACTGCATAGAGAAGAACGTATGTGAAAGCATCCTTGGTACTCTGCTCAAGATTAAAGGTAAAAGAAAGGATGGTGACGGTTCACGACTCGATATGCTTGCTGATCAACCACAACACAAGAGTGAAGCAGAAGATGATGACAAATTCATCAAAGCTCGTCAGAGTTACAATTTCAGTACAAAAGAAGCAACACAGTTCTTCATGTAAGTGCATCTAGTGCCACCACTAGTTGATTTTGGAGTATTGACGACAAACTTGGTTGAGGGACTAATGTGTTTGTGAGAATTGCAGGATAACACAGGTAGTAGTCCCACATTGATTCAGTTTACCTACCAGAGATGACCCCTAAAAATGTGTGAAGACATTGAAGACAATGGTGGTCTATGAAGATATTCACAACGAAGATTATGACTTGAGAAGACATTCACGTGAAGACTACGGAGTGCGAAGACATAGTTGTTTCGTAGTTTCCTTTGTCTTCTTTGTTGAGTCAAAGGAACCACCGCACTGTTAAGTGGGGTCCACGTGAACAAAGTCAGAGTGATTGATGTGATGCTCAACCAAATCCTATGTCTTCGAGCGAAGACAATGAGAGAAAATCTTATCCAGAGTTGGATGAGTCAGCTTTACTTGTAGCCCAAGTCAAGCTGCCGCATGTGTTTGAAATCTGACCGTTGGACACGTGTCAGTTCCTTAGTGACCCAAGGTCATTTCGGACAAATCAGGTGGGGTTGCCTCCTAGCTATAAATAGCCCACCCCTACACCATAAATTTGCGGCTGCTCAGAGTTAGTGCACGACTTTTGTCATTTGAGAGCAACCCACCTCCGAAGCATTTGAGATATAGATCCTTGCGAGGACAAAGCCCAAAACACCCAGAGCCAAAGAGTGTTAGGCATCACTGAAGTCTTTCTGTCCGCGTGATCTGAAGACTTGTTATACTTGAGGACTGTGAATCCTCCAGCCGGTTAGGCATCGCGTTCTGAGCATCCAAGAGTCATTGTGGATTGCCGGTGAACGAAGTCTGTGAAGGTTTGGAAGTCTACCTTGAAGACTTACTAGAGTGATTGGGCGAGGACTAAGTGTCCTTAGCTCAACGGGAATAAGGTGAAGACGCGGTCTTTTGAGTTTAATCTCAGCCTCCCTAACCAGACGTACAGTTGTCACAGCAACTGGAACTGGTCCAACAAATCCTTGTTCTCACCAAGCAACTGGTTCTATCTCTTACCTCTCTTTACTTACAGTATGTCTTCGTGAAGTCATTGCCTGCTTGCATGATCTGATTGGCTTCACTGTGTGAATACTGCTGTTGTTTGGCTTTATACTATCTTCCATCCTGATCCATACTACCTAGCTGCTAATAGTCTTCGTGATTTCACTTCATTGCTTACTTGACTATGGCTTGTCTAGTGTAGTCTACCTTCCGCTGCATATCAATAGGTTCATTTCTGTTGTTTGTCTTCGAAACCCCCATGTTTAGAAGACGTTCATAAAAATCGCCTATTCACCCCCTTCTAGTCGATAACTAGCACTTTCAATTGGTATTAGAACAAGGTGCTCCCTTGTTCTATGTGATTCGGTTTAACCACCTGGAGTTTTAGTTATGTCGACTGCAGGGATAATCAAAGTCTCCGCTACGTGCCCTGTCTTCGATGGCACTGATTACCCCTACTGGAAGAATAAGATGCGTATGCATCTTGAAGCCATTGATGTCGACCTCTGGTATGTCGTCAAGAACGGCGTTCCCAAGGCCGGTGAAGGTGTCACGCCTGCTGATGTCAAGAGGTTTATTCAACTGGATTCGACTGCCAAGAACATCATCTGTGGCCATCTGACCAAAGGACAGTATGGTCGTGTGAGTGCTCTGGAAACTACAAAGCTAGTCTGGGACTGGCTCTCCAAGGTCAACGAAGGTGTCTCAACCCAGAGAGACTCAAGGATCAGTGTTCTTTGCAACCTCTTCAACCGCTTCAAGATAAATGATAATGAGAATGTCCAGCTCACATTTGATCGCCTCACTGATATCACAAATGAGCTTCACGCACTCGGCGCCACTGAGATCACCAAGCGAAATCGTCAAGACGCTTTTGAGATTGCTTGACAGCTCATTCGACACCCTGTCCCTGATGATTCAAGAACACCCTGACTTCAAGACTCTCGATCTGTCTGACATACTTGAGAGGCTCAACACACATGATTTCCAGCAATCTGAGAAGAGGGACATCTATGGTCCCAACTCTGGCTGAACTCGCGCTTTGAAGGCAAAGGCTGTTTCCTCATCTGAAGAAGAATCTGACTGCAGTTCTGAGGATCTGGAAGACATTGGAACGGAGCTTGCTATGCTTGTAAAGAAGTTCCAGAAGTTCACCAAGAAGAAAGGCTTCAGAAAGTCTTGAAGATCCAGCTCAAGAAATGATGAAGCTTCCACTCGTGATCACAAGAAGAGAACATGCCACAAGTGCAAGAAACCTGGTCACTACATCTCTGAGTGTCCACTGTAGGACAATGAGACCAAGAAGAAGAAGAAGAGCAAGGAATATGATTCTGATGACAACAAGAAGAAGAAATCCTCAAAGTCTTCTTCCAAGTCTTCGTCTAAGTCTTCATCATACAAGAAGAGCTCATCCAGCAAGGCTTGTGCGTTTGTTGGCAAGGAGATGGATTCGGAGGAGGAGTCTGCATCTGAGGAGGCGGAGGTCGAGTCTGAAGAGGATTCTGATTCAGGCATGGCAAGCCTGGCTCTAGCTTCGGCATACGTCGCCAAGTCCATCTTCAACACTGAAGACAATGGCCTCGTCAACAAGGCTGATGCTAATGATGAGGATGACTCTGCACCCACCTACTGCTTCATGGCACGCGGTGCCAAGGTAAACTCATGCGATGCTTACTTTCAAACATCAAGTGAAGATGACTTTGAATGTGAATCTAAACCTAGCTACAATACACTTGCTAAAATTGCAACTGAACAACAGAATGCCATGGAATGTATTCAAAAATTGTTAGACAAAAGCGAGGACCTGTTGGACGCAGAAATGACCCGATCTCAGTCCTTAATTGAAGACATCAAAAATCTTCATGTTAAGTACGAAGAACTTGAAAGTCGTCATGAAATGCTCTCAAGAACTCATGGAAAGCTTTCCTACGATTATCTTCAAAGGAAGCAAGAACTTGAGAGCATCTCATGAAGATCTTCAAAAGGAGAACGTGTCACTTTGCTCTCAACAGATCAGTTCCGCTCAGGAAGGATCTGAACCACCATGCCTAAAATGTCTTGAGCGGGATAACGCTGTGCGTATTCTTTGAATGTTCTATCATTGCCATCAAGGTAATATCTTCAACTGCCGATGTGGTAACTAACCCCTTTATTGAGGATACCACTACTATTGCTGATGAGAATGCCATGTTGAACACATTGCTTGAGATTAAAATGTACAAAAGTCTCAGAGGGCATCAAACACTATGTGATGTCCTCAAAAAGCAGATTCTGAACCGAAACCCTAGGAAAGAGGGTGTTGGGTTCGAGAGGAAAATGAATGTTGATGGTTCTTATTGGAAGCCTGAGCAGTACCCCAAAACCACATGGGTGGCTACAAAGGGACCTTCAATGGATCCATCTACCTTGTCTGGCTTCACTTGTGCTAACCCGATTATCATTGATGAATCCTTTGATGCAAACTATAAACTGTTTAAGAATCAGAATGGTGAAGTTTTTGCTAGGTATATTGGTACTAACTACAGGAATGGACCTCCTATGAAGAAGATCTCGGTACCCAAAAGTTGTCTTGAGAATCTTCAGGTGAATATCATCATGACACCACCAGGGAAGAAGACAAACCCCCGACCAAAGGCTTCATATGGTCCAAAGGCTTCATACAGACAGAGGACTCACTAGAGTCACCCTAACGCCAATGTTTTGCAGGGAAATCATACTCAGACTTATGAATACGAGCATGTTTCTTCAAACTGCTATGTTCATAAGACCAAGAACTATTCTGCTTATTCTTATGAGTATTATTCACCTCCTTCAAGGCTATTTGCTAGGGCTCCAAAGCCGAAGTTCTCAGATGCTGCACTTAGAATCATTGCTTCTAAGCCACCCCTGGGGTGGTTAAGAAAAATTAACTCTCTTTTGCAGGGAAAGGTCTCCAGCCGGAAATCAAAGGCGTCTGATGCTTATGCTGGGGACCTAAAACATCTTGTGGGCGCAAGATAAAATTCCCAAATGGTCTTACTATATATTTTGTTCCTGGATTCCTTGACAGTCATCCGATCTGCTCTAACCAGGATCTGAACTTTCATAATATGCTTGTTCGTCAAATGTTTATGCTTCACATTTCCCTTGGTGAAGCCTATCCCCCTAACTGCACTATAGGGTATGATACCAAAGGCTTCTGAGTGGATTATGGACAGTGGATGCACTAACCACATGACTGGTGATCGAAGTCTTCTCATGGACTCAACCTTATGTCCATCTGACAAGAGTCACATCACATTTGCTGACACTGGTAAAAGCAAGGTATTGGGTCTAGGTAGAGTTGCAATCTCAAAGGATCAGCACATGGATAAAGTGATGCTTGTTGAATCCCTTGGTTTCAACTTAATGTCTGTCTCAATGCTTTGTGACTTGAACTTGATTGTGATATTTGGAAAATATCGTTGCCTTGTGCTTATGGAGTCTGACAAATCTCTAGTCTTTGAAGGAGGTCGAAAGGACGATTTGTACATGGTAGATTTCTCAGCAGGACCACAGTTGGCCGTATGTCTTCTAGCAAAGGCGTTAGAGTGCTGGCTCTGGCATCGGAGGCTAGGGCATGCTGGCCTGAGGAACTTGTACACACTCGCGAAGAAGAAACACGTTGTAGGAATCGAGGGCGTCAAGTTCAAGAAGGATCATCTGTGTGGTGCTTGTGAAGCTGGAAAGATGACGAGGGCCAAGCATCCCTCGAAGACAATCATGACGACATCTCAACCTTTCGAGCTGCTTCACATGGACTTATTCGGCCCTACTCACTACTCTACTCTTACTACCACTGCTTGCCTCTGTGATTTCATCATTGTTGATTATTATTCAAGATACACATGGGTGCATATAATCCTTTACAAGAATGAAGTGCAGGATGTCTTCAGACGATTCGCCAATCGTGCCATGATGAACTATGGCATCAAGATCAAGCACATCAGAAGTGACAACGGCACAGAGTTCAAGAACACCAGCCTTGACACCTATATTGATACATTGGACATCACTCGTGAGTTTTCAGCTCCATACACACCTCAGCAGAATAGCATCATGGAGCGCAAGAACAGAAGCCTCATTGAGATGGCTCGGACAATGCTTGATGAGTACAAGACTCCAAGGAAGTTCTGGCCTGAAGCTATTGATACTGCATGCCATGTCATCAACCGTGTTTATCTTCATAAACTTCTAAAGAAGACATCCTATGAGCTCCTAACTGGTAAGAAACCAAATGTCAGTTACTTCAGAGTATTTGGTGCTAGGTGTTGGATCAAGGATTCACATCACACTTCAAAATTTGCACCGAAAGCACATGAAGGTTTTATGCTTGCCTACGGAAAGGATTCGCACTCCCACAGAGTCTTCAACCTCTTTCACTACAAAGTGGTTGAAACTGTGGATGTGCGGTTCGATGAGACTAACGGCTCGCAAAGAGAGCACTTGCCAAATGTGCTAGATGAAGTCCCACCTAGTGAATCGATCAAGCTTATGGGTACTAGAGAAATCATACCTTCAGAGGCACAGGCTGAAGAGGAACTTATCATTTATGCACCAAGTCAACCTGAAGATACTGCTCAGCGTGAAGCCAATGCTGAAGATGAAGACAATGATCAGCAAGGCCAAAATCTTCGTCCAGATCATCCTCGTGTTGCAAATGAAGTACAGATTGAAAAGATAATTGATAGCATCAATGCACCTGGTCCACTAACTCGTTCAGGAGCAACACAACTAGCAAATTTCTGTGGGCACATTGCATTTGTCTCTATATCTAAACCCAAGAATGTTTCTGAAGCCTTCATGGAACCTGAATGGATTCAAGCTATGCAAGAAGAGCTTCAACAGTTCGAGCTGAACATTGTATGGGAACTGGTCAAGCGTCCTGATCCTCGCAAGCACAATATCATATGCACCAAATGGATCTATCACAACAAACAAGATGAGCATGGTCAAGTTGTCAGAAATAAGGCTCTTCTCGTTGCTCAGGGATACACTGAAGTTGAAGGGATTGACTTCGATGAAACATTTGCTCCCGTGGCTAGGCTTGAAGCCATTCGCATACTACTAGCCTATGCCAACCATCACAACATCCTTCTATACCAAATGGATGTGAAGAGTGCTTTTCTCAATGGCAAGATTGAAGAAGAAGTATATGTTGCACAACCACCTGGCTTTGAAGACCCAAAACATCCTGACATGGTATACAAGCTCAATAAGGCACTATATGGCCTCAAACAAGCTCCTCACGCTTGGTATGACACACTCAAAGACTTCCTGAAGAGCAAAGGCTTCAAACCTGGTTCCCTGGATCCCACTCTCTTCACGAAGACATACGACGGTGAACTATTTGTGTGCCAGATCTATGTGGATGACATTATCTTCGGCTGCACTGGCAAGAGATACAGTGATGAGTTTGGACACATGATGCAAGAGCAATATCAGATGTCCATGATGGGTGGGCTGAAGTTCTTCCTCGGTCTTCAAATCCGTCAACAGAGCAACGACATCTTCATATCTCAAGAGAAATACCTCAAAGATTTCCTGAAGAAGTTTGGAATGCAAGACTGCAAAGGGTACACGACGCCAATACCAAGCAAAGGTCAATTGGGTCGTGACGGCAATGGTAAAGAGTTCGATCAAAAGGTATAGCGCTCCATGATTGGTTCTTTACTCTATTTATGTGCATCTAGAACAGATATAATGCTTAGCATTTGCATGTGTGCCCGATTCCTAGCGGCACCAAAGGAGTCGCATCACTTAGCTGTGAAGCGAATTCTTCGTTATTTGGCTTACACCCCAACACTAGGATTATGGTATCCAAAGGGCTCGGAGTTTGATCTAGTTGGATTCTCAGGTGCTGATTATGCTGGTGCCAAGGTTGATCGCAAGTCTACATCAGGCACATGTCACTTTCTTGGACGATCTCTTGTCTGTTGGTCTTCAAAGAAGCGAAATCACAGATCTCTTTCCACTAATGAATCTGAATACACTCTCGCTGGATCTTCTTTGCGCCAAATTCTATGGATGAAGCAAACTCTCAAGGACTATGACATCCATCTAAAGCAAGTGCCACTTTATCATGAAAATGGAAGCGCCACAAGATTGCCAACAACCCATCCAAAGACTCAAAGACAAAGCACATTCAGATCCGCTATCATTTTCTCGTAGATCATGTCATGAAGGAACATATTGATATCATTCACGTCAACACTGAAGAGCAATTGGCAGATATCTTCACAAAGCCCTTGGACGAAAAAAGGTTTTGCAAGTTGCGGTGTGAGCTAAATATCTTAGAATCCTCAAATGTCCTGTAATTGGACACACATCCTAACACTTATGCATGTTGATGACTTAGATGTGCAACACATGAAATAACGTATATCTTCAATCAATGAAGACATACACTCTAAGTGTGAATATGGTAACGCGGAATTTGACTTCGGAGCGCCACAATAATTGTGCGTCGTGTCTGGATCTAATACTTCCTATATGGTGGGTAACGCCACCACCAAATTCTTGTTTGAAGTGTTTCAATAGGCGTCATAACTACAAAGTCTTCGCATTTGGTTTGTCTTCAACATTGATTTGATTTCATGTTTATCTTCACAATGTTGATTTGGTCTTATGCTGATATATACATATATTCGTGTTCTATCCTCTACAACATTGACTTATAGCTAGGTCTTCATGTTTGCATTTTCTTGATCTAAGTGAATGTGATCGGACCCTAACCCTTTCTGTGCTTCTACCTCAAATTCTATCTATCCAAATCATATGCATTCTATTGAAACCCGTCAATTGTCTTCTCTGAATCCTTGTCAGCAGAAGACAAAGTGACAAAAGTTTAAATCTGTTTTTAATGCCATATCCTGATTGCGTGAATACCGGAGAAGCCGAAACGACCACCCGACAACCCAGGCGTGCGTGAGAACATGGAACAACTTCCAATAAGTTGCATGCATGCCACGTGTCCTTCAGATGTGAACCGCCAGGGGCACCTGCATAATTACTCTGTGCTGTGCCTTTCCTTATAAATACACAACTCACCACGGTCATTATCTCTTCTCCCTCCTCGCCACCTCCCACAAACCCTAGCTCCTTCGCTAGCTCGCGACGACACCGGAGACGAAGCGCTTAACTGCCGCAACTTCTTCGACGCCGTCCTCACGCCGGCCGCGGACTTCGTCCTCCCCGCCACCGCCGTAGGTGTCTTCTGTCGCCAAGTTAGGGCACGGGAGATTGAACTGCTCGGCCTCTCTCTTCACCTCGTCTAGCAGTTCATCAAGCGGTAATTAAAACTTACTTTTTACTGCCTTTTTGATCCATCAGATCCATCCACTTCAACCAAAAGTGGTTTCTTAACTTCCAAATCTGGATCTATCTTGTTCTGCATCTCATATCATGCCAAGTATATTCACATATGCTTCATAACTAGTTAGATTCCTCACTTGTACGTATTCATGGATTTGTACAAATCTGGAACCAACTCTCATCAAATAAGTGAATGTCTTCGCGCTATGAGGTCAATGTCTTCAAACTGATTTATCTTCAAAATCTTATGAGAATGCATATGACCTCTTCCCCTCCCCTCGCACCTCTAATGCTGTCACAGGTACATGTCCATGGGAGAATCCCTTGGTTCTCATAGTCTGCATTCATTTGCAGAGTTCTTATAGCATCACATCAACTCTCCTGAAGCCGGTTCCTGTCTGACCAGCAAAAGGAAGCCATTCACCGTCTTGAAGCCATTTAGTTTGAATATAATGGCAACAGAGAAGTCAGTTAGAAAGGGTGGCAGGCAGCATCGTGGGAATACAACCAAGGTTTTGCCTCCAGATCTATTTGAAATGTACAAGACAGATCCTGAAGAAACCTACGGTGAGCGCAAGACCCGAATCCAATGGATTCGAAGATACTGGGCTGAAGAATGGTAAAAATACAGATTTGTGACTGCTGAATATGCTGAAAAGAATGCCATCAAGGTCCCCTGGGGAGATATTCTATACAGAAGTCTGCAGCCCAAGTCCAAGGCTGAAGCCATTGCTCAAGGATTCTACCCTTGCATGCTCAGAGGGCCACAGCCAGAGAATGCCAACCCATCATCACTGTTATGGTGTCGCGACGACAATCTCTTCAAGCGCAATTATCAATTTGCCAAGGAGTCTGCTGTCAAAACAAGAAGGACCTGGGACTCGACTTCAACCCTGGTCCATCTGCTCCAAGGGCTGATGGCACCCGTGATGCCAATCCAAATGTCATCGGCCCCTTCTACAACCTCGATGGTCTTCTCACTCATATAGCTGTACAGGGGGCCACCGTGGAGCACTTAGCTGATGAAGTAGATTCTGACGAGGCGCCAGCTCCTCCAAGGCCGCAGAAGAAGAAGAAGACCAAGGCTACGAAGCCCTCTGTCACACCAAAAGCTTCGCGTGTGATGCCATTGGCAACTGCACCTCCTGAACCCAGTGTGCAATCTGAAGATCTTTCTCGTGTCTCCAAGAAGACGGAGAAGCCCAAGAAGAAGAAGCCCATGAATATTTCTGGGCATGAACTTACTCCAGCTGCCGTTCTGAGGAAGGAAGATGAAACCATTGATCTATCAAGCGACGAAGATCTTGGTGATGATGCCCTTGAGCTATTGATCAAGAGCAAGCAAGAGGCGGAGATCTTCAACGATATGCCCCTATTTGACATGGATATCCTGAATCACTTCATCGACGAATGGTTTGATGACCCGAGCCTCAGCATTGATGATCTTTAGCTGCCAGTTGGCATCAGCGTCACCTTCCATGGAGCCATTGCTAATGAGTTGGCCTTAGCTTAGAAGATTGTCGAGCTGAAAAACAAATTCGATTATGAGAAGGCTCACTTCAAGAAGAACATGGCCAAGCTCAGTGTGGCAGATGTTCAAGTCTTCAAGGAAACGTTGCATGAGCTCAAAGAACAGTTTCACAAGAAACGTGAAGAAGCAAAAGGTTCAAGAGAGCGGATGAAATACTTCACAGAGAAATGTGTTCAAGCACACAATGAGGCAGAAAAGTGCAAGGCTCTTGGGCATCCTGGCATTGACCCCAAGATGGATACCAAATATAAGAAGAAGCCTGTTGTGGCCCAAGCTGAAGCATCAAGGCAGGAAGCACCTCGCATTGTCTTCCCTGCTAGCATGACAGGCTCGAAGCCTAAGGTCCCCACAGCAGCTTCAGATCTGAAGAAGACAAGGGCAGCTGAAGCCGAAGCCAAGAAGCGCAAGCACATGAATGCTTCTGCTGATGCACCTCTGAGCCTCTTGTCGTCGAGCCCATTTCAGTTGCTTGTCCTGTCTCCACCAACCAAGAGTGTCAACTTGCGATCCACGAGCCTGCTTTCATAGAGGCTCCTGAAGATGAAGAAGTACCAGCTGTTGACCCCATCATAGTTGAAGACATTGGTCGTGAAGACAATGTAGAAGATGATGAAGTCCTTCCTCAACTCGATAACCAACCGATATCATCGCCTGTTCGTACGAACAACGAACTCATCAGCATTGGTCATCCCTTGACGCCAATTGCTCAGGATGATTCGTGGGCTGATCTCCCCCAACAAGACACCCCCATTCATGATGAGACTCCCAGAACTCCACCACCTCAAGTCACCACACCGGTGCTTGACGACAACTACATGGTGCAGACCACTCTATCTCCACAGGCATCCCCGCTTTCTACAGGCTTCGCAAAGGCCCTAGGCCACAAGTCACCATGTCAAGCATTCCAGAAGGAGAAGCGCAACAAAGCTCAGTAGCATGCCAAGTGTTTCCTGAAGCCACTCCTACTGTGAATGTCTCCGTGTCTGAAGCAAAAGTTGTTGAAGACATTCCGGCTGCATCAGCCAAAGAAAATCAAGAAACAAGAGAAGAAGAAGCAAGAGTTGCCACACCCCCTGCCACTAAAGAAGTCATTCTCGAGGAGAATGTGACTGTGCCCGACCCTCCTGTCATTGAAGACACGGAGGTTGAAACCACTGAGGCTGCCACCAACAATGATACTGAAGCCAATGACGTTGTCATGGCTGAAGATAATGTGGAGCTTGAAGCCAATTTTTGCCTGAAGCTCATGTGCAACCTAAAGCCCATGTGGATGCTGATGCCACTGTTCCAGCCCCAAGGCCTCACACAATTGAACAGGCCTACAATCGTGGTGAACTTGTCATAGTTCGGTGGTCCATCATGGTGCCTCCCACTGCTCCCGGACCTCAATATGACTATCATGTGGAGCAGAGGCCACAGGTCCAGAAGCCAAAGCCCAGGCTACCAAGGCTTCCAGGTGCTGCAACTTCCCCATGATCGTTTAGTGTGAACAGCTTTAGAGCGCACAACACCTTCTTTGATGGCGCCAAGAATCCTTACTCGAAGCCAAAGATCTCTTCTCATCGCTTCTGGAGCTATCAGAAGCGCAGCTACTACTCGTGCATCCTATACAATCAAGAGCGAATCTTTCAACACATGTGTCTTGATTGTGAAGCTCTTGACTACTTCAGGGAGGTTGGTCTTCTACAGTTCGTCACTGAGAAAGAACACTGGAATGAAGAGCTCCTGCAGCAGTTCTACGCCAAACTTCACATTCGTGGCTACAACAGGGATCCGAAGACATGGGTCCTTGAGTGGATGTCAGGTGATGTGCACCATGAAGCCAAAGCTCAAGACATTATTGAGCTTACTTCCCTGCCCACTCCAGGCAACTTGTATGAGCCTGGCTGTCATCTTCACAATAATGAACTGCAGAGTATCTTTCGGCGGCCTGAACCAAATATGAGTCAAATGCTCAGTATGATGAAGCCATCGCCTCAAGATGCTGAATATCCCAAGGAATTCTTCATCAAGGACCTCGATTACATGCCCCGCACAGTCCATCACATTCCGAGGCGTACACTATGGCTAATCAAGGGATATTCTGCTGAAGCGAAACTTGAAGGAGCCATGAAGACTTTGGTATTCTATATTTTCAATGGCATTAGATTCAATTCCCAGGATTTCTTCATCAGACAGCTTGCTGCATCTGGAATTGATCTGTTTGGCTTGAAGTTTTATGCTCCATGGGTGATGCGCCTAATCAAGCTTCACTCTTCTGTTGACTATTAGCCCTCAGCACGCAACCATCTGGTCTTTCTGCCTGAGGTTGATCTGTCATCGAAGCCATCTACCCTGAGCCTGCAAAGGAGCCACTATATCTTCACAATGTTGATCATCAAAGCTTCACGCAACCAATGGAGGGTGTTCTTGCTGCAACCCGAGTCTATCCTCTGGCTGGAAATATGCGTGTGCCTCATCGCACACACCGGCCACCGACAAGATAATTGCACAAATGCCTCGGAAGCGTTCTCGTGTACTCAATGACCGAGAGCTTCTTGTGGCCTTACATCAGAAACAGGATAGGCACCATGACTGGCTCAAGCGTCAGATGCAGAGCATCTTGGTGGATGTCAATCGCATGCGAAATCTTGTCACCAAGAACTCGTTCGTTGGTCATGAAGCCTGTCGGCGGTCCTGGAAGAGCCTCACCCTACTATGTCCTGAAGCTGATCTTCGTGACGATGGCTTCACTGAGGATTTCAAATTTGATTCCAGGCCTCCCCCGAATGCAAGTTGGCGTCGGACTCCTTCCATAGAAGACTCTGAGTATTCATCTTCGGCTGCAACTATTGTTGCACGAGTCGTCGATGAAGAAGACAATACCACATCACCAACCATGGCTTCATCGTGTCTCGACACTGCACCAGGCCCCTCTGCACCACCAAACTCCAACATCGACCCTGAACCTTCATCTACTCCTGATGGGAACGAGTAGATGCTCTATGTCTTCAAACCTTTTTGGTCCTTACTGACAAAAGCAGGAGAAGAATATGAGTTGATAGTCCTCAAGCGGGTCCTTTATGGGTGGTGGCTATATTTTGCCAAGTGTTTACAACTCTCGTCTTTTGATACAGTTGGTTCTTTGGGTTGTAACACTTAAACTTGATGGTCGTCTGCTACTTTGGGATGCGATGATAAATTCCGCAGTCATCCATTTCTCATTATGCATGTCATTATCTTCGTTATATCTTTATATGCATGATGAATTGTCTTCATAAGTTGAAGAGGATCTCCACAAAGTAAAACCTTCCATGTGCATTTGCATTCAAAAGCAAACTACTTATATGCACAACTTCAGGGGGAGCCTTTTGCTACTTATGAAGACGATGTCGTGATTCTCAACTTTCACATACTTTTATCCCCGTTGAAAACTTCAACCAATTTGTCATCAATCACCAAAAGGGGGAGACTGTAAGTGCATCTAGTGCCACCCCTAGTTGGTTTTGGAGTATTGACGACAAACTTGGTTGAGGGACTAATGTGTTTGTGAGAATTGTAGGATAACACAGGTAGTAGTCCCACTTTGATTCGGTTTACCTACCAGAGATGACCCCTAAAAATGTGTGAAGACATTGAAGACAATGGTGGTCTGTGAAGATATTCAAAATGAAGATTATGACTTGAGAAGACATTCACGTGAAGAGTACGGAGTGCGAAGACATAGTTGTTTCATAGTTTACTTTTTCTTCTTTGTTGAGTCGTAGGAACCACCGCACTATTAAGTGGGGTCCAAGTGAACAAAGTCAGAGTGACTGATGTGATGCTCAACCAAATCCTATGTCTTTGAGCGAAGACAATGAGAGCAAATCTTATCCAGAGCTGGATGAGTCAGCTTTACTTGTAGTCCAAGTCAAGCTGCCGTGTGTGTTTGAAATCTGACCGTTGGACACATGTTAGTTCCTTAGTGACCGAGGGTCATTTCGGACAAATCAGGTCGGGTTGCCTCATGGCTATATATAGCCCACCCCCTACACCATAAATTGGTGGCTGCTCAGAGTTAGTGCATGGATTTTGTCATTTGAGAGCAGCCCACCTCCGAAGCATTTGAGAGAGAGATCCTTGCAAGGACAAAGCCCAAAACACCTAGAGCCAAAGAGTGTTAGGCATCATTGAAGTCTTTCTGTCCACGTGATCTAAAGACTTGTTACACTTGAGGACTATGAATCCTCCAGCCGGTTAGGCGTCACGTTCTGAGCATCCAAGAGTCA
This sequence comes from Aegilops longissima, assembly GCA_021605205.1. Taxonomy (NCBI): domain Eukaryota; kingdom Viridiplantae; phylum Streptophyta; class Magnoliopsida; order Poales; family Poaceae; genus Aegilops; species Aegilops longissima. The sequence goes on along the minus strand of CM038677.1, from coordinate 355,643,519 downwards.
TTGTGGATTGCCGGTGAACGAAGTATGTGAAAGTTTGGAAGTCTACCTTGAAGACTTACCAGAGTGATTGGGCGAGGACTAAGTGTCCTTAACTCAAGGGGAATAAGGTGAAGGTGTGGTCTTCTGAGTTAAATCTCAGCATCCCTAACCAGACATACAGTTGTCACAGCAACTGGAACTGGTCCAACAAATCCTTGTCCTCACCAAGCAACTGGTTCTATCTCTTACCTCTCTTTACTTACACTATGTCTTCGTGAAGTCATTGCCTGCTTGCATGATCTGATTGGCTTCACTGTGTGAAGACTGTTGTTCTTTGGCTTCATAATATCTTCCATCATGATCCATACTACCTAGCTGCTAATAGTCTTCGTGATTTCACTTCATTGCTTACTTGACTATGGCTAGTCTTGTGTAGTCTACCTTCCACTGCATATCAATAGGTTCATTTCTATTGTTTGTCTTCGAAACCCCCATGTTTAGAAGACGTTCATAAAAATCGCCTATTCACCCCCCCTCTAGTCGATAACTAGCACTTTCACTTCACCTATTTGTTGTCAGTTAAGACACCCTCTTCCTACTGCGCAAACATCAGAAGTCTCGTGGATGTGAGCTCAGGTAAAATGAAGTTGGGACACATGAAGTCAGATGATTGCCACGTAATGTTGACACAAATCCTCCCGGTGGCCATCATGAATCTGACGGACAAAGATATAAGAAACACACTCGTTAACCTCTATGATTTCTTCAACCAACTATGGATGACCTCTGTGATTTCTTCAACCAACTATGGCAGAAAGTTGTAAATCCTGAAGAGTTGGATCATATGCAAGATGATATTGCAAGAATATTGTCCAACCTAGAGATGTTTTTCCCACCGTCATTCTTTGATGTCATGGTCCATCTCACTGTGCACCTCGTCGACGAGATAAGGTATTGTGGTCCTATGTTTTTTCGCAACATGTATCCCTTCGAGCGGTTCATGGGAATACTGAAGCGCTTTTGTCGGAACCGAAACCATCCAGATGCAAGCTTCCTACAAGGTTATACTGCGGAGGAGGTGTTTGAGTTTTGCATCGATTACATGAAACAAAGACCTATAGGTTTTCCCCTATCTCGCCACGAGGTAAGGCTGAAGGGTAAGCCGGTCCTTGCTGGCACGCAAATGGCTGCACCCGGAGAATTGGCAGAGAAAGCCCATTTGACGGTACTGCTTAACAGCCCAGTTCTCATTGCTATGCCGAAGAACACTTGGCGGAGATACGCCAAAGCTTCTTACCAATGGTGCCTTCATCATAAGTGGAGATGAAGGAGCACACTAAGAAGTACGCAGAATGGCTGAAGAATCGTTTGGCACAAGGATCCATCGATGACATTGCTACGTGGTTGGCACAAAAGCCATCACCTACGGTGTTGACGCACCAAGCATATGACATAAATGGATACACGTTCTACACTGAGGAACATGATAAGAAGACCTCGTATCAGAACAACTCTGTTCGAATAGAATGCATGACTATAAATGAAGCTAATAAAAGGGTATACTATGGAACCATCAAAGAGATTTGAGAGGTTGACTATGTGAAAGTTAAGGTGGCATTTTTCAGGTGCGCATGGATCCCTCTTGGTCAGGTAAGGATTTATGAGTACAGGAAGACCTGTGTTAACAGGACAAGGATGGCATATCATGCGGACCCATTCATTCTTGCCAGCGATGCTACCCATATTTTGTTTGTGGAAGACCCCTTGCATAAGAACGGCCATTTAGCGATGCATGGGAAGAGAAGGGTACTGGGTGTCGACGATGTTGCCGATGAGGATGAGTACGATGAATTTGATGAGTTGCCAACCAAGGAATCATGCACCCGTGCAACAGAGCAGCCTAAAATCATCAAAAACCCCAAGTTCATTCGGGGTCAACTTAATGATCCCAGTTCCCCCATGTACATGGGAATTAAGCCATAAGACTAGTCTTTATGCCTACCCCGCAACTTAATTCGCTCAATTGAACTGCCGTGTAATTGAATTTGTGAGTTATGCCCGGTTTTACGTTGATGTAAGAACCGTTAATATGTTGACCTTGATATGTTGTCATCTCGTGCAATGAATATGAACTGTTGTTATTATTATTATTATTATTATTATTATTATTATTATTATTATTATTATTATTATTATTATTATATCATAGAGGTAGCACACTCAATCGATCTCACTACAGTATGTGTGAACAAAAATATGCAATCTGGTTTGCGAATAGCACACAGTTCATTGATGAAAGCCGTGTGCCGACCAAACCCCACCACCCCGCCTATGATCTGAGTCGTGCTTCCTGATTGGCAGAACCCAAACCCCACGGATCGTACGTCTGCACCGTTGGATGCTCCTGGATCAAACGGTGATCCTCATCCCTTTCGACAGCACATGAGTTCCGGTTGCAATTTTATTTTTATGCACAAAATGCATGTTAATCTCAAGAAATGTCTTAAATATAGCTAACGATACGTGAAATGCGTGAGAAAATAAAACCCGTGGTATAATGGTGATTGTGTACCGTGGAAATTTTTATGAGGCCAAACGATGAAGTCACCGGCCACATGAGTTTGAATTGACACGTCTACTTTTGGAAAACCATGATCCTTCATGTGAGATGCTCTGGTTTGGAAGGAGCGGTCACCAACACTTGTGCCAAACTTTACCAATTTTTTCCACGGGGTCGTGAGAGCACGCCACAGGCACACATCGATTTTGATGATGTCCGAACTCCATCTGAATTTTCTGTAATTCAAATACCAACTAGGTCTACGCTAGTGGCCACCTCGCGGCCGAAATGTTTGAAACTGCTCCCCACTTCTCGAACAAATGGATGAAAGCTCACAAAGCGACGCACAAATGATCTGTACACCTTTGCTAGGCTGATAGTAAGGGGCTATCATAGCTAGTATCATGCATGCCAACTAGGCAATTTTGATGAGTTGTCATAGAATTAATTAAATGAAGGAAGAGAGGGTTAAGTATCATATCATGAAACCATATCATAATAAATGTTATGCTACTATGTGTCATGCATGACAATATAAATAAAGTACTACATATGATACTAGCTACTCTATGATAGTATGCATTAGAGCAAGTACACAATAGAGTGACATAAGACTAGCCACATGGGTAGTAACATACTAGTCTATGTTACTACCTCTATAGTGGGGAGTAACATATGTGTAGTAACATGCAACACTTCATTATAGACTCATCTTGCCTTGAGATGTGTGATGTTACTCAGACTAGCCACAATGGGTAGTAACATAGTCTAGTAACATGCCCAGGTTACTAGTCTATGTTACTACCTCTATAGTGGGGAGTAACATATGTGTGGTAACATGCAACACTTCATTTATTAGGCTATAGACACATCTTGCCTTGATATGTGTGATGTTAGTCATACTATAGTAACTAGCTATGTTCCTACTTTCCTCTCTTTCTTCGTTTATTGCTTGCCACATCATCTACTTTATCTAGATATGTGTGATGTTACTACCTATGTTACTCCCATTGTGGGTAGTCTCATACTATAGTAAGACTACCCACAGTGGGAGTAACATAGGTAGTAACATCACACATATCCACTTTCCACCATTTCTTCATTTATTGCTTGCCACATCATCTATTTTATCTAGATATGTGTGATGTTACTACCTATGTTACTCCCACTATGGGTAGTCTAAGAAGGCTATAAGGAATAGAATAATATATATGTGCTTATTAGTTGGAGGAAAGAGAAGAGAAGCGGGCTCTTGGTTGGTAGAGCCAGCTGCAACATGAGACCCAAGACACTTTTTGAGGATCTAAGGTGGGCCAACTATTGATAAACTAGTACGTATATAAAACTTATTATTGTACATGCCCGCTAAGAGGTTGGCTGTATATGACATGGCAACTTCTTATAGCCGACCCTTGGCTGTATTATTAACCATGCTCTTAGTGAGGTAGCTAGTATATCATAGAGGACTAGCTAGTATCAGACTAGCCACAGTGGGAGTAACTTCAGCAGTAACACCGACTCCAACTCAGCAAACTTGCTTATGTGGCAATAAGTTAATGAGGAGAGAGATAGTTTCAGTAACTTAGCTAGTTACTGTAACATCACATGTACCAATGCAATATGAGTCTATAACCTAATAAATGAAGTTTTGCATGACATTACACTTATGCTACTACCCACTATGAAGGTACGTAGTAACATAAATAGTCTAGGGATATGTGTATGTTACTAGTGTACTCTCCATTGTGGCTAGTCTCATACTCCCTCCTTTCCGTTTTAGGCTGGTTGTAATGGTATTATCATAAGCGGTATCATGCATGCCAACTAGACTTTCTGGATGATGTGGCACACAATTAAATGAGGAAAGAGAGGATGTGGTATCGTATCATGATACGAGTCATATTAAATGTTGTACTACTACTTTGTGTGATGCATGACAATTAGTAAGGCAACCTAAGATGCTAACTTATGATACTATGCATTACGGAAGTAGTATCCTACACTATCATATGCATGATACTAGTATATATGATACTCCCCATTATAACCAGCCTTACAGGGCTCAATTTAAAAATCTCACCAACCAAGGTAGATGGTGAGTGGTGGAATACTTTTTGTAGTTTGCAAAAACACCCAATTAATGCTTCTGTTTTCCTCAAAAAATTATGTTTTCCAATGTATTAATTGCAATACATGCATGCATATATAAAGTATATGCATTGGTCAACTTTCTCTTAATACTTGCATGCAATGATTTAATGCACCTTGGTATCTGGACATGTGATGGGGAACAACCAAATTGAGCCTTATAAAATGGAAAAACTAAAAATTTTAGATAAGCCTATAAACCGGAAAGGAGGGAGTATATATGCATGATACTAGTATATGATCGGCAATACCTCCGTAATGCGTGCATGCATAGTATCATAAGTTAGTATCTTAGGTTCCTTATTAATTACCATGCATGACACAAAGTAGTACACCATTTAATATGATACGGTATCATGGTATGATACCACACCCTCTCTTTCATCATTTAACTATGTGCCACATCATCCAAAAAGTCTAGTTGGCATGCATCATACCGCTTGATATTCCCATATTACGACCAGCCTTATTAGGGTGGCCATAGTGGGGGTATCATAGCCGGTATCATGCACCCGGGAATAGAAAATATGATGATGTGGCAAAGAAGCAAGAATATAGGTAGATAACGTAATATATATATATATATATATATATATATATATATATATATATATATATATATATATATATATATATATATATATATATATATAATAAATGCTATACTACTTTGTGTCATGCATGACCATAAATACGGTCATCTATGATATATACTCCTTCAGAAACTAATATAAGAGCGTTTAAGTCAATATTTTAGTAATCCAAACGCTCTTATATTAGTTTACAGAGGGAGCTAGTACTGCTCTATGATACTATATATACACTATGAAGGTACGTACATAGTATCATACACTAGTATCATATGCATGATACTATATATATAGTATATGATACTCCCCACTATATAAGGATGGCCATAGTGGTGGTATCATAGCCGACGATGTCATGCACTCGGAAATAGCAAGTATGCTGATGTGGCAAATAATTAAATATATATAAAGAGGGTTAGAGTAACATATAGGTAGATACCGTATCATGTTAAATGCGATGCTAATTTGTGTCACGCATGGCAATAAATATGATCTATATATGATACTATACTCTATGTATTATACTATGCGCTATAATTAATTAAAGGTAGTATCATACACTAGTATCATATATATATATATATATACTGTATATTCATGATACTAGTATATGACACTCTCCACTATACTTGTGATTTCTTACCGTGGAAAAAACTGGAGGCGAAACGATGAACTCATGTTTCCATTCGAACAAAAATATGATGTTAGGTAATGTAAATGTTTTCATAGAGCACACGGTTCACTCGCGAAAGCCATGTGTCCACTAAACCGTGGCCGATGCACCCCCCACCCCTCTGCCACGCACGCGAGCTGAGTCGTGCGTTCTGATTGGCCAGAACCCAAACCCCACGGATCGTACGTCTGCATCGTTGGATTCTCCTTGATCGAACGGCGATCCTCATCCCTTTCGACAACATATGTACATGTTTTCAAATAGCCCCTCCCCAAAAAATGTTTTCAAATAGCACATGGTTCACACATGAAAGCCGTGTGCCTACCAAACCGTGGCCGATGCCCCCCCTTGTTGCGCGCGCGATCTGAGTCGTCTGTTCATATTGGCCAGAACCCAAACTCCACGGATCGTACGTCTGCACCGTTGGATGCTCCCAGATCAAACGACAATCCTCATCCCTTTCGACAGGAAATGCAGTCCGGCTAGGAATTGATTTATATGCCAACATGCACGGTAAATGCCAAAAAATGTCTTACATATAGCACACAGACCTGAAATGCGCCAGCAAATCAAACCCGTGGTAAAATTGTGATTGGTTTACGTGGGAAAAATTTAGAGGCGAAACGATGAACTCACGTCTTCATTTCAAAATTAGTACGTCTTCATTTCAAACGAAATTATTTTGTTTGTGCACACGAGCGTTTAGAGGCAACCGTTTGCATAGGCCTTTCTGCGCGTGCGGTGACCGGGGATATTTTTCACCCTTTTCACCTAGGCCGCCAACACCCGGAGTCACCAACACCCCCCCACCGTCCGCCCGCGTTTCACTCAACTAATCCACCCAATCATCTTCACCAGCTCCCCCCTTCCCCAGATCCACAGCAGAACCCTCTCCAGCGCCGCTGTGCTCATCCTGGCCGTGTGCTCGCTCTTCGGCGTCAAGCCTACCTCCACTGCCGTTACCAACATGCGGCGGCCCGTGCCTCGCCGTCTTCGTTTGCTCGCCAGCCACCCTCGAGCATATCGATAAAGTAACCCTCGCCTCTCCTGTGGCCCGGCCGGGTTTGCATTAAGAAGCCTGTTAGTTACTGCTCTCCATCACGGTGAGGCATATTTCCTTGCAATCCCTCTTCCAATTTCGTTTCGTATGTTCCCAAATTTGCTATAAAATAGCGGAGAGCGTATATATGTTCATTATCTACCTTCCTTACTACATATAAGTTGTATTTGTTGTTGGGGAATGTAGTAATTTAAAAAAATTCCTACGCACACGCAAGATCATGGTGATGCATAGCAACGAGAGGGGAGAGTGTTGTCCACGTAACCTCGTAGACCAAAAGTGGAAGCGTTGTGACAACACGGTTGATGTAGTCGTACGTCTTCACGATCGACCGATCCTAGTACCGAAAGTACGGCACCTCCGTGATTTGCACATGTTCGGCTCGGTGACGTCCCACGAACTCACGATCCAGCAGAGTGTCGAGAGAGAGCTTCGTCAGCACAACGGCATGATGACGGTGATGATGAAGCTATCGGCGCAGGGCTTCACCTAAGCACTACGACGATATGACCGAGGTGGACTATGGTGGAGGGGGCACCGCACACGGGTAAGAGATCAATGATCAACTTGTGTATCTTTGGGGTGCCCCCCTCCCCCGTATATAAAGGAGTGGATGAGGGGGAGAGGGCCGGCCTCCTAGGCGCGCCCAAGGGGGGAGTCCTACTCCCGGTGGGAGTAGGATTCCACCTTCCCTAGTTGGAGTAGGAGAGGGAAGGAAGATGGAGAAGAAGAGAAGGAAAAGGGGGGCCATCCCCCCTCCCAATTCGGATTGGGCTTGGGGGGCGCCCCCACCTTGGCCGCCTCCTCCTCCTTTCCACTATGGCCTATTAAGGCCCATTGACTCCCCAGGGGGTTCCGGTAACCCCCCGGTACTATGGTATATGCCCAAACTCTCTCGAAACCTTTCCGATGTCCAAACATAGTCATCCAATATATCGATCTTTATGTCTCGACCATTTCAATACTCCTCGTCATGTCCGTGATCATATCCGGGACTCGGAACTACCTTCGGTACATCAAAACACATAAACTCATAATACTGATCATCATCGAATGTTAAGCGTGCGGACCCTACTGGTTCGAGAACTATGTAGACATGACTGAGACACGTCTCCAGTCAATAACCAATAGTGGAACCTGGATGCTCATATTGGCTCCCACATATTCTACGAGGGTCTTTATCGGTCAAACCGCATAACAACATACGTCGTTCCCTTTGTCATCGGTATGTTACTTGCCCGAGATTTGATCGTGTTATCTCAATACCTAGTCCAATCTCATTACCGGCAAGTCTCTTTACTCGTCTCGTAATGCATCATCCCGCAACTAAATCATTAGTCACATTGCTTGCAAGGCTTATAGTGATGTGCATTACCGGAGGGCCCAGAGATACCTCTCCGACAATCGGAGTGACAAATCCTAATCTTGATCTATGCCAACTCAACAAGTACCATCGGAGACACTGCAGAGCACCTTTATAATCACCCGATTCGCCAGACGCTTGGTAGCACACAAAGTGTTCCTCCGATTCGGAGTTGCATAATCTCATAGTCATAGGAACATGTATAAGTCATGAAGAAAGCAATAGTAATATACTAAACGATCAAGTGCTAAGCTAACGGAATGGGTCAAGTCAATCACATCATTCTCTAATGATGTGATCCCGTTAATCAAATGACAACTCATGTCTATGGCTACGAAATTTAACCATCTTTGATTCAACGAGCTAGTCAAGTAGAGGCATACTAGTGACACTCTGTTTGTCTATGTATTCACACATGTACTAAGTTTCCATTTAATACAATTCTAGCATGAATAATAAACATTTATCATGATACAAGGAAATATAAATAATAACTTTATTATTGCCTCTAGGGCATATTTCCTTCAGTCTCCCACTTGCACTGGAGTCAATATCTAGATTACACAGTAATGATTCTAACACCCATGAAGTCTTTGTGCTGATCATGTTTTGCTCGTGAGAGAGGCTTAGTTAATGGGTCTGCAACATTCAGATCCGTATGTATCTTGAAAATCTCTATGTCTCCCTCCTTGACTTGACCGCGGATGGAATTGAAGCATCTCTTGATGTGCTTGGTTCTCTTGTGAAATATGGATTCCTTTGCCAAGGCAATTGCACCAATATTGTCACAAAAGATTTTCATTGGACACGATGCACTAGGTATGACACCTGGATCAGATATAAACTCCTTCATTTGTTGTTTCCGAAGAAGCTATGTACTCCGCTTCATACGTAGATCCCGCCACGACGCTTTGCTTAGAACTGCACCAGCTGACAGCTCCACCGTTCAATATAAACACGTATCCGGTTTGTGACTTAGAGTCCTCCCAATCCGGGTCAAAGCTTGCCTCGACGTAACCCTTTACCGACGAGCTCTTTGTCACCTCCATAAACGAGAAACATATCCTTAGTCCTTTTCGTATTTCAGATGTTCTTGACCGCCCAAAGGATCCACTCCTAGATTACTTTGGTACCTCCTCGCTAAACCGATAGCAAGGGACACATCAGGTCTGTACAGAGCATTGCATACATGATAGAGCCTATGGTCAAGCATAGGAACACCTTTCATTTTCTCGCTATCTTCTGCAGTGGTCGGGCATTGAGTCCGCTCAACTTCACACCTTGTAACACAGGCAAGAACCCTTTCTTTACTTGATCCATTTTGAACTTATTCAAAACTTTATCAAGGTATGTGCTTTGTGAAAGTCCAATTAAGCGTCTTGATCTATCTCTATAGATCTTCATGCCCAATATATAAGCAGCTTCACCGAGGTCTTTCATTGAAAAACTCTTATTCAAGTATCCTTTTATGCTATCCAGAAATTCTATATCATTTCTAATCAACAATATGTCATCCACATATAATATTAGAAATGCTACAAAGCTCCCACTCACTTTCTTGTAAATACAGGCTTCTCCAAAAGTCTGTATAAAACCATATGCTTTGATCACACTATCAAAACGTTTATTCCAACTCCGAGATGCTTGCACCAGTCCATAAATGGATCGCTAGAGCTTGCACACTTTGTTAGCATCCTTTGGATTGATAAAACCTTCTACAACTCTTCTTCCAGAAAACCATTCAGGAATGCAGTCTTTACATCCATTTGCCAAATTTTATAATCATAAAATGCAGCAATTGCTAACATGATTCGGATGGACTTAAGCATCGCTACGGGTGAGAAGGTCTCATCGTAGTCAACTCCTTGAACTTGTCGAAAACCTTTCGCAACAAGTTGTGCTTTGTAGACAGTAACATTACTGTCAGCGTCAGTCTTCTTCTTGAAGATCCATCTATTCTCGATGGCTTGCCGATCATCGGGCAAGTCAACCAAAGTCCACATTTTGTTCTCATACATGGATCCCATCTCAGATTTCATGGGCCCAAGCCATTTCGCAGAATCTGGGCTCATCATCGCTTCCTCATAGTTTGTAGGTTCATCATTGTCAAGTAACATGACCTCCAGAACAGGATTACCATACCACTCTGGTGCGGATCTTACTCTGGTAGACCTACGAGGTTTGGTAGTAACTTGATCTGAAGTTACATGATCATCATCATTAGCTTCCTCACTAATTGGTGTAGGAGTCACAGGAACAGTTTTCTGTGATGAACTACTTTCCAATAAGGGAGCAGGTACAGTTACCTCATCAAGTTCTACTTTCCTCCCACTCACTTCTTTCGAGAGAAACTCCTTCTCTAGAAAGATCCATTCTTAGCAACGAATGTCTTGCCTTCGAATCTATGATAGAAGGTGTACCCAACAGTATCCTTTGGGTATCCTATGAAGACACATTTCTCCGATTTGGGTTCGAGCTTATCATGTTGAAGCTTTTTCACATAAGCATCACAACCCCAAACTTTAAGAAACGACAACTTTGGTTTCTTGCCAAACCATAGTTCATAAGGTGTCATCTCAACGGATTTAGATGGTGCCTTATTTAACGTGAATGCAGCCGTCTCTAAAGCATAACCCCAAAAGGATAGCGGTAAATCAGTAAGAGATATCATAGATCGCACCATATCTAGTAAAGTACGATTACGATGTTCGGACACACCATTACGCTGTGGTGTTCCGGGTGGTGTGAGTTGCGAAACTATTCCGCATTGTTTCAAATGAAGATAAAACTCGTAACTCAAATATTCTCCTCCACGATTAGATTGTAGAAACTTTATTTTCTTGTTACGTTGATTTTCAACTTCACTCTGAAATTCTTTGAACTTTTCAAATGTTTCAGACTTATGCTTCATCGAGTAGATATACCCATATCTGCTCAAATCATCTATGAAGGTGAGAAAATAAGGATACCCGCCGCGAGCCTCAACATTCATCGGACCACATACATCAGTATGTATGATTTCCAACAAATCTGTTCCTCGCTCCATTGTTCCGGAGAACGAAGTTTTAGTCATCTTGCCCATGAGGCATGGTTCGCTAGTACCTAGTGATTTATAATCAAGTGATTCCAAAAGTCCATCAGAATGGAGTTTCTTCATGCGCTTTACACTAATATGACCCAAATGGCATTGCCACAATATTCGGGAGATTAATATGATGGAAAATAGACCCGGGGGCCATAGGTTTCACTAGTGGCTTCTCTCATGAGCATAAGTATTACGGTGGGTAAACAAATTATCGTTGAGCAATCGATGAAATTGAGCATAGTTATGAGAATATCTAGGTATGATCATGTATATAGGCATCACGTCCGAGACAAGTAGACCGACTCCTGCCTGCATCTACTACTATTACTCCACACATCGACCGCTATCCAGCATGCATCTAGAGTATTAAGTTCATAAGAACAGAGTAACGCTTTAAGCAAGATGACATGATGTAGAGGGATAAACTCATGCAATATGATATAAACCCCATCTTGTTATCCTTGATGGCAACAATACAATACGTGCCTTGCTGCCCCTACTGTCACTGGGAAAGGAGACCGCAAGATTGAACCCAAAGCTAAGCACTTATCCCATTACAAGAAGGATCAATCTAGTAGGCCAAACCAAACTGATAATTCGAAGAGACTTGCAAAGATAACCAATCATACATAAAAGAATTCAGAAAAGATTCAAATATTGTTCATAGATAAACTTGATCATAAACCCACAATTCATCGGTCTCAACAAACACACCGCAAAAGAAGATTACATCGAATAGATCTCCACAAGAGAGGGGGAGAACATTGTATTGAGATCCAAAAAGAGATAAGAAGCCATCTAGCTAATAACTATGGACCCGAAGGTCTGAGGTAAACTACTCACACTTCATCGGAGAGGCTATGGTGTTGATGTAGATATAATATAGCATGGAACAATAAAAAACTATAGATACGTTGGAGACGTATCAAGCATCCCTAAGCTTAATTCCTGCTCGTCCTCGAGTAGGTAAATGATAAAAACAGAATTTTTGATGTGGAATGCTACTTGCATAATTTCAATGTAATTCTCTTAATTGTGGTCTGAATATTCAGATCCGAAAGATTCAAGACAAAAGTTTAATATTGACATAAAAATAATAATACTTCAAGCATACTAACTAAGCAATTATGTCTTCTCAAAATAACATGGCCAAAGAACGTTATCCCCACAAAATCATATAGTCTGGCTATGCTCTATCTTCACCACACAAAATATTTAAATCATGCACAACCCCGATGAAAAGCCAAGCAATTGTTTCATACTTTTAGTGTTCTCAAACTTTTTCAATCTTCACGCAATACATGAGCGTGAGCCATGGACATAGCACTATATGTGGAATAGAATGGTGGTTGTCGAGAAGACAAAAAGGGGAGAAGATAGTCTCACATCAACTAGGCGTATCAACGGGCTATAGAGATGCCCATGAATTGTGACGCCCAGGTAATTAAGATACAGTGAACCTCTGCTAATGATGAACTCACATTGATTCGAAACCGATTCAAATTCAAATTCAAACTCAAGTCAAACGGTTAAGGTTTTCAAATATAAAAATTAAATGTTCGGGTTGAGCCAGATATTGCATAGGTAATTATGGTGAAGAAAACTCACTTTTATAAAATGCTTAAATACTCTAAAATTAATAAAATAGCAGCATAACCAAGATAATAAATGCCTTATATTATTTATAACATGTTAAACTATTTATTTAGGGGTTTAAACTTTTTATAGCAGAGGTATAAATTAGTATTAATATTTAAGGTACAACTTTTGTATTTTATAAAACTAAAAATAAATAAATAAAAAGGAAAACAGTGACTAAAAAAATAGAAAAGAAAAGCCAAAAAAGGGAAAATGAAAGAAGTGGCCCGTGTGGGGGGCAGGGAGGTCCAACACACGTCACCTCCTCTCCCTCCCAACGCTACAATTAACGGGAGGGAGGCCGTGGCGGCCATCCGCGCCTCCCTGGCCAGTGATGCCGCCGTGGCGGCCATCCCACGGTGCCTCGCGTGGATAAGGACAACCCCCGGGCCTCCCAAACCCTAGACCCTCACTTCCCTTCCCCTGCGCCGCTTCCCTCTCTCCCACACCCACCCGCGTCGTCGACGCCATGGCCTCCGACGACCACATGCCCACTGAGCTCGCCGCATCCAGCCACCTCGTCCACGAGCTTCACCGACGTTCACTCCGTCGACTACTTCCACAAGTTGGAGCCGGGAGCCCCTACATCGCCGGGATCGACATCGTCTTCAAGCTCTGACCCGAGCTCGCCGCCTTCAATTCGGTCGTCTCCGACAGCCCCCGGCCTCCCCGAGTCCTCCTTCAGATTCGCCGTGGCGCGCCTCACAATCCCTCTCTGTCGTGCACGTTTTGGTGCCGTTGACGTCGAGTCGAGCTCGCGTACTCCGTCCCCTTGTTGTCGCCGCCGTGGCTGCTACAGCCTAGCCCGCTCGCCCGCCCGCCACGCCAGGGCTGTCGTCCCTGCCCTACCTTTGTCTTGTAGCGGCCATGGTCAGCGCCGCCCCTCCTTCCCCGCTGTTGCGCTCTAGCCGCTACTTCCCACTGCTTGCTTCTGCTGTTGCGTCTTCTTTGTTGCTCGCAGCCGCTCGCTCGACCGCCGCCGTTGCCGCTCCTTGCCACGCCTCTTGCCGCTTCTTTACTCGCTAGTCTGCTGCCACTAAATTCTTGCCGCTTAGTCTTTTCTTTGCTATCATTGACATTTGCCATTGCTTGGCCATGGCCGTGCACGCATGCACAATGTGCACAGCCGGTTGTGCCTCTGGCCGGCTTAAGTAATTAGAGATAGATTAGTTTAGGATTAGATTAGTGGTATAAATAGCCTAATGTATAGATGACGTGTGGCCCCACTAGTTTAAATTTGTTTAGACTAATTAAATTGCCTCTGTGGCACTTACATGTGGGCCACACATGCCCTTTTGACTAGTCAAATTGACTTGGTCAATTCGGTTTAAACTAAATATAATAAATTCAGAAATTTCAGAAAATACTTAAAACTTTGGAAAATCATAGAAAATTAACCATAACTCTGATGAAAATACTTTGTACATGAAAGTTGCTCAGAACAACGAGACAAATCTGAATACACAGTCTGTTTGGCAGCCACACGTCCCTAGCATAGCGAACATGCAACTTTCCCTCTCTAGTCCGTTTGTCGGAAAACGCGGAACACCGGGAATACTTTCCCGGATGTTTCCCCCCTTTGCCGGTATCACCTACCATCGTGTTAGGGCACACCTAGCACCGCTCATTGTCATGTCATGCATCGTCATGCATTTTGTTTGCATTATATTTATTGTTTCTTCCCCCTCTTCTCTCGTTAGACACCGAGACCGACGCCGCTGCTACCCAGTACGACTACGGTGTTGACGACCCCTCCTTCTTGCCGAGCAACCGTGCAAGCCCCCTTGATCACCGGATATCGCCTATTCCTTCATCTCACCGCTTGCATTAGAGTAGTGTAGCATGTTACTGCTTTCGGTTAATCCTATTCTGCTGCATAGCATGTAATTGTTGCTATAGTTATTACCCTTACCTGCAATCCCAAATGCTTAGTATAGGATGCTAGTATCCATCAGTGGCCCTACATTCTTGTCCGTCTGCCATGCTATACTATCGGGCCGTGATCACTCGGGAGGTGATCACGGGTATATACATATATACATACATACTATACAGGTGGTGACTAAAGTCGGGTCGGCACGTTGAGTACCCGCATGTGATTCCGATGTGGGGGCTGAAAGGACAGGTAGCTCCATCCAGGTAGTGGTGGGCCTAAGTTACCGACGACCCCCGACTGTTACTTTGTGGCGGAGCGACATGGCAGGTTGAGTCCACCTACGAGAGAGGTGGGCCTGGCCCTGGTCGGCGTTCGCGGTTACTTCATAATAACATGCTTAACGAGATCTTGGTATTTGATCTGAGTT
This sequence comes from Aegilops longissima, assembly GCA_021605205.1. Taxonomy (NCBI): domain Eukaryota; kingdom Viridiplantae; phylum Streptophyta; class Magnoliopsida; order Poales; family Poaceae; genus Aegilops; species Aegilops longissima. The sequence goes on along the minus strand of CM038677.1, from coordinate 355,628,120 downwards.
GGGTCGTTGACCTTATACGCACTAACCGCCACGTGGGACAAGATATGGGCAACCGGCGTCGTGGTATCAACCGAAGCTCTTTTTGACGTCGGCCGAAGCGCGCTAGCGCCAAGATTGGACCGTAAGCCCGCTTGTATTAAGGGGCTAGGTGCGCTTCTCGCGTCACAGACGCAACGCAGGTGTGTGCATGGGCGATGGGCCCGGACCCTGCACAAGATAGGATTTAGACCGGCGTCTTGACCTCTCTGTTGAGCCTAGGTAGGGTCGCGACGTGTTGATCTCCGATGCCGACATGACCTAGGAAAGTGTGCGGCCGAGGGATCGAGCGTGTCGGGTAATGTGGTGCACCCTTGCGGGAAGTTGATCTATTCAATAGCCGTGTCCACGGTAACAAAGCACCGGAGTTGTACCTTGACCTTATGACAACTGGAACCGGATACTTAATAAAACACACCCTTCCAAGTGCCAGATATAACCCGATGATCGCTCTAACACAGGGCGACGAAGGGAGGATCGCCGGGTAGGATTATGCTATGCGATGCTACTTGGTGAACTTACTATCTACTCTCTTCTACATGCTGCAAGATGAGGCTGCCAAAAGCGTAGTCTTCGACATGACTAGCTATCCCCCTCTTATTCTGGCATTCTGCAGTTCAGTCCACCGATATTGCCCCTTTACACAGATACCCATGCATATGTAGTGTAGATCCTTGCTTGCGAGTACTTTGGAGGAGTACTCACGGTTGCTTTTCTCCCTCTTTCCCCTTTCTATACCTGGTTGTCGCAACCAGATGCTGGAGTCTAGGACCTAGAGGATTCCGAGGATGATTCTATGTGGAGTTCGACTTCGAGGAGTAGTTAGGAGGTCCAAGGCAGGAGGCCTTGCCTTTTCGACCGTTGCTACTTTTGTGCTAGCCTTCTTAAGGCAATCTTGTTTAACTTATGTATGTAGTCAGATATTATTGCTTCCACTGACTCTTGTGTATTCGAGCCTTCGAGGCCCCTGGCTTGTAATATAAAGCTTGTATTATTTTAATTTGTGTCTAGAGTTGTGTTGTGATATCTTCCCGTGAGTCCTTGATCTTGATCGTACACATTTGCGTGTATGATTAGTGTACTGGTCAAATCGGGCGTCACAAGTTAGGTATCGAGCCATTTGCTGTAGGAATCCCCTTCCACACTCCTTGGCCTAAGTCGAGTCTAGACATTGCTAAACTTTTTACTAACATGGTGTAAACTTACGGGCCCACGCCGCCATTGGGTGGTATTAGTATCTTTTATTTCTTGATCAGACTCGAATCGATCTCTTCTATTCGGGTTAAATGACTTTTACTAACTCGACTCTAGGTTCTCGATAATACTTTCTCCGGAGAGCCTCTTGATCCGATGATGATAGAGGCAAAGGTGTCCGTGTTTCGATGAGATGTTGGTTTTAGCTTTGGAGGAAGTCGACTTTGACGATCCGACTACTGAACGTCTTGAGACGTCGCGCCTTTAGCAATCGCTAAACCAACTCAGAGAGGTTATTGACCACGCCGAGCACGATCAACTCGACCACGAGGGTCTGCTTCTCGCGAGCAAACGAAGAACAAGCAAGAAACTAAGATTGCAACTGGATATTGCGAATATAAGATGAAAGCTTTATTGATCAAGGTGGGGTTCTGTGGCGCCTTTATGCGTCGTTGAACACAAACGGCACGCGAAGTTGCGACTATGGCGAACTTTTAATCTAAACAAAACCCAAGTTCTAACGGGTGCCCTAAGGGTTTGTATATATGGAGGAAGAGGGGAGGGGAATTTCGTGGCCCTTGGTGGAGGGTCCAAATCAACCCTAACTCTTGTTTCCCCACATACGGACTCTAAAAACAAATTATACTTAAGTATTTCGAAATTACATGGGCTGGCCCAATAATAAGGTGACGCAAGACCTAGAATAGCCTATGGACGAATATTATGAAGGGCATCTTGTATATTTCGTCCAAGGCCTCATGCACTCATTAGGGTGGCTTCAAAGTCCCGGAATCATCACTTGTAACTCCGTTCTTGTTCTCCTTGCGCATGCCAACATCTCCATGCTTGAACTTGCTCCAAGGTTCATCTTTCTTGTCCATGGTAGGCCCTTCATTTGTAAGCAAAACAAATGTATCCAATTTAAGCGACATCATATTCTCATGAACATTGGAATCGTTACCAAGAAACGAAAGTACTTGATAATTCAATTGGCGTGCGCGAGCTCTAGTAATTGGTCCAGTATGTATAGCAGCAGGGGCTGTGGGTGTAACAATGGTATTGATGTCCTCATCAGATGATTACTTGGTGCACCGAAGGATTATGAAGATACCTTCTGATATTCTCTCGAGACCTTGTGCTCGTGCTTTTGCAACCCCATTGTTAGAGTCCAAAGCAAAACGAAGCCTCCCCGTGCATTTGGATTCTGGACTGTCCGATCGAGCTCCCTGACGCGTAATGGCCGTCGGATCTCCGGGTCGACTGGTACTGGCCGTCCGATCAAGCCGGCGTTCGATCTCATCTGGCGCTGCTGCAATGGAATTTCCAGAACGCGTTTTACACTCTCGCTTCCTTGGTGTGGCGCGCTAACATGGGGGGCCAGGCGCTGTGGGTCACGCTCGTCAGTGGCTGTGGCGGGTGCTGCTGCCGGTTCGAGCCCGTTCTGGGCGGGTGCGGTGCCACCGCCTGATATTCCGCTGCCCGCCGAGGGTATCGGTGGAATTTCATCTAACCCGGTGCCATGTTGATTTCCCTGATTCGTCGCTCCGTCCCCAATCAGTGACATGCCTAGGGTTTCTCTCATCCTGTGTCTCTTCTCCCTTCCCAGCCGCCACACCCCTTTCTCCTCCGCCTGCCGTGCTCCTCCCGGGTCCCTGCTTCGTCCCTCGTATCTGAGATCTGTACACCGTCGTCGCCCATCCTCTCAGCCCCTCCCCGCCCCGTCCCGCTCTTATCCTCCCCGCCCGCTGAGCGGATGCTGCCGCTGCTCCACCGAGGAGCGCATGGACTACGGCGCTCGTATCTCTCGCGCCAGCGCTTCCCTGTCGAGATCGTGTGTCACGTTGTCAGGGGAGGGGAAGCTGGTGCTGCTCTCCCTGCAGGAGCACGTCATCGACGGGAGGAGGCCAGGCGGCGCGACGAGAGGAGGTCAGGCAGAGCGCCATCGCCACCGGTAGGCGCGTCGACGGGAGGAGGCAAGGCGGTGCGCGCCGTTGCCACCAGTTGCGCCCTGCGCGCCCGAGGAGCGCCAGCCGCAGGCGCTCGATGCAGCGCTCCCTCGTCACTCCTCCTTTTGCGTCCGCTGCAGGTGTTCCCGGTTCGCTCTTCCTTCTCCTCCATTGCCGGTTGCAGTTCTACTACAGTCTCTCTCTCTCTCTCTCTCTCTCTCTCTCTCTCTCTCTCTCTCTGACCAAAATTCACCCATCATCGTGTAACTGCAGGTCGTTTTGGGCTCGGACATTGCTGTAACTGGATTTTTCCTTTACTTATGTGTAAAATGACCTTGCAATCTTACTCTAATAGCAATCACAGGCAAAAGATAAATATGCCAGGGTTAGTTCATTGTTTGCCTTGTTAGTGTAGTTGATATAGATGTCGTGGTTGGCTGGTTGCTAAATATGCATGACATGTTGTCCTCAAATAAGGACACAGCAAGCAATGAAGTGGCAAACGTAACAATATGTCGTATTAACTAATTCATAGTTTAGAGCCCCATATTTTTTGCACATTCATACAGACATATAATATCTATACAAGTGCAGGGTTGTTGTACATCTCGAATACTGCATGTTCCTTATCTTACTTTTATTTTGATGTTCATATGTTGGTGCTGACTGAATTCTGGGTTGTTGCTATTGACAGTTTCTTTGTTCAGGTCCTTAATTTCGACCTTTTGATGCATGCATTTTGAAGAATTTAATATTTTGTTTTTCAATTTCCAGAGGTCATACAGAGATTCCTTGGGATAACTTTGGAACTGAATATGTTGTTGAATCTTCAGGTGTTGTTACAACGATCGAGAAAGCATCGGTACACATGAAGGTCTGTACACCATTTCTCTCGGAAAGTCGTCTAATTAGCGAACAATATGCCTTTTGCAATGAACACAATGCTGAGATTTTTGCTACCCTATTTATATAGGGTGGTGTTAAGGAGGTGGTGATATCTGAAGATGCTCCAATGTTTGTGGTTGAAGTAAATGAGACCAGCTACGGTCCCAAGAGGAATGATGTTTCTAATGCAAGTTGTACCATTAACTATGTTGCTCCTCTTGCCAAGGTAACTTCACCCCCTATTATCCCGCTGATTTTCTTAATTGCCAGTGATAACTGAACTGAAGAATAGGTTGCTCTCTTACCTGCCCCTAGCCCTATGATGGGTTGTTCAAGAGGACGAACAACCTGGCCTTCCATCATTCTATCTAAGCAATCTTTTATGGTGTATACCTACTGTTTTACATGTGTGCACCTCAGTAGATGCAAAAAAACCACATTGGTGCCATATGATGAACCCATACTTTCGAAGTTTTCATAATGAAATTGATTTCTATTTGCATGCGTGTACAAATGCATTAACATATACATGTTATCTTAATTAGGTGCCCGATGCTATTTAGAATGTCTCTTGGTTAATCAGAATGAAACCTTAGAGGCTTAGGTGATTTCTTAATCTTGCACGGGTTTGCACCAATGAGGTTGCAAATGTGGTCTCTATAGCTTGCAAATATAGTTCACCGCATCTAGAAGATTCATTTCTTCGCCTTTTTGAAGAATGCTACCAATAATATTTTATTTGAACTTTTTTCAACTGCATATGTGAATGTGAATTTTTGAGTAGTGTAATTAAGTACTTTTAAGTTGTTAATGTCTCTTCTCTACACCAATTGTTTGTTCCCTGATATTTAGTCTGTAGTGCTGCTTTGCTACTGAACCGTGAAAATTCACTCGTGAGCTTTCAAGAAGTTAACATCTTTCTTTTGTGCACAAATTGACTTTGTTTTACCATTTCAAAAAGTCAAAAATCAGCCTGACCAGTTCTCGGTTATGATTGTTCATCCTCTCTTACTTTATGTTTGCAAATTTATGGCTGTATCATTATACAAAGGAAACCAATCATGTGGATTTGGCCAGTTCTCCCTCTGGATTTACTGGGCATTGACGGCACCTTCTCGACCTACATGTTTTCTTTGTGTTGTGTTAAACAAAGCATGACATCTGCGCCTTCATAGAACTACAATAGTCATTTCTTTTTAGTTACTTACGCATGAATCCCTACGTATGATTGTTTTTGTAGATAGGCTATCCATGGTTTTTGGCAGGAAACATGGAGAAGAACAAGCAACTTTATCTGAAAAATGGAAGAGCTAGCACCAAAGAGCCTACCTCCCAAGATCAAGTTCAACATGCAGTTCATGGATAAGGGTATGATGCTTCTCCTTCCTTTTAAATAATATGAACATGCTTTGTTTGCTGACTAAAGCATCTTGACTACTCATCTCAGTTTATCAGAAGGCGTAAGATCTCAAATTAATTCAGGGCGATCTAAGTTGTTAAGGTTGGCTGCTCTCCCTAAGTGAGCAACTTTTTATTGTTTGCAGAGGACTAGGGTCGAGACTTTAGCACATTCAAGCGGATTTAAGATGTAATTTTTTTAAGGATCGCAGATGATTATTTCCCAAGCAACAATGACTCTTGTGCTCTTCTTAAAGTTAATATATTTCTATAGACCTTACCATAACATGCGTTCTTAAATATAACACTTTAGTCCAAGTCTTAGAATAGTGGCTGTTGTTATCCGTATGAACTGAATTTATGTATATCTCTAGGCATAATGTATGCATATCAATCCTACAAAGTAAGTGATTTGTATCACTAAAAGTGGATAAACAGAAGAGTTTGTTAGCCCGTTTGTGAGTCTTGCTGTATGATATTGCTAAAAATTGATGGTCTAATGTTTCAGAGATCCAAAACCATTTTAGCCATCATGACAGTGAGGTTTATAGGTTCAACCTTGAATCTTTACTTTGTTCTTATGGCACCATGTTTATTAATTATAAAAGATAAATATAAATTGTAGCTATTTTGCCTACTACCTTTGAAGTGGCAACTTCTTCTACAATGTGCACTGCTTCAGAACCACCTTCCCTATCATCTTATGATACTCTGTTTAGATTCATTGTCACATTTAGATATGCACTTTGTGAATAAACTTTCTGGGTAAAAAGTAATGCTTTCTATATCTGTTGTGGTAGTTTATCCATTTTGACGGCTTGGAACTTGGATCATAAATTTTGCATTTACAAATGTTTTATATTTTCCATGAATTGTATGCTTTAAGTGGTTTTCCTTCCCCACCCATGGTGTGTGTGTGTGTGTGTGTGTTGCTATTGAATTAGGGTTTCAAAATTCAAGCCTTCCCTGATTTACTTACATCTTTGTTTTGCACTGTACTAAAACTACTGTAAATAGGTTCAGAGAAAGGATCAGGAGATGCATTAAAATTAACCTCTTGATTTAGTGAGTACTCCCTCTGCAAATAAATATAAGAGTGTTTAGATCACTAAAGTAGTTCTTAGGATGCATTTTCACATGTTGTGCTCCATTTCTTATCCTGAGTGTTCATATACATGTATGTTATTTTTGTATGTTTGCTTCTAAGAGAAGAGGGAATGATTTTTTTATCTAATTCTACTAGAGGAGTTCTAGAATACATATTACTTTCTACGTACTACATCATACAAAAACTGGCCAACAGTTTTCATTCTACCATACATCTTCTTTCTACCATGTTGTAGACGCCTTTGGTAAATTAGTCCGAACTCACAATGTGTTGCCAAAATTGAGATTTCCAACATATTGTTGCTAGCAGATCTGAAAATGAGTTATTTATTACCTCTTATATAATCACTAGGTACTTTAGTTTGTTTGACAACGCAATGCTACATCTGAAGCCTGCTAAGACTGTTAACTGACAAAAGGTTACCCTAGGTCTGGCTAATCAACATATGGTAAATTCTTGACTATTTCTGAAATTTTAGCGCGAGGATAGTCTAATTATTGTCAGTGTTGTACAATGTGTGGTTCATAATGATCGCATCATTACCGAGTATGACCCATTCATGATTAACATGCAATCTGTAGACGCCGGAATGCCCGGGTGTCATTGTCAAGAACAAATTAGAAGAATAACATTTATGTCCTGTAGAGTATTTCCCAACTTGGACATAGCATTCTGCAAGCATAAAATCTACTCTAATGTTCTTTTATTTAGATTTGGAGGATGCCTTCTAAGAATCTAACAATGTTCCTTCTCCAGACATGGGCATTTATCAAGCTCTCGCTCGAGTCCACCATTGTGCTCTGCCTCGAGATCACTTGTTATCTATAAGCTTTGAGAAGGTCATTGTCCACGAGCAGATTCTTACATAGCAACATGCTGGCAAGCCAGATGACAAAGTGTTCAGACAATGCGATCTATGTATGTACTCCATTGTATAATCTACTGTCACCTTATGTTGTAGAATACCTGTATAAATCAATTATCCTGGGCTAATGCCATAACTTGGTTTCGGTATACCGTGCTATTTTTGAACTGAGTGAAGCAAAACAATTGCTGCTACCATTTTCTATGAGATGCTTCAAGAGTTGTAATGAATATTGACATTTTGTACTGAACCATTACTAATGTGTATTTTATTTCAAACTGACTCTTTGTTTGAGAAATACCAAATGTTAGATTTGTGCCTCAGACACGTCCTCTGCGCTGGATTGGTTGTACTGGGCAATCACTGTGTTTTTGCTTTGGAACAAATTAAATTTGATTTCAGATCAATTATCATGCTGACTGATTATAACCTGTTTTTGATATATCTTTACCATTTGTGACGTATATTAAACTTATTAATCTTGACGAGTACTTTAATTTCCTTTGGAGTACCAAATGCCTTATTATATTGAGAACATACACACGGGTATTGGACATAGTAATGTCATATAAAAAGGTAGTAACTACTCTTGCAACAACATGTACTTTGTTTATGCGCCTGGACAACATGTTGAGCCTGGCATCGTGCGCCGAGGCGGCTAAGCGATGAACATATGGTCATTTCTTTTTCATGCAGTATATAAGAAATAGCTCCTTCTATGGTGCCATCTGCAAAATGTCGACTAAAATCTAGAAAGACGTTTCAGTAATGCAGTGCTTTTTGGGCCATGCTTGCGGATATGCTCTTTTGACTTGCGAAATTTTATATGTTCCCACTCAAGGTTCACTTTCATCTTTTTAGAATTCAACAGCAAGTCCTTAGACAAGAAAGATGTTTGGATAGAGCTATCCAATACACTACTATCACTATATCAAATATATTGGTTCACTTGGATCACCATTAGGACTTGCTTTCGTTATGTCATGTTGTATTTCCTATGACATGCTTAAAGTGATGTAATGAACCAAATCATTACTATTATAAGTGTTTGCTTCCTTCTTCAGAGCTGTTGCATACTTTTATATTGAGGCTCCATTAGAACAAAGGCATCTTAGTTGTCTAAATTTTTCTTAAGTTTATATTTGTAATGCTTCGATGACTGTATTACTAGACTGGATATAACTTGTACCCGGCAGCGCTGCTGCTGGGTGCGGCAAGCCGCAATTCCTACCTAGTTCCCTACCACTGAAATATCCCTATGGATAAATACTTACACCTATCGTTCTTACTTTATACCTAGTCGATCTTGTTATTACAAGATACCCCGAGAAAACTTTGTGCCTACCGCCTTGCGGTTCTAAGTCGCCTAAATACCCCTACGGATAAATTCTTGCACCTATCGAGTATCCGCTAATCCCTAGTTGATCCATGTATTTAACAAAAGTCTTAGTAATACCATTCGTTCTTCTGAAAATCCTCAGCAGCGTAATGCTCTTGAAATTCTTGCTTGCTAGCTTTATGATTAATCCCATAAGTCTGGTACTCTTATTAGCCTTGTCATTATCATTTTGAGTCCATTGATTCAATATGTTGCAAATGCTCGCAATCCTCAATCAGATCCTAGAATTCATCCTTTCGGCTCAGACGTCATTTGAAACATGAGCTGGATCTCGGCCAATCAAACTACCGTCGATTGTATCCCTAAGTCTACTCAACTTATCCATACTTAATCCGAGCATTTGCTTCTGAGCCCTTGATTTGGAAATCATAATTCCTTTGCAATTGAGCTTTGAATTAATCAGTTGTTTCTATCATCTGCTCTCCTTGCATTCTTTCTTTCTCTGATTGTGTGTCGATGCTCACATCAGCTCCGTTATGGACTGTCAGATCCTTTGTTGGATTTTTATCCGATAGCGTCCTTCATTATTATTAGCCTTGTGAGCCTTTTCTCGGATACGTAATGCCCTTGGTAAATTGTATCCTCTGCTTCTCAACTATGCTCTGCTGCTGAGCTTGAGTTATTTACCCCTGAAGTTTGTGATATATGTTTCCACGATGCCCCCATGGGTTGAACCTAGGCCTTCCTTAATATGTGTGACCTCGAAAGTTTTTACGAGTCATACTCTTCTGGTATTTTGCTAGATAAAATTTCAACATTACAACTTCTTCGAAAATGAGAAGTGAATGAAAGGTTATGCATTAGAGAAGTGGGAGTCGACCTTGAACTTTGTGTTCATGCCCATGGACATGATGTAGATCCTATCATGGAAGCTTCTTGTAATAATAACTATTTCCTTCATAAATATCATCTAGTATCTGTGAATTGATCCTTTGCATCAGTGGTTCCGACCATGATTGTTCTCCTTTGATTCTATTTCTCGGACAAGTTAAACTACTTGCCTTCTGCAGATCAGTACGCCTTCCCAACCTCTATTTTGTTCTACCTTCGAGTATTACCCCCTGGTATCTCGAGGATATCAACCCATTGTACTTCATCTTGTGAATTTCTGATGAAGTAGTACCTTTCCCCATCATAGTCACTCCACGGGTTCTGGGTTGTCGTCAACCGAGAACACCGATTTATGAATCGAATCAACACTGAGATTCGGTACTCCCAGTACTTTGTTGTTGAGAATTTTAATACTCCATCACGTCACTCCTAGCCTGATCGGCTACATCATTATCGTGCTAATTTTAACTGTGCTACCGGGTCCTTAATTCCGGAGCACAACCTTCGATGATGAGCTAAGCTTACGCCGATTTCCTCGTCTTATCATTCCACCTTGAACGACAAGCTTGAATTCGAGTTTGTGTCATACTCATGGTCCCAAGAACAGTTCTCTTCATCATTCCTTTGACTTGATGTCATTGCCGACCGATTACATCTCCATGAAACCTCTCGACAAAATTTGTCATGATCATCATCAACATTCTGAGTTCCTCCAGGATATCAATTGAATTCATGATGAGAAATACCATCCTTGCCCCTTGATGATTTGTGTTATCATCGGCAATATTCTTGCTTTCCCTTCAACACAAACTTGTTCATGTTTTGTGGTGTACCTTGAGATCCTTGCTATCCAACTTATGTTATGTTCTACCTTGGAGTATTGCTATCTTTTATGTCAAGAATGTCATGGGAAATCCACCACCCTTAAGAATTCTTGATACACGTGATACTTATTAAAATCACCATTCTTTTCTTGGTCCCTGTGTTGTTTCTAACCGGAATACCGACAAATGGTCTGTGATGTGTAAATTCTAAACTTCTAGTAACCCTATTGCTTTGAAGTTATTGGTCTATAGTTTCATTATATGTCTATGGCTTATTGAATCATCATTCGAACATTGATCGTGCTACCTAGCCCATTTTTCGGGTGCACATTTCAACCAATGTTTAACTGTGTATGTTTTCCTCGAGCATACATCATTAAGTCATTTGATCTAGCTAACGTTATCTCCTTGTTCACATAATTGTGGAAATCCATCTTTTTGGAAATCTCAATGGATTGTCGCTGAGTCAATCAGTCACCTCCTCACCTCTCCTTGATTTAATGGCGAACCCTTGTTCGGAACTCGCTTCATAGTTCATTTCCCGAGAATCATATAATGCCGTCTCGTCAATTGTGTTGCACCTCTTCTTCTCAGGCATCCTGAGTCTGAGGTGTCCTGACACCAATCAGATTTGAAACTTGTCAGATATGATGGTTGGAACATTTTCCAAGAGTCACAGCATTGATATTTATATAACCCAGTAAGGTGATATCATGCCTAGCACACCTGGTCGGAGGACCTATTGTTATAGTTTTCTTTTAGCAAGGTTAGCCATTCTTCCATGAGGAAATTGTAAGACTTATTCTCTAAGCTGTTCCTGATGAATCCTTTGTGTATCCAATTCCGACCTTTGCTTGAAGACCATGTCAATGCTATCTCGAAGCAGTACTTTGGTTTTCAACAAGAACATTTGAAGCCCAATGCTAAATGTTTCCTGCTCAATTATCCAAACACCGCAGTCAAGAAATTTCTCTCCCCTTACCTAAAGGGTTTTCTACTTTCTATCATGTAATGGATATCATGCTCTGCTTGTCCTTGGAAGGATAAACCCATGAAATGTGTGTTTAAACACATTTTCCTTTTCATTGTTCTGTTTAATCTGATGATCACATTTCCCTTTCCATTGTTTTGGTTAACCTTTCTTGTGATCTGTATGATCTAAACAGTAATATTCTTCTGCTTATGTAAACACCTTGGTGTACAATCCTGTCAGAAAGACCCTATTACTTTTGTTGATTACCTTCCGGTAACCACGATGGACGAGAACTTTGCCTACTAGTCCGCCTCGTTTAACAAGCAGGAAAATGGTTCTCTTTGTCCCTCGCCCTTGGTACCGATATTGTTGCCGACATAACCGACAGACTGTCCTCTGACATGCCTTGCTTACATGATCGTGCAAGATGTCACCGCCCTTCCTACTTTTAACCCACATGGTGGGCCCATAACCCACAGTTCCACAAGATCGAAACCTGACTCTCATGTACACATTGTTGACAAAGTTGTCCCTTGCTCTTGGTTTTGTAGGTAATTCGCGAGCCACCTTCCTAGTGATCTATTCTGGTTTCAGACGCAATACCTATTCTCATTGCTCTGAACCCCTTTTCACACTCCGTTTCAGGCAAAGGGCGATTGCATGCCTGCTCGAAATTTCTCATGCGACCTTCATACTTTGCTCTCGATATTTTATTAAGTTTCAATTTGAGAGTTACTTTCCGCCACCTTCCCCGATGTTATCTACTAGATAGACAAACGTTGTATAGGTCCGTTCTCCCGGAATACCCCCCTTATTCTTTCGTAAGTACGATGGAGTTCCCGAAGAAAGGACGACAACTTCATCATGATGCCTTGATGCATAGGTATGAAGAAATCAACGCTATGGGTCGACCTCTTCGAGAAGAGCAACCAAGACCGACAAGATTCGTTAGAATTTCGTAACCAGACCTTTCCCCCTTATCCCACCTCTTAAATCTTGGGACGAGATTTCTTGTAGTGGAGGAGAATTGTGACGCTCGGGTAATTAAGATACAATGAACCTCTGCTAATGATGCCACATCACCTCGATTGTTGTTGATGAACTCACATTGATTCGAAACCGATTCAAATTCAAATTCAAACTCAAGTCAAACGGTTAAGGTTTTCAAATATTAAAAATAAAATGTTCGGGTTGAGCCAGATATTGCATAGGTAATTATGGTGAAGAAACCACACTTTTATAAAATGCTTAAATACTCTAAAATTAATAAAACAGCAGCATAACCAAGATAATAAATGCCTTATATTATTTATAACATGTTAAACTATTTATTTAGGGGTTTAAACTTTTTATAGCAGAGGTATAAATTAGTATTAATATTTAAGGTACATCTTTTGTATTTTATAAAACTAAAAATAAATAAATAAAAAGGAAAACGGTGACTAAAAATGAAAATAGAAAAGAAAAGCCAAAAAAGGGAAAAGGAAAGAAGTGGCCCATGTGGGCGGCAGGGAGGTCCAACCCACGTCACCTCCTCTCCCTCCCCACGCTACAGTTAACGGGAGGGGACCCTCAAAAAAAAGTTAACGGGAGGGAGGCCATGGCGGCCATCCGCGCCTCCCTGGCCGGCGATGCCGTCGTGGCGGCCATCCCACGGTGCCCCGTGTGGATAAGGACAACCCCCGAGCCTCCTGAACCCTAGACCCTCACTTCCGCTCCCCTGCGCCGCTTCACTCTCTCCCACACCCACCCGCATCGTCGACGCCATGGCCTCCGATGACCACGCGCCCACTGAGCTCTCCGCGTCCAGCCACCTCGTCCACGAGCTTCACCGACGTTCACTCCGTCGACTACTTCCACAAGTTGGAGCCGGGAGCCCCTACATCGCCGAGATCGACATCGTCTTCAAGCTCTGACCCGAGCTCGCCGCCTTCGATTCGGTCATCTCCGACAGCCCCGGCCTCCCCGAGTCCTCCTTTGCATTCGCTGTGAGTGCCACCTCACAATCCTTCTCTCTCGTGCACGTTTTGGTGCCCTTGACGTCGTAGCCGAGCTCGCGTACTCCGTCCACCGCATTGTCGCCGCCGTGGCTGCTACAGCCTAGCCCCGCTCCAGCCGACCGCCATGCCCAGGGCCTGTCCCGGCGCGCCAGCCCTCGCCGTAAAGCATGGCACACTGAACTATCGAGTAGTCATCAGCTTTGCTCTGCCAGACGTTCATAACATCTGGTGTTGCTCCTGCAGTGGGTTTGGCACCTAGCGGTGCTTCCAGGACGTAATTCTTCTGTGCAGCAATGAGGATAATCCTCAAGTTACGGACCCAGTCCGTGTAGTTGCTACCATCATCTTTCAACTTAGCTTTCTCTAGGAACGCATTAAAATTCAACGGAACAACATCACGGGCCATCTATCTACAACAACATAGACATGCAAAATACTATCAGGTACTAAGTTCATGATAAATTAAAGTTCAATTAATCATATTACTAAAGAACTCCCACTTAGATAGACATCCCTCTAATCATCTAAGTGATCACGTGATCCATATCAACTAAACCATGTCCGATCATCACGTGAGATGGAGTAGTTTTCAATGGTGAAATCTCTATGTTGATCATATCTACTATATGATTCACGCTCGACCTTTCGGTCTCAGTGTTCCGAGGCCATATCTGCATATACTAGGCTCGTGAAGTATAACCCGAGTATTCTGCGTGTGCAAAACTGGCTTGCACCCGTTGTATGTGAACGTAGAGCTTATCACACCCGATCATCCCGTGGTGTCTCGGTATGACGAACTTTCGCAATGGTGCATACTCAAGGAGAACACTTGTACCTTGAAATTTAGTGAGAGATCATCTTATAATGCTACCGCCGAGCTAAGCAAAATAAGATGCATAAAGGATAAACAACACATGCAATCAATATAAGTGATATGATATGGCCATCATCATTTTGTGCCTTTGATCTCCATCTCCAAAGCATCGTCATGATCACCATCATCACCGGCGCGACACCTTGATCTCCATCGTAGCATCATTGTCGTCTCGCCAACTATTGCTTCTACTACTATCGCTACCACTTAGTGATAAAGTAAAGCAATTACATGGCGATTGCCTTTCATACAATAAAGCGACAACCATATGGATCCTGCCAGTTGCCGATAACTCCGTTACAAAACATGATCACCTCATACAATAAAATTTAGCATCATGTCTTGACCATATCACATCACAACATGCCCTGCAAAAACAAGTTAGACTTCCTCTACTTTGTTGTTGCAAGTTTTACGTGGCTACTACAGGCTAAGCAAGAACCGTTCTTACCTATGCATCAAAACCACAATAATTTTTCGTCAAGTATGTGCTATTTTAACCTTCAACAAGGACCTGGCGTAGCCACACTCGATTCAACTAAAGTTGGAGAAACTGACACCCGCCAGCCACCTATGTGCGAAGACGTCGGTAGAACCAGTCTCGCGTAAGCGTACGCGTAATGTCGGTCCGGGCTTCTTCATCCAACAATACCGCTGAATCAAAGTATGACATGTTGGTAAGCAGTATGACTATTATCGCCCACAACTCACTTGTGTTCTACTCGTAACATCTACGCATAAACCTGGCTCGGATGCCACTGTTGGGGAACGTAGTAATTTCAAAAATTTCCTACGCACACGCAAGATCATGGTGATGCATAGCAACGAGAGGGGAGAGTGTTGTCCACGTACCCTCGTAGACCGAAAGCGGAAGCGTTATGACAACACGGTTGATGTAGTCGTACGTCTTCACGATCGACCGATCCTAGTACCGAAAGTATGGCTCCTCCGTGATCTGCACACGTTCGGCTCAGTGATGTCCCACGAACTCATGATCCAGCAGAGTGTCGAGGGAGAGCTTCGTCAGCACGACAACATGATGACGGTGATGATGAAGCTACCGGCGCAGGGCTTTGCCTAAGCACTACGACGATATGATCGAGGTGGATTATGGTGGAGGGGGGCACCGCACACGACTAAGAGATTAATGATCAACTTGTGTGTCTATGGGGTGCCCCCCTCCCCCGTATATAAAGGAGTGGAGGAGGGGGAGAGGGCCGGCCTCCTAGGCGCGCCCAAGGGGGGAGTCCTACTCCCGGTGGGAGTAGGATTCCCCCTTCCCTAGTTGGAGTAGGAGAGGGAACGAAGGGGGAGAAGAAGAGAAGGAAAAGGGTTGGTTTGGGCTTGGGGGGGTGCCCCCACCTTGGCCGCCTCCTCCTCTTTTCCACTGTGGTCCATTAAGGACCATTGACTCCCCGGAGGGTTTCAGTAACCCCCCGATACTCCGGTATATGCCTGAACTCTCTCAAAATCTTTCCGATGTCCAAACATAGTCATCCAATATATCGATCTTTATGTCTCGACCATTTCGAGACTCCTCGTCATGTCCGTGATCATATCCGGGACTCTGAACTACCTTCGATACATCAACCCACATAAACTCATAATACCGATCATCACCGAACGTTAAGCGTGCGGATCCTATGGGTCCGAGAACTATGTAGACACGACCGAGACATGTCTCTAGTCAATAACCAATAGCGGAACCAGGATGCTCATATTTGCTCCCACATATTCTACGAAGATCTTTATCGGTCAAACCGCATAACAACATACATTGTTCCCTTTGTCATCGGTATGTTACTTGCCTGAGATTCGATCGTCGGTATCTCAATACCTAATTCAATATCGTTACCGGAAAGTCTCTTTACTCGTTCCGTAATGCATCATCCCGAAACTAACTCATTAGTCACATTGCTTGCAAGGCTTATAGTGATGTGCATTACCGAGAGGGCCCAGAGATACCTCTCCGACAATCGGAGTGACAAATCCTAATCTTGATCTATGCCAACTCAACAAGTACCATCGGAGACACCTGTAGAGCACCTTTATAATCACCCAGTTATGTTGTGACGTTTGGTATCACACAAAGTGTTCCTCCGGTATTCGGGAGTTGCATAATCTCATAGTCATAGGAACATGTATAAGTCATGAAGAAAGCAATAGCAACATACTAAATGATCAAGTGCTAAGCTAATGGAATGAGTCAATTCAATCACATCATTCTCTAATGATGTGATCCCATTAATCAAATGACAACTCATTTCTATGGCTAGGAAACTTAACCATCTTTGATTCGACGAGCTAGTCAAGTAGAGGCATACTAGTGACACTCTGTTTGTCTATGTATTCACACATGTACTAAGTTTCTGGTTAATACAATTCTAGCATGAATAATAAACATTTATCATGATATAAGGAAATATAAATAACAACTTTATTATTGCCTCTAGGGCATATTTCCTTCAGTCTCCCACTTGCACTAGAGTCAATAATCTAGATTACACAGTAATGATCTAAGACCCATGGAGTTTTGGTGTTGATCATGTTTTGCTCGTGAGAGAGGCTTAGTCAACGGGTCTGCAACATTCAGATCCATATGTATCTTGCAAATCTCTATGTCTCCCTCCTTGACTTGATCGCGGATGGAATTGAAGCATCTCTTGATGTGCTTGGTTCTCTTGTGAAATCTAGATTCCTTTGCCAAGGCAATTGCACCAGTATTGTCACAAAAGATTTTCATTGGACACGATGCACTAGGTATGACACCTAGATCGGATATGAACTCCTTCATTTGTTGTTTCCGAAGCAGCTATGTACTTCACTTCACACGTAGATCCCACCACGACGCTTTGCTTAGAACTGCACCAACTGACAGCTCCACCGTTCAATATAAACACGTATTCGGTTTGTGACTTAGAGTCATCGGATGAGTGTCAAAGCTTGCATCGACGTAACCATTTACGACGAGCTCTTTGTCACCTTCATAAACGAGAAACATATCCTTAGTCATTTTCAGGTATTTCAGGATGTTCTTGTCCGTTGTCCAGTGATCCACTCCTGGATTACTTTGGTACCTCCCTGCTAAACTGATAGCAAGGGACACATCAGGTCTGGTACAGAGCATTGCATACATGATAGAGCCTATGGCTGAAGCATAGGGAACACCTTTCATTTTCTGTCTATCTTCTGCAGTGGTCGGGCATTGAGTCTGACTCAACTTCACACCTTGTAACACAGGCAAGAACCCTTTCTTTGCTTGATCCATTTTGAACTTATTCAAAACTTTATCAAGGTATGTGCTTTGTGAAAGTCCAATTAAGCATCTTGATCTATCTCTATAGATCTTCATGCCCAATATATAAGCAGCTTCACCGAGGTCTTTCATTGAAAAAACTCTTATTCAAGTATCCTTTTATGCTATCCAGAAATTCTATATCATTTCCAATCAACAATATGTCATCCACATATAATATTAGAAATGCTACAAAGCTCCAACTCACTTTCTTGTAAATACAGGCTTCTCCAAAAGTCTGTATAAAACCATATGCTTTGATCACACTATCAAAACGTTTATTCCAACTCTGAGATGCTTGCACTCGTCAATAAATGGATAGCTGGTGTCACGCCCAAGATGCGACCCTATCCTAAAGGAACTCGAAGGTCCCACCAAGGATAGAAGCGCATCTTGAAGACGCTTTTGCAAGGTGGATATCATTACATCAACATTACATAATAGATGGGGATACATACATAAGGCACAGATGCCACAAGAATACATCAACATTATATACAAGAGATCAACATCCGACTACGGATGAAACATAAACGAAACTCAAACAATATCCACCACGCTAGCCCAGGGCTGCCGACACGGAACCTATCCCCGATCGAAGAAGAAGCGAAGAAGAACTCCAACACAAGCAAACATCGCTCTCGCGTCATGATCATCGCATAACCTGTACACTGCAACTGTTGGTGTAGTAATCATGAGCCACGAGGACTCAAAGCAATCCCATTACCATGGGTATCAAGACTAGCAAAGCTTAATGGGAAAGGAAGGGGTAAAGTGGTGAGGTTGCAGCGGCGACTAAGCATATATATGGTGGCTAACATACGCAAATGAGGCGAGAAGAGAAACAAAGGAACGGTCGTCAACTAGTAATGACAAGAAGTGATCCTGAACTCCTACTTACGTCGAGCATAACCCGAAACCGTGTTCTCCTCTCGATCAACCCGAAAAGAGACACTCACGATTCGCACACGGTTGGTGTATTTTAGAAGAGTTTGCTTCAAGTTTACTACAACCATATATTAACAAATTCCCATTTGCCACATAACCGCGGCACGGCTCTCGAAAGTTTATACCTGCGGGGTGTCCCAACAGCCCATGATAAGCTCTCGCGATCAACGAAGGATATTCCTTCTCCACAGGAAGACCCGATCGGTCTCGGAATCCGGCTACAAGACATTTCGACAACAATAAAACAAGACCAGCAAAGCCTCCGGCGTGCCGACATCCCGATAGTAGCCACGTATCTCGTCTCGAGCCCGCGACCGGATGAGCACTACGTACAACTAGAACCAGCCCTCAAGTTTCCCGAGGTGGCGCGCAAGTGGCTCTAGTTTGGACCAACACTTAGACAAGCATTGGCCCGGGGCTAAAATAAAGATGACCCTTGGGATCGCGACTCCCAAGGGAAAAAGGTAATAGGTTAGGCAAATGGTAAAACCAATGTTGGGCCTTCTTTGGAAAAGTCTTATTCAAAGCGAACTGTCAAGGGGTCCCATAAATCACCCGACCGCGTTAGGGACGCAAAATCCGGGAACATAATACCGATATGACGGAAACTAGGGCGGCAAGAGTGGAACAAAACACCGGGCATAAGGCCGAGCCTTCCACCCTTTACCAAGTATATAGATGCATTAATTAAATAAGATATATTGTGATATCCCAACAAGTAAACATGTTCCAACAAAGAACAACATCTCCATGTTCCAACAAGGAACAAACTTCATCTTCACCTGCAACTAACAACGCTATAAGAGGGCTGAGCAAAGCGGTAACATAGCCAAACAACGGTTTGCATAGGAAGGGTGCAAAAGGTTAGAGGTCGACATGGCAATTTGGGAGGCTTGAAGAGCAAATGATAGGTAGCGCAGCAAAGCGATAGAACGAAGCAACTAGCATAGCAATGATAGTAGTGAGATCCAGGTAGCGGTCATCTTGCCTGAAATCCCGCAAGGAAGAAGAACGAGTCCATGAAGAAGACGAGCGGAAGAAGCCGAACCAGGCGTGAGCGAGCGAATCCTCACGATCGCAACGAAACAGGAACTAACAAGAAGAAGCACACACATAGTAAACACACCACACATGAACAAGGCATGATGCACAACCAAGCATGATGCATGACAAATCTAGATGAGGCTACTCATGGCAAGAGATGATGCAAACAAGAGCAACGCATCAAAGCAAGTTTAAATGAGGCCGGAAACAACATATAACAATTCCGGTAAGTCCTCATATGCAAATTTCGAAATTGGTCCAGATCTGAATAAACCTTATGTTCAAGTTGTTAAACAGCAAGTTAAAATGAACCAAGATGATCTACACGAAATTCTAGTCAAGTTACATATAAAGTTCATTTAATTCGGAGCTATGGCCTAGAAGATATGAGCAAAACAAGATAAGCATGGCATTGATGCAAAATGCATACAAACATTAAACAAACACCTCAAAACATGAATGCAACATGATAATATGAAACTACATGCAAAATCAAGCAAGTTTCATATAGAGCACACTCAAAACGGAGCAACGGTTCAACACATACACACCATACAAGTTTAAAGGATAAACTGTCCAAAACAGCAACTAGGCATATTGCAAGCATCAAAACACTATGCTACAGCATCTCAACGTAATAACAAAAGGCATGGGCATGATTTACAGGTAAAGCATGAAAAAACATGAACACTGAGCTATCTCCAGAAATCATTAGAACATGCTCAAACACACATGGCAAGATTGCAAATAATAACAGTTTCAGACTTTGCAGAAATAACATCAGGTTGCAATGTTTAGAGCTATCAAACAACATGTTACAGGAACTTATCAAGTCAAACTGGAGCATGGCATGAATCTAATCAAAGCATATAACAAAAGTCCCTTAGTGACCATAAGTCAAAAGGGATCATAAAATACAGTTGCAAGCATGTGAATATAGCAAAAACATAAACAGATTCAGACTTAGTGCAAAACTGGAGCATGGCATAAACAGATAACAAGTAGGCATGTTGGTGAGCTTGAACCACTCACCACAGAGCAATACATGGCATGGCAAGGCAACTCACAGTAAGAAGACATGGCATAGAAGCTATACATGGCAAGAACAAGATCATAGAATACACGGGTCAACTACAAAAACCTTGGCAAAATTGAATAACATGTAAACAATCTGCCAGGAACATTTTATAGCAAAAGTAGAGCTCGATTGACTCAATCTATGGCACTCCATAATTGCAAAAAAGGGCATGGATGGATAGAAAATAACCATATGTTCAAAACATACTTACTGAAGTATCTCAAAATAAGCATGGATCTCTCGGTAGCATCAAGTTTACATGGCATAAAAATATCAGTGAATGGGGGCTGAAATCAGCAACATCATGAAGCCTAGTTTGCATGCTTGTGCTAGTCACCACAGAGATCACAAAATACATGGCATACACCCCTGTAAAGATGGCATGGCATATTACAAAACACATGTAGGACTCAAGATCATAGGGTGCACACATCAATCATGGCAAAAATGACAAAAGTGCATGTTCTGATAAGAATCTGAAACTAACATCACATAGCCCTCTTCTAACAGCATTTCGGGCATCAAGATGAGCTCAAATGTAAATAATGCAATGAGATGAAATGATGTACTCGTCGAGGCGAACAATTTGACATATTATACGCACAAAACGGAGCTACGGATGCAAAGATATGATGGCATGAACATGGCATGAAAATATCACATAATCGGGGACTTGGAGAAAAACGGAGGGGGGAAAAGTCAACCTCAGATCTAGGGTTCTTGGCACGCGGATCGCGGCAGGCGGCGGCTCGCCGGAGCAGGGCGCCGGAGTCGGAGAGGAGGGGCGGAGGAGGCTGGGGACGGTGCCGGTGGCCGGATCCGGCGAGGAGGCGGCGTGAGGCGCTCGGGGTGGCGCGCTCTCGGCGGCCAGGCGCTGGCCAGGAGTGGGCCGGCCGGAGTGTGAGCAGCTCAGCTCGCGGCGCAAGGGCCGTGGCAAGCGGTGGGAGGCGCGAAGGAGGAGGCGCGACCGAAGTTGCGATGCGCGCCGGCAGCCGAGGAGGGAGGTGGCCGGCGATTAGCGGCGAGGGCGAGGCGGCGGCGAAGCTCCGATCGCCGGAGTTGGTCGCCGCCACGGCGACGGCATGCAAGGTGGCGCGAAGGTGGCGAGGGCGAGGCGGCGGGGTTGCGGGCTCCTCGGGCCAGCGGCCGGCGGGTCCGATCTGGCTCCACGGCCCCAGCAGTGATGGGGCGGCTGAGGTGGCGTGGCGGCGCCGGATTAGCTCTTGAGCGAGGCGGACATGTCCGTCGAGGGGTTTGTCCGTGGCGGAGAGGGACTAGGTTAGGGTTTGGTCTGCGCGAGAATTCGGGGAGGGGCACATATTTATAGGTAGAGGGAGCTAGGAGACTCCAAATGGAGTGCGGTTTTCGCCCACACGATCGTGATCGAACGACCGAGAGCATGGAGGGGAGTTTGCTGGGTTTTGGGCCACTTTGGAAGGGGTGTTGGGCTGCAAGGAGAAGGAGGCTTTACGGTTACCCGGTTAACCGTTGGAGTACCAAACGACCTCCAAATGATCCGAAACTTGACAGGCGGTCTACCGATGGTATACCAAGGCCGCTTGACAAACCTCGGTCCATTCCGAGACCGTTTAATACCCACACACGAAAAGAGGCAAAAGGGGGCGCCGGGAGACATAGGAGTGCCGGAGTGTAAAACGGACAACGGGGAAAATGCTCGGATGCATGAGACGAACACGTATGCAAAATGAAATGCGCATGATGACATGATATGAAATGCATATGATGACATGGCAAAGTGCAACACGCAAGCAAATGACATGGCAAAGACGGCGAATAACTGGCGGGCACCTGGCGCATCGAATCCGGGGCGTTACAGCTGGAGCTTGCACACTTTGTTAGCATCCTTTGGATTGATAAAACCTTCAGGTTGCATCATATACAACTCTTCTTCCAGAAATCCATTCAGGAATGCAGTCTTTACATCCATTTGCCAAATTTCATAATCATAAAATGCAACAATTGCTAACATGATTCGGACGAACTTAAGCATCACTACGGGTGAGAAGGTCTCATCGTAGTCAACTCCTTGAACTTTTCGAAAACCTTTCGCAACAAGTCGTGCTTTGTAGACAGTAACATTACCGTCAGCGTCAGTCTTCTTCTTGAAGATCCATTTATTCTCGATGGCTTGCCGATCATCGGTAAGGTCAACCAAAGTCCACACTTTGTTCTCATACATGGATCCCATCTCAGATTTCATGGCCTCAAGGCATTTCGCGGAATATGGGCTCATCATTGCTTCCTCATAGTTCGTAGGTTCGTCATGGTCAAGTAGCATGACCTCCAGAACAGGATTACCGTACCACTCTGGTGCGGATCTTACTCTGGTTGACCTACGAGGTTCGGTAGTAACTTGATCTGAAGTTACATGATCATCATAATTAGCTTCCTCACTAATTGGTGTAGGAGTCACAGGAACAGTTTTCTGTGATGAACTACTTTCCAATAAGGGAGCAGGTACAGTTACCTCATCAAGTTCTACTTTCCTCCCACTCACTTCTTTCAAGAGAAACTCCTTGTCTAGAAAGGATCCATTCTTAGCAACGAATCTTGCCTTCGGATCTGTGATAGAAGGTATACCCAAGGGTCTCCTTTGGGTATCCTATGAAGACACATTTCTCCGATTTGGGTTTGAGCTTATCAGGTTGAAGCTTTTTCACATAAGCATCGCATCCCCAAACTTTAAGAAACGACAACTTTGGTTTCTTGCCAAACCATAGTTCATAAGGTGTCGTCTCAACGGATTTAGATGGTGCCCTATTTAACGTGAATGCAGTCGTCTCTAAAGCATAACTCCAAAACGATAGCGGTAAATCAGTAAGAGACATCATAGATCGCACCATATCTAGTATAGTACGATTACGACGTTCGGACACACCATTACGCTGTGGTGTTCCGGGTGGCGTGAGTTGGGAAACTATTCCACATTGTTTGAAATGAAGATCAAACTCGTTCAAATATTCTCCTCCACGATCAGATTTTAGAAACTTTATTTTCTTGTTACGATGATTTTCCACTTCACTCTGGAATTCTTTGAACTTTTCAAATGTTTCACACTTATGCTTCATCAAGTAGATATACCCATATCTGCTCAAATCATCTGTGAAGGTGAGAAAATAACGATACCCGCCGCGAGCCTCAACATTCATCAGACCACCTACATCAGTATGTATGATTTCCCACAAATCTGTTGCTTGCTCCATTGTTCCGGAGAACGGAGTTTTAGTCATCTTGCCCATGAGGCATGGTTCGCAAGTACCATGTGATTCATAATCAAGTGATTCCAAAAGTCCAACAGAATGGAGTTTCTTCATGCGCTTTACACCAATATGACCCAAATGGCAGTGCCACAAATAAGTTGCACTATCATTATCAACTCTGCATCTTTTGGCTTCAATATTATGAATATGTGTGTCACTACTATCGAGATTAAACAAAAATAGTCCACTCTTCAAGGGTGCATGACCATAAAAGATATTACACATATAAATAGAACAACCATTATTCTCAGATTTAAATGAATAATCGTCTCGCATCAAACAAGATCCAGATATAATGTTCATGCTCAACGCTGGCACCAAATAACAATTATTCAGGTCTAAAACTAATCCCGAAGGTAGATGTAGAGGTAGCGTGCCGACGACGATCACATTGACTTCGGAACCATTTCCCACACGCATCGTCACCTCGTCCTTAGCCAATCTTCGCTTAATCTGTAGTCCCTATTTCGAGTTGCAAATATTAGCAACAGAACCAGTATCAAATACCCAGGTGCTACTACGAGCATTAGTAAGGTACACATCAATAACATGTATATCACATATACCTTTGTTCACCTTGCCATCCTTCTTATCCGCCAAATACTTGGGGCAGTTCCGCTTCTAGTGACCAGTCCCTTTGCAGTAGAAGCACTCATTCTTAGGCTTAGGTCCAGACTTGGGCTTCTTCACTTGAGCAACAACTTTCTTGCCGTTCTTCTTGAAGTTCCCCTTCTTCCCTTTACCCTTTTTCTTGAAACTGGTGGTCTTGTTGACCATCAACACTTGATGCTCCTTCTTGATTTCTACCTCCGCAGCCTTTAGCATTGCGAAAAGCTCGGGAATTGTCTTACCCATCCCTTGCATGTTATAGTTCATCAGAAGCTCATGTAGCTTGGTGGCAGTGATTGAAGAATTCTGTCAATGACACTATCATCAGGAAGATTAACTCCCAGTTGAATCAAGTGATTGTTATACCCAGACATTTTGAGTATATGCTCACTGACAGAACTATTCTCCTCCATCTTGCAGCTCTAGAACTTATTGGAGACTTCCTATCTCCCAATCCGGGCATTTGCTTGAAATATTAACTTCAACTCCTGAAACATCTCATATGCTCCATGACGTTCAAAACGTCGTTGAAGTCCCAGTTCTAAGCCATAAAGCATGGCACACTGAACTATCGAGTAGTCATCAGCTTTGCTCTACCAGACGTTCATAACATCTGGCGTTGCTCCTGCAGTGGGTTTGGCACCTAGCGGTGCTTCCAGGACGTAATTCTTCTGTGCAGCAATGAGGATAATCCTCAAGTTACGGACCCAGTCCGTGTAGTTGCTACCATCATCTTTCAACTTAGCTTTCTCTAGGAACGCATTAAAATTCAACGGAACAACAACACCGGCCATCTATCAACAACAACATAGACATGCAAAATACTATCATGTACTAAGTTCATGATAAATTAAAGTTCAATTAATCATATTACTAAAGAACTCCCACTTAGATAGACATCCCTCTAATCATCTAAGTGATCACATGATCAATATCAACTAAACCATGTCTGATCATCACGTGAGATGGAGTAGTTTTCAATGGTGAACATCTCTATGTTGATCATATCTACTATACGATTCACACTCGACCTTTCGGTCTCAGTGTTCCGAGGCCATATCTGCATATGCTAGACTCGTGAAGTTTAACCCGAGTATTCTGCGTGTGCAAAACTGGCTTGCACCCGTTGTATGTGAACGTAGAGCTTATCACACCCGATAATCACGTGGTGTCTCGGCATGACGAACTTTCGCAACAATGCGTACTCGGGGAGAACACTTGTACCTTGAAATTTAGTGAGAGATCATCTTATAATGCTATCGCTGAACTAAGCAAAATAAGATGCATAAAGGATAAACATCACATGCAATCAATATAAGTGATATGATATGGCCCTCATCATCTTGTGCCTTTTATCTCCATCTCCAAAGCACCGTCATGATCACCATCGTCACCGGCGCGACACCTTGATCTCCATCGTAGCATCGTTGTCGTCTCACCAACTATTGCTTCTACGACTATCGCTACCGCTTAGTGATAAAGTAAAGCAATTACATGGCGATTGCATTTCATACAGTAAAGTGACAACCATATGGCTCCTGCCAGTTGCCGATAACTCCATTACAAAACATGATCATCTCATACAATAAAATTTAGCATCATGTCTTGACCATATCACATCACAACATGCCCTGCAAAAACAAGTTAGACATCCTCTACTTTGTTGTTGCAAGTTTTACGTGGCTGCTACGGGCTGAGCAAGAACCGTTCTTACCTACGCATCAAAACCACAATGATTTTTCGTCAAGTATGTGCTGTTTTAACCTTCAACAAGGACCGGGCGTAGCCACACTCGATTCAACTAAAGTTGGAGAAACTGACACCCGCCAGCCACCTGTGTGTGAAGCACGTCGGTAGAACCAATCTCATGTAAGCGTACGCGTAATGTCGGTCCGGGCCTCTTCATCCAACAATACCGCCGAATCAAAGTATGACATTCTGGTAAGTAGTATGACTATTATCGCCCACAACTCACTTGTGTTCTACTCATGCATATAACATCTACGCATAAACCTGGCTCGGATGCCACTGTTGGGGAACGTAGTAATTTAAAAAATTTCCTACGCACACACAAGATCATGGTGATGCATAGCAACGAGAAGGGAGAGTGTTTTCCACGTACCCTCGTAGACAGAAAGCGGAAGCGTTATGACAACGTGGTTGATGTAGTCGTACGTCTTCACGATCGACCGATCCTAGTACCGAAAGTACGTCACCTCCGTGATCTGCACACGTTCGGTTCGGTGACGTCCCACGAACTCACGATCCAGAAGAGTGTCGAGGGAGAGCTTCGTCAACACGACGCCATGATGACGGTGATAATGAAGCTACCGGCGCAGGGCTTCGCCTAAGCACTACGACGATATGACCGAGGTGGATTATGGTGGAGGGGCACCGCTGCAGCTAAGAGATCAATGATCAACTTGTGTGTCTATGGGGTGCCCTCCTCAGATATAAAGGAGTGGAGGAGGGAGAGGGCGGCCTCCTAAAGCGCGCCAAGGGGAGTCCTACTCCCGTGGGAGTAGGATTCCTCCTTCCCTAGTTGGAGTAGGGGAGGGAAGGAAGGGGGAGAAGAACAGAAGAAAAAGGGGGACGACCCCCCTCCCAATTCGGACTGGGCTTGGGGGGGCGCCCCCACCTTGGCCGCTGCCTTCTCCTTTCCACTATGGCCCATTAAGGCCCATTGACTCCCCGGGGGTTTCTGGTAACCCCCCGATACTCCGGTATATGCCCGAACTCTCTTGAAACTTTTCCGATGTCCAAACATAGTCATCCAATATATCGATCTTTATGTCTCGACCATTTCGAGACTCCTCGTCATGTCCGTGATCATATCCGGGACTCTATACTACATTCGATACATGAAAAATCATAAACTCATAATACCAATCGTCACCGAACGTTAAGCGTGCGGACCCTACGGGTTCGAGAACTATGTAGACATGACCGAGACACGTCTCCGGTCAATAACCAATAGCGGAACCTGGATGCTTATATTGGCTCCCACATATTCTACGAAGCTCTTTATCGGTCAAACCGCATATCAACATACGTTGTTCCCTTTGACATCGGTATGTTACTTGCCCAAGATTCGATCACCGGTATCCCAATACCTAGTTCAGTCTCGTTACCGGCAAGTCTCTTTACTCATTCCGTAATGCATCATCCCGCAACTAACTCATTAGTCACATTGCTTGCAAGGCTTATAGTGATGTGCATTACCGAGAGGGCCCAGAGATACCTCTCGGACAATCGGAATGAAAAATCCTAATCTTGATCTATGCCAACTCAACAAGTACCATCGGAGACACCTTTAGAGCAACTTTATAATCACCCAGTTACGTTGTGACGTTTGGTAGCACACAAAGTGTTCCTCCGGTATTCGGGAGTTGCATAATCTCATAGTCATAGGAGCATGTATAAGTCATGATGAAAGCAATAACAATATACTAAACGATTAAGTGCTAAGCTAACGGAATGGGTCAAGTCAATCACATCATTCTCTAATGATGTGATCCCATTAATCAAATGACAACTCATGTCTATGGCTAGGAAACTTAACCATCTTTGATTCAACGAGCTAGTCAAGTAGAGGCATACTAGTGACACTCTGTTTGTCTATGTATTCACGCATGTACTAAGTTTCCGGTTAATACAATTCTAGCATGAATAATAAACATTTATCATGATATAAGGAAATATAAATAACAACTTTATTATTGCCTCTAGGGCATATTTCCTTCATTTGTTCCAATAAGTTACTGCCTATTTACAGATTGCGGGCGCCCGAGTCACACAAACTTAACAAATTAGTTGTACATTTTCTAAATTATTGCATGGCATGTTTAGAAAGCTTGATACCAAGTTGTTAGTTTTATGCTTATCCTCCTTTCCTGAGTTCCGCATGTGTTCTCTGTAGATGCCGAGTAGCAGCGACAACACTCATTCAGGCCATGTATCTTCATCTGATTTGGACAACCCTACGTCTTCAGCAGATTGTGAGGGATCAAGTAGTCTTGAATGGGATAGAGCTGCAGCAATTACCCTTCCGGCTAGGACACGGAGGAACGCTCCATGGAAGCCCACACACCAGCCTAAAGGTGTATATGAAGTAACCAAGATTGATTTAAAGTCCTGGGCTCCAACTAAACCAGATAAATCACGCATGAGGTTAAGGAGTGTGTGTGGATTTATTGGTAGGGCAAGACTCAACATTAACCTGCCGGGGTTTCGGAAGGCTGACACAGAAACACGGCGAAGGATAGTCCGGGAGATCATGGATCACTTCAATGTTCCAGAGCAGTGGAGAATGCAGGTGGAACACCTTTGCCTTTGAAGAAGGCTAGGGATGCTTGGAGAAACTGGAAGCACGTGTTGTACAATAATTACTTGAGTGAAGGCAAGGACCCAATCGCATACCTCCAAATTACAAAGGCGGTGGGCAGAATTCAAAAGGTCGAGGCAACTCGAGTTTCTTGAGAAGAGTTTCAAGCAATCGAACTTGGAAGAAGAACATACACCCCCACCTATGGGTGTGGCAGGATACTACAACATGAAACTGATATAGGAACAAGAGGACAAAGAAGCAGTAGCGGCGGGTGGGAATCCGGCCTTTAGTGAAATCAAGGGCCAACGCGCCAGAGACTACTTGCGGGCATGCGCAAAGAGGCGTGATGACGGAACTTATTACTTTGAAAATGCACGTGACGCCAAAATGTATGAAGTGATGGTAGAGGCTTCCAAGATCCCTAGAAGGTTCTACAGGAACTCAGGGCCATGTGACATTTGTCCATTGCTCTGGACACAAAAGAGCCCCCTGGCCTTACAAGGGGTATAGGTGTTAATGTCCCGCACAAGAGGGCTTTCACACTCAGCAAAGAAAGAGAGGCTCAACATGAAAAAAGCGAGGAGTGAAATGAAGCAGAATGCATTGTTTGAAAAGTTGAAGAAGGAGATTTATCCAGCTGTTCGAAAGGATGTTGAGGTGTCAATGATGATGCATATGAATCTAACACTGATAGATAGCCAGCGGATGGGAGGGAGGCGGGCATGGATGATCTTGCTTATTCTTGCGACAACCTTTGCACAAGAGTAGTTGTGCATTAGTCGACCCAGCGACAACGAGACTGCAGCTGCTCATGATGATGCTATATCGATCTATCTGGAATGAAAGATGGTGAATGGCGTGCTTACACATTATGAAGGTACATTAAAATGTGCAACAGCCTGGGTTTGCCCACCCTTCTTGGAAGATGGCTTCTTCTTGGACATTGTGCCATTGAAGCCGAGCTGTGCGAAGTGCTATGTGACTGAAGTAAAGCCTGGAGTCAATGAATTTGTCCTGAAGAATGTCCTAGGAGACTTCGATGAGCAAAGGACCTTGGGAGAAACATCATACATCACATCCGATGGCCACGAAGGAAATAGAGTTCATCGATGAGATTCCTGAAGCCCCCAAGAGCAACCACTGCGGCCCTCAACCGGTGGCGCTCTCCTTGCCACAGCAGCTCTCGGGCTGATGCATCAACTGTGATCAGCGGACCAACTTTGTGGCGTCTGAGCCATGTCATCCTCCGCCCCAAAACAGCGGTGGCAAGGCCTACAACTGCGATGGCGCACCCTTGGTTCGGATGTTGGTCGTGAAGCGGCGGGGAGACCAGTGCTGCACATGCTCGTGAGACCAACTTGGTGGAACGATCGCTAAGCGATCGATGCTTCAGAAACCGCCGCTAAGCGATCAGAGGTCCGAAACCAACTGCTCATCTGTCCGTCGGTCCGCAGGTGCGTGATCAACATACCAATGCCTCAGCACTTCCTACTCAGCCAACCAACGCGTTGGCACAGCCTCCCCAGCACACCGACAAGTTGGCACCACCTGCGCAGAAACCCGACATAGCTTCAACGCATGGTCAGCAGTCCGATGCCTCTGCTCCTACAGCCCAGCAGTCCGTCACAGCAGCACCGCTAGCTCTGCGGTCCGGCATAGATAAATTGTCTGCTAAGAAGTTCGGCCAAGCTTCACCGTCTGCTCGGCAGTCTACCTTGCAGGCAACCAGACGTTCTGCCAGAAATACTTCAAGTACCAAGAAGGAAGTGGCCAAAAAGGCTACACCCACGACCACGAGGATGCGCAGCCGGAAATTGAAGAGGAAAGAGAACGATAGCCTCTTACTTAAAGCACTCATCGCCCAGAACCAAATTAACAGCAGCTTGTTCGAATCAGGGAGTAATATTATTTCTAATGCCATGGATGATGAAGAAGTAGAATTGTTGCTTGCTAAAAAAAGGGCGACTTGAAGCACATAATTCGTCCATGGCCAGCCATTTCTTGTTGGCGAATACTTTGATGAGTGCAGCTCCAGTTGCCGTGAGTTACATGAATATTGCATGGATCAAGTGTCGGCAGGTCATCATGCTTTGCTAGTCCACTACAACAGAGATCATTTCCAACACGATGCTGGTTCCATCAATGTGAGTTTTGAGGACTTACATCTCTTCTTCAACTTCAACGTGCTCGATGCCACTCTTGTTAGATGCCTGATTTTGCAAGTACTTAACAAACTCTGATCAATTTCTCCATACAAGGCATTAAATAATAAACAGCTAACTGCATTTTATTCCTCTCAGGGGATTGAACGCGCAGAGAAGAACAAGGGAGAGTGTGTATTTCATAGATCATGCATTAGCAAATGGCACAACATTAGATGGTAAGGACCGATGGGACTGGGTCGTTAACACGGTCGCCCATATCTTTGAAAACACGTCTCATGCAGAATCATTGCTTTGGCCATGCCGTGAACGGTAAGTCAAGTAAACAACCACACATACATTGATTGCCTATCAGATTTCGACATCATTCGTAAGTTCATGGCTTTCTTAATATGTAGAAATTACTAGATATTGGTATTCATTGTTCCAAACAAGATCATAGTTTACTACATCGATTCTCTCAGAGAGTCAACAAACGCTCAGGATCTGACGCATGTTCAGCCATTCTTGGATAGGTATTGAATTCTATGATGTTGAAAGTAATTTACATTCATATCTGGTTCAATAATTGATGTTGTAAAAATTCATCATCATTTGCAGTGTGCTCGCATTGTGGCAAACTAAACCAAGGAACCTGTTCAAGAGGAAACTACCCCTGCAGCACAAGATCATTTCTCCGGTAACACACCGAAATCCATTATTTTCGGAAAATTTATCCAATAGTCTCAAATACCATTCCTTACGCTAGTCAAATGTTCAAGCTTCTAAATAAACCTCTTTCTATTTTGTCCAAAGAAAAAATAATACATCTAATATCTAACACCGGTTAGGTTGTTCCTAATAGGACAAATACATGACTAATTTTGTACAAAAAAATTCAGTGTCCTCAGCAAGAAGCAGGGACCAACCTTTGTGGATATTATGTTTGCAGACACATGATCTCCATCTACAAATCTGCTGATAGTTGTGACGATCCTCGCGAATTAGTACCAGTAAGTCTATCTTAATAATTATCTTCTACTCCACTCATATGGCACATTCTGATCTTAAAAATATTGCAGCTCATCTTAAAACGAGGACCCTGAACCGCTCCCTTGGAGAGAATTGCTGATGGTTCGGAGATTTATCAGCGACTTCTTCCTGGATCACTACATCAATCCCACTGGTGATAATGAAGATTTCAACATGCGTTCTCCTGAAACATTGAGTAACAGTTAGCCGCTAAGCATATAACGCATGGATCCATTCCATCTGATGAGGTCTTCGTATTTCGTACACTAAGATTAATTATGTAATGCATATATGTGTGGACAAATCATTGTAATTTAGCTACCATATGTTCAATTGCAATTGTTGCGAAATCTGATGAACGTTCTTCCTGTGGACACTATTTGTTCAATTGAATATTGTGGTGAATTTGCTTTTTGCATGCCGATTCAAAATGGGGTATTTTTGTTTATTTGTTCAATGGAATATTGTGGGGAATTTTCTTTTTGCGTGCCGATTCAAAATGGGATATTTTTGTTTTAACCTGGAAATTGCTCCGCACACGGTTCAACTAAATGAGTGTGTGCGATCCACATCGGAAAGCATACTGTCGGCGGAAACAACACCTATGGGATCACGGGGAACCCCTTCTACGGCTGGCGGGCGCGGCGCTGTGGAAAGAGCGGGTTTAGAATATCAACGTTGGGGGTTATCTAGGTTCGGGCCGCGAGTGACGCGTAATACCCTACTCCTGCTGGTTTGTGTTTATCTGGTGTTTTTGGACTAGCTACAAAGCGTGCGGGGTCCAAAAAGTCTGAAACCTCTCTCAATACGCCGTGGGCCTCCTTTTATAGTCAAAGGGGCTGCCACAGTGGCACATAGGAGGTGGAAAGTTGTACAGTTTACAAGCTTATCGCCTGACATTACAAGACAAAATGCATTAAATGCGCTACTTGGGTGTCCTCTTGCTTTATCGGGGCAACAGCGAAACCCGTCCGTCGTCGCCGCTTCGCCTTGCTCAAACAGCGTCGAGCCCAGCGAGGCATCTTGCATGCGCCATGTAAGCTGGCGAGCTCTTGGTGGTGTGGTGGCGGTGGTCTTCATGAAGATCTGCATGCCACCACGTAGGTGCTTGATTAGTTGGCTTAGGAGCCACGTACTGCCACGTGGGTACTTGCTTAGATGGTGGGTCGGCCACTGAGCTGGGGTGGTGATGGGGCGGCAAGGCCTTGCCTTGGTCGTGCTGATATTTGCCGGGGCCTTGCGGGCGCCCTTGGCAAGAGTCTTGCCGGGGCCTCATGGGTATCTTAGGCAGGAGCCTTGCCGGGGCCTCGTGGGCATCCTTGGCAAGGAGCCTCGCTGTTGTCTTGTTTTATGGTTCCTATCTAGGCCTCGCAGGCCCTTTGTCTTCACAAAGATCTGCATGCCACCATGCAGGCGCCTCCCGAGCCTTGGTTCCAATGTCGTTGATGGTGTTGGAACCCTTAGGCTCAAGGGTGGCGGCCTCGCTGGTGTTGGGCAAGTTGCCCCGGCAAGGCTCTTGCCGGGGCTACGTAAGCTGCCCCGGCAAGGCTCTTGCCGGGGAAAGCCCATCTTGTCCCTTTGCTCCTCACGCCTCTAGCTTGGCGCTGCTCTGGTGGTCTTGTACTTTTGCTTCCTTCCTCTGCCCTGCTGAGTGTGGTCGTAGGCGCAGCTCTAACTGCTCGTGCACAAGTAAAGGGGTACAAAGAGGGCCCCTACTTTTGTACACCGATAGGAGCCCCCGGGCCTGGGCCCATATAAGCGCGGAGCGTTAGTGGGCAGAGCCCGAGCAGTCTTGTGCCAGCCTGGGCAGATTTTCTGCAAGTAACTCCCTTGCTCGTTGCACTTCCCCACGATCCGCATTGAATGCGTGACATGGGGGTCATGCGTGGGGCGGCCGCAGCGTGCTCGCGTAACATCGCGTGAATGGTAAAGAGGTGGCCCAGTTTTCCCCATAAAAAGGAAAAACCGCAAGGGCACTGCTCATTCACCCTCTGCGCCCTCTCCAATCTCGGAACCGTCGTCCCCTCCTCTTCTTCCTCAAGCTCTTGTCGAAGTTCTTGCCCCTGCTCGCCGCTGCCGCGCCCCCATTGCCCTTGATTCTTCGCCCTCTCCCAGTCGCCATGGCGCCCAAGACATGCAAGGGCAAGGGAGTGGTCAAAGATGACGGAGTGAAAGAGGCGCTGGAGAGCGAGTTGGCGGTGCTGCGGACGAAGCACACCTATTTCCCCTCGACGGTCGATGCGGTCCACCTCAGGGACTACTTCAGGCCCCTATGGGGGAGGAAGACGACAGGGCACCCCGCTATGCACATCATCCCCGTCGACTTCACCAAGGCCGGCCCAAATCGGTACCCCTTCTTCGTGGATTACTTCTCTTGCGGGCTCTGCCCCCTTTCTCTGATTTCTTCAACGACATCATGCACACCTACGGCTTTCACCTCCTCGACTTTGAATAATCGGTTGGTGAACAAAAGGCGATCTTTATTCATTGTAATACATGCCCCCAGATGTTTATATCTTGCGTCTCTTTTTCATGACTCGGACATGCACATTGGGCATGCGTACCCGAGAAAGAACCATAAGAACTATTCTCCTGTAAGATGTTTCTTACTATCCATGTAATGTAACATAGCTAGTTGGGTACTTATGCATTCAAGCACTTATGACCCTCCTTTGGTTTCCATCGTACCCGATTTTATAAGCGGCGGGTATTCGGATACCTCGGTTTGTCGGTCATTCGAAAGATCGCCATGACAAATGATTTACAATCCGGCTAGGGACAATATATATTACTTTCGAAGTGCACGTCCTTAGTGACTAAATTCTTCTTCTATACCATCCAACGGGCTGTCTAACCTACAATCTGTTGGGAATACTTATGACTAATTCTGCTTGGTCATACACCAAGTAGCGGGGATTTCTTTCCCATGAGACCCACAGGTCCAACCTCGGCCATGTGGTTGGTCAGCCTTGGTATATCACGTCTTCACCATGGCCCATACTTCCCTCGCACCTTGTCGGCGGGCCCCGTCGACTTCACCAAGGCGGCCCATCGGTACCCTTCTTGTGGATTACTTCTCTTGCGCTCTGCCCTTTCTCTGATTTCTTCAGCGACATCATGCACACCTCGGCTTTCACCTCCTCGACTTTACACGAATGTCGTGGCATGCATAGCCTTCTTTGCCCACCTTTGCGAGGGCTTTGCCGGAGTGCTCCCCAACACGATGCTCTTCCACCACTACTTCTATCCTTGCATCCGGCGAGGGGCGCCATTTACAGGTGCATCACGGATCTGAGGACCCGGAAGAAGGCGCAATGCAGGAGGTGCCAGAAGGAAGGTGGGGCCAGTGGCGGGCAGTGGCTCTGGATCAGGAGGAGGATGCAGGAGTTACTGCCGAGTTCGTCGAGCCCGCCGACCCGCCACAAGGTGGAAGCGACCTCGACGACAATGACAAGAAGCTCGCGGTCGCCACCACCAGGATCCATTGCCTCACCATGGCCGGGCTCAACTTTGAGATGATTGGGGCCAATTTCATCCGTCGCTGAATCGCCCCGCTGCACAACAAGGGAGGCGGCCGACTTGGGAATGCGGCCGATGTCACGGCCCATACAGGCTGTCGGTTCGGGTTCAAGCGGACCCTTGAGTTCGAACTCTGGGGTGCGTGAAAATCTTTCCCCTACCAGCTCCGTCTTGATGTCTCAAAGGATCTAGGCTAGAAGGAAGAACACACAAGGGACACGATTTATCTTTGGTTCGAGGCTACCATTGTGGTGTAATACCCTACTCCGGTGTGTGGTGTGGTGGATTGCCTCGAGTGATGATGAATAGTACAAGGGAGAACAGCCTCATGGGCTGTTCTTGAGTAGTCTGACAACTGCTTGGGTGAGTTCGTTCGGCTTCTCTCTCTCTGAGCGATTCGTTTTCTCGATGCCTCTACTGCTTGGTGGCTAGTCCTATTTATAGAGGGATGGGCCTCTTGCCAAATAATGGCGGGAAGAGGCGCCAACAATTGGCCATTTGAAGGAACATCTGGTACACTTATCTGACTAAAGTTGGTCTTGATTGCCAAAGGCTCAGCGATGATAGTCTGAGCTCCACGATGACCTCCAAATCTGCTGTTACTGCTGGTCTTGGTCTTGTTGCACCAAAATGGTAACCTTTGCACGATGCCTTGGCACAGTGCTTGCCCCTTTGCAGAAGAAACAAAGAACCTTGTGCAGGCGGCGCGCCTGGTCTCGTCGTCATGGCTTGCGTCACGGGCTCCTCGCGAGTGCCCTTGCCTTGATCTCTCGCCTCCTCGTGAGCCTTCACAGTGAGGCTGCTCTGAGCTTCACATCATCCTTGGCAATCTGGCCCCTCGCGAGGTCTTGAAACTAATAATATTGGGCTGCCTGGCCCCCACCAGGCCACGCGGAGCGCGGGCGAGCAAGTGCAGGACCCCGTTCCCGAGCGCCGACAGTAGCCGGGCCCAAAGCGCGGACAACAGCGGAAGCGAAGGGCAAGTCTGCAGCTGCGCTGGCCTTTCGCGTCATCCAGGCGCCAGCGTGGCGGTTGATTGGGCGTGGGCGTCTCCGCTTCCCATGATGCGCCGGCAACGCCGCGACTTGACAATTCCCAGCATGCAAAAATGGGTCATGATTACTGCGATCATGGAGGCCGGCGGTTGGCCTCCTCCGGCTATAATGCATGCAGCCTTGAGCCATTCCAGTTCATCTCCCCTACTACTCCTTCCTCTCCATCCGGCTACTCGCCCTCCCATGCTCACTTGAAGGTTCTCGGCCACGGAGAAGAAGGCCCGTCGGGAAGGGCGACTCTCCTCCGACCAAGCAGCGGCAGGCCGCCCTAAGCATCCTGCGGCCCCGTGGTAGCTTCCGTGTCGTGGGCGGTCTCCAGCCCAGTGATGGCGCCCGGCTGCGGATGGGAGGCCGCGCAGCTCTGCGACCCCTCGAGCCTTCCGCTCGGGAGGTTCTACGGAGTTAAATCGTGTGGTTAGCGGACCGACCACACACGCTCCAGCTCCCCGCTTCTTTGTAGGTGAACTTCCAGCCCGGCGCTCGGCCTCTGGCAGAGCGAGCAGTTCTTGCAGGGGCCTCTGAAGCCGTTGGAGGTCTCCGTCGCAAGGGATGCGGCCACGACCATGGTAGCAAGCGTTTGCCGCCGCGGCGTGGCTGAGCGGTGCACCCTGCACTTTAAGTTCGACGGCGATGCCACCCTCTACGAGGGTGTTTGGGAAAACGAGCACCGTGCTAAGTGCTGCCTTGAAGGCGATGCCCGTGCCGTGTGCCCAGCCGGCGTTGGTCGGGGCGAAGATGGTGGCGGCGTGGGCGTGGCGCTCGGGGCTCGCCAAGCAGCGACTTTCGCCGGACAAGAGCTCCTCCAGCGGTGGTCGCGACCAGCAGCGCCGTCGCGCCCGCTGAAATATGGCAGGTTAGTCCGCCGTTGCGCCCGAGGCGAAAGCGATTTGGTGAGCTCCGGAGCGTCTGAGCCCTCACATGGCGAGTCGGTTGCCGAGCAAGTCGTGCTGTTTTGTTTTATTCCTTTCTGCGCAAAAAAGAAAGTAGTATTGGGCCTTGGTGCGTGTTGAACTGTCGCTGTTGATTATCGTCTTTTTTCGCTATTTCGTATTATCTTTCCGTGCAGCGTGCCGGTAATGCGGAACTACTTAGCTCGGGGAGGCTTGTCGCGGTCTTAGCCTCCAGGCGAGGCCTGCGCCGTCGCTTCATGTCTGCAAGGATTAGTCGATGGGAGTAGCTTCGGTCTTGGTTGCAGAAACCGACCCAGATCTGTGCTCGCGTCGCGATGCCATGGGAGGGTGCTCATGGCCGGACTCAGATAGGAAAGCTTCAAGCGGCAAGGGCAGAAAACACTTTCGCGAGGGTGCGGCGGCCTCCCTCGCGAGACTTGCTTGAGAAAGCAAGGCAAGTGAGTGAAAAGACAAAAGAGTCACAAGCTAGAGAGCAGCAGCAGCTCCAATACAACTTCAAATAGGAGCGAACAAGCCAACTGCGAGAAAGCAAATGGAAAAGCGCGTCAAACCTAATCTAGTCTTGACGTCTTCTCAACAGCAGCAGAGCTAAGTGCTGCCAGGCGTGGGCGGGAGCCCCCGAGCCGAGGCGGCGTCACGGAGACTCGAGATGTACAGCCCACTCATTATTACGTGAGAGTGTCACAGGCGGCGAGCTTCACAGGCATTGGCCTTCTTCACAGGCACCGGGCCTTTTCCAAAATGTGGCAGCTTCACAGGCATTGTCCTTCTTCATAGGCACCGGGCCTTTTCCAAAATGCGGCAGCTTCACAGGCATTGGCCTTCTTCACAGGCACTGGGCCTTTTCCAAAATGCGGCAGCTTCACAGGCATCGGGCCTTTTCCATAGGCATTGGGCCTCGCTCAGGTGTAGAATCTTCGGAGATGTTGAATGTTCCATGTGTTCTGGATGGGCACCCCCTCTGAGTCTCAAATGCAGGGCAGACACAAACATGAACAACCTTGAATGGGCCCTCCCACATGGGAAGGCTTTTGCAACCCCCTCAGGAGAGGGGCCGTCAGACATGGGGTCCCCTACCTCAAGAGTTAGGGGCTGATGTTGCGGCGGTGGTATAAATCGCGCGCATGTTGATACCTTGCTTCTCCACAGTATGACCTCTCAACATCGTTCCTCCCCGGCCACGAATCCGTCCCCGCATGGTGTCTGCTGCATCTCGTCGAGCAGCCGGGCAGTGCGGGCGGCCTGACCTCGTGAGGAGGGCGGCCTCGGCTCCGTGACAAGGAAGAGCGGGGTCTCTCGATCGGCTTGTGGCGGTCATCGGATAGACCAAAGCCTGAGTGGGCTACGTCCTCCAGCCCCACCGCAGGCCTCCGACTTCTTGTTGAGGTCTGGTTTTGAGGCCCTCAAGACCTCCGCGTTAGCTCGTCGGCTGGCCGTTGCTCTGGGGTGTGCTACGAGCGTAGCATATCGCGTTCAAGATTAGCAGTTACATTTGAAGAGATTAATGGTGAATTGCGAACCGTTGTGGTGATGATGCGATTAGGCACTAAATCGGCTCACGAGGCCCTTGGTGAACTTGTTGCGGGCCCGCTGGGATGGTGCGGACAGCTCCCACCTCAGCCCACTTGGTGAACTTGTCCCGGCGGCGTAGAGTGGCGATAGCCCCTGGCGCCCAGGAGCAGGCGAGGATGTCGACCCCCAAGCGCAAACCACCATGAGAGGTGGTCTGCAGACCCCACAGCCGTGATGGATCTTCTTGGCGTGGAATTGGC
The DNA here is from genome assembly GCA_021605205.1 of Aegilops longissima. NCBI lineage: Eukaryota > Viridiplantae > Streptophyta > Magnoliopsida > Poales > Poaceae > Aegilops > Aegilops longissima. Next base: position 355,588,775 of record CM038677.1, on the reverse strand, counting down.
AGGCCTCACAAGCCTTCACCAGCTCAACGGCGTCACTGAGTGCTGTGGGCCAGTAGAATCCGCTGCAAAATGCCTTGCTAACGAGGGTTCGTGATGATGAGTGAAGCCCACAGTCTCCACCGTGTATGTCTACCAACAACTCCTTCCCTTGCTCTCTAGAAATGCAACGTAGGGACATGTCATTTGGTCACCTCCGGTAAGCTCTCCATCCTCGTCAGTAGGCGTGGCTGCCGCGCCCCAGCTCGCGTCCTCCTCCTTCTCGGCGGGGTCCCTTGCGTCAAATAGTTCTTGAGCTATGCGATCCAACATCCTTCTGAGGCTCAACGCCGAGGCAGGCATGCCACGAGGCTGGAGCCGCGGCCGAGGCTCCCAAGGCGGGCGGTGAGCTCCTCAGGGTTGCGTGCTTGATAGTGATGGCGCCGCCCGAGCAGAAATCGCTCCTCGAAGGCGCCGGACTCTGAGGCGCCGCTTTGGATGCCCTCTTGGTGATGTCATCGGCTTCTTGATTGGTGCCTTGAGGCTATGCCTGCTCAGCCCAGGCTGTTTCTCCATCCTCGAACCTCCATGAGTAGGCTTCCATGTGCTTGTCCTTGGCTCGTATATCTTGTTGGAGAGGTTGACGAGGAGTTGCGAATCGCCCTTGATGATGAGGTGCTTTACCCCCAAGGCGACTGCGGCTTTCAGGCCGGCTATCAGGCCTTCGTACTCTGCTATGTTGGTGGAGACCTTTTCTCCGTCTTTGGAAATAGAGTTATCTGACGTGGTAGAGCTTGTCTGAGTAGGAGATCGAGCAACTGCTTGGCCCCCACCATGTCGGGAGAATGCCCGTCGGTACATGACCCAACAGTCCGGTGCCTCGCTTCAGGGAAAGTGGTGGTCCTGCTTTGCTCGTAGGGCCGGTGCCTCTACCCACTCGCCACGAAATCTGCAAGTCGCGGTTCCTTGATGACTCTAGGCGTGCTGAATTCTAGCTGAAATGCTTGCAGTTCGGTTCCATTCAGCGACTCTTCCGACGAGTTGGGGCTCCTGAGTACCCTTTCAAGGGTATCTTTGAGGCGACCTTGATGGGATGGCCTTGGAAGTAGTGCTTGCAGCTTTGGCGAGGCTACCAATAGCAGCGAGGAGAGTTTTTGAGGCATGGTCTGGCATGCCCTTGCATATGCCGTCTTGACGAAGTACGGGATGCTCGGCGAAGTTGAGTCTTTGGCCTTTGCGTCCTCACGGAGGTTAGGCGCCTCACGGTGGCCAGAGCCCGGTAACTTGATCGCTTGGAAGGCCTCTTACGCTCGGTGCGCTCCCCTCTGGTGATCCTTCCGGCTGCGGTCGTGGTCTTCGTGAGGCTTTCTTGGCCGCTTGGCTTCAGCCAGGGCGGTTTCTGCGGCCTTGGTCAAACACTCCTCCTAACCGCCACCGAGGCTGCTGCTTTGGCGGAGTAGGGGTGTTGCAAGTGAAACACCGAGGCTCCGAGGGCCGGAGCTACCATCACGGAGGCTGGTAAGAGTACCTCTTGAGATCTTGGAATGCCTTGTCGGCCTCTTGAGTCCATTGAAGGGCCTTCTTCTTCATCACCTTGAAGAAGGCGGTGCTCGTTCCCCGGCTTGGAGATGAAGGCGTCCTAAGCGCGTTACGCCGGTGAGCTTCGCATTTCTCGAAGGTTTTGGCGGCTCATGTCTTGAATGCCTTGACCTTCTCGGGTTGGTCTCGATGCCTGTGGGACACGAGAAACCGGGGAGCTTGCGAGGGACTCAAACCGCACTTCTCGGGTTGAGCCGGGTCTACTTCATTGAGGCTCGCGAGGTTTCTTCAAGTCGTGTCGAGGTTTTGCCTCCAGACTTCACCACAATGTCATCGGCGTAAGCCTCGGCGTTCCTCGATTTTGCCAGCCCAAAGCGATGTGTATCGGCCCCTGAAAGGTCGCGCTGCGTTCGCCTAACCCATGGCATGCATGTATAGCGGTACACTCCGCCGCGAAGTCGAGGAAGCCGTTTTTCCCGCGTCTACCGCCATCTTGATCGGTGATAGCAGAAGGCATCGGAAGCACAACAGGTCACACTCGGGTGGAGTTGACTATCCGGTGATGTGAGGGGCGGAAATGGATCCTCGGGCAGGCCTTGTTGAGGTTGGTGAAGTAGACACATCGTTCCTTTCCTCCCTTCTTGACACGACAATAGGGTTAGCCAACCAATCCGGGTAGCGGACCTCATGAATAACCCCTCGCCTCTAGCTTGCGGGTCTCTTGGGCGATGAAAGCTTGCTTCTCGTTGATTGCCGCCTCCATATACCTTTATAGGCATGCGTTGGGGCACATGTTGAGGTGATGCTCAATCACACCCTTAGGAGCCAGCTAAATCGAGTTCGATCTGAACACCTTCTTGTTCAGCGAGGGAACTTCACCAAACCTCCTCTGCTCGGGTTCGAGGTTGGCACCTATGGTGAAGGTGGCGTTATTGGACCCGTCCTCGTCGGCCATACCTGCTTGGTCTCGCCTTGTCTTGGGTGAACAGCTGCTTCTTCTTAGCCGGCGCAGCCTTGGCTCGAGGCGTCGGTGCTAGCGGGCTGCGCCCTTGCGTGATCTTGAAAGCAAGCTTGAGCACTGCGATGCATCTTTGTGTCTCTGACCACGATGGGGCCCGTTGCTCTCGGGCATCTTCATGGGTTATCTGCGGGTGAGTTGCTGCCATGAACCGGGCCAAGGCCGGGTGGCCAGGATGGCGTTGTAGGGGAGGCGATGGGGGCGATGTCGAAGTCGATCGCCTTGTGTGGAAGTTGTCGTGTAGTGCGAAGGTCAAGGCTGAATCTGTCCCAAGGAGGTGGTGGAACCGACTCAGGCAGTAAGGCTGCTGGGCTGAAGCCGCTCTGGTGGCACGTGGAGGAGGCTAAAGGCCTCCACAGAGAGAGAGATGTTGAGGCGGCACCGCCATCAATAAGGTCTGGTGACAGCCACTTGGCGGATGGTGGGGGTGCCTGACGCCGAGGGGCGCCTTACGAACCGGCGGGGTTGGAGGGTGATCGTCCGAGTTGAAGGTTAGATCGGCCTCGGGTGCCACCCAACCCGGGGGGGGGGGGGGCTTCTCGGTGTTTGGAGGCGGTGCCGATCTGGCGTCTGAACGGCTTGATGTGGCGGCTCGAAGGTGGCGCCTCGAAGGTGGCGCTTGTGAACCGCCCAGGCTGCGGCGACCGGGGGACCTTGGCCAGCGGCGTAATGGGCGAAGAGGTCGCGCGGCTCCCAGAGGTCAAATAAGCCGTCGGTGGGTGGAGCAGCCACATCGTGGAGCGCGGTGAGCCATGAAACCAGTTGGCCATCACCACATCATCGCCCAGCCTTGAGGCGGCCTCCTGTGCGCCGGCAATGGATCCGCCGCACCCGTTGTATGCAGCGGCATCTCGAGCTTGAACGGCGGCCTTTGCACTGCCGCAAGGCGGGGCCAAGGCACGAAGCCCAGCCCGATGCTGCATCGGCTCTTTGGAAGCGGGCGGCGTCCGTGAAGCGCTGACAGGCGTGGGACAACAAACCGGCGAGGGCAACCAGCGAGGTGGCGGTGCAGCCTTCCGCCGCACCGAAGGATCACGAGGGCGAGGCTGCTGCTCGTTCCCAGGGCGATAAGCGGCGTTAGCGGCGGCTGACGAGAGCGGCAAGCGACCACCGGCGAAGCGCCGTCTTGGCGGCAGCAGTGGCGAGAGCAGCCCGGCCTTAGCTGGAGCTCGGCGTCGACCATGAACGACCCAGAACATCACCGCGACCAGGCGGATGAAAATTCGGCGCACCCTACTGGCGCGCAAATGCCGACTTCGGGTTCGGAGACCCTTGAGTTCGAACTGCAGGGGTGCTGGGGAAGATCTTTCCCCAGCTCCGTCTCGAAGTCTCGCAAGGATCTAGGCTAGAAGGAAGAACACACAAGGACACGAGATTTATCTTTGGTTCGAGCCACCATTGTGGTGTAATACCTACTCCGATTGTGGTGTGGTGGATTGCCTCGGTGATGATGAATAGTACAAAGGGAGAACAACCTCGCGAGGCTGTTCTTGAGCTAGTCTGACAGGCGCTTAGGTGAGTTGGTTAAACTCTCTCTCTCTGAGCGATTCGTTTTCTCGATGCCTCTACTACTGTGGTGGCAAGTCCTATTCTGAGAGGGAGGCCTGGCCTCTTCCCAAATAATGGCGGGAAGGGTGCCAACAATTGGCCATTTGAAGGAACATCTGGTACACTTATCCGACTAAAGTTGGTCTTGGCTGCCAAAGGCTCAGCGATGGCGCCGTCACAGGCTCCACGATGACCTCGAATCCTGCCGTTCTGCTGGTCTTGGTCTTGTTGCACGAAGCGGTAACCTTTGCTGATGCCTTGGCCTGTGCTTGTCCCTTCGCACCGAAGAAACAAGAAGACAACGAGCAGGCAGCGCCCACTCCTTTGGTCTCGTCGTCATGGCTTGCGTCACGGGCTCTCGCGAGGTGCCCTTGCCTTGATCTCTCGCCTCCTCGTGAGCCGCCGTGATGAGGCTGCTCACGAGAAGCTTCACATCGTCCGCTTGGCAATCTGCCCCTCAGGGTCTTGAGCTTAGTGATGAAGGCTGGGCTGCCCCCCGCCAAGCCGCGCGCATGCATGAGCGGCAGTCTGAGACCCGTTCCCGAGCGCCCGACGGCACAAGCACAACTTCAGTGCTGGGGCATGCTCACTTTGCGAGGCTCATCCGCTCAATGTGGACGGCTGGCGAGTGAAGAGGACCGGCAGGCTATGAAGACCGACAAGGCCGTCAAGGGTCCTCTGTTTGGGTTGCCCGTGAGGTGGTCCCAGCGAGCAACAACTCTGCGCCATCGCCATCATCGCCATGATCGGGACTTATGCTGCGACCTCGACCACCTGCGGCGAGCCGCCCAGTGAGCAGTGCATGAGTTTTTCGACAACAGCCGGTGAACTATGTACGACGAGCAGCTGCTCATCATGAGACCACCAATGAGGCTTGACTACATACGCGCTAGAGGCGAAGGACACACTACGCCAAGGAGGCGGCGTGTCGGCACCGTGGAGGGCGACGGGCGGCAGCAGTGGCGAGAGGAGAAAGAGCTCGCTGGATGTGCGGAATCTGTTGGGGAGGCCAGCAGCGCCGGCGCTGGGGCTCCTCTCGTTGAAGACGTGGTCGAGGAGTCGACCAAGGAGGAGGCTGAGGCGGACGACCCCCAGCCAGCGGGAAGAAAGCGCGTCTGCGGTGGGCCAACTCGGCCGATGCAGCCGCGAGGACCATGCAGCGGCAACCGGCTCAGGAGCAGCTCGTGCGCCAGACGAGGGCGATGAAGGCCGCAACAACGAAAAAGACGGTGAAGGCCGCGGTGTGAAGAAATAGTGATTGCCTCCTCCTCGTCCAGCGGCGCGGACCCATCCTTCTCCTCCTCCTTGAACAGCACCTTGGGGCCGAGTTGACCTCGGATCTTTCAGCCTTGAAGGAAGAGAAACAAGTGGAGGAGAGGTGGAGGACGGGTAAGTATTCGCCCCCCATCATCTCACATCCTCATGCTGTGTTATCCTCTTTTGACTTGATGTTATCCTTACGAGGGACACGGAGGCGCTGGCGGAGGGTGTGAAGAGGCCAGGGCCTTGGCGAGTGACAAGCCCCGGTCGGCGCTCGCACCTTGCCGATGGCGGTGGAGATCAGCCAGGACAACAGCCCACTGGCGTAGTCCACTTCAGCCCCAGTGAGTTCATTACTCACTCCTCCAGCGATGAGCATCAGGTGTGAATTCTCGATCTTGACCTTGCGGGTTGTAGGAGGAGAGTGGCAGCAGGAGGAACTGCCGAGGCCACTCCCAACATGTCGCCCCATCGACCACGCCGCCCGGAGGCGTCCCGGTGAGGTCACTGGATTAGGGTCCTCGGACAGCGGACTATATACTTTAGCAATTTGTTGGACTATGAATATATAAGATTGAAGACTTACGTCTGTGTCCGGATGGGACTCTCCTTGGCGTGGAAGGAAACCTTGGCAATACGGATGTAGATATCCTCCTTCTATGAGACTGTGTAACCCTAGCCCCCTCGGTGTCTATATAAACCGGGAGGCTTAGTCACATACACGACAACAATCATACCATAGGCTAGCTCCTAGGGTTTAGCCTCTACGGTCTGCGTGGTAGATCAACTCTTGTAATACTCATATCATCAAGATCGATCAAGCGGGAAGTAGGGTATTACCTCCATCGAGAGGGCCCAAACACAGGTAAACATCGTGTCCCCGCCTCTGTTACCATCCGCCTTAGGCATACGAGTTGGTACCCCCTACCGAGATCCTTGGTTTGACAGCGACATTGGTGCTTTCATTGAGAGTTCCACTGTGCCATCATCATAAGGTCGGATGGCTCGTCTCCATGAGACAACATCACCTCTGAGGAGCCGGCTGTAGGCCAAACTCTCCGACTAAGCGGCCCGTCATGACGCCCGTTCGGTGATTGCCAGACAATGACTTCTCGGGTCATCAAAAAGCAGTCTCCGTCGGCTCGAATTCGCCGACAGATGGATCAATGGAGCTCTCTTCTTTGAATGAGCTCTTGGATTGCATCGCCTTAAGATCGCTAGGACTATGATCGAATCGGGCACACCCGACCAAGGGAGATTAACTCTCGCGGTCACCGGATAAGCGGTGGTGGAGGAGAAAGCATAGCGATTCTTCCTCTATCTTGAGGACAAGCTATGTCCGGATTCGAGCTCTCTAAGCGGATACCCGCCTCTGAGGAGGACATGGCCCAAGCTCTGAACCTAGAATCGAGGCAGCGGGCAGGACCTATGGGCGTGGCTGGAACCGAACTTTCAAGATCGGGAACTCCGCGCTCCGGATCTCGAGATCGGGTCAGGGTTAGGACCTAAATCTACCCACCCACCCAGATATAAGTGATCTTTCCCACATGGACAAGAACCCCAGAGACAACACATCACTATTGGGCGAGATTCCTCCTTGTAATGAGCAAGGTCAAGAGTCGCTAGGAAGATGCAATTTCACTCTTTTGCAAAATTGCGGACAAGAATCCTCAACGCCATAAGTTGCCGTGACATAGCACACTTCACTGACTTGGCAGCCATAGTACATAAATGCAGTGCGATGGAAGCGCTGGAAAACCAAACAAAATTCAGGATCCTCCGGCTCTCACTAATCCTCCTCCGAATTAAAAGGGTGTACTCGTAAGTCACCCGACCCAATTACTAAAGAAACAAAAGCCCACTCACGGGCGTGGAACACATTAGAGGGATGGCTCAAGCGGCCATGCAAAATTCACGTACTGCGGATACCATACCAACACAACCTTAGAGCATGTTGGGTACTCGGTGGCCAAAGCGGTGAGGATATCCTCATCAACAATACCACGAGCACCATTCCGTGGAGAACAACAATACTGTATTGACAGTCTTTGAGACATTAGCCTCAAATAATAGGCGTGTGAGCACTCATGACCTTGCGAAGTTTGCCATGTAGCGACAATAAATCCATGGAGTTATCGGCTATCACCTTCAATGCCGATGACGAACCTAAATTCGAGCGGCCCGAGCACCCGCCTTGGTCCTTAGTCCATTGTGGGCGGCTTCCGGCTTACCAAAGTGCTCATGAGCAGTGGATTAAACCTCATCTATGAGGAGACTCTTGAAAAAATGAAATAGACGAAGCGCATTGAGCAAAGCAGCACGACCTTTAGAGAATCATCCTAGTCGGGAGGCGCGATGTCTTTGGCAAAATCACACTAGATGTGGTATTGACGCATTTGGAGAATTATAGGTCGAAGAAATCATATTCCAAGTGGCCCCGTTCAATAGCGGATACCGCCCTTCTAAAGCGGAAGCATTCATGATCTTCAAGCTATACCCCATTACGGGTATGAAGCTCAAAATGCGGGCCCAATGGAATCATCACTCTAGCTAGTGATCTGGACACAGCACTCCGTCTGAAAATAAAACAGCACTGGCCCTCGGGCGTTATCAAAAGCCCTGGCGGTAGAGAATTAACTTCGCTGTGCTCCCACGATGGGCCGGGAGCGACGTGATACCGATAAAGGTCCAAGTCCACCTCTTTCAAACCGGCGGATGAAATAGTCAAATTCAAGTCCATTCATGGACCCTACAAAAACAACATCCATCGGGGTACGCTTAACCCCACGATGAAGCGCCGCACTAGGGGAGTTCTTGCGTGAGTTGGGACATCCGCTGGCATCCTTGAGTTTGTCGAGGAATCACCACCTTGGTGGCCAACATAGCCTTAACATCCTAAAAGTTCAAGCCGGTCAAGCAAACTCTTGGCGCTTCTCTGAGCCTAGCGACAAGCCATGGGAGAGAGCCAGCCAAGTTCTTGGAGCGGATTCATTGAGAAATAAAACATCTGGCGGCTAGCAAACTGGTGATGGTACCAAGAAGGACAAATCCGGCGCCATCGTCGACTTCAAGGACCTTAATAAGGCTTGCCCAAAGGATCCTTCCCCCTCCCTCGCATCAATCAAATTATCGGCTACCGCAGGTTCCACGACTCATTGTGTTTCCTCGGCATACTCGGATACCATCAAATCAAGATGGCGAAGTTCGATCAAGCCTAGCGGCATTTATCCTCCATCGGCCCTACTGTTTTAACACCATGCCTTTTGGGCTCAAAAGCGGGTGCAACCTATCAGCATGATTGAGACATGCTTGGAGACACTGATTAGCAAAACAGTGGATCGTGAAGCGATGTGATCATTAAAACGAGACCACGTCGAATCCTTAATAGGCGACTTGAGGCTCACGTTCGACAATCTCGAGACATCGACATTAAGCTCAACTGGAAAAATCGTCTTGGCGTGCCGCCTGCAAAGCTCTTAGGCTTCATCGTCTCAACAAGGAATCGAAGCAAATCCGGCTAAAATCCGAGCTCTGTCACGGTTGGCCATCCCAACGGACCTCAAGCAAATCCAAAAACTAAGCGGATGCGTGGCTGCCTTAAGCAGCTTCATCTCCGGTTGGAGAAAAGCCTTTAGCAAAGCCTTCCTGCGATGCACGAACACCAGTGGGCGGATGCAGCCTAACGGTTAGAAGAAATAAAAGCCATTTTGTACGAACCCAATCTTGGCCGCACCTAACGTCGGCGAACCAATGCTGCTATATATAGCGGCACACCAAGTTATGGCGGTGCTGCGTAAATCCGAGCGAGATGGGCGGACATAAGTTCCCACTTCAAAAGCGGTATACTATGTATCCACTTTCCTCCTCCATACAAATCCACGGTACCCACATTATCAAAAGATAGCCTATCACGGTCTTCATGGCATCCGGAAACTCGACACTACTTTCAGAGTGTTCATTTATGGTGGCCTCTGAAGTGCCACTCAGCGACATAATAAACAACGCGAGGCCCGCGGGCGGATTGCTAAATGGGCTATTGAGCTCCTCCGTTCGACATAATATACAAACCACGGCGAGCCATTAAGTCTAAATCTTGGCGATTTAAATAAGCTGAATGGATGATCGAACTCCCTAAAAATGCGTAGCGTACTCAATTGGATTATGCACTTTGACAGCTCTAAAATCTTTGGCTGGCACAGAAGCTGGCGTCGTCTGGCGTCCCCCACGGAATCTGATCCATCGTACTCCAAATACTATACACAGACTCAACAACGCGACGAATATGAGGCCATTGCATGGTCTCGGATGGCGATCTCCATGGGCATTCAACGGCTGGAGGTGCGTGGGGACTTGAACCTCATGATATCTCAAATAAATGGAGAACTTGATGCAAGGATCCAAAATAATGACTTATCCTGCGCCGTCCTCAAAATGTCCTTTCGGTTTGAAGGGCTTGAATTCCACCATGTGCGGGAAAGCGATCGGTAATGAATATCCTCGCCCGCGAAGGCGCTAAGCGACCTGTCCCACCTAATATATTCTTGGAAGGCTGTTTAAGCCATCCGTGGTATGGGAAGGGAGACTTGTAACAATAGTCGGACCCGCCACAACAATGAATACGAACACTCGACATGATCGGGCTCGCACGGATAACACCTTCGCCCATGTAATAATGGTTGTCGCCATACAATAAGTGAACCATTCTGGCCTACCTAACTAGGCGAGAACTACCCAGAGACCCAAGCGAGGCGTGCTGCATTGTGCGCGGTCTAAATCCTACAAGGTCCACGAAGAGAGCTTTATAAGCATCACGGGTCCTTCAAAGTGCATCTCCCGAGGAAGGCGGGAACTTTTGCGAGAAATTCAAGCTGGACTTGGCGGCCACCACGCGCGCCTTCAGACCCTTATAACCAAGGCCTTCGTCTGAGTTTCTCTTGGCCGGCGGCCCGGCGGTCTGAGACCTCGTCAACGTTGCGTCGGTTGCCCGACTTTTGCAAACCAAAAGCCATATGCATACCGCTCTCAAACAATCCCCATTACTTGGCCCTTTGTGGTGCAGGGGCTTGATATGGTCGGACCCTCAAAGGGAAGCCACAAGAAAAAATACTTATTGGACATGGTGATAAATTCACCAAATGGATAGAAGCCAATCTAGTTAAAAGCGGCGAATCCGGACCAGTGATAGACTTCATATCGAGGGTTGTACCAATTATGGCATCCCCATAGCATCATCACGATAGCAGCTCGACTTCGGTAAACGAGGTAAAACTTTAGTGCGACAACATGGGCATCAAGCTCGATTATGTACATCTATCACCGCGCAAACTAACAGTCAAGTCGAGCGAGCAAACAGTCTTATCATGGCGGCATTAAACCCGATTAGTGCGATCCTTGAAGGAATCAATACGCCTTTGGTAGAGGCTCGACTCCATACTATGGGGCTCGGACCGCGCCAAATCGCACTACGGATACACACCATTTTTTATGGTGTATGGCGGTGAAATGATGCTGCCCTGCGACATAATTCATGACTCACCTCGAGTGCGCATGTATGAAGAAAGAACCCGAGCTTGATTGGCAGGATAGTTTGGGCATACTGAAGAGGGCGTGACACAGCAAAAAGCCCGTTCCGCATTCTATCGAGCGAGCTCGAGGATATCAAAAGCGAAAATGCAGGCCAAAACTTATAACGTTGGCGAACTCGTTCTCTCCTAGAAGAAGAAAAGAACAAGCTCAAGCCCAAATGGGAAGGTCGCCGTTATCGACCAGAGATTACATTTGGTGGGCGTCTGCGTCTGCGGGGATGCATCGGACAATGACACAAGCCAAACCCATGGGCAGCAGCGGACTCCGAAGGTTCTCGCCTAGTCAGGGAATCGGTGTTAGTCTCCTTACCTCTGTCAATTTTTTATATATCGCGTTATCTGTCTTTCTTTCTTTCTTTCTTACCCTTTTTTCTTCAAGGCCTTACAAGGCTAAAATGTGTCTTGACTACACAATCTTGGCTAGCAGCGCTCATTATACACAGGGCTTCTTATCTGAAGCTTAATATAACTATTTTCGGGCACTATACCCCACATATGTTATTCTTCCACGCGTACCTTTTCCGCCATTATATGCATTGATATGACTTAAGTTTTGCCAAAATTTGGGTTGCTGGCTCATGTGTTCTTACGTTCCGTTAATTGGCTAGGGCATAAGGGGAGCACCTCTGCGATTACTGCCGGGTCAGCGGATGTGTACCTCGGTAGGTGAAGCAGCTAGCATTCTTAAGGGAATAATCGGTTGGTGAACAAAAGGCGATCTTTATTCATTGTAATACATGCCCCCAGATGTTTATATCTTGCGTCTCTTTTTCATGACTCGGACATGCACATTGGGCATGCGTACCGGCGATGAAGGCCGCAACAACGAAAAAGACGGTGAAGGCCGCGGTGACGAAGAAGATAGTGATTGCCTCCTCCTCGTCCAAGCGACGCCGGACCCCATCCCCTTCTCCTCCTCCTTCGAACAGCACCTTGGAGACCGAGTTCGACCTCGGATCTTTCAGCGCGAAGAGGAAGAGGAAACAAGTGGAGGAGGAGGTGGAGGACGGGTAAGTATTTCGCCCCCCCCCATCATCTCCTGTCCTCATGCCTGTGTTATCCTCTTTTGACTTGATGTTATCCTTACAGGGACACGGAGACGCTGGCCCAGAGGGTGGCGAAGAGGGCCAGGGCCTTGACGAGTGACAAGCCCCCGGTCGGCGCTCCGCACACGCCGGTGGCGGTGGAGATCAGCCCAGACAACAGCCCCTGGCGTAGTCCCTGCTTCAGCCCCCAGCGTGAGTTCATTACTCACTCCTCCACTGATGAGCATCGGGGTGTGAATTCTCGATGCTGACCTTGCCGGGTTTGTAGGAGGAGAGTGGCAGCAGGAGGAACTGCCGAGGGCCACTCCCAACATGTCGCCCCCATCGACCACGCCGCCCAGAGGGGCGTCCCCGGTGAGGGAGTCCTGGATTAGGGGGTCCTCGGACAGCCGGACTATATACTTTAGCCGGACTGTTGGACTATGAATATATAAGATTGAAGACTTCGTCCTGTGTCCGGATGGGACTCTCCTTGGCGTGGAAGGAAACCTTGGCAATACGGATATGTAGATATCCTCCCTTCTAACAGACTCTGTGTAACCCTAGCCCCCTCCGGTGTCTATATAAACCGGAGGGCTTAGTCCGTAGCACGACAACAATCATACCATAGGCTAGCTCCTAGGGTTTAGCCTCTACGGTCTCGTGGTAGATCAACTCTTGTAATACTCATATCATCAAGATCGATCAAGCAGGAAGTAGGGTATTACCTCCATCGAGAGGGCCCAAACCTGGGTAAACATCGTGTCCCCCGCCTCCTGTTACCATCCGCCTTAGACGCACAGTTCGGTACCCCCTACCCGAGATCCGCCGGTTTTGACAACGACATTGGTGCTTTCATTGAGAGTTCCACTGTGCCATCATCATAAGGTCGGATGGCTCGTCTCCTTGTCAAGGACAACATCACCTCTGGGGAGCCCTGGCTGTAGGCCAAACTCTCCGACTAGGCGGCTTCGTCATGACCGCCCGTTCGGCGGTTGCGCCGACAATGACTTCTCGGGTCATCAAAAACAGTCTCCACGTCGGCTCGGAATTCGCCGAGCAGATGGATCCAATGGAGCTCTCTTCTTTGAATGAGCTCTTGGATTGCATCGCCGCCTTGGGAGTCGCTAGGACTATGATCGAATCGGGCTTACACCCGACCAAAGGGAGATTAACTCTCCGCCGGTCACCCATCAGATAGCGGTGGTGGAGGAGAAACGCAGCGATTCTTCCTCTATCTTGAGGACAAGCTATGTCCGGATTCCCGAGCTCTCTAAGCCGGATACCCGCCACGGAGGACATGGCCTGCTCAACCTAGAATCGTGCAGCGGGCCGGACCTATTGGGCAGCGAATCGGAACCCGAACTCTCAAGATCGGAACTCTCCGCCCCGGATCTCAGATCGGTCAGGTTCGGACCTAAATCTACCCACCCACCCAGATATAAGTGATCTTCCCACATCGCATAAGAACCCCAAGAGACAACACATCACTATTGGGCCAGATTCCTCCTTGTAATGAGCAAGGTCAAGGACTGTCGCTAGGAAGATGCAATTTCACTCTTTTGCAAAAATTGCACGGACAAGGGAATCCTCAACGCCATAAGTTGCCGTGACATAGCACACTTCACTGACTTGGCAGCCATAGTACATAAGTACGGTGCGATGGAAAGCGCCTGGAAAACCCAAACAAAATTCTGGGATCCTCCGGCTCTCACTAATCCTCCCTCCGAATTAAAAGGGTGTACTCTCGTAAGTCACCCGACCCAATTACAAAGAAACAAAAGCCCACTACTGGGCGTGGAACCGCATTAGAGGGATGGCTCAACTGGCCATGCAAAATTCACAGTACAGCGGATACCATACCAACACACAGCCTTAGAGCATGTTGGGTACTCCGGCAGGTGGCCAAGAGCGGTGAGGATATCCTCATCAACAATACCACAGAGCACCATTCCGTGGAGAACAACAATACAGTATTGACAGTCTTTGAGACATTCGCCTCAAATAATAGGCGTAAGCGAGCACTCCGCAGCCTTGCCGAAGTTTGCCATGTAGCAGCAATAAATCCATGGAGTTATACGGCTATCACCTTCAATGCCAGTGACGAACCTAAATTCTGAACGGCCCGAGCACCAGCCGCCTTGGTCCTTAGTCCAATTGTGGACGGCTTCCGGCTTACCAAAGTGCTCATGAACGGCGGCAGCGGATTAAACCTCATCTATGAGGAGACTCTTCAAAATGGAAATAGATGAAGTCGCATTGAGCAAAGCAAAGACGACCTTTAGAGGAATCATCCCTAGTCGGGAGGCACGATGTGCTGGCAAAATCACACTAGATGTGGTATTCGGCACGCTGGAGAATTATAGGTCCGAAGAAATCATATTCCAAGTGGCCCCGTTCAATAGCGGATACCACGCCCTTCTAGGGCGGGAGGCATTCATGATCTTCCAAGCTATACCCCATTACGGGTACATGAAGCTCAAAATGCCCGGGCCCAATGGAATCATCACTCTAGCTAGTGATCTGGACATAGCACTCCGTGCCGAAAATAAAACAGCCGCACTGGCCCTCGAGGCGTTATCCGAAGCCCTCGCGGCCGAGGAATTAACTACGCTGTGCTCCACAGTGGACAGGGACGACGTGATACTCGATAAAAGGTCCAAGTCCACCTCTTTCAAACCAGCAGATGAAATAGTCAAATTCCAAGTCCATTCAACGGACCCTACAAAAACAACATCCATCGGGGTACACTTAAACCCCACAGTAGACGCCGCACTAGGGGAGTTCTTGCGTGAGAATTGGGACATCTTCGCCTGGCATCCTTCAGACATGCGAGGAATCACACGCAGGCTGGCCAAGCATAGCCTTAACATCCTAAAGGGATTCAAGCCAGTCAAGCAAACTCTTCGGCGCTTCTCTGAGCCTAAGCGACAAGCCATGGGAGAGGAGCCAGCCAAGTTACTGGAGGCCGGATTCATTCGAGAAATAAAACATCTGAACTGGCTAGCAAACCTGGTGATGGTACCAAAGAAGGACAAATCCTGGCGCCATGCGTCGACTTCAAGGACCTTAATAAGGCTTGCCCAAAGGATCCCTTCCCCCTCCCTCGCATCAATCAAATTATCGACGCCACCGCAGGACACGCACTCATTGTGTTTCCTCGACGATACCCGGATACCATCAAATCAAGATGGCGAAGTTCGATCAAGCCGCAACGGCATTTATCACTCCATACGGCCCCTTCGCTTTAACACCATGCCTTTTGGGCTCAAAACGCCAGCAACCTATCAACGCATGATTCGTACATGCTTGGAGACACAGATTGGCAAAACAGTGGAGGCATACGAGATCGATGTGATCATTAAAACCAGACACGCCGAATCCTTTAATAGACGATTTGAGGCTCACGCTCGACAATCTCCGAACATACGACATTAAGCTCAACTCGAAAAATGCGTCTCGCGCGTCTACCGAAAGCTCTTAGGCTTCATCGCTCCAACAAAGGAATCAAGCAACCGCTAAAATCCGAAGCTCGCTACAGCTTGGCCATCCCAATGCACCTCAAGCAAATCCAAAACTAACCGGATGCGTGGCTGCCTTAAGCCGCTTCATCTCCCGATTAGGGAGAAAAGGCATCGCCTTTATCGCCTTCGCGATGCAATCAACACTTCGAGTGGACGGATGCGGCCACAACCGGATTAGAAGAAATAAAAGCCATTTTGGCCACGAACCCAATCTTGGCCGCACCTAACGTCGACGAACCAATGCTGCTATATATAGCGGCAGCACACCAAGTTGTAAGCGCAGTGCTCGTCGTCGAACGAGAGATGGACGGACATAAGTTCCCACTTCAAAAGCCGGTATACTATGTATCCACTTTCCTCACTCCATGCAAATCACGGTACCCACATTATCAAAAGATAGCCTATGCGGTCTTCATGGCATCCCGGAAACTACGACACTACTTTCAAGAGTGTTCATTTATGGTGGCCTCTGAAGTGCCACTCAACGACATAATAAACAACCGCGAGGCCACGGGCCGGATTGCTAAATGGGCTATTGAGCTCCTCCCGTTCGACATAATATACAAACCACGGCGAGCCATTAAGTCACAAGTACTGGCCGATTTCGTCGCTGAATGGACAGAAGTCGAACTCCCTAAAGAGTACGGCGCGTACTCCAATTGGATTATGCACTTTGACAGCTCTAAAATGCTGGCTGGTCTGGGGGCTGGCGTCGTCCTGACGTCCCCCACCGGAGATACAGTCCAATACGTACTCCAAATACTATACACAGACTCCAACAACGCGACAGAATATGAGGCCATTGCATGGTCTCCGGATGGCAGTCTCCATGGGCATTCAACGACTGGAGGTGCGTGGGGACTTGAACCTCGCAGTATCTCAAATAAATGGAGACTTCGATGCCAAGGATCCAAAAATGACGGCTTATCACAACGCCGTCCTCAAAATGTCAACTCGGTTTGAAGGGCTTGAATTCCACCATGTGGCCCGGGAAAACGATCAGGCGGCGGATATCCTCGCCCGCATCGGCGCTAAGCGCGACCCTGTCCCACCTAATATATTCTTGGAAAGGCTGTTTAAGCCATCCGTGGTATGGGAAGGGGAGACTTGTAACAATAGTCCGGACCCGGCCACAACAATAGATACCGAACACTCTGACATGATCGGAGGCTCTGCCACCGGATAACACCTTCCGCCCATGTAATAATGGTTGTCATCGCCCTGTGGGCAGAACCATTCCTGGCCTACCTAACTAGGCAGGAACTACCCAAGGACCCAAACGAGGCGTGCTGCATTGTGCGCGGTCTAAATCCTACAAGGTCCACGAAGGAGAGCTTTATAAGAAAAGCGCCACCGGAGTCCTTCAAAGGTGCATCTCCGAAGAGGAAGGGCGGGAACTTTTGGCAGAAATTCAAGCTGGACTTGGCGGCCACCACGCCGCAGCTCGGGCCCTTGTAAGCAAGGCCTTCCGTACAGGTTTCTACTGGCCGACGGCCCGAGCAGATGCACAAGACTCGCCCAACGCTATGGTTGCCACTTTTGCAAACCAAAGCCATATGCCGCCTACCGCTCTCCAAACAATCCCCATTACTTGGCCCTTTGTGGTCTGGGGGCTTGATATGGTCGGACCCCTCAAAGGGGGAAGCCACAAGAAAAAATACTTATTGGACATGGTCGATAAATTCACCAAATGGATAGAAGCCAATCTAGTTAAAACGGCCGAATCCGGACCAGTGATAGACTTCATATCCGGGGTTGTACACCATTATGGCATCCCCCATAGCATCATCACTGATAACGGCTCGAACTTTACAGCCGACGAGGTAAAACTTTGGTGCAGCAACATGGGCATCAAGCTCGATTATGCTTCTGTCTATCACCCGCAAACTAACAGTCAAGTCGAACGAGCAAACAGTCTTATCATGAGCGGCATTAAACCCAGATTAGTGCGATCCTTGAAGGAATCCAATACGCACTGGGTAGAGGAGCTCGACTCCATACTATGGGGGCTGCGGACCACGCCAAATCGCACTACCGGATACACACCATTTTTTATGGGTACGCGCGCAGGGCGGTACTCGCCTGCACATAATTCATGACTCACCTCGAAAAGCGCATGTATGAAGAGAAAGGAGCCGAGCTTGATTGGCAGGATAGTTTGACGCCTACGGAAGAGGAGCGTGATTCGCAAAAGCCCGTTCCCGCATTCTATCGCCAGAACAGGCTCGAGGATATCAAAGGCAGAAGTACGGGCCAAAACTTATAACGCTGGCGAACTCGTTCTACGCCATCAAGAAGAAAAGAACAAGCTCAAGCCCAAATGGGAAGGTCCTTCATATCGACCAAGTTCGACCGGTGGAGCGCATCCGTCTGCAGGATGCATCGGACAATCGACTCGAGCCAAACCCATGGAACGCAGCCGCATCCGAAGGTTCTACGCCTAGTGCAGGAATCGTGTTCGCCTCCTTACCTCATCAATTTTTATATATGCGTTATCCGCCTTTTTTCTTTCTTTCTTTCTTACCCTTTTTTCTTCAAGGCCTTACAAGGCTAAAATGTGTCTTGACTACACAATCTTGACGCGCTTAGCCGCTACCATTATACCTGGGGCTTCTTATCGTAAGCTTAATATAACTATTTTCCGGCACTATGCCCCACACATGTGTTATTCTTCCACACGTACCTTTTTCCGCCATTATATGCATTGATATGACTTAAGTTTTTGCCAAGCTGGGTTGCCTGGCTCATGTGTTTATGCCCCACGTTCCCGTTAATTCGGCTAGGGCATAAGGGGAGCACCTCTGCGATTGTTACTGCCGGGTCAGCCGGATGTGTACCTCAGACTGGGTGAAGCCGAAAGCTAGCATTCTTAAGGGAATAATCGGTTGGTGAACAAAAGACGATCTTTATTCATTGTAATACATGCCCCCCAGATGTTTATATCTTGCGTCTCTTTTCGCAGCTCGGACATGCACATTAGGGCATGCGTACCCAGGGAAAGGAACCCTTAACAGAACTATTCTCCCTGTAAGATGTTTCTTACTATCCATGTAATGTAACATAGCTAGTTGGGTACTTGTCTGTTCAAGCACTTATGACCCCTACGCCTGGTTTCCATGCGTACCCCAGTTTTTTTATAACTGAGCGGGTATTCGGATACACTCCGGACTGTCGGGTCCGGAGGTCGAAGCGAAAAGGTCCGCCATGACAAATGATTTACAATCCGGCTAGGGACAATATATGTTACTCGAAGTGCACAAATACTTAGATCGACTAAATTCTTCTTCTATACCATCCAACAGGCTGTCTAACCTACAATCCTGTTGGGAATACTTCGCGGCTAATTCTACTTGGTCATACACCAAACTGACGGGGATTTCTTTCCCATCGGGCCCCACGGGTCCAACCTCGGCCATGTGGTTCGGGTCAGCCTTGGTATATCACGTCTTCACCATGGCCCATGCTTCCCTCGCACCTTGTCGGCAGGCCGTTATCTTCCATAATCGAAAGCGCCGCTTGCGCCCTTGAGCTTCTCTATAAGCTCCCCATGCCTCTGGCGGGAGGCGGATGGCCACAAGGCTTGGGCAATACCATGCATCACCGCCAACTTGTTCATGCAGCTTGTGAGAGCTCGCGAAGGTCACCCGCAGACCGGGCATCTCCTCCAGGGACGACCCACAAGATACTTGTAGACATAACTCTATTTGCCGCTTCTTCGCCAACTCTTTAAAAGTTTTTTCAAGCACTTATCAAAATGCCGTCCGAAGCCGCTTATTCTCCTTCGGAGTCGACAAGTCGGGCTCGAACATCTTTCGCCCACGCCACTGGATATTGGTGTCTTGGAGATCGCTTTTCTCCCGCCTAACTTATGTAAGCACGCCGCCAAATTTAGCTATCGTGAGAGCATGTTGCTCATCCGGATTCACTCTGACCATCTGCATAATCTATTGTTAGATTTTCACGCATGCCGCATACTACCTGGTACATGACATTCTTTGCAATGAAAACAAGTGTTACTAGATGGGGCCTTCTCGACTCCTTCATCGCGGCAAGCTGCGGCTGTCGGGCTTTGCACTCCTCCACTCTAGAGACAACTGGGTATTCTTCTCCATAAGAACCTATGCAAACAATGATCCTTAAATCAGTTGTGCCAACTGTTTCAAGTCTCAGGGGCTACTGATATACATAATTATTAGATTTCCTTACCCGTATATCTTTTACATACTGGTCCGTGGCTCTGGCAAGACCATTTTGAGCAGCTCGAATGTACGCGTCTCCTGAGTTGAAGGCATCGAACGCCTCTTGGGAGAAACAAGCGTCACGGAGTACGACCCGGCGACGCCTATGATTCATGGCGCTCTCCACTTCGAAATTTGTAGCAGATAGCCTATTCGCATCCTCTGTAGGAGGAACATCCGGCGTTGGCCCCATGTTAGCGTCTATGTCCGGCTTTGGAGCCCGACTGGTGGAGGCGTGACTGGCAACCTCTCCGGATATAGTCCGGCGAGCGTTTTTCCTACTTGGAAACATGGGCGTTATTATATTTTAAAAGACGATCACCACGGAGCGGGGTTCTCTTTCGTACCTCTGCGACGGTGTCTCAGTCCTGACCGCCTTCCTTTTAAGCCTACCAGGCTTCGGTGCCCCTTGTTGGTGAGTCACTGCGGGTTCGCATGGTGTCCCGAGGTCCTTCCCTGTAAAACGCCATATGTGCGCGGTAGGTGAAGTGCAGAAAAAGGGATCCTTCTTGGAAGTTAGGGCTCCGGTTTTACTTACATGCGATGCGGGGAGCAGTCCAGGATAATCGGCTATGATGGCCACCAAGGTACCATCACAGCTCAGCTGGTAGAACGTTCTGTCGATGAGCTCCACAAATGTTTCCGGATCTTCTTCGAGTCCAGGGTCGAGGGCCCGGTCAGGGTCCTCTGGTCGAGGAGACGGGCTGTGGACCTTCCTCACAGCTTTTCGTAGTTCTTCCTATGAAATAGCAAGGTGAATACTTATGACAAAGAATGCGGAAAGGACCGGAGTGGAAAGTAGCAGCTCACCCAGCTTGGGGGTTGTACATGGAGAATCCATCCCGCGGCTTAATACGGGCGAACTCCTCTTCTTCTCCTTTATACAAATCGGATAGTATCTTCGCTAGGGCAGCGACGGAGTCCGGACCTTTACGACCGCATCGGGTGGCATCATCTTCTCCATTGAAGTGCCACATGGGTTGTCCCCGATATTGTAGTGGCTGCACCCCCCGCATTATACATATGGACATAACTTCGGTTATTGTCAATCCTGATTTGGCCAGCATCTCTGTCCGGCCCATCAGGTAAAGGACTTCTCCGTTATCTTCCTCCAGGGGCTCCGAGGGCGCCACCGGCGTTCTTCAAAGGCGTTGTCGAACTCGGGAAGGCCCATCCAATAGGATCTGAAGGGGATGTCCTCCATATAAAACCACCAAGGCCAGTCTTGGACGTCTTCTTCGGGTACCGGACAGGTATCCGTCCCGTGATGCGCCATATTTCGCTCTGCCCACTTGATATATTGACCCTTCGTACGGGAACGAGGCGAATAGCCTCGCCATAGCTTCAATTGAGCTTCGCAGCCTGTAAATAGCTCGCAAAGGGCTTACATAGCCGGCGATGTGTAATATGGAAGTGGGGGTAAAGTTATGCAACCGAGGCCAGAGAACTCTGAGAGCCATGAGGAACGGATGGATTGGAAATCCAAGTCCCCTTAGTAAGTAAGGGACAAGGCATACCCGCTCCCCCCTGGATGGGTTGGGGAATCTCTCCGCTTGCTCCCCACCATTGTAGGTGGCAAGCCCGGCTCGAGCGGGGACCATATACGCTGGAGGGAGAAATCCCTGGGTCTGTAACTTTACTAATTGGCTGTGAGGGACGGAACACTTCTTCCAATCGCCGGGCTTAGGGATACGGGAGCGAGAGGAGGAGCTGCGATGGCCGGCCATGATGGAATGGATTTTTCCAGGCGCACTCCGATGGATACTCGCTGTGGGAGGATGGTGTGATCTAGATCTAAGAATCCCCGTCTCTTTAATAGACGGTTCACTCGCATGGCTAGGGTGGCAAATGTAAAAATGCCCTGGCTTCTCGCATTCGCTCGACACGTGGAAGATAGCCATTATAGGCTCGGAAGCCAAGGAGTGCAACATTTATGGGAAGCCGGACACTACTCAACGGGTACTCGGAATTTGGAGAAGAACCCGCCTTGCAATGCCGAAGACAATCTGCGCGCCGGACTCATCGTCATTGAAGCCTGGTTCGGGGCTACTGATGGAGTCCTGGATTAGGGGGTCCTCAGACAGCCGGACTATATACTTTAGCCGGACTGTTGCACTATGAAGATATAAGATTGAAGGCTTCGTCCCGTGTCCGGATGGGACTCTCCTTGGCGTGGAAGGCAAGCTTGGCAATACGGATATGTAGATCTCCTCCCTTGTAACCGACTCTGTGTAACCCTAGCCCCCTCCAGTGTCATTATAAATCGGAGGGCATAGTCCATAGCATGACAACAATCATACCATAGGCTAGCTCCTAGGGTTTAGCCTCTACGATCTCGTGGTAGATCAACTCTTGTAATACTCATATCATCAAGATCAATCAAGCAGGAAGTAGGGTATTCCTCCATCAAGAGGGCCCGAACCTGGGTAAACATCGTGTCCCCGCCTCCTGTTACCATCCGCCTTAGACGCACAGCTCGGGACCCCCTACCCGAGATCCGCCGGTTTTGACACCGACACCCGGCAAGGGCAACCACCACCGAGCCCACGCATATGGAGGAGGAGGAGGAGGCGAGCTTGGCTGCCGGTGGTTCCATCCCGGCAACGGATGTTGGTGGGGAGGAAAACGCTTCCCAGCTTGGCACGGCTGAGTTGTCTGTTTCCCATTTCTTGTCGCTCGGTGTGTTTCTTTTTGCTTTTGTTCTGAGCCTTGGCCTTGCTTTATCTTCTCTTCTGCTTCCGTACCATCCCTCGACGAACCCGAAGGACGTCGACACCGTCATCGAGGAGGTCTCCAAGGATGCCAAGGCCGACAAGATTGTTGCCGAGGAGGCCGCGAAGACCACTACCGAGGAGGCCTCCAAGGGGCCTGCCGGGGAGGCCAGCAAGGATACTGCTGAAGGGGCCGGTGAGGCCGCTGCTGGGGAGGCCGACAAGGCTGCCGCCGAGGAGGTGGTGGCCAACGACCAACCTTCCTCCTCTTCGGCCCCCGCCCCAGGCAGGTACTGTAAGGTGAGTGACGTCCTATTCGTCCACCTCCCGGGGACGGCGAGCACCAGGGCGCCAACCAAGGGGGCGGTGTTGGACGACGAGGCGCTCGCCACTACCGGGCTTCAGGTTGTAGATGAACTGAGCGCCGGCGGTGGCGGTTCCCAAGAGGAGCAGCTTCTCTGAACCATGAGCACCAACTTCCAGAAGCTCCAGGCGCTCCACCATGCCCGCCTAGACAAGACGAAGTCCAGTATGGCGGCAGCGGACAAGGCAGAGGCAGATCTTGAGGAGCGCATCGCCCAGACGCAGGCCTGGTTCCGCGAGGCTCGGGAGAGACTGAAGGCTGCCCAGGACGATCTGGCTGAGCGCAAACGGGAGCTCATCCTGAAGCAGGCTGACATCGAGAAGGCCCATTAGGCGGCGAAGGAACAGGCCGCCAAGGACGCGGCCGCTCGGCAACAGCACCAGGCTCTGCTGAACTCCCCGGAGGAGGAGCTTGCCGCCCGTGAGGAGGCGCTCATCGCCACACTCCCCGGCAAGGATGAGGAGGTCGAGAAGCTCATCGCGCAGCAGACCCAGGAGCTAGAGCAGAGGCACAAGGAGGCACTCAATGCTCAGGCCCTGGTCCATGCCGGCAAGGTGAAGGAGCTGGAGGTGGAGCGGGATGGGCTGAAGAAAGAGGTCTTGCAGCTGACGGAGGAGAAGGACACGACCAATGGCACTCTAACGGATGCGTAGGTCGCAGTCCTCGGCAAGGCCGAGCTACTCTCCAAGGCCAATGACTCCATCAATGACCTTAAGCTGAAGGCGGACGGCTTGGACGGGAAGCTCTCGGAGGCCGGGGCTCGTGAGGAGACCCTGAACAAGGCCCTGGAGGAGGAGAAACGACTGCGGAGGGATGGCGTCGTCGAGTACGAGGAGTATGCGAAGGGCGTAAACCTCTGGATCAGCCGCCTCGTCGACGTCACCAAGAGGCTCACCGCACAGCTAGCCGCCATGGGCCTGCCGGATGTCAGGTACTCCCCAGAGCCGAACGTGAGCCCAATGCCAGGCTGACCCTGTTGTTCGAGGGCGTCCTCGGAGCCCTAGAGCGGCTCCGCTCCAACCGAGCGACCACTCTGGCCAATGAGGCCTGGAAGCTTTGCCGGGGCGCCCTAACCAAGGTCCTCACCAAGGTGGCATACTGGAACCCCAACATCGACTTCGCCGACACGCTGGAGAGCCTGCCGGAGGACGTGGACATCATGGCATTCGAGGAGCGTATCGAGCCCATCATCAGCTGCATTGACGGAGTCCAGAGGGTGGAGGGCCAGCGCCGGGACTAGGCGCCCCGTTTCTCATCGCCGCTGCGGGTTCATGACCAAGACAATTTTATCTTAAGTTAGAACCGCAGCAACAATTGATGTAATATAACTCTGCAGTACTTTAAGATCAAGCATGCTATCTTCCTGTTAGATCTTTCTTTGTATGTTTGCACCCTACGCTTGGTTGGATAAAGTTTCCGGCGCGTAAACCATGCCGTGGTGCTTTGAGGATGGATTCTTAGTAGCCTGCCAGGGGCGCTTGCTGCCGGGCAAACCACCTTGCCGCCCCAAATACGGTCGCTGAACCGTCGAGCGGACTCAAAGCAGTAACAAGGGCGCTAATAGCGGTAGGCCACTTTGTTGCTCTCAGCATGCCGCTTGAACTATTGAGCGGTCTCGAAACAGAGCAAGGGTGTTGCCAATAGCGGAAGGGTCCCATCGCGTGCAGGTTTCCCATACAAGGAACGAGACCTTTCGAGGAAGACAGACTTATATAAGTGAAATTACTCAAAATTTTGCGTGACTTAGCTTTTCGTGGCCACGTAGATGGCACTACACGGCGGCGGATCGACATCGCCTTCTCCTCTCGAGCCCTCCCCATGGAAAAGTCGATGCGTCGGCTTCAAAGCCAGATTCCACAGCTTGCGCCTCCTACCTGGCGCGCCAAAGATGTCGGTGGAAACGACACCTATGGGATCACGGGGAATCCCTTCTATGGTTGGCAGGCGCAGGGCTGTGGAAAGAGCGGGTTTAGAAGATCAACGTGGGGGTTTATCCAGGTTCGGGCCGCGAGTGACGCGTAATACCCTACTCCTGCTGGTTTGTGTTTATCTGGTGTTCTTGGACTAGCTACAAAGCGTGCAGGGTCCAAAAAGTCTGAATCCTCTCTCAGTACGCCGCGGGCCTCCTTTATAGTCAAAGGGGCTACCATAGTGGCACACAGGAGGTCGAAAGTTGTACAGTGTACAAGCTTATCGCCTGACATCACAGGACAAAACGCATTAAATGCGCTACTTAGGTGTCCTCTTGCTTTATCGGAGACGGCAACGAAACACGTCCTGTCCGTCGCTGCTTTGCATTGCTCCGACATGCGTCCAGGCCAACGAGGCATGTAGCACCATGTAGGCTGGCAGGCTGCTGAGCTGGTGTGGTGGCAGGGTCTTCACGTAGATCTGCATGCTACCATGCAGGTGCTTGACTAGTTGGCTTAGGAGCCACGTACTGCCACGTGGGTACTTGCTTAGATGGTGGGTTGGCCGCCGAGCTAGGGCGGTGACGGGGCGGCAAGGCCTTGCCGCGGTCTAGCTGATATTCCTGGCAAGGGTCTTGCCGGGGCCTTGCGGGCGCCCTTGGCAAGAGTCTTGCCGGGGCCTCGTGGGTATCTTCGGCAGGAGCCTTGCCGGGGCCTCGTGGGCATCCTCGGCAAGGAGCCTCGATGTTGTCTTGTTTTCTGGTTCCTATCTTGGCCTTGCAGGCCCTTCGTCTTCAAAAAGATCTGCATGACACCATGCAGGCGCCTCCTGAGCCTTGGTTCCAATGTCGTTGATGGTGTTGGAACCCTTAGGCTCAAGGGTGGCGGCCTCGCTGGTGTTGAGCAAGTTGCCCTGGCAAGGCTCTTGCCGGGGCTACGTCAGCTACCCCGGCAAGGCTCTTGCCGAGTAAAGCCCATCTTGTCCCTTTGCTCCTTACGCCTCTGGCTTGGCGTTGCTATGGTGGTCTTGTACTTTTGATTCCTTCCTCTGCCCTGCTGAGTGTGGCCGTAGGCGCGGCTCTAACTGACCGTGCACAAGTAAAGGGGTACAAAGAGGGCCCCTACTTTTGTACACCGACACATACGTCAATCGTAGCGGGACCATCGGTGATACACAGCAGATCGCAAACGATTTGCAGCGCTACTACGTGTGCGTAGGGTCTCCGGAACCATTTGTGATATCGCGTTATCGCACACGAGAACTGGGAGTGAACCGTGACCAATGCAAAATACAATCCCAGTCGTAATTTTTTCAGGAAACGTGTGGGATCCCAAACGAAAAGCACACGTCACTCTTGCGGCAACCGTTTGTGATAGAACATTATCGCATACGTTAACTGTTGGCAAATGTGTGCGATGGAGTCTAGCATGGTAGATGGGTTACGCAGAAAACTCGTGTGTGATGGGGCGCAAATCGCACACAGTTCATATGTTGGCCCGTGTGCCTTACATACTATTTCCCAAACGGTTCGTTACGACAGACCGTATGTTTTCACTGTGTCATTAGAAATTCTTAATCACCGATACCACACGTGCCAAAGAATTTAGTGTGTGCTGCATCACACACGATTACATTTTGGAAGGCCTCTGGATCACTGCTCCATATCCCCGACGGTTTCTGGGTCGTGTGGGAAGGACACCCCATCGCACACACTCACTTGGCGACGGTTCCGAATGCCGTTGCGGAAAGGGGTTAAAAACCGTTTGTTTAGAACCGGCGCGCACCAGTGTCGGCATGGATCAAGACTGGGATTTGTCACTCCGTATGACGGAGAGGTATCTCAGGGCCCACTCGGTAATACAACATCATAGTAAGCTTGCAAGTAATGTGACTAATGGGCTAGCCACGGGATCTCGTATTAAAGAACGAGTAAAGAGACTTGCTGGTAATGAGATTGAACAAGGTATGGGGATGCCGACGATCAAAGCTCGGGCAAGTAACATATCGATAGACGAAGGGAACTGCATACGGGATTAGCTGAATCCTTAACATCGCGGTTCGACCGATAAGTTCTTCGTAGAATATGTAGGAACAAATATGGGCATCCAGGTCCCGCTATTGGTTATTAACCGTAGAGGTGTATCTGTCATGTCTGCATAGTTCTTGAACCCGCAGGGTCTACACACTTAACGTTTGGTGACGATATAAGTATAGTTGAGTCATTATGGTGGTTACCGAAGGTTGTTCGGAGTCCCGGATGAGATCCCGAAAGCGACAAGGAACTCCAGAATGGTTCGTAGGTGAAGATTGATATATTGGACGAAGGGTATTAGAGTCGGGAAGTGTTCCGGGGGTACGGGGTGACGACAAGCATGACCAAAAGGGGTTTCGGGGGGTCCCAACAAGTGTTGCGGGGGCCCATGGGCCAAGGGGAGGGGGCAAACAAGCCCACTAAGGGGTTGTGCGGCCCCCTCACCCCATCCCATGTTGCCAGAGGAGGTGGGGGTGCCCCCTTAGGGTTCCCAACCCTTTGGCTTGGGGGCCAAGTCTCCTAAGAAGGAAAACCCATCTAGGGTTTCCCTCTTGTGGCCGCCGGCCCTACATGGGATCCCCTAGGGGCGCCCCCCTCTCCCACTTCCCCCTATATATAGAGAGGTAGAGAGAGGGCAGCCGTACCCTCATACGCCACGGTGCTGCCCCTCCTCTCTCTCGTAGCCTTGTTCCTCTCCGTAGCGCTTAGCGAAGCTCTGCTAAGATTCCGCCACCACCACCGCCACCATGCCGTCGTGCTGCCGGAGGACTCGGGCTACCACTTCACCATCGCTCGCTAGATCGCGGAGGTGAAGGCATCATCAAGCCGTACGTGTGTTGAACGTGGAGGTGCCGTCCATTCGGCACTTGGATCGGGAGTTCGCGGGACAGATCGTGATTGGATCGCAAAGACGTTCGCGGGATAGATCGGGATTGGATCGCGAAGACATTCGACTACATCAACTGCGTTTCTTAACGCTTTCCCTTAGTGATCTACAAGGGTATGTAGATCCAATCTCTCCTCTCATAGAGTGTAGAAATTTTTTTGTTTCACATGCAACGTTCCCCAACAATGACTTCAATCGCATGCAGTTTTTTTACTAGTGGAAAGGATCCCAATTATTTTCACCTTGGGGTATGCAAAAATATGTCCACATGTTTAGAGATAGAGGTGTCGATAAAAGAAAATACGTACATGAGGGCATCATGATCATCTTTAGAACAACAACATATATTGTCATATAATTTCTTATGCCAAAGTAACAATTTGTTCACAAGGTAAAGTATGAATAAAAAACTTCATTGAAAACTAACAAACTATGATCTTAGTCATTAAAGCAATTGCAATTTATCATAACAATGGAAAGAGTCAATATAAGAGCTTTTCAGCAAGTCCACATACTCAACTGTCATTTAATCTTTCACAATTGCTAACACTCACGCGATACTTATGAGTTAAAAGCTTCAATCGGACACAGAGAAAGATAGGGACTTATAGTTTCGCCTCCCAACCTCTTACCTCAAGGGTAATGTCAACGATAATACTTTATGATAACCTATATCTGGATCTTTCTCCAACACATAGTGCTTGCCAAAAAGAAAAGGTGTAAAAAGGAAAGGTGAAGATCACCATGACTCTTGTATAAGGGTGGAAGCTGAAAGTAAAAGATAGGCCCTTCGCAGAGGGAAACAGAGGTTGTCATGCGCTTTTATAGCTGGATGCACCAAATCTTAATGCAAAAGAACATCACTTTATATTGCCGCTTGTGATAAAGAACTTTATTATGCAGTATGTCGCTTTTATTTCTTCCATATCACAAGTTCGTATAAAGCTTATTTTCTTCACACTAATAGATCATACATATTTAGAGAGCAATTTTTATTGCTTGCACTGATGAAAACTTACTTGAAGGATCTTACTCAATCCATAAGTAGGTATGGTGGACTCTCATGGCAAAACTGGTTTAAGGGATGTTTGGAAGCACAAGTAGTATCTCTACTTGGTGCAAAGGATTTGGCTAGCATAAGAGAGAAAAACAAGCTCAACATGTTGGAGGATCCATGACAATATAACTTCTATTCGGATATAGGAAAACATAACCCATTATGTTGTCTTCCTTGTCCAACCTCAAAAACTTTTTAGCATGTCATATTTTAATGAGTGCTCACAATTACAGAAGATGTCCAAGATGGTATATTTATATGTGAAGCCTCTCTTTCTTTATTACTTCCTATTAATTGCAACAATGACCAAAACTATGTTTATCAACTCTCAACAACTATTATTCATCATACGCTTTATATGTGAAGTCATCACTCTTCGTAAGATCATTATATGATATTTTTATTTATTTTTATATTCTTTTATTATTTTATTCCCTCAAGATCATAGCAAGAAAGCAAAGCCCTCAACTCAAAACTACATTTTACTATATATAACTCAAGGACTCGGTTACATAGATAGATCTCAAGATAAAACTCAAAGCTAGATCATACTAAAAAATTTATTCTACTAGATCAAGATATAACCAAAAGGATCGAACTAAGAAAAACGGTAAAGGTAAAGATGTGATGGTGATACGATACTGGGGCACCTCCCCCAAGCTTGGTAGTTGCCAAGGGGAGTGCCCATACCCATGTATTTATGTATCTTTCTTCGGAGGTGGTGATGTGATATTCTTGGCAATGATGCCCCTTAGGATGCGATTCTCCCCCTCGAGCTTATTATTTTGTTGCTTAAGATCCATTATTTCCTTGCAAAGTTTACCCGTGACAGCTACAGCTCCAATCACCCATGGATGTTTCATAGCTGCGGGGGAAAAAGCAACACTCTTTTTCATATTTTCATAAGAGAGAAATCTACCATTGGGAGGGATGACCGAATTTGGTATCGCTGAGCTCTAAAGTTCCTCCAGTATGAATCCAGGTTGAAGATGATCGGTAACTTCTTGATCCTCCTCCATGGCATCCACCCTTTTCAAGTCAGCCTCCATCTCTTCCTACGTTTATTGCCCGAAGTGGTCAGCTTCACTGTTTGCTCTTGGGCCCGGTGCTGGATGAGAGTCATGACTCTCCCCGACCGACTCTTGTGAAGACATCTTGCTCTAAATCTGCTGCAAAATCAACTCAAAACGAAAACAGGAGATATTGCCATGGTACGATGGTCAAAACCTTCGGGAGATTATATAATAAATTTTTACCGAACAAAAGAAGTACTGTGCAAGAAAACAGAGTCCAGAGGTCACACGAGGTGGTGGCAAGGTACAGAGGCGCGCCCAGGGGGGGGTAGGGCGCGCCCTCCTACCTTGCCGCTTCCTCGTGCACTCTTCAAGTATAGGGGATTATCATGGAGGCAGGCTGAATAATACTTTAGTTATTATCATATTTCCTAGTTCCTGATTACAGAAGCATCCTTTTGATCTGATTCTTTTTGCACAAGATTGGTACACAAATTGCCCAGGTTGCCCTAATTTTTCAGAATTTTTGGAGTTACAAAAGTATTCGAGAGTTATATATTGCTACAGACTGTTCTGGTTTTGATAGATTCTATTTTCTATGTGTTGTTAGCTTATTTTTATGAATCTATGGGTTGTATCGGGGGGTATGAACAATGGAAAAGTTGGAATAAAGTAGATATTACACCAGTATAAATAAAGAATGATTTCACAACAGTACCAAAAGTGGTGATTTATTTTCTTATACTAACGGATCTTATGAGATTTTCTGTTGAGTTTTGTGTTGTGAAGTTTTCAAGTTTTGGGTAAAGATTTGATGGACCATGGAATAAGCAGTGGCAATAGCCTAAGCTTGGGGATGCCCAAGGCACACCAAGGTAATATTAAGGACAACCCAGAGCCTAAGCTTGGGGATGCCCCGGATGGCCTCCCCTCTTTTGTCTTTGTCTATCAGTAAATTTACCACATGATATGTGTTTTGCTTGGAGCGTCTTGTATGATATGAGTGTTTACTTTTTCCTTTTCCACAATCATATTTGCTGCACACACCTTTTGAGAGGGATACACATGAATCGTGATTTATTAGAATACTCTATGTGCTTCACTTATATCTTTTGAGCTAAGCAATTTTGCTCTAGTGCTTCACTTATATCTTTTTAGAGCATGGTGGTGGTTTTATTTTATAAAATTATTGAACTCTCATGCTTCACTTATATTATTTTGAGAGTCTCTCTAAACAGCGTGGTAATTTGTTTTAGTTATGAATTTAGTCCTAATATTATAGTCATCAAAGAGGGATATAATAAAAACTTTCATAGAAAGTGCATTGAATACTATGAGAAGTTTGATTCCTTATGATTGTTTTGAGATATAAAGATGGTGGTATTAGATTCATGCTAGTGAGTAATTTTGGATTGGAGAAATACTTGTGTTAAGGTTTTTTATTCCCGTAGCATGCATGTATGGTGAACCTTTATGTAACGAAGTTGGAGCATGATTTATTTATTGATTGTCTTCCTTATGAGTGGAGGTCGGGGACGAGTGATGGTTTTTTCCTACCAATCTATCTCCCTAGGAGCATGCGCATAGTACTTTGTTTTGATGACTAATTGATTTTTGCAATAAGTATGTGAGTTCTTTATGACTAATGTTGAGTCCATGGATTATGCGCAATCTCACCCTTCCACCATCGCTAGCCTCTCTAGTACCGCGCAACTTTCGCCGGTGCCATACACCCACCTATTACCTTCCTCAAAACAGCCACCATACCTACCTATTATGACATTTCCATAGCCATTCCGAGATATAGTGCCATGCAACTTCCCCCGTTCCGTTTATTATGACACATACCATCATTGTTATATTGCTTTGCATGATCATGTAGTTGACATCATATTTGTGGCAAAGCCACCTTTCATAATTGTTTTCATACATGTCACTCTTGAGTCATTGCACATCCCGGTACACAGCCAGAGGCATTCATATAGAGTCATATTTTGTTATAAGTATCGAGTTGTAAGTAAATAAAAGTGTGATGATCTTCATTATTAGAGCATTGGCCCATGTGAGGAGGAAAAAAAGAGTACAAAGAAGCCAACAAAAAAGGAGGCCAAAGAAGCCAAAAAAATGAGGGAAAAGAGAGAAGGAGCAATGTTACTATCCTTTTTCCACACTTGTGCTTCAAAGTAGCACCATGATCTTCATGATAGAGAGTCTCCTATGTTGTCACTTTCATATACTAGTGGGAATTTTTCATTATTGAACTTGGCTTGTATATTCCAACGATGGGCTTCCTCAAATTTCCCTAGGTCTTCGTGAGCAAGCAAGTTGGATGCACAGCCACTTAGTTTTCTTTTGAGCTTTCATAAACTTATAGCTCTAGTGCATCCGTTGCATGGCAATCCCTACTCACTCACATTGATATCTATTGATGGGCATCTCCATAGCCCGTTGATATGCCTAGTTGATGTGAGACTATCTCCTTCTTTCTTGCATTCTCCACAACCACCATATTCCATTCCACCTATAGTGCTATGTCCATGGCTCACACTCATGTATTGCATGAAAGTTGAAAAGGTTTGAGAACATCAAAAGTATGAAACAATTGCTTGGCTTATCATTGGGGTTGTGCATGATTTGAATATTTTATGTGATGAAGATGGAGCATAGCCAGACTATATGATTTTGTACGGATAACTTTCTTTGGCCATGTTATTTTGAGAAGAGATAACTGCCTTGTTTGTATGCTTGAAGCATTACTGTTTTTATGCCAATATTAAACTTTTGTTTTGAATCTTATGGATCTGAACATCCATGCCACAATAAAGAAAATTACGTGGATAAATATGTTAGGTAGCATTTCACATCAAAAATTATGTTTTTTATCATTTACCTACTCGAGGACGAGCAGGAATTAAGCTTGGGGATGCTTGATACGTCTCCAACTTATCTACAATTTTTGATTGTTCCATGCTATTATATTATCTGTTTTGGATGTTTTATATGCATTAATATGCTACTTTATATTATTTTTGGGACTAACTTATTAACCTAGAGCCCAGTGTCAGTTTATGTTTTTTCCTTATTTTTGAGCATCGCAGAAAAGGAATACCAAACGGAGTCCAAACGAAATAAAACTTTCGGGATGATTTTTCTTGTACTAGAAGACACCCAGGAGACTTGGAGTTCAAGTCAGAAGAGCCACGAGGCAGCGTGTGACGCCCGGGTAATCAAGCTACAGTAAACCTTTGCTAATGATGCCATGTCACCTCGGTTACTGTTGCTAATCTCGTGTTAGTTTGAAACCGATTATAATTCAAAATTCAAAATCAAGCAAACAATAAAAGTTTTCAAATATTAAAACTAAAGTGTTCAATAAATAGTAGATAAATCAGAGGCAATGATAAAATTGTAAACAACATTATTGAAATTTGATAAGTGCCTTAAACAACCTCAAACAGTGGCTGAAAACATTATTTAATGACCTTTTGATTAATACAAAAGAAATATGAAATGATATTTACCCCAAACTAGTTTTTGGTGGTAGGATATATTGTGCTGTGATTTGAGGGCCAGCTCTTATATTTTACTAAAACTAAAATGGGATGAAACAAGAAATAAAAGCAATAAAAGAAAAATAAGAAAAAGGAAAATAATAATATAATAAAAACAACAACAAAGGCCCCTCCCCCCACTGGGCCTCTTGGCCCATTCGGCTCAACCAACTAGGCAAGAGCCCAGCCCGCCACCCCGCACTCCCATTACCCCCCGAAACCCTAGCCGGTTCCCCACGTCGCCCCACTCGCCCCCCACTCTCTCCACGCCTCTCCTCTCTTTCCCCCGATCCAAATCGGATCGGGGCTTGGGGGCTCGACCCCCCGCTGCCGTCGCGCCATGGCGCCTCCGCCCTCGTCGCCGAACCCCGACGCCGCCTAGTTCTGCCCCACCGTCGCTAGCGCCCGCCTCCTCAACCCTCCTCCCCGTCGGACCACCCCGCTCTTGCCGCCTCGACACCGTCGCACGCCTCGCTCCTCCCTCGTCTGCATCGGGTGGCAGCCGCGCTCGACTCACCGCCGACGCAGATGTCAAGGCCACCCGTTGTTCTTGTCGGCGCCACGGCCTGGCCGTCGCAGATCGACCTCGCCGTGGCCTCCTCGACCTCCTCTTCGAGCACCGCTGCCCAACCCCCGCAACCCCTTGTGAGCCCCTCCTTCTCTCTCGCCTCGCCGGCCGCCGCCATGCTCACTTACCGCCCCGCGCCGTGGCTGCCCCTCCTCCTCCTATGGTCACCGCCAGGCCCCATTCGCCTTGCTCACCCAAGCTGATGCGCCTGCTGCCGCACCCGCCGCCCCGGCCAGTGGTTTTGACATCTGCCGCCCCGGCGGTTGGCCTCATTAAGCTTATGGCCGACCCCTCTCTCCGATCTGGCGAAGGCCAGACGGTCAAGCGCCACTGTCGCCACGCCTGCTTGGCCCCTAGGGCCAATGACATGGGGCCCCACGCCCCCTGAGAACGATTAAAAATAAAAATAAATAAATAATTAAAGAAATAATTAACTTAATTAATTTTGAGTAATTAAATTAAACAACTAATTAAGCTAATTACACATTAGTTACCTAATTAACCTGGTCTGTTAATTAGTTAATTAAATAGTCAATGACAGTGGGGCCCACCCCCTAACTAATACTATTAGGTTAATTAAATTGTTTAATTAAAATGTGTCATCGACGACTGGGACCCATCGTCAGTTGACCGACCAACCCTGTTGACTGTCAGGCATCGAGATGACATCATGCCGATGTCATTAATCTATTTTTCGAATTAATTTAAATAATTAATTAAATTCCAGAAATTAATAAAATCTTTAGAAAATCATATCTTTTAATCTGTAACTCGGATTAAAATATTTTCAACATGAAAGTTGCTCAGAACGGCGAGACGAATCCAGTTACACCCTCCGTTCGTCCGCCACACACTCCTAGCATTGCGAACATGGAACTTTTCCCCTCCGGTTCGTCTGTCCGAAAATGCTAAACCTGGGGAAACATTTTCGGATATTATCCCCCTTCGCCGATAACATGTAGCACCGCGTTAGAACACATCTAGCTCTGCCTGTTGTCCTGTTATGCTCTTGCTTGCAATGTATTTACTGTTTCTTCCCCCCTTTTCTCTCCGGTAGACCCCGAGACTGCCGCTGATGCCGCTGTGATCACCTACGTCACCGATGACCCTCTCTCTTGCCAGAGCAACCAGGCAAGCCCCCCCCTTGATCACCAGATATCGCCTATTCTACTCTATACTGCTTGCATTAGAGTAGTGTAGCATGTTATGCTTTCCGTTATACCTATCCGGATGCATAGCCCGTCCTTGTTACTATCATTGTTACCTTTTACCGCAATCCTATATGCTTAGTATAGGATGCTAGTATTTTCATCTGTGGCCCTACATTCTTGTCCGTCTGCTGTGCTATATTATCGGGCCGTGATCACTCGGGAGGTGATCACGGGTATATACTATATACTTATACATGATACATGTGGAGACTAAAGTCGGTCGGCCGGTGGAGCACCCGAGTGGATCTTTGTGGCGGAGCGACAGGCAGGTTGAGACCGCCTAGGAGAGAGGTGGGCTGGCCCTGCTCGGCGCTCATGGATACTTAACACGCTTAACGACATCTTGGTATTTGATCCGAGTTGGCTACGGGCCTATACGCACTAACCAACCACGTGGGAAAGATATGGGCACTCGGCGTCGTGGTATCACCAAGCACTTCGTGACATCGCCGATCGAGCGGTGCGCGCCGAATTGACTGAACGCCACTAGGCTAGGTCTGCTTCGGCCGCCCTACAACGCAAGTGTGTGTTCAGGATGATGGGCCTAGAACCCAGGCGCCTAGGTTTAGATCGGCGGTTGACCTCTCTGTTGAGCCTAGGTGGGGCTGCGACGTGTTGATCTTCCGCGCGGGCATGACCTGTGAAAGTGTGTCCGCCAAATGGGATCAAGCGTGTTGGGTTATGTGGTGCACCCTGCAGGAAGTTAATCTATTCGAATAGCCGTGATCTTCAGTAACAAGACGACTTGGAGTTGTACCTTGACCTTATGACAACTAGAACCGGATACTTAATAAAACACACCCTTCCAAGTGCCAGATACAACCCGGTGGGTCACTCTCTCTCCCCTCCTTCTCCTCTGCCTCGCTCCGGCCGCCGCTCGTGCTCACCTACCGTCCTGCGCCGTGGCCGTCCCCTCCTCCTCCTATGGTCACCGCCGTGCCCCATTCGCCCTTGCTCACCTGCTGATCGCGCCTGCTGCCTTCACCCTCGGCGCCGCCCGCCAGTGGGTTTGACATCTGCCGCCTCCGCGGGTTGGCCTCGTTCGCCTATGGCCGACCCCCTCTCTGTCGATCTGGCGAAGGCCAGACGGGTCAAGGCGCCAGCGCCTGTCGCCATGCCCGTTTGGCCCCTAGGGCCAATGACATGGGGCCCCACGCCCCCTGAGAACGATTAAAAAAATAAATAATTAATTAATTAAAGAAATAATTAACTTAATTAATTTTGAGTAATTAAATTAAACAACTAATTAAGCTAATTACACATTAGTTACCTAATTAACCTGGTCTGTTAATTAGTTAATTAAGTAGTCAATGACAATGGGGCCCACCCCCTAATTTATACTAATTAGGTTAATTAAATTGTTTAATTAAATGTGTCATCGACTAGTGGGACCCATCGTCAGTTGACCACCAACCCAGTTGATCGCTGGATCGACATGACATCATGCCGATGTCATTAATCTATTTTTCGAATTAATTTAAATAATTAATTAAATTCCAGAAATTAATAAAATCTTTAGAAAATCATATCTTTTAATCCGTAACTCGGATTAAAATATTTTCAACATGAAAGTTGCTCAGAACGGCGAGACAAATCCAGTTACACCCTCCGTTCGTCCGCCACACACTCCTAGCATTGCGAACATGGAACTTTTCCCCTCCGGTTCGTCTGTCCGAAAATGCTAAACCTGGGGAAACATTTCCGGATATTATCCCCCTTCGCCGATAACGTGTAGCACCGCGTTAGAACACATCTAGCTCTGCCTGTTGTCCTGTTATGCTCTTGCTTGCAATGTATTTACTGTTTCTTCCCCTTTTCTCTCCAGAGACCCGAGATCGCCACGATGTCATTGTGATCACCTACGCCACCGATGACCCTCTCTCTGCCGAGCAACCAGCTAAGCCCCCTTGATCACCAGATATCGCCTATTCTACTCTATACCGCTTGCATTAGAGTAGTGTAGCATGTTATGCTTTCCGTTATACCTATCCGGATGCATAGCTTTGTCCTTGTTACTATCAAGGTTACCTTTACCGCAATCCTATATGCTTAGTATAGGATGCTAGTATTTTCATCTGTGGCCCTACATTCTTGTCCGTCTGCTGTGCTATATTATCGGGCCGTGATCACTCGGGAGGTGATCACGGGTATATACTATATAATTATACATGATACATGTGGAGACTAAAGTCGGTCTGGTGGAGCACCATGAGTGGATCTTTGTGGCGGAGCGACAGGCAGGTTGAGACCGCCTAGGAGAGAGGTGGGCTGGCCTGCTCGGCGTTCGCGGATACTTAACACGCTTAACGAGATCTTGGTATTTGATCCGAGTTGGCTACGGGCCTATACGCACTAACCAACTACGTGGGAAAGATATGGGCACTCGGCGCCGTGGTATCACCGGCACTTCGTGACGTCGGCGATCGAGCGGCGCTGCCAATTGGACCGGAACACCACTAGGCTAGGTCTGCTTTCGGCCGCCTCGCAACGCGTCTGTGTGTTTCAGGTGATGGGCCCAGACTGGGCGCCTAGGTTTAGACCGGCGTCGACCTCTGTGTTGAGCCTAGGTGGGGCTGCGACGTGTTGATCTTCGCGGCGGGCATGACCCAGAAAGTGTGTCGTGCCAAATGGGATCAAGCGTGTTGGGTTATGTGGTGCACCCTGCAGGGAAGTTAATCTATTCGAATAGCCGTGATCTTCGGTAACAGGACGACTTGAAGTTGTACCTTGACCTTATGACAACTAGAACCGGATACTTAATAAAACACACCCTTCCAAGTGCCGATACAACCCGGTGGTCGCTCTCTCTCGTGGTTACGAGGAGGGATCGCGGTAGGATTATTGCTATGTGATGTTACTTGGAGGACTTCAACCTACCCTCTTCTACCTGCTTGCAAGACGAAGGTGACCGAAGCGTAGTCTTCGATAAGACTAGCTATCCCCTCTTATTCGGCATTCTGCAGCTTCACCCCATCGATATGGCCCTTTACACATATATCCATGCATATGTAGTGTAGCTCCTTGCTTGCAGTACTTTGGATGAGTACTCACGGTTGCCTTGTTCCCCTTTTCCCTTTTCTATACCCTGTTGTCGCGACTCGCACGATGGAGCCCAGAGCGACGCCACCGCCGATGACGACTACTACCCCGGAGGTGCCTACTACTACGTGTTGCCTGCTGACGACGACCAAGAGTAGTTTAGGAGGATCCCAGGCAGGAGGCCTGCGCCTCTTTCGATCTGTATCCCAGTTTGTGCTAGCCATCTTATGGCATCTTGTTTAACTTATGTCCGTACTCAGATATTGTTGCTTCACTGACTCGCCTATGATCGAGCACTTGTATTCGAGCCCTCGAGGCCCCTGGCTTGTATTATGATGCTTGTATGACTTATTTATGTTTTAGAGTTGTGTTGTGATATCTTCCCGTGAGTCCCTGATCTTGATCGTACACATTTGCGTGCATGATTAGTGTATGATTGAATCGGGGGCGTCACACGGCGACAAGGGTGGAGGGCGCGCCCTAGTGGGGGGGGGGGCTTCCTTGTGGGCCCCTTGTGACCCCCTGACCTAGTTCTTCCTCCTATATATTCACATATATTCCCAAACCACCAGAGGCATCCATGAAAACACTTTTCCACTGCCGCAACCTTCTCTTCCCGTGAGATCCCATCTTGGGGCCTTTTCCGGCGTCCTGCTAGAGGGCGATTCGATCACAGAGGGCATCTACATCAACTCTATTGCCCTTCCGATGAAGCGTGAGTAGTTTACCACAGACCTACGGGTCCATAGCTAGTAGCTAGATGGCTTCTTCTCTCTCTTTTATTCTCAATACCATGTTCTCCTTATTCTTCTTGGAGATCTATCCGATGTAATACTTTTTTGCGGTGTGTTTGTCGAGAACCGATGAATTATGGATTTATGAGCAGCTTATATATAAATATTATTTGAATCTTCTCTGAATTCTTATATGCATGATTTGTTATCTTTGTATTTCTCTTCGAATTATCGGTTTGGTTTGGCCAACTAGATTGGTTTTTCTTGCAATGGGAGAGGTGTTGAGCTTTCGGTTCAATCTTATGTGATTTCACCCAGTGACAAAGAAGGGGTAGCAAGACACGTATTGAATTGTTGCCATCGAGGATAAAAATATGGGGTTTACATCATATTGTATGAGTTTATTCCTCTTCATCATGTCATCTTACTTAAGGCGTTACTCTGTTCTTTATGAACTTAATACTCTAGATGCATGCTGGATAGCGGTCGATGTGTGGAGTAATAGTAGTAGATGCAGGCAGGAGTCGGTCTACCTAACACGGATGTGATGCCTATATTGCATAATCATTGCCTTGGATATCGTCATAACTTTGCGCTTTTCTATCAATTGCTCGACAGTAATTTTTTCACCCACTGTATTATTTGCCTTCAAGAGAGAAGCCTCTAGTGAAACCTATGGCCCCCGGGTCTATTTTCCATCATATTAGTTTCCAATCTACTATTTTGCAATATTTTATTTTCAGATCTGTAAACAAAAAAACCCAAAAATATTCACCCTTTTTCCTCTCCCCCACTTCTAAAACGATCTTTGAAAAGATTTGCCTTTTTATTCGCCCTTCTTTTGTTCGTCTTTTTCGTTTGCTTTTTGTTTGCTCGTGTGTTAGATTGCTTGTTTTGTCACGATGGCTTAAGACAATACCAAATTGTATGACTTTTCCAATACAAATAATAATGATTTTATTAGTACTCCGATTGCTCACACCACTAGTTCGGAATCTTATGAAATTAATGACGCTTTGCTGAATCTTGTTACGAAAGATCAATTTCCCGGCCTTCCTAGTGAAGATGTCGCATCCCATCTGAATAATTTTGTTGAGTTGTGTGATATGAAAAATAAGAAAGATGTGGATAATGCTATTGTTAAATTGAAGCTATTTCTATTCTAACTTCGAGATCGTGCTAAAACTTAGTTTTCATCTTTGCCTAAAAATAGTATTGATTCATGGAATAAGTGTAAAGATGCTTTTATTTCCAAGTATTTTCCTCCCGGTATGATCATCTCCCTCAGGAACGATATTATGAATTTTAAGCAACTTGATCATGAACATGTTGCACAATCTTGGGAAAGGATGAAATTGATGATATGAAATTGCCCTACTCATGGTTTAAATTTGTGGATGATCATACAGAGTTTTTATGTCAGATTGAATTTTGCTTCTAGAAATCTTTTAGATTAGGCCGCGGGAGGTACTTTTATGGAATTACTTTAGGAGAAGCTACTAAACTCCTAGATAATATTATGGTTAATTATTCTCAATGGCACACCGAAAGATCTTCCACTAGTAAAAAAGTGCATGCGATTGAAGAGATTAATGTTTTGAGTGGAAAGATGGATGAGCTTATGAAATTATTTGCTAGCAAGTGTGCTTCTATTGATCCTAATGATATGCCTTTGTCTACTTTGAGAATAATAATGAATCTATGGATGTGAATTTTGTTGGTAGGGACAATTTTGGTAATAACCCGTATAGAGGTAATTTTAATCCCACGTCGTTTCCTAGTAATTCCTCTAATAATTATGGTAATTCCTAAAAAAAATCTTATGGAAATTATAATAAGATGCCCTCTGATTTTGAGAATAATGTTAAAGAATTTATGAGTTCGCAAAAGAATTTCAATGCTTTGGTTGAAGAAAAATTGCTTAAGATTGATGATTTGGCTAGGAACGTGGATAGAATTCTCTTGATGTTGATTCTTTGAAAATTAGATCTATTCCACCCAAGCATGATATCAATCAATCTCTAAAGGCTATGGGAATCTCCATTGATGAGTGCAAAGAAAGAACCGCTAAGATGCGTGCTAAGCAAGATTGGTTTGTAAAAGCATGAGTTTTTGTGAAAATAATGATGAAGATATTAAAGTGATTGATGTGACTCCTATTGAATCTTTGTTTTGCAATGTAAATCTTGATAAAGATGGGGCTGGAGATGAGTCAACTTTAGTTAAGAGGCGCCCCAATGATTCGGAGCTTATAGATCTAGATGCAAAAATTGATAAAAGTGGGATTGGAGAGGTCAAAACTTTGAGTAGCGATGAACCCACTCTTTTGGATTCCAAGGAATTTAATTATGATAATTGTTCTTTAATAGATTGTATTTCCTTGATGCAATCCATGTTGAACTCTCCTCATGTTTATAGTCCAAATAAAGCTTTTACTAAAAATATCGTTGATGCTACGATGAAATCTTTTGAAGAAAAGCTTGAATTGGAAGTTTCTATACCTAGGAAACTTTATGATGAGTGGGAAGCTACTATTAAGATTAAGATTAAAGATTATCAGTGCCATGCTTTGTGTGATTTGGGTGCTAGCGTTTCCATGATTCCAAAAACTTTATGTGATGTGTTAGGTTTTCATGAATTTGATGATTGTTCTTTAAATTTGCATCTTGCAGATTCCACTATTAAGAAACCTGTGGGAAGAATTAATGATGTTCTTATTGTTGCAAATAGTAATTATGTGCCTATAGATTTCATTGTTTTTTATATAGATTGCAATCCTACATGTCCTATTATTCTTGGTAGAGCTTTGCTTAGAACGATTGGTGCAATTATTGATATGAAAGAAGGAAACGTTAGATTTCAATTGCCGTTAAGGAAGGGCATGGAACACTTTCATAGAAAGAAAATTAAGTTGCCATATGAATCTATTATGAGAGCTACTTATGGATTGCATACGTGTAACATCCCAATTTTTAATTTGGATGTTATACATAGGACATCTTATGCATATCATATTTTATCTGCATTTTTTGTTGTGATCCTAGAAATCTTAAGCAACTCAAGGACCCAAGGAGAGAGTTGGAGATTTCATAAATTTTCATATTTGAATTTTCTCAAATATGAAAAGAGGATCAATTTGGTTTTAATATTTTCTCTACTAATATTTCTATATTAAAATAAAAGAGAGAAGATAATATGAGTTCTTCAACAAGAGAGGAATATTGAGGAAGAATTTTAAAATCAAATATATGTTTTATTTGGATTTTATTGCCATTTTATTTGAATTAGAAAAAAATGCATTTTTTAAAATTGCATCTTAGGCCAGAAAAATGTTCACTTTGTTCTAAATATTTTATTTATACGGTGAAAATTATTTTTGGCATTTTTTAGAATTTTTTATTTTTTTAGGATTTTTCTTCATGGATTTTTGAAAAAAAGTTTCACCGATCGGGCCAAAGGCTCACCGAGCCGGGCCGAAGCCCACAACGCCGCCGCCTTTCTTCCCCGCCATCGTGCGCCGCACGGACTCGCCCAGCGCCGGCCCCTCACGCAAGCCGCCCCCTCCCTGACCCCTTTAAATAGGGTCGAGGCCTCGCCGCCTCTCCCCACCCCGAGCCGCGCCACCGCCCCATCATTGCCGTTGCTCGCTTGCCCCAAAGACCGCCTTCTTTGCCGACGCCGCCGCTGCTTACAGTGCCGCCCACACGCATGCTTCACCGGATTCCGCCGCCGAATTCACTGGTTTTCGTCGTGAACCGGTAAGAAACCACCGCCGGATTTTTTTCGATTTCCGATCTAGATCGGTTTTATTTTAGGGTTAGGGTTTTCTTGGTTTTTCTCGGTTTTTTTCAATCGGATCTATTTAGTGAACATTCACCCGAACGTCTCTGTCCGCGAAAGTTTTCGTTCGTTTGTCTCTGTTAGCGAACGTTCGTTCGTTAGCGTTTTTATTTTATTTTTGGCCAGGGACCTATCCACGATTATTTTTATCGCCGATTAGCCCCTGATCTTCAAACCCTCGCAACTGTTTAACCATTCGTCTAAATCCA
This sequence comes from Aegilops longissima, assembly GCA_021605205.1. Classification (NCBI taxonomy): domain Eukaryota; kingdom Viridiplantae; phylum Streptophyta; class Magnoliopsida; order Poales; family Poaceae; genus Aegilops; species Aegilops longissima. The sequence continues at coordinate 355,545,936 of CM038677.1, read as the reverse complement.
GTGAAACTAACGCCAAAATCTTCGCCTCGAACCCCTCTTTCCAGTTAATCAACTTGAACATGGTTTTGACAAATTAAAATTTGGTTTCAAGCAGATTTGAATTCGAACTTCTTTTGATCATAGTTTGAGTTTCGTAGCTCCGATTCGATTGATTCTTTTTTCAAATCAAAGCTCTTCAGTTGAACTTTCAGTTTGGATCTTTTATTTGAGTTTTACCCTTGCATCTATGCCTGGTTGCTTATGTATGCTATTGTTTGATTGCGATAGAATTTCCGGAGTGCGAAGCGTGCTACTACGAGTCACTAGGGTTTTCAGATCGTCGGCAAGGCAAGTAACACTTTGATCATATCCCTTATTACCCAGTTTTTATGCATTAGTTTCAACCCTCAAACATTGCATGATTAGGATTGATAACATAGGGTATTCGGAAGTAGTTGATGATGGTAGAACCTATTGTCCTTTTTATTCAAACCTTGGGAGTTACTTCTACATTATGCTTATACTTCTATGCTATGCTCGTAGACGTGGTTTGGCTTGAGTGATTCATGACAGATGTGAGAGATTATTATGAACTAAGGGTTTATTTAAGGTGGCTACTTTAACACACATTTGGGTGGATTATTTGTGGGCACCTGGGGAATCTAGTGTTGTCCAAGGAGATCCCGGGGAATCCGTGTGATCATCCTATGGTTCGCCACCCAGGCTCAAAGGGAACATAAGATTATTCATGCTAGAAAATTCCGTGTGCAGCCACAAGCCATTATGGGCTCTGGCATAGTTGAGTATGTTGTGTGACCTCTTTCAGTGGTAAACTAGCAGATGTAGGGGATGTAGGTGGTACGGTTTACCCGTCGAAAGAGTTAATGCTTCTGGAAGACTGTGTCTCGGTCATCCGTTTCTCAAACACCATGTAGTGCAAGAAATCCAATGGAGGACATCAAGTCTTGTGGGGAAAAGTGCGCAAACCTCTGCAGAGTGTACAAACTAATCATGGTTAGCCATGTCCCCGGTTATGGACATCTTGAGTATCTGGTGCTTGAAATATTATGATGATCCCATCACTCTTAATTTGTTGGGTTATTGATTATTAATTTTGGGATTGATATGGGGTTTCCATTCTCAATGTTTTCAACAAACTTTGTAGTTAAATAAAATATATTCCTTTGCAGTAGGGAAAAATAGGCTTTACGCAAAAACAATAACCATAGAGCCTCCACCAGCCGTATATGCATGTAGATATAGATGTTATCTTGTACATTGCTCTACAGTGTTATTTTGCCAGCATATTCCATGTGCTGACCCATTTCGGGCTGCAACGTATTATGTTGCAGACTTTTCAGACGAAGAGTAAGGTGCGCTAGGTCATTGTTGTGCACTCAGCTATGCCGTTGGAGTTGATGGACTCATTTACCTTCGATGCTTCCGCAGTTATCTTATTTAGATGGCCTTCGGCCATATTATTGTAATAAGTTCTCTTTTGAGACATTTGATGTAATAAGTGTGTGATTGCACTCTGTTATAAATCCTTCAAGTACTGTGTGTGTCAGCATTACCGATCCAGGGATGACACTTATACACAGAGATTTGACTGTTTGAGGTCGGATCGCTACAATACCAAAGATGGCAATACCTAGATTTACATTTTTATGCCTAACTAAGGGCGCTAAACAATAGCGCTTGTTGGAAGGCAACCCAATTTTATTTTTGTTCTTTCTTTTTTTTTGTTCTGTTTTTCAATAAATAATTCATCTAGCCTCTGGTTAGATGTGTTTTTGTATTTTAATTAGTGTTTATGCCAAGGAAGACCCTTGGGATGGCTTTGGTGATAGTTGATTTGATCTTGCTGAAATACAGAAACTTTTGCGCCCAGAAAAATAATTTCGTTTTTTTACAGAAGCATGCTTTTGATCTAATTCCTTTTTGCATAGGATTGGTATACAAATACCCCAGGTTTTTCTAATTTCTCAGAATTTTTGGAGTTACAAAATTATTCAAAGTTTACAGATTGCTATAGGCTGTTCTGTTTTTGACAGATTCTATTTTCTATGTGTTGTTTGCTTATTTTGATGAATCTATGGGTAGTATCGGGGGGTATGAACCATGGAGAAGTTGGACTACAGTAGATATTACACCAACATAAATAAATAATGAGTTCACAACAGTACCAAAAGTGGTGATTTTATTTTCTTATACTAACGGATCTCATGAGATTTTCTATTGAGTTTTGTGTTGTGAAGTTTTCAAGTTTTGGGTAAAGATTTGATGGACTATGGAATAAGGAGTGGCACGAGCCTAAGCTTGGGGATGACCAAGGCACCCTAAGGTAATATTCAAGGACAACCAAGAGCCTAAGCTTGGGGATGCCCCGGATGGCATCCCCTCTTTCGTCTTCGTCTATCGGTAAATTTACTTGAGGCTATATTTTTATTCACCACCTGATATGTATTTTTCTTGGAATGTCTTGTATGATATGAGTCTTTACTTTTTAGTTTGCCACAATCATCCTTGCTGTACACACCTTTTGAGAGGGACACGCATGAATGTGATTTATTAGAATACTCTATGTGCTTCACTTATATCTTTTGAGCTAGGCAATTTTGCTCTAGTGTTTCACTTATATCTTTTTAGACCATGGCGGTGGCTTTATTTTATAGAAATTGTTGAACTCTCATGTTTCACTATTATTATTTTGAGAGTCTCTCTAAACAATGTGTTAATTTGCTTTGGTTGTGAATTTAGTCCTAATATGATGGGCATCCAAGAGGGATATAATAAAAACTTTCATATGAAGTGCATTGAATGCTATGAGAAGTTTGATTCCTTATGATTGTTTTGAGATATGAGGATGATGATATTAGAGTCATGCCAGTGAGTAATTGTGGATTGTAGAAATACTTGTGTTAAAGTTTATGATTCCCGTAGCATGCACATATGGTGAACCGTTATGTGATGAAGTCGGAGCATGATTTATTTATTGATTGTCTTCCTTATGAGTGGCGATCGGGGATGAGCGATGGTCTTTCTACCAATCCATCCCCCTAGGAGCATGCACGTAGTACTTTGTTTTGATGACTAATAGATTTTTGCAATAAGTACGTGAGTTCTTTATGGCTAATGTTGAGTCCGTGGATTATACGCACTCTCACCCTTCCACCATTGCTAGTACCGCGCAACTTTCTCCGGTGTCGTACACCTACCTTTTACCTTCCTCAAAACAGCCACCATACCTACCTATTATCGCATTTCCAAAGCCATTTGCTACCTCTTGAGCATGCGTTGGTTTTTCCTTGAAGAGGAAAGGGTTATGCAGCAAAGTAGCATAAGTATTTCCCTCAATTTTTGAGAACCAAGGTATTAATCCAGTAGGAGACTACACGCAAATCGCCTAGTACCTGCACAAACAATCAAGAACCTTGCAACCAACGTGATAAAGGGGTTGACAATCCCTTCATAGCCACTTGCAAAAGTGAGATCTGATAAAGATAATAAGATAAAGATTTTTGGTATTTTTGTTGTATAGATTGGAAAATAAAGATTGCAAAGTAAATAGTAAACTAGAATTGTAGATTGGAAACTTATATGATGTAAAGTAGACCCGGGGGCCATAGGTTTCACTAGTGGCTTCTCTCAAGATAGCATATATTATGGTGGGTGAACAAATTACTGCCGAGCAATTGATAGAAAAGCGCATAGTTATGATGATATCTAAGGCAATGATCATGAATATAGGCATCACGTCCGTGTCAAGTAGACCAAACGATTCTCATCTACTATCATACTCCACACATCGACCGCTATCCAGCATGCATCTAGAGTACTAAGTTCATAAGAACGGAGTACCGCATTAGGCAAGATGACATGATGTAGATGTGACGCCCTCGATTCAATCGTACACTAATCATGCACGCAAATGTGTACGATCAAGATCAAGGACTCACGGGAAGATATCACAACACAACTCTACAAATAAAATAAGTCATACAAGCATCATAATACAAGCCAGGGCCTCGAGGGCTCGAATACAAGTGCTCGATCATAGACGAAGTCAGCGAAGCAACAATATCTGAGTACGCACATAAGTTAAACAAGGTGCCATAAGATGGCTAGCACAAACCGGGATACAGATCGAAGAGGAGAAGGCCTCCGCCTCGGGATCCTCCTAGGTCACTCCCGGTCGCCGCCGCCGGGCTGCACGTAGTAGTAGGCACCTCCGAATAGTAGTCGCCATAGGCGGTGGCGTCGCCTCCTGGCTCCATCGTCCGATTGCAGCAATCGAGTAGAGGTAGGGAAAAGGGGAACAAGGCAACCGTGAGTACTCATCCAAAGTACTGCAAGCAAGGAGCTACACTACATATGCATGGATATATGTGTAAAGGCCATATCGGTGGACTGAATCGCAGAATGCCGTAATAAGAGGGGATAGTTAGTCTTAACGAAGACTACGCTTCGTCACCGCCTTGTAACAGTAGAAGAGGACGATCCAAGTCCTCCAAGTAACATCACATAGCAATAATCCTACCCGCAATCCCCGCTCATATCCTCGAGCGAGAGCGACCACCGTTGTATCCGCACTTGGAAGGGTGTGTTTTATCAAGTATCCGGTTCTAGTTGTCATAAGCTCAAGGTACAACTCCAAGTCGTCCTGCATCAAGATCACAGCTATCCGAATAGATTAATCACCGCAGGGTGCACCATCTTACCCAAAGATGCTTGATCCCATTTGGCCGGACACACTTTCTGGGTCATGCCCGCCGCGAAGATCAACACGCCGCAGCCCCACCTAGGCACAACAGAGAGGCCAGACGCCGTCTAAACCTAAGCGCGCAGGGTCAGGCCCATCGCCTCGAAAGCACACTCAAGACGTTATGAGGGCGGCCGAAGCGCACCTAGCCTAACAGCGCTCCACCAATCCGCGCGCCGCCGTCCGACGTCTGGCAAGTGCTTTACCGATACCACGACGCCGGATACCCATAACTACTCCCGCGAGATGGTTAGTGTGTATAAGCTCAGAGCCAACTCAGATCAAATACCAAGACCTCGTTAAGCGTGTTAAGTAACCGCGAACGCCGAACAGGCCAGCCCACCTCTCTCCTAGGCGGTCTCAACCTGCCTGTCAGCCCGCCATTAAAGTAACAATCGGGGCCGTCGGGAACCCAGTGCCCACCTCTACCGGGATGGAACCACCGTCCTTTCAAATTTCCATCTCCTAACAAGATCTCGCTTAATGTAATAGTATAAAGTATATAGATATGCCCGTGATCACCTCCCAAGTGATCACAGCCCGATAGTATAGCATGGCATTTTGACAAGAATGTAGGGCCACCGATGGAACACTAGCATCCTATACTAAGCAAGAGGATAGCGATAAAGGTAACAACAAAGAGTAGCAAGGACAAAGCTATGCAACAAAGATAGGATATCCGAAAGCAAGAACATGTTACACGACTCTAATGCAAGCAAAGTAGATAAGAGTAGGCGATATCCGGTGATCAAGGGGGGCTTGCCTGGTTGCTCGGCAAGAGAGAGGGTCGCCGGCGACGAGTCGATCACAGGACATCAAGATCGGTCTCGGGGTCTACCGGAGAGAAGAGGGGAAGAAACAGTAAATACATAGCGAGCAAGTGCATAACAGACAATAGGCGAGCTAGACGTGTTCTAACGAAACGCTAGGCGACATCGCGAAGGTGGAAACATCGAAAGTTTTCCGGTTCGGACGTCTGTCGACATGATGAACCGGAGAGGAAAGTTTGCAGGTTCGATAGGTTAGGTGTGTGCGGACGAACGGACTGCGTGTCCGGATTCGCCTCGCCGCTCGAGCAACTTTCATGTTGAAATTATTTTCATCCGAAGTTACGGATTAAAAGATATGATTTATTAAAGTTTAAACAATATTCTGAAATTTATTATTAATTGAATTAAAAGAAATTGCTATGTGCACCCAGCAGAGTGCACACAAGAGGCCACCAGTAGTCGACAAAGGGACCCCGCTGACCAGGTCAATCGTTGACCATTTGACCGGGTCAACTAGGAAGGGGACCCACATGTCGGCTTTAGTGTAATCTATTTGACTAATTAGGTAATTAGCAGGTTAATTAACAATAATAATTAAGTTAATTAATTCTCTAATTAATTAATTATTTAATTAATATTTTAATTATTATTTTAATTATTTTAATTATTTATCTTTCCCCGCTTTTTTTTCTCCTTTTTTTTGTGAAGCGCTCAAGGGGGGGTGGGGGCCTCACGGGCAAGGGCTCATCCGCCACGGAGCGGTGGCTAGGGAGGGCGCCTGTTCGAGGGGGGCTGCGCCGAGCTGGGGGCGAGGCTGCGGCGACGAGGAGCCCCGGGCGGCGCGGCGAGGTCGGGACGCCGGGAACGACGAGGTCGAGAGCGGGCGGGCTGTAACCGCTAGGCACGGGGCGGGCCTGGCGCGACGGCGTGGAACCGGCGACGGGAGGCCCGGGGCGACGGAGGCGACGGAGAGGAGAGGGAGTAGGGGAGGCGGAGGCCGATGGCCTCACCAGCGTTAAGCGGGAGAGGGGCGCCGAGGCTTGGGGAAGCCGGCGTGGAGGAAGACGAGGAGGCGCTGGCGGCACGGCCGTGATGGGGTCGGGCGGTCCGGCGAGCGACGAGGGTCGGTGAAGGCCGTTGGAGAGGAGGACGGGACGCTGGCAGTCCGGGCGAGCTGTAGGAGCTCCGGTCGTGGAGGAGGGTGAAGACGGGCGGCGGCGGCGGTGCGCCGAGGCGCCGGGCGAGGTGCGACGAGCGACGGCGCTGCGTCGTGGCGGCTCCGGGCGACGATGGCGACGACGGCGGGGCGGGCGATGTTGGGGTCCGAGGGGAACGGGTCGGGAGAGCCATCTCGATCCAGATCGGGATCGGGAGAGGGAGGAGGGCGTCGAGGGGTGTGTCAGACGAGGCGATTCGCCTCTGGGCATGCGGGCGCGAGGGATGGCGAGGGGAGGAGTGGGGGGCGATAGGCTAGGGTTTCGGGGTGGGTGGCCTATAGGCTGGGGGCTGCCTGGGCTGGCTGCTGGCTGGGCTGGGCGGGCCAAGCCTGGGGGGGAGGGGGCTTCTCTTGTTCCTTTTTCTTTTCTTTTTACTGTTTTAATTTAGTTCCTCTTTATTTTAGCTTTACAAAATTACAAAAGTGGCACCTAATTTAGTGTTACAAATTGTGCCTTTGCCACCAATAATTTAGCTCTTCAAAATAAAATGGTTTGTAATAGTTTATTATTTTTAAAAGCATTTAAGTAATTGTTTTACCTACTACCTTAATTACTTAAGTGCATTTAAACCTTTTATAAAAGCGTGGTTTCGCCACCACAATTACCTATGCATTATTTGGTTCAGTCCAACATTTTAGTTTCGATATTCAAAACCTTAATTGTTTGCTTGATTTTGGATTTGAATTAACAGGTTTCAACTAGCGAGTTTATCCACAAAGAACCGAGGTGACGTGGCATCATTAGCGGGATTATCAGTAGCGTAATTACCCAAGGCCACAATTCTCCTCCATTACAAGAAATCTCGTCCCGAGATTTAAGAGGGAGCAAGGGGAAAGGTCTGGTTACGATAATCTAACGGATCTTCTCAAGAAGTTAATCCTTCTCGTTGATGTCTTCAACCTTTATTCCGATGCATCATGATAAACTGGTCATCATTTCTTCGGAACTCTATCGTACTTACGAAAGGTAAGGGCAGCTTACTACGACATAATGCTTTTAAGGAAACAACTGGGGTTAACCCATGAATTAGTATAAAATTATCTCTCGAGTTGAACATATGAAATACCTCGAGAGTAAGGTACGAGGGTACCATAATAGGCTCCAAGCGGTAGGTAGTTGCCCAAGCCCGAACTAGAGTGAGAAAGGGGTCTGAGTAGCGAGAGTAAGTATCGCGTCGATACTGAGGATTGATCAACAGCAAGTGGCCCGTGAATTACATAAAAGGTCAAGCGTGAGGAATAACTTCGCAATGGGGTGTACAGAGAGTCGTTTCAATCCAAAGGACCTGTGGGTTATGGGCCCATCATGTGGGTTGAAAGTAGGAAGGGTGGTGACATCTTGCACGATCATGTAAGCAAGGCATGTCGAGGAGACTCGAGGGTCAACAAGAACCAAGGGCGAGGGACTAAGAGAACCATTTTCCGCTTTCGTTGAACGAGGCGGACCAATAGGCAAGGTGCTCGCCCACCGTGGTTACCTAATGTCAACAACAATAGTAATAGGGTCTTACTTACAGAGTGGTACAACGAGGTGCTTAACTAAGCGTGGATTATCACCGCTAGATTATATAGGTCACAAGAAGGGTCAAACAGACCCATGGAAAGGAAAATGTGATCATTAGGTTAAATGAACAATGGAAAGGAAAATGTGTTTAAACACATATTTCAGGGTATATCCTCCCCAAGGATAAGCAGCATGATATCCATGACAGAGATAATGTAGAAAACCCTTTAGGTAAGGGGAGAGAAATTTCATGGCATTACCCATACAACGGTGTTCGGATAATCGAGCAAGTAACATTTAGCATTGGGCTTCGAATGTTCTTGTTGAAAATCAGAGTATCACAGACATGCTTCGAGATAGCATTGACATGACCTTCGTGAAGATCGACTTTGAATCACGAAGGATCCATCCGAATAACTTGTAGAATCAGATACAATTCCTCATGGATGAATGGATAACCCTCGCTGAAAAGGAATCTAAAATGATAGGTCCTCCAAATGGGGGTGCTAGGCATGACATCATGCTACCGGGTCATCAAAGGAACAACATCATAACTCTTGGAAAGTTGTCCCAAACATCATGGCTGACCGAGATTCAGATCCGATTGGTGTCAGGATACCTCAGACTTAGGATACCTGAGAAGAAAAGGTGCAACGCAAATTGTCAAGATGACAATGTGAAGTTCTCGGGGAAATGGACTATGAAGTGATTTCCGTTAACAAGAGTCCATCATTATCCCAAGGAGAGGACAAGGTGGTGTCTGGTGAACTCAATGGTAATTCATCGAGATTCCCAAAAGATGGATTTCCACAATTAAGTGAACAAGGAGATAACATTTGTCGGATCAAATGATACAAGGAAGTATGCTCGAGGAAAACATACGCAATTAAACCTTGGTCGTAAGGTGCGCCCAAAATATGGGTTGGGTTGCACGACCAATGTCAGAATGGTGATCTAATAATCAATAGTCTAAGAATTTCACTTCAAAGCAAGAGGCTTGCTAGAAGGGCAGAATTCAAACAACACTGGCACTTGTTGGTACACCGTTGGAAGCAACACGGGACCAAGAAAGAAGGGTGATGGTGAGAAGCATCTCAATACCAAGAATTTCTTAAGAGGTGGAGCAGTCCTCACAACATCCTTGATATTAATAGATGGTAATACTCCAAGGTAAAGAAGAACGATTGTTTGGGTAGCAAGGAACTCAAGGTATAACACCAAACATGAACAAGCTTGTGTTGGTGGAAGGCAATAAAGTGGTCGATGATAATACAAATCATCGAGGGCAAGGATGGTATTCCTCATCATGAATCCAATTGATATTCGGATGAGCTCGAAGGTTGATGATCACGACACCTTTGTCGAGAGATTTCATGCGATGTAGTCAATCAATGCATTTACATCAAGTCAAAGGAATGATGAAGCAGAGGTTATAGGAACCACGCCATTCGACACAAACTCGAACTCAAGCTTGTTGTTTAAGGTGAAATGATATGACGATGAGGATCGACGTAAGGTTAGTTCATCGTCGAAAATTGTGCTCCGAGAAGAAGGACCGGTAGCACAGCTTAAAACCATCACCACAAAGATATAGCCGACAGTGCTAGGAATGGCGTGGTCGGTACAAACTCTTACTTATAGAAGCTATCAAGAGTTGTTGAACCGTAGTACGGACTCGGTTCAGCTTATCGGTGTCTTTGAGTGTTTAATAACTCGAGACCGTGAGAAATTGGAATCAGTGGGAAGGTAGTACTTGATGAACTCATAAAAGTTATGCAGTTCCCTGATAATCTCGAGATACCAGGGGGTAATACTCGACACAAAATCAACGTAAGGTTGGACTGGTGGATTGATCCATAGAAGACAATTGTTTTAACTTGTCCGAGAAATGAGATCAAAGAAGAACAATCATGGTCGGAACCACGATTGCAAAAGGCCAGATCCTAGATATAAGATGAACTTATATCGAAGGAATAATTCATTTAAGAGAAGCTTTAATGATAAGATATACATCGTGTCCATGGGCATGAACACAAGTTCAAGGTCGACTCCCACTTCTCCAATGCAAAGCCTTTCATTCACTTCTCACGTTCGATGAAGTTGCAGTGTTGAAATTTTATCTAGCGAAGCACCAGAAGAGTAATATTCGTGAAGACTTTCGGGTTCACACGGTTTAGAGAAGGCATATGTTCAACCCATAGGGGCTTCTTAGAAACATATACCACCAGTTTCAAGAGTAAATAACACAAGCTCGGAGGTAGAGCATGGTTGGCAAAGCAGAGGATGCCATTTACCAAAGGCATTATGTATCAGGGGAAGGCCTCACAAAGTTATTGAATATGAAGGATGCTGACGGGTGAAACCCAATAATGGACCTGATGGTCCACAAGGGGTCTGACGTGAGCATCAGTACTTAACTAGAGGAAGAAGAATGCAAGGAGATCAAATTATAGAAACAACTGACTAACTCAATTGTCAAATGCAAAGGAATTATGATTTAAATCAAGGGATCAAGCAATGCTCGATTAGGGTGGATAAGTTGAACAGCCTTAGGGTACAATCAACGACAATTGGATTGGTCGAGAACCAATTCCAGCTTAAAAGAATGGCAGCTCAGCCGAAAAGGTAATTTATAAGGATCAATGATGATTATGGTATTCGCAAACATATTGAGTCAACAGACCCAAAATGATAATGACAAGGAATGTCAATATGACTACGAGACTTATGGGATTAACCATAATACAAGCAAGTTAAGAATTTCAAGAGCCAAAGGCTCCAGAGGATTTTCGAAGATCGAATAGTAATTTGAAGACTTTTGCGAAACACATGAACAACTGGGTTGAGCGGATACTCGACAAGTCGAGGGTTTATTTGAGGGGTATTCATGTGGCAAAGAACTGCTAGGCAGAGGCACAAAGTATTCTCGGATCAATGGAGAAAACTCCGGTATCTTGTAATAACAAGATCACGGGGATGATCGATGAATGGCAGGTGTAAGTAGTTATCCATACGGATTTATCGGTGGCCGTGAATAGCAAAAGTGATGGGCACAAAGTCTCGAGAGATCATCGAGAGTGTCTCCGGAATCTTCCGATTAGCGATTTATCATCTCAAGTGAGGGCTCTCCGGAGAAGTACTCGAGAACCTAAAGTTAGTTTTGTTTTAGCAAAATTGTTTAACCCGAATAGAAGAGAGTTCGAATCCCGAAATAAAGATCGAGGAGTAAAAGATCCTAGTACCACCCGATGGCGGCGTGGGCCCGTAAGGCACACAGCCAAGTTAGTAAAAGTTTTGCAATGTCTAGACTCGACTTCGCCAAGGAGTTGAAAAGGGGATTCCTACAGCAGTCGGCTCGATATTAATCTCAGACGCTTCGATTCAATCGACACTAATCATGCACGCAAATGTGTACGATCAAGATCAAGGACTCACGGAAGATATCACAACACAACTCTACAAATAAAATAAGTCATACAAGCATCATAATACAAGCCAGGGGCCTCGAGGGCTCGAATACAAGTGCTCGATCATAGACGAAGTCAGCGAAGCAACAATATCTGAGTACGTACATAAGTTAAACAAGGTGCCATAAGATGGCTAGCACAAACCGGATACAGACGAAGAGGAGAAGGCCTCCGCCTGGATCCTCCTAGGTCACTCCCGGTCGCCGCCGGGGCTGCACGTAGTAGTAGGCACCTCCGAATAGTAGTCGCCATAGGCGGTGGCGTCTGCCCTCGGCTCCATCGTCGATTGCAGCAATCGAATAGAGGTAGGGGAAAAGGGGGACAAGGCAACCGTGAGTACTCATCCAAAGTACTGCAAGCAAGGAGCTACACTACATATGCATGGATATATGTGTAAAGGCCATATCGATGGACTGAACTGCAGAATGCCGTAATAAGAGGGGATAGCTAGTCTTAACGAAGACTACGCTTCGGTCACCGTCTTGTAACAGTAGAAGAGGACGATCCAAGTCCTCCAAGTAACATCACATAGCAATAATCCTACCCGCAATCCCTGCTCATATCCCCGAGCGAGAGCGACCACCGTTGTATCCGCACTTGGAAGGGTGTGTTTTATCAAGTATCCGGTTCTAGTTGTCATAAGCTCAAGGTACAACTCCAAGTCGCCCTGTTATCAAGATCACAGCTATCCGAATAGATTAACTTCCTGCAGGGTGCACCATCTTACCCAAAGATGCTTGATCCCATTTGGCCGGACACACTTTCTCGGGTCATGCCCGCCGCTGAAGATCAACACGCCGCAGCCCCACCTAGGCACAACAGAGAGGCCAGACGCCGGTCTAAACCTAAGCGCCAGGGTCCGGGCCCATCGCCTGAAAGCACACCAAGACGTTATGTAGGGCGGCCGAAGCGACCTAGCCTAACAGCGTTCCAGCCAATCCGGCGCGCCGCCCGTCACCGACGTCTCAAGTGCTTCGCTGATACCACGACGCCGGATACCCATAACTACTCCCCGTAGATGGTTAGTGCGATAAGCTCAGAGCCAACTCAGATCAAATACCAAGACCTCGTTAAGCGTGTTAAGTAACCATGAACGCCGAACAGGCCAGCCCACCTCTCTCTAGGCGGTCTCAACCTGCCTGCCGCCTCCGCCACAAAGTAACAATCGGGGCCGTGGGAACCCAGGCCCACCTCTACCGGATGGAACCACCGTCCTTTCAGCCCCATCTCCTAACAAGATCTCGCTTAATGTAATAGTATAAAGTATATAGATATGCCCGTGATCACCTCCCAAGTGATCACAGCCCGTAGTATAGCATGGCAGACGGACAAGAATGTAGGGCCACCGATGGAACACTAGCATCCTATACTAAGCAAGAGGATAGCGATAAAGGTAACAACAAGAGTAGCAAGGACAAAGCTATGCAACAAAGATAGGATATCCGAAAGCAGAACATGTTACACGACTCTAATGCAAGCAAAGTAGATAAGAGTAGGCGATATCCGTGATCAAGGGGGGGCTTGCCTGGTTGCTCGCAAGAGAGAGGGTCGCCGGTGACGTAGTCGATCACAGGACATCAAGATCGGTCTCGGGGTCTACCGGAGAGAAGAGGGGAAGAAACAGAAATACATAGCGAGCAAGTGCATAACAGACAACAGCAGAGCTAGACGTGTTCTAACGAAACGCTAGGCGACATCATGGCGAAGGTGGAAACATCCGGAAAGTTTTCCGGCCCGGACGTCTGTCGATGATGAACCGGAGAGGAAAGTTTGCAGGTTCGATAGGTTAGGGTGTGTGGCGGACGAACGGACTGCGTGTCCGGATTCGCCTCGCTGCTCGAGCAACTTTCATGTTGAAATTATTTTCATCCGAAGTTACGGATTAAAAGATATGATTTATTAAAGTTTAAACAATATTCTGAAATTTATTATTAATTCAATTAAAGGTGAAATTGCTATGTGCACCCAGCAGAGTGCACACAAGAGGCCACCGAAGTCGACAAGGGACCCCGCTGACCAGGTCAATCGCTGACCAGCTTGACTGGTCAACTAGGAAGGGGACCCACATGTCAGTTTCAGTTAGTGCTGACTATTTGACTAATTAGGTAATTAGCAGGTTAATTAACAGTAATAATTAAGTTAATTAATTCTCTAATTCATTAATTATTTAATTAATATTTTAATTATTTTAATTATTTATCTTTCCCTCGCTTTTTTCTCCTTTTTTTTTGTGAAGCGCTCAGGGCGGGCCGGTGGGGCCTCGGCTGGCAAGGGCTCATCCGCCACGGAGCGGTGGCTAGCGGGAGGGCGCCTGTTCGAGGGGGGCTGCGCCCGAGCTGGGGGCGAGGCTGCCGTCGACGACGAGGAGCCACGGCCGGCGCGGGCGAGGTCGGGACGCCGGGAACGACGAGGTCGAGGCGGGCGGGCTTGCAAAGATATCAAATCATGCATATAAGAATTCAGAGAAGAATCAAATAATATTCATATATAATCAAGTTCATAAACCCACAATTCATCGGATCTCGGCAAACACACCGCAAAAAGTATTACATCAAATAAATCTCCAAGAAGATCGAGGAGAACTTTGTATTGAGATCCAAAGAGAGAGAAGAAGCCATCTAGCTAATAATTATGGACCCGAAGGTTTGTGGTAAACTACTCACACATCATCAGAGAGGCTATGGTGTTGATGTAGAAGCCCTCCGTGATCGAATCCCCCTCTGGCAAATCGCCGGAAAAGGCCCCCTCAGATGTTTTCAGGGTATAAGAGTATATATAGGCGAAAGAAGTAGGTCGGTGGAGCTACGAGGGGCCCAAGAGGGTGGGGGCTCGCCCACCCCCCTGCGGCCCGCCCTCCTGCCTCGTGGCCGCCTCCTTGCTTCCTTGACTTCCACTCCAAGTCTCCTGGATTGCGTTTGTTCCAAAAAACATCCTCGCGAAGGTTTCAATCAGTTTGGATTCCGTTTGATATTCCTTTTCTGCGAAACACTGAAATAGGCAAAAAAACAACTTGCACTGGGCTTTTGGTTAATAGGTTAGTCCCAAAAATAACATAAAATGGTATATAAAAGCCCACAAAACATCCAAAACATATAATATAATAGCATGAAACAATCAAAAATTATAGATACGTTGGAGACGTATCAAGCATCCCCAAGATTAATTCCTGCTCGTCCTCGAGTAGGTAAATGCTAAAACAGAATTTTTGATGTGGAATGCTACCTAACATAAATTTTTGAATGTAATTCTCTTTATTGTGGCATGAATGTTTAGATCCAAAAGATTCTAGACAAAGTTATAATATTGACATAAAAATAGTAATATTTCAAGCATGCTAACCAAGCAATTATGTCTTATCAAAATAACATGGCCAAAGAAAGCTTATCCCTGTAAAATCATATAGTTTGGCCATGCTTCATTTTCGTCACACAAAATGCTCCCATCATGCACAACCCCAATGAGAAGCCGAGCAATTGGTTCATACTTTTTAACGCGCTTCAGCCTTTTCAACCCTCACGCAATACATGAGTGCAAGCCATGGACATAGCACTATGGGTGGAATAGCATATGATGATGGGGATTATGTGAGAAGACAAAAAAGGAGAAAGTCTCACATTGACGCGGCTAATCAATGGGCTATGGATATGCCCATCAATTGATGTCAATGCGAGGATTAAGGATTGCCATGCAACGGTTGCACTAGAGCTATAAATATATGAAAGCTCATCAAAATAAACTAAGTGGGTATGCATCCAACTTGCTTTCTCACGAATACCTAGGGCATTTTGAGGAAGCCCATCATTGGAATATACAAGCCAAGTTCTATAATGAAAATTTCCTAGTAGTATATGAAAGTGACAAAATAAGAAACTCTCTATCATGAAGATCATGGTGCTATTTTGAAGCACAAGTGTGGAAAAAGGATAGTAACATTGTCCCTTCTCTCTTTTTCTCTCTTTTTTTTGTTTGGGCTTCTTTGGCCTCCTTTTTTATTTGGGCTTCTTTGGCCTCTTTTTTTATTTATTTTTCGTCCGAAGTCTCATCCCGACTTGTGGGGGAATCATAGTCTCCATCATCCTTTCCTCACATGCGACAATGCTCTAATAATGATGATCATCACACTTTTGTCTACTCATAACTCAATATTACAACTCGACACTAGAGCAAAAATATGACTCTATGTGAATGCCTCCGGCGGTGTACCGGGATATGCAATGAATTAAGAGCGACATGTATGAAAGAATTATGAGGGTGGCTTTGCCACAAATACGATGTCAACTACATGATCATTCAAAGCAATATGACAATGATGGAGTGTGTCATAATAAACCGAATGGTGGAATGTTGCATGGCAATATATCTTGGAATGGCTATGGAAAT
Source organism: Aegilops longissima (assembly GCA_021605205.1). Classification (NCBI taxonomy): domain Eukaryota; kingdom Viridiplantae; phylum Streptophyta; class Magnoliopsida; order Poales; family Poaceae; genus Aegilops; species Aegilops longissima. Next base: position 355,529,858 of record CM038677.1, on the reverse strand, counting down.
GCCATAATAGGAAGGTAGTGGCTTTTTTGAGGAAGATATAAGGAGGACTATGTGTCATAGAGCATATCGTATCATGAGGTTTGTATGCACCGGCGAAGTTTGCACCAACTCTCGAGGTGAGAAATGGCAATGCATGGTACCGTAGAGGCTAGCAAATTGCGAAAAGGTAAGAGTGCGTATAATCCATGGACTCACATTAGTCATAAAGAACTCATATACTTATTGCGAAAGTTTATTAGCCCTCGAAGCAAAGTACTACTACACATGCCCCTATAGGGATAGATTGGTAGGAAAAGACCATCACTCGTCCCCAACCGCCACTCATAAGGAAAGCAATCCAAGAACACCCCATGCTTCAAATTTTTCACACAACTTTTACCATACGTGCATGCTACGGGACTTGCAATCATCAACATAAGTATTTCTCAATTCCACAATTACCCAACTAGCATGACTCTAACATTACCACCTTTCTATCTCAAAACAATTATCAAGTATTATGGTTATCATAGTATTCAATGCACTCTATATGAAAGTTTTTATTATACCCATCTTGGATGCCTATCATATTAGGACTAATTTTAGAGCCAAAGCAAATTACCATGCTGTTCTAAAAGACTCTCAAAATAATATAAGTGAAGCATGAGAGATCAATAACTTCTATAAAATAAAACCACCTCCGTGCTCTAAAAAGGCATAAGTGAAGCACTAGAGCAAAATTATCTAGCTCAAAAGATATAAGTGAAGCACATAGTGTATTCTCATAAATTCCGATTCATGTGTGTCTCTCCAAAAGGTATGTACAGCAAGGATGATTGTGGTAAACTAAAAATCAAAGACTGAAATCATACAAGACGTTCCAAGCAAAAGACATATCATGTGGTGAATAAAAATATAGCCTCAAGTAAAGTTACCGATAGACGAAGACGAAAGAGGGGATGCCTTCCAGGGCATCCCCAAGCTTAGGATTTTGGTTGTCCTTGAATTTTACCTTGGGTGCCTTGGGCATCCCCAAGCTTAAGCTCTTGCCACTCCTTATTCCATAATCCATGAAATCTTTACCCAAAAACTTGAAAACTTCACAACACAAAACTCAACAGAAAATCTCATGAGCTCCGTTAGTATAAGAAAACAAACCACCACCTTAAGGTACTGTAATGAACTCATTCTTTATTTATATTGGTGTTAAACCTACTTTCTTCCAACTTCTCTATGGTTCATACCCCCGATAATAGCCATAGATTCATCAAAATAAGCAAACAACACACGAAAAACAGAATCTGTCAAAAACAGAACAGTCTGTAGAAATCTTATTTGTTGGAATACTTATGGAACTCCAAAAATTCTGAAAAACTAGGAAAACCTGGATAATTTGTATATTTATCTACTTCAAAAATAATTGGTATTTTATCATGTTCTGATGAATTTTAACAATTATTTTCGCGAGCGTAAAGTTTCTGTCTTTTTCAGCAAGATCAAACAACTATCACCCAAGATCCCATTGGTCCTACTTGGCACAAAAACTAATTAAAACATAAAACCACATCTAAACAGAGGCTAGATGAATTATTTATTACTAAACATAAACAAAAAGCAGGGAACAAAAATAAAATTGGGTTGCCTCCCAACAAGCGCTATCGTTTAACGCCCCTAGCTAGGCATAAAAACAAGAATAGATCTAGGTATTGTCATCTTTGGTATGCAATCCATAAGTGGCTCTCATAATAGATTCATAAGGTAATTTAATTTTCTTCCTAGGGAAGTGTTCCATGCCTTTCCTTAATGGGAATTGGAATCTAATATTTCCTTCTTTCATATCAATAATTGCACCAATCGTTCTAAGGAAAGGTCTACCAAGAATAATAGGACATGTAGGATTGCAATCTACATCAAGAACAATGAAAGCTACGGGCACATAATTCCTATTTGCAACAATAAGAACGTCATTAATCCTTCCCATAGGTTTCTTAATGGTGGAATCCGCAAGATGCAAATTTAAAGAACAATCATCAAATTCACGGAAACTTAGCACATCACACAAAGTTTTTGGAATCGTGGAAACACTAGCACCCAAATCACATAAAACATAACATTCATGATTTTTAATCTTAATTTTAATAGTAGGTTCCCGCTCACCGTAAAGTTTTCTAGGGATAGAAACTTCTAATTCAAGCTTTTCTTCATAGGATTGCATTAAAGCATCAACGATATGTTTGGTAAAAGCTTTATTTTGACTATAAGCATGAGGAGAATTTAACACGGATTACAACAAGGAAATACAATCTATTAAAGAACAATTATCATAATTAAATTCCATGAAATCCAAAATATTGGGTTCGTTGCTATGTAAAGTTTTGACCTCTTCAATCCCACTTTTACCAATTTTTGCATCAAGATCTAAAAACTCCAAATCATTGGGACGCCTTTTAACTAAAGTTGACTCATCTCCAGTACCATATTTATCAAGGTTCATATTGGAAAACAAAGATTTAATAGGAGACACATCAATCACTTTTAGATCTTCATTATTATTGTCATGAAAACTAGAAGAACACGCTTTCACAAAGCAATCTTCTTTAGCACGCATCCTAGCGGTTCTTTCTTTGCTCTCATCAGTGGAAATTCTCATAGCTTTGAGAGAGTCATTGATATCATGCTTAGGTGGAATAGATCTAAGTTTCAAAGAATCAACATCAAGAGAAATTCTATCCACGTTCCTAGCCAACTCATCAATCTTAGGCAATTTTTCTTCAAGCAAAGCATTGAAATTCTTTTGCGAATTCATAAATTTTTTAACACTAGTCTCAAAATCAGAGGGCATCTTGGATGCCCATCATATTAGGAATAAATTCATGACCTAAGAAAATTACCATGCTGTTTAGAGAGACTCTCAAAATAGTATAAGTGAAGCATGAGAGTTCAACAATTTCTATAAAATAAAGCCACCACTGTGCTCTAAAAAGATATAGGTGAAGCACTAGAGCAATTGCCTAGATCAAAAAATATAAGTGAAGAACATAGATTACTCTAATAAATTCGCGATTCATGCGTGACTCTCTAAAAGGGTGTGTACAACAAGTATGATTGTGGAAAAATAAAAAGCAAAGACTCATATCATACAAGATGCTCCAAGCAAAACACATATCATGTGGTGAATAAAAATATAGCCTCAAATTTACCGATAAACGAAGACAAAAGAGGGGATGACATCCAGGGCATCCCCAAGCCTAGAAGCTTGGTTGTCCTTGAATATTACTCTGGGGTGCCTTGGACATCCCCAAGCTTAGGCTATTGCCACTACTTATTCCATAGTCCATCAAATCTTTACCCAAAACTTGAAAACTTCACAACACAAAACTCAACAAGAAAGCTCATGAGGTCCGTTAGTATAAGAAAATAAATTGCCACTTTTTGTATTGCTGCGAACTCATTCTTTATTTATATTGGTGTCATATCTACTGTATTCCAACTTCTCTATGGTTCATACCCCTCGGTACTACCCGTATATTCATCAAAATAATTAAACAACACATAGAAAACAGAATCTGTCAAAAACAGAACAGTCTGTAGCAATCGGAAATTTTTGTATACTTCTGTAACTCCAGAAATTCTGAAAAATTAGGACAACAGAGGCAATTTGTATATCAATCTTGTGTAAAAAATTCAGAGTTCTTCCACACTTCTATAAGTTTTAGAAATTCTGGCAGTGAGCGCAAAAGTTTCTGATTTTCAGCAAGATCAAATCAACTATCACCATAGATCGTCCCAAAGGTCTTGCTTGGATCAAACACTAAATTAAAACATGAAAACACATCTAACCAGAGGCTAGATGATAAATTTATTAAAAAAACAGGAACAAAAAAGCAAGAACAAAAATAAAATTGGGTTGCCTCCCAACAAGCGCTATTGTTTAACGCCCTGTAGCTAGGCGTTGATAATTTTAATGATGCTCACATGAAAGATAGTAATTGAAATACGAAGAGAGCATCATGTAGCATGTGAAAAACAAGTTTAAGTCTAAAATACTTCCTATGCATAGGCATCTTATAGGGAAAAGATTTATCAAGACAAGTAAAAACTAGCATATGCAAGGAAGAAGAAAGAAATAATAGAATTCTCAACATAACGAGAGGTAATTTAGTAACATGAAAATTTCTACAACCATATTTTCCTCTCTCATAATAATTACATGTAGGATCATAATCAAATTCAACAATATAACTATCACATAAAATATTCTCTTCATGATCCACATGCATGCAAAGTTGACACTCTTCCAGAATAGTGTGATTATCATTAAATAAAGTCATTAGTTCTCCAAGCCCACTTTTATCAAAAATTTCATAATCAATCTCCAAAGTAGTGGGATCATTATTACCTAGAGTTCACACTCTTCCAAACCCACTTTCAATATTGTTGCAAACATATTCATCACAAGGCTTAAATAAATTTTCAAGATCATAAGAAGAATCACCCCAATCATGATCATTACAATAAGTAGCGGACGTAGCAAAACTAGCATCCCCAAGCTTGGGGTTTTGCATATTATTAGCACAATTGACATTAATAGAATTTATAATAACATTATTGCAATCAAGATTCTCATTCAAGGAGCTATCGTGAATCACTTCTTTCAACACTTCATCACGAATTTCAGATTCACGAATTTAAAGCAAAACTTCATAAAGATAATCTAGTGCGCTCAACTCACTAGCAATTGGTTCATCATAATTGGATCTTTTAAAAATATTAGCAAGTAGATGAGGATCCATAAACTTTTTGCTTCCTGATTTTCAATAAATACACAATTATGGCAAGCAAAATAGCGAACAAACCAAGTAAGACCTAAGGGCAAACGAAAGGCGAATGAAAGAAGGGCGAATAAAAGGGCGAATCTTTTTGTGTTTTTTTGAAAGTGTTTTAGAAGTGGGGAAGAGGAAAACGAGCGGCAAATGGCAAATAATATAATGCGAGAGATGAGATTTTATGGTGGGTCTTGATGTAGATCTCCCCAGCAATGGCGCGAGAAATTCTTCCTGCTACTTCTTGAGCTTGCGTTGGTTTTTCCCTTGAAGAGGAAAGGGTGATGCAGCAAAGTAGAGATAAGTATTTCACTTAGTTAAGAACCAAGGTATCAATCCAGTAGGAGATACACGCAAGTCTCCAATCTATGCACCTGCATAAACAATCAAACACTTTCACCCAACACGATAAAGGGGTTGTCAATCCCTTCACGGTCACTTGCAAAGGTGAGATCTGATAGAGATAGATATAAAATATTACTAAAACATAAAACATAATAAAAGTAAATAAATTGTAGCAAGGTATTTTTGGTTTATAGATCTGAAAATATATGATGGAAAATAGAACCGGGGGCCATATGTTTCACTAGAGGCTTCTCTCTTGAAGGAAAATAATACGGTGGGTGAAAAAATTACTGTCGAGCAATTTATGGAAAAGCGCAAAGTTATGACAATATCCCAGGCAATGATTATGAATATAGGCATCACATCTGTGTCAAGTAGGCCGAAACGATTCTGCATCTACTACTATTACTCCACACATCGACCGCTATCCAGCATGCATCTAGAATATTAAGTTCATAAGAACAGAGTAATGCCTTAAGTAAGATGACATGATGTAGATGGATAAACTCAAGCAATATGATGAAAACCCCATCTTTTTACCCTTGATGGCAACAATACAAATACGTGCTTCGCTATCCCTACTTTGTCACTGGGTGAGGACACCGCAAGATTGAACCCAAAACTAAGCACCTCTCCAATTGCAAGAAATACCAATCTAGTTGGCCAAACCAAACCGATAATCCGAAGAGAAATACAAAGATATCAAATCCTGCATATAAGAATTCAGAGAAGATTCAAATAATATTCATAGATAATTTGATCATAAATCCACAATTCATTGATCTCGACAAACACACCGCAAAAGAAGATTACATCGGATAGATCTCCAAGAACATCGAGGAGAACATTCACTACTGCAGGATGCTGCTAACGGGACCCTACAATGAGAGACCCTTTGACGAAACTGTGTGCGATGCATTAATCACAACGGTGATGTAAAAAACCGTCAAAAAAGATGCAAAACATTTGCGATGGCGGATACATCAAACAAGGTTCAGATTTTAGTTGCGTGTGTGATGCTGGGCATATGGTTCAGTTCAATGAACTGTTTGCGATGAGGAAGAAGAACAGAAAAGGGCAGCCAAATGAAGGCGTGTGCGATATACGGCATACAGTTCAGTGTGATTAACTTTTTGTGATGAGGCGGAACAACAGAAACAGGCAGCCAGATGAAGTTGTCTGCGATTGAGGGCACACACTTCAGACGGATGAACTGCTTGCAATTAGGCAACACAACAAAACGGTCAGCCAGATTAACGTGTTTGCGATTGACGACATACACTTCACATGGATGAACTGTTTGCGATTAGCCACAACAAGCAGAAACAGTTAGACAGATCAACGTGTGTGCGCTAGACGGGCACACGTTCTAATTAAAAGAAGTGTGCGCGATGGTAATAACGAGCGCGCACGGTTGTTGGAACAAGACATGTGCTGACATCGCCTATTGCAGTGCACCCTGTGGTGTGAACGCCACGTACGTGGCCGAGAAAGCGTGCCCACGTTACACCATCTGGGAATAGTGCCGCACTTAGAAATTATAGAACCATCAATAAATTTTGAGCCTGCGTCCCGTCACATTCCAAATTACTACCATGCTATATTTAATTGCAAACCTGTTCACACCGATCAAAACCTAAACGGTTTCCCACTTAGGAGCGTATTAGTACTCGGTTATAAGATGACTGCACATTCCTCCCCAATTCCTCATCCACAAAAACAAACAAGTCATTCATCGTTGTACCCTTGTGTCTGGCATGGCCAGCGTGAGTTCTGGGTCGATAGATTACTACCAGGGAGAGGCGAGTATGGAAGCGGAAGCACAAGAGATGTCTCGCCTCGCCGCGAAAGCAGCCGACATGTCCCGCCGCATGACTGTCGCAGCACATAGGTCCCGCCGCGCCGCCGAAGCAGCACAGAGGTCCCGTCGCGCTGTTGATGCAGCAGACTGGTCCGGCCGCCACGGAAGCAGTAGAGATGTCCCGTCACGCCACGAATGAGAAGAGATGTCCTCCCGCGCCGCGGCAGCCTAAGAAAATATCTCGCAAGCAGGCAAGGACTCTCACAGGCGCATGCGCGCTATGCTCGATGACTTGATGTGATGAGGACATCAATACCATTGTTACACCCACAGCCCCTACTACTATATATACTAGACCAATTACTAGAGCTCGCGCACGCCAATTAAATTATCAGGTACTTTTGTTTCTTGGTAATGATTCGAATGTTCATGAGAATATGATGCTGCCTAAATTGGATACATTTGTTTTGCTTACAAATGAAGGGCCTGGCATGGATAAGAGGGATGAACATTGGAGCAAGAACAAGCATGGAGTTGATGGCATGCGCAAGGGGAACAAGAACGGAGTTACAAGTGATGATTTCAGGACTTTGAAGCAACCATAATGAGTGCATAAAGCCTTGGACGAAATATGCAAGATGCCACTTCACAAACTTCGTCCAGAGGCTATTCTAGGTGCTACATCACCTTATTATTGGGCCAGGCCCATGTAATTTCGAAATACATAAGTATAGGCTGTTTTTAGAGTCCGTATGTGTGGGGAAACAAGAGATAGGGTTGGTTTCGGACCCCTTACCCAAGGGCCACGAAATTCCCCCCTCTTCCTCCATATATACAGCCCTTAGGGCACCGTTTAGACTTTGGGTTTTGTTTAGATTAAAAGTTTGCCATAGCTGCAACTTCGTACTTCGCTTGTGTTCAACGACTGCACCAAGGCGCCACAGAACCCCACCTTCATTAATAAAGCTTTCCTCTTATATTCGCAATATCCAGATTGCAATCTTAGTTTCTTGCTTGTTCTTCATTTGCTCGCAGGAAACAGGCCCTCGTGGTCAGGTTGATCATGCTCCACCGTGGTAAATAACCCTCGGAAGTTGGTTTAGCGATTGCTAAGGCGCGACGTCTCGCACGTTCGTAGTCGATCGTCAAGGTCGACTCCCACAGAAAACGATAGCCACCATCTCATCGAAACATCGGGACACCTTTGCCTCTATCAAGTGGTATCAGATTTCCAGGTTGCTCGGTGAGATTTTACAGTTTTTCGTAGTTTAGATCGAGTCTGTTCTTCATACCTATAGTCCACGAAAAAGCCAAAAAAATTGGGTTAGTTCATCTTATCCAAACCAATCTGAGCCTTTGCATAATCTTTTCTGTATTTGCTTTGTTGAATTTGCGGTTGCATCGTCGTGTCAAGTTGCTGGTCCTAGCGTCTAGTACTTTAGAGTTTCGAGTTCTATTCACAAGTTGTCACGCCGCCGCCGCACCATCGTCATCACCGCTGTCATATACCACCATTGTAATCAGCTGCCATATACCACCATCATCATCACCGCTGCCATATACCACCATCGTCATCACCGCTGCCTTATACCACCATCATCATCGCCGCTACCATATACCACATATCCACCGTCATCACGCTAATCCGAGTCCACCTCCATCATAGATTCGCCACTAGTCCGTGTTCCACCGCCCTGCATATATCCGCCACCAGTCCGAGTTTCCACCAGATTCATCTTCGCCACCAGTCCGAGTCCAGTAATTGTTGCTTTGTTCTCGATTTCCAGATCACGCGATACTCCGAGTTGTGACAGAGTAGGACTCCCCAACTTCCGAGCCATCCGCAGAAGAAAAATAGTTCCAGTTTAAAAAAAACTAAGTCTGGGAAATTCTGGCTAGGCAGTTTTTAGGACATTTGTAGACTTTTTTGAAAAAAATATTGTTGCAGAGCAAAAAAAAGAGGAAAAAAAGTGCAAAAAAGAAAGTGAAAAAAGAAAAAAAATTCAGAGTGTGCTCCTCCCTTGTTTACGTGCAGCGCCGTGATTTTGTTAGTGTTCTAGGCTCGCGTCTCTAGTACGGTCTAGCCTAGGACCAGACAAGACTGCTCGTTGAGCGTTTATTCAACTTTGCATATCTGAATTGATTATTGCTGACCCTTTTTGCTACCATATTGTAAGCCTTCCCAGCTCCACATACATCTACGTCTTGTGTTTGACTCTCCCTGGTAATCGCTCTATCCAAGCTTTGAGAGTTTTGACTACAACGGTTGCTGGTCACCACCTGCTGCTTGGTAAGAACTGGTAAGAATTTGATATTTGCTTGACGGATTTGTGACACCCACCACCACCACTTGTTAGTCGTCAGAGGATCATATTCTTGTGTGTTTCTATTGTCGCTAACCATGCCGTGGATCACAAGTCGATTTAGATTGATCGGGAGAATTTAACGAACAAGGAGCTTCATGATAAGTTTCAAAGAAATGATGACCGAACAGTGCAAGATGTCTGAACAATTTTGAAGAGGCCATGGAGAAGATGGCCTTGAGAAGACGTTCAAAACAAAGCTCGATAACAGATTTAATGAACTGCTTGCACGTCTTCCACCACCGGCTGCACCTGCCGCACCTCTGCCACAACAACGACAACGACGACGACTACCTCCACGTCGCGAAAGAGCCCTCCGCCGAGCGAGTCGTGTCCTTCTTCAGCCTGGCCAAACTGTTGGTGCTGCTGTTGATACTTCTATGGCTCCTGCGGCTGATGCGGAGGATGATTATGCGGGAGATTACGAGGATGAGGTTGATCAAAATCAGAACTACGTGCAACCACCAGCACCACAACCACCAGGTCGTCCACATGCAAATAATGGCAATAGTAGGGTTCTCCCTCAGTACGAGATCATGACCATCTCCCTAAACTGAAATTGAATATTCCACCATTTGAGGGTAGATATGTTCCTGATATATATCTTACTTGGGAGTTAGAAACTGAACAACGATTTACATGTTTACAATATCCTGAGGAGAGACGTGTTCCTGCTGTTGTTTGTGCTTTCACTAGCTTTACATGTGTTTGGTGGTCTGAACATTGTAGATTATATCCTATTCCAGCTACTTGGGCTGCTTTGAAAACTGCTATGCGTACTCGTTGGGTTCCACCATATTATCGACGTGAATTAATTCAAAAATTGCAGCGTTTAAGACAAACTGGCATGATTAGATGTGGTATTGTTGAGGAGAATGAAGCTATGCTTGCACGTTTTATGGGTGGATTAAATAGAGAGATTCAGACCATTCTAGAGTATAAGGAGTATAATAATATCACTCATTTATTCCATCTTGCTTGTAAAGCTGAACGTGAAGTGCAGGATCGACAGGCATTGGCGCGAACTAACTTTTCTGCAGGTCGACCTTCATCATGGAAACCACGTGCATCCTCTACTTCCACTGCACCATCACCTCCATCAGGTGCCACCTCCAACCGTGATACAAGAAAGCAAGCACAACCACCACTCTCTGCCAAGAGCACACCTGCCGGGCCTACGCAAAGCTCTTCTTCTTCCATGGCGTCAACAGGGAACACAAGTGATATTATTTGTCGTTGTTGTAAGGGAAGAGGACATTTTGCGAGAGAATGCAAATCACAGTGTGTGATGATTACTACCGAGGATGGTGGGTATGAGTCCGCTAGTGACTAAATGATGAGGAGACTTTGGCTCTTATTACACATGAAGAACACGGTGGAGATGATTCTGATCATGAGACGCAATACATGGCTGCTGAAGATGCTGACAGGTATGAATGTTTAGTTGCTCAACGTGTTTTGAGTGTACAGGTTACACAAGCTGAGCAATATCAGAGGCATAATTTGTTCCATACAAAGGGAGTTGTGAAGGAACGTTCTATTCACGTCATCATATATGGAGGGAGCTGCAACAACTTGGCTAGCATGGAGATTGTGGAGAAGCTATCTCTCACCACAAGACCACATCCACATCCTTAATACATCCAATGGTTCAACAGCAGCGGCAAGGTTAAGGTAACATGTACTGTTCGTGTGCATTTTAGTATCTCTACATATGTTGATTATGTTGATTGTGATGTGGTACCTATGCAAGCATGTTCCTTATTACTTGGTAGACCATGGCAATTTGATAAAACTCAGACACCATGGTAGAAACAATCAGATACTCTTGTTCATAAGGATAAAAATATTACTTTGCTTCCTATGACTCCTGATTCCATTTTGAAAGATGATATTAATAGAGCTAATAAAGCAAAACAGGAGAAAAATAAGATTGAAAATTAGATTGTGGCAAAAGAATTTGAGCAACAAATGAAGCCTAATAATAAACCATCTAGTGTTGCTTCTGAAATTAAATTGAAAAGTGCATGTTTACTTGCCACCAAATCTGATATTGATGAGCTAGATTTTAGCAAATATGTTTGCTATGCTTTTGTGTGCAAAGAGGCATTATTTTCATTCAAGGATGTGCCTTCCTCTTTGCCCCTCGCTGTCACTAACATTTTGCAGGGAGTTCACGACGCCTTCCCACAAGACGTGCCACCGGATTACCACCTATTCGAGGGATTGAGCATCAAATTGACTTAATTCCCGTGCATCGCTACCCAACCGTGCACCATACCGTACCAATCCAGAGGATACGAAGGAGATTATGCGTCAAGTACAGGAGCTGCTCGACAAAGGTTATATACGCGAATCTCTTAGTCATTGTGTTGTTCCTATTATACTAGTGCCTAAAAAGGATGTTACGTCGCGTATGCGTGTTGATTGTAGAGGCATCAATAATATTACTATTCGTTATCTTCATCCTATTCCTAGGCTAGATGACATGCTTGATGAATTGAGTGTCTCTACAACATTCTCCAAAGTTGATTTGTGTAGTGGATACCATCAAATTAGTATGAAATTGGGAGATGAATGGAAAACAGCATTTAAAACTAAGTTTGGTTTATATGAGTGGTTAGTCATGCCTTTTGGGTTAACTAATGCACCTAGTACTTTCATGAGACTATTGAACGAAGTTTTACGTGCTTTCATTGGACGATTTGTGGTAGTCTATTTTGATGATATACTGATTTATAGCAAATCTTTGGAAGAACATTTGGAACATTTACGTGCTGTTTTTATTGCTCTACGTGATGCACGTTTGTTTGGTAACCTTGGGAAGTGCACCTTTTGCACCGACCGAGTATCTTTTCTTGGCTATGTTGTTACTCCACAGGGAATTGAAGTTGATAAAGCCAAGATTGAAGCTATTGAGAGTTGGCCGCAGCCCAAAACGGTCACAAGAGTGAGGAGTTTTCTTGGACTCGCTGGTTTCTATAGGCGTTTTGTGAGAGATTTTAGCACCATTGCTGCACCTCTGAATGAGCTTACAAAGAAGGATGTGCCTTTTGTTTGGGGTACCGCACAAGAAGAAGCCTTCACGATATTGAAAGATAAGTTGACACATGCTCCTTTACTCCAACTTCCTGATTTTAATAAGACTTTTGAGCTTGAATGTGATGCTAGTGGAATTGGATTAGGAGGTGTGTTATTACGAGATGGCAAACTTGTTGCATACTTTTCTGAAAAATTGAGTGGGCCTAGTCTTAACTATTCTACTTATGATAAAGAATTATATGCTCTTGTTCGGACTTTAGAAACATGGCAACATTATTTATGGCCCAAAGAATTTGTTATACATTCTGATCATGAATCTTTGAAACATATTAAAAGTCAAACTAAACTGAATCGTAGACATGCTAAATGGGTTGAATTCATTGAGACTTTCCCTTATGTCATTAAACACAAGCAGGGTAAAGAAAATGTTATTGCTGATGCTTTGTCTCGTCGCTATACTATGCTTTCACAACTTGACTTCAAAATATTTGGTTTGGAGACCATCAAAGATCAATATGTGCATGATGCTGATTTTAAAGATGTAATGCAGAATTGTAAAGAAGGAAGAACATGGAACAAGTTCGTTATTAATGATGGCTTTGTATTCCGTGCTAACAAGCTATGCATTCCTGCTAGCTCTGTTCGTCTTTTGTTGTTGCAGGAGGCGCATGGAGGAGGATTAATGGGACACTTTGGCATGAAGAAGACGGAGGACGTACTTGCTACACATTTCTTTTGGCCAAAGATGAGCGGGATGTTGAGCATTTTGTTACTCGCTGCACTACATGTCAAAAAGCTAAGTCACGACTCAATCCTCATGGTTTATATAAGCCGTTGCCTGTACCTAGTGTTCCTTGGGAGGATATATCTATGGACTTTGTTTTAGGTTGTAACATCCCAAATTTTCAATTTGGAATGTTATACATAGAGCATCATTGCATATCATATTTTTCATTGCATTTTCTTTGCATTTTGCTCGATCCTAGAAAATTCTACACAACTCAAGGACCCTCGGAGAGAGTTGGGGATTTTTGTTATTTTCATATTTGAGTTTTCTCAAATTTTGAAAATAGGATCGTTGATTTTAATTATTTTATCTTCAGTTATTTCTATTACAAAAATATGCGAGAGGGAATAAAATGACTTTCCCAAAATAAATAAATAATGAAGATTTAATAATAAAATCAAATAAGATTTTATTTTGGAGTTTTTCGCTTTTTTATTTGAATTTAAGAAAATGCGCGTTTTCAAAATTGATCTAGGCCCCAAATAAATGTTCATTAAATCCGCTTGATTTTAGAAACCGGGAAAATTTATTTCGGGATTTTTGGAGTCCGCTTGATACTTCTTTTGATTTTTTCACGCGAATGTTCTATTAAAAAACGAACCGCCTTTATCGGGCCGTGCTCGAGCGGGACTCCGCTCGGGTGCTTTTAATAGCGGCCGCCTGGAGCCCCAGCCCACCCGAGCCGCCACCCCAGCCCACCCGAGCCCGCGGAGTTCGCCACCGCCACCCGACCACGCCGCAAGCATGGCCACTTACGAGGTTCGCCATACCGATTTCCGTGTCGATTTTTTTTTAAAAACCGATCGGTTTTCTTTGTTTTTTTGGGTTTTTGGTTTTTATTTTTCCGCTCGAATCTGTTCGTCGATTTTTCTTTTTCTCGGATTTAATCATGATTTTTCCGATCGCGATTCCGATCGATTTTCGCTTTAGTATAACTTTTCGCCGCTTATCGTAATCAGCGATTCAAGCGCTTGGAGTTTCGCCTCAAACCCTCTTTCGAATAATCTACTTAAACAAGTTTTTGCATCGGTAAAATTTGACCTAGATCCAGCTTAGTAAAACGAAGCTGTTTTCTTCCGCCGCTTGACTTTCGTTGTTTCGCTTGATTTGATTCTTTTTCAAACCGTAGTTCTTAAGTTGAACTATCCGTTAGATCTATTTGAGTTTTACCTGTGCATTAGATGAGTACTTATTGTATGCTTGTTTGTTTGTCTGCAATAGAATACCCGAGTGCGCCGCTTGTTACTTGAATCTCTAGGTTTCATGGATCATCGACAAGGCAAGTAACACTTTGATCATACTCTTCTCATACCCAGCTTTTATGCATTAGATCTATTCCTCAAACACTTGCATGATTAGGATCTAATTAAATTGTGGGATGGGAAGTAGATGAGGTAGTAGCTATTACCTGTTTTATTATCAAACCCTTGGGAGTTACTTCTACGCTTGCTTATTATGCCATGCTATGCTAGTAGACGTGGATTGGGTGAGTGTATCCATGATGATGTGAGATTGTTAACTAATGGGTTATTTAAGGTGGCAACTTAAACACACATCCGGGTGGATTGAGGCACCTGGTTTCTATCAGACTTGCTGTATTTCTTCTGACCGCCACCCAGTGCTCAAAGGGATCATGAGGTTATTCAAACTAGAAACTTCCGTGTGCAGCCACAAGCCATTATGGGCTCTGGCGTAGTTGACTAAGTTGTGCGAACTCTTACGGGTAGGCTAGCTGATGTAGGGGTTGTAGGTTGGTACGGTCTACCCACATGTAAGGTGCTAGCGCTCGAAAGACTATGTCTCACCATCCGCTTTCTCAAACACCATGTAGTCGAGAAACCAAACGGAGGCGATCGAGTCTTGTGGGGAAAAGTGCGCAAACCTCTGCAGAGTGTATAAACTAATCATGGTTAGCCGTGTCCCGGTTATGGACATCTTGAGTATCTAGTACCTGGATATCATGTGAATCTCATCATGTTACTTCTAATTAATATCGTTGGGTTTAATGAGTACTTTTAATTGGGATTGAGAATGTCATCAACCATTCTCAATGTTTCACAACCACCATAATAGTTAAATAAATTTATTCCTTTGCAGAGGGAAAATTGGCTTTATGCAAAAACAAGAATCAGAGAGCTTTCCACCAGCCATATATGCATGTAGTATAGGCTTATCATTCCATTATTCTCTATGTGTTACATTGCCAAGATATTCCATGTGTCAATTGTTGGCTGCAACATTTCATGTTGCGCACTTTTCGATTTATGATTAAGGTGCTTAGGTCGTGGTTCTATACTCGTGATGCCGTTGGAGTTGATGGACTCGCTTATTCTTCCAAGCCTTCCACTGTTATCGTATTAGATGGCCTTAAGGCATATTTATTTTATTAAGTTCTCTTTGAGACATTCGATTGTAATAAGTGTGTGATTGCTACTCTGTTATAAATCCTTCAAGTCTTGTGTGGTGTCAAGATTCTCGATCCAGGATGACACCGAGCACGAGACTTGATCCATTCGGTCGGTCGCCACAGAGATGGTATCGAGCACACACCGATCGTAGGACACCACCATTAAGCCAAAGCCCTAGATCACTACTCTCTTCTCATTTCGACTCCTCATCTTTTCTACTCTTTTAGGATGATTTGAAGCGAGGATCAAGTTCACCCAAATGGATGAAGATACACCCTTTGGACGACACTTGAAGGAAGTCACTAAGTACCTTAATATAGGATTACAAAGCTTCACCGGGACCTACAATTCCACTTTACCTGAAGAGGAGCGCTGGAAGATTCAAGCTCAAGTTCCCTAAGAACGCTTTGCGCCAATCACGGAGCCCATAGAGTGTGTTTTCAATGCACCAACCTCGAGTCCGGGAAAGAGTATGGCAGCTCACTAACCATGGGGCGATTGGAGAAGTTTATAAAGAAGACCTCAAGGATACTATCTACCAGATTTATGGACGCCGAGATGAACAATGGGAAATAGTTGGCACTAAGAAGGATCGATCCATTGCAGCATTCATCCAGAGTTAAACCAGCACATTCGACGCCAGAGAACCAGATGTCTTGACATGATGGAATTGAAGGCAGCAAAAGCCAAGATTATCGAACTAGAAGGAGAACGAAGGCCACTCGCAAGGACTACATGGAGGAGATTGTAGCTCTAGTGGGACAAAACGCGATCTTAAGGAGAAGATTGAAGAACTCATGGGAAATACAGACTGGAGGAGAAGATGAAGATAGCACTGTCCAGAGAACTACATCATCATCGATTTACACCGATTCCGATCCTAGTGATGATGATTACGAAGATGAAGTGGAGCAGATATCATGGAGTCTCATCGAGCAGCTTTTCTAGTTGACCACCATAATAGTAGTAGATTACCCCATGTTATTTTAGTTTTAGTTTCAACACTTTGTAACGATAGATAGACCGTTGTATGCCCTTGTTTGAATTGATTGGAGTGATATTGTGTGATTTGTCTCATGTGCATATGGGTAGTGTTTCCTCTAGACCTCATTCTATTCTAAATTCTCGCCTTTTCTTAAAACCCTCGGATGCCTCGAGACGGGACCCAATTTGTTTTCCCTTGAGAGATCACTCGGTTGATTCAGCAGCGAATACCTTGATTCAAACATTGGTACAGAACCAAGGCAACAACAACAACAACAACAACAACAACCCACCGCCACCACCACATGTTGACCATTTGACCTGCTTCTTAAGGCTGAATCCGCGGTGTTTTCCAAAGAGCACCGAGCCGATTGGTGCAGATGATTGGCTCCGTAAGATAGGGAGGGAGTTGACCACTGCAGGAAGTACAGATGGAGAAAGGGTGAAGTTTGCTGCACATCAGCTTGAAGGACCAGCAGCAAAGATGGTGGGAGAATTTTACAGACCACTTACCCAAGAGACACCGCCACATGGGATCTGGCCAAACAAGCTTTTCAGATTGCCCATGTTTCAGCAGGAGCTATGGCCATGAAGAAGCGTGAGTTTCGCAACTTACGCCAAGGAGGACGGACAGTTGGCAAGATGTAGATGATTTCAGAAGCTAGCACGTTATGCCCCGGATGACGCTACTACGATGCACTAAGCGAGAAGTTTCTAGAAGGACCAATGATGAGCTGAGCATGCGCTTGATGGTAGCCACCTTCAATAACTACCAGAGTTAGTAGATCGTGCGCTTATGATTGAAGGGAAGCAGCAGCAGATTGAAAATCGCAAGAGGAAGTATGGACGGGGAAGAATAACTCGAGCTCAGCAGAAACTTCGCTTTTACCCCGGCCGGAGGACAGTTTCAAAGATACCCATGGAGGAGGTAGCTCGACAACCATAATGGCACCAAGAATGGAAACGGGAATGGAGGCAGCAATGGATGTAACCGCACCAACCCGTCAACACCATCCAAGGTAGACCTAAGCCACATAACTTGCTTTAAGTGCCGCAAGAATGGGCATTATGCAAATGAATGTCCGGAAGGCCGTAATGGAAATGGCAATGGAAGCTCGGAAAGAAGCGAATCCTTTCAATAAAGGATAAGTGAACCACGCTACCGTGGAGGAGGTTGAAGCTCAGCCGGATGCGATAATAGGTAAGTTTTGGTTAAGTCATTTATCGCAGTTGTTCTTTTCGATCTTGGTGCATCGCATTCATACATATCAAGGGATTTGTGGATAAGTACAAATTACCAACCCAAGCCCTTAGGTCACCCATGCTAGTAACCTCACCCAGAGCGAGAATACATGGCTAGTATATGGTGTGATCGATCGCCATTAAGGATTGGACACTATGTTTTTCCCTCGGACCTAATAGTTCGGAACCCCAAGGATTGGATGTGATATTAGGCATGGATTGGTTATCAAGTATGGAGGGAACATAGATTGCGCCAAGAAGTCAATTTTGCTTACCACCCCGTAGGGAGGAGAATCAGTATGTATCACGGCATGAGCCGAGGAGAGCACGTAAATTCCTTATCGAGTTGTGCAGAGGAAGTACCAGAGTAAGGGATTACCCGGACGTGTTTCCTAAGAGTTGCTGTGCATGCCACCGGATAGAGACATTGAGTTTCTGATTGAACTATTGCCAGGCACTGGGCCGATATCTAAGAGACCGTATAGGATGCCAGCCCAAGATTTGGAGGAAATTAAGAAGCAGATTAAGGAGTTACTGGATAAAGGTTTTATTCGCCCAAGTTCTTCGCCTTGGGGATCACCAGTACTTCTAGTGGAGAAGAAGGATGGATCCTTAAGAATGGTTGTTGATTATCGAGGATTGAATGAAGTGACCATTAAGAACAAATACCCGTTACCGATGATCAATGACTTGTTTGACCAGTTGCAAGGAGCTAAGGTGTTTTCAAAGATCGATTTGCGGTCAGGGTACCATCAATTGAAGATTCGAGAGCAGGATATACCTAAGACGGCTTTTACCACCAGGTACGGGCTATATGAGTACACCGTTATGTCATTTGGTCTGACTAACGCACCTGCCTATTTTATGAACATGATGAACAAAGTGTTTATGGAGTTTTTGGATAAGTTCGTCGTGGTGTTCATTGATGATATTTTGGTTTACTCAAGAATGAAGAGGAACATAAGGAGCATTTGCGCTTGGTACCGAAAAGCTCAGAGAACACCGTTATATGCCAAGTTCAAGAAGTGTGAGTTTTGGTTGAAGGAAGTTGGATTTCTTGGACATGTTATATCCGGAGAAGGTATAGCAGTAGACCCCACTAAAGTTGTCACCGTAACCAACTGGGAAGCACCAACAACACTTGGAGAGATCCGGAGTTTCCTTGGACTAGCAGGATACTACCGGAGATTCATTGAGAATTTCTCAAGGATTGCGAAGCCTATGACAGAATTGTTGAAGAAGGATACCAAGTTCATTTGGACCGAGGAGTGTGAAGCTAGTTTCCAAGAGTTGAAGAAACGTTTGGTTACCTCACCAGTATTAATTCTGCCAGATCAGACCAAGGATTATGAGGTGTATTGCGGCGCTCACGAGAGGACTTGGAGCAAGGCTTATGCAGGAGGGAGAGTTGTTTCAGATGCTTCACGACGCTTAAGCCTCATGAGTTAAACTATGCTACGCATGATTTGGAGTTAGCAGCCGTAGTACATGCATTGAAGACATGGAGACATTTCCTCATTGGAAATCATTGTGAGGTGTATACGGATCACAAGAGTTTGAAGTACATCTTCACGCAGAAGGAGTTAAATCTCGTGCAAAGGAGATGGTTGGAACTCATCAAAGATTATGATATGAGATTGCATTATCACCCGGAAAGGCTAACGTTAGAAGCAGACGCGTTGAGCGTAAGAGTCACGTCAACACATTAATGATGGGAGAAATACCAAAGGAGTTAGCCGAAGATCTTCGAGAGCTATGTTTGAAAATAGTTCCGAGAGGCTATGTAGCAGCACTGGAGATTCAGTCAACTTTGATGGACAAGATCAGGGAAGCACAGAAGACTGACAAAGAGATTGCCTCTATAAAGGAGAGAATGAGCGAAGGAAAGGCTAAGGGATTTCGTGAGGATGAGCACGATACCCTATGGTTTGAGGACCATGTTTATGTGCCCAATGACCCAGAGATCAGGAAGTTGATTTTGCAAGAGGCACGTTATTCACCATATTCGATTCACCCAGGAAATACCAAGATGTATTTGGATTTGAAGAATACTTTCTGGTGGACCGGAATGAAGAAGGATATTGCAGAGTACGTAGCAGTTTGTGATGTATGTCAGAGGGTGAAGGCAGAACATCAGAAGCCAGCAGGATTGTTACAGCCATTGCCTATACCCGAATGGAAGTGGGATAAACTAGGTATGGATTTGATCACGGGATTGCCCAGGACTCGTTCAGGCTATGACTCGATTTGGTTTATAGTCGATCGGTTGACGAAGGTAGCTCATTTCATTCCAGTAAAGACTACCTACAGCAGTGCCAAATCGGCTAAGATATACATGACCAGGATTGTATGCTTGCATGGAGTTCCGAGGAGTATCGTATCAGATAGAGGAACCCAATTTACCTCAAAGTTTTGGAAGCAGTTGCATGAAACTTTAGGAACCAGACTGGAGTTTAGCACAGCTTTCCATCCACAGACAGATGGACAAACCGAGAGAGTCAACCAGATTTTGGAGGATATGCTTAGAGCTTGTGCTTTGGATTATGGATCAAGTTGGGATGACAATTTGTCGTATGCGGAGTTTTCTTATAACAACAGTTACCAAACCAGTTTGAAGATGGCCCCTTTCGAAGCATTGTACGGAAGGAGGTGCAGGACCCGTTGTTGTGGGATGAAGTTGAGACCGCCAGTTGTTTGGACCGGATTTGATTAAGGAGTCGAATGAAGGTAAAGTTGATTCGCGATAGGCTCAAGGTAGCCCACCAAGACAGAAAAGTTATGCGATTCAAAACGCAAGGAGATGTAATACTGAAATCGGAGACAAAGTTTATCTTCGAGTATCGCCACTTGAGGAGTTAAGCGTTTTGGAGTCAAGGAAAGTTAGCACCTCGATTTGTAGGACCTTATCGTGTTTTGGAACGCATGGGAGAAGTTGCGTATGTTGGAATTACCCGAGATTGTCGGGAGTTCATGATGTGTTTCACGTTTCACAGCTTGAAGAAGTGTCACGCAGAGATGGCTGATATACCACTAAGAGATACCGTGCACTTTGAAGCGATTCAGTTGAATGATGATTTGACCTACGAGGAGAAACCGGTTAAGATTTTGGAGTATGCCGTGAGTCACTCGCAGAGAAGGTCATTAAGTTTTGCAAAGTTCAAGGAGCCACCACACCGAGGATGAAGCCACCGGGAGCGAGAGGAAGATTTGCTTAAAGACCACCTCACCTATTTTCTAGTTAACCCAATCTCGAGGGCTAGATTCATCTTAAGGGTAGGTTTGTAACATCCCAAATTTTCAATTTGGAATGTTATACATAGAGCATCATTGCATATCATATTTTTCATTGCATTTTCTTTGCATTTTCTCGATCCTAGAAAATTCTACACAACTCAAGGACCCTGAGAGAGTTGGGGATTTTTGTTATTTTCATATTTGAGTTTTCTCAAATTTTGAAAATAGGATCGTTGATTTTAATTAGTTTATCTTCAGTTATTTCTATTACAAAAATATGCGAGAGTTAATAAAATGACTTTCCCAAAATAAACAAATAATGAAGATTTAATAATAAAATCAAATAAGATTTTATTTTGGAGTTTTTCGCCTTTTTATTTGAATTTAAGAAAAATGCGCGTTTTTCAAAATTGCATCTAGGCCCCAAATAAATGTTCATTAAATCCGGCTTGATTTTAGAAACCGGGGAAAACTTATTTCGGGATTTTCGGAGTCCGTTTGATACTTCTTTTGATTTTTTTTCTACGCGTAATGTTTTATTAAAAAAAAAACGAACCGCCTTACCGGGCCGTACCCGAGCGGGACTCCGCTCGTGTAACATCCCAAATTTTCAATTTGGAATGTTATACATTAGATCATCATGCATATAATATTTTCTTGCATTTTGTTGATCCTAGAAATTTCACGCAACTCAAGGACCCTCGGAGAGAGTTGGAGATTTCGAAATTTTCGTAATTGAATTCTCTCAAAACTATGAAAAAAAGGATCATTGGATTTATTTATTTTATCTTCAAATATTTTTCCAATATCAAAAATAAGAGAGGGAATAATATGACTTTCCAAAATTTAGGAAAAATGAAGATTTAATAAATAAATCAAATTTTGGATTTTTCTCGGAGTTATTTGCCTTAGGGAAAAATGCGTGTTTTCAAAAATTTGCATTTTTGGCCTGTGTTAAAGTTCATTTTGTTCGACTCATTTTTAGGAGTCGGGGAAAGTTTACTTTATTAATTTTGGAGTTCGTTTAGATTTTTTTTTCTTTATTTTTCTGCCACAAACCGCTTTGAAAAAAAACATAGGTATATGGGCCAAAGGCCCAAGCCACCAAGCCACCGGCCGGCCAGGAGGCCAAGGCCATCACAAGGCCAGGAGCCAGGGCCGCCTTCCTTTTTCCTAATCCTAGTAGGACTTTTGTACTACTTCCGCTTATTCCAGATTTGTTTCTAGATCTTTTCCTCTTGTTTCCTAATCCTAGTCTATTTCTTGTCCCTACCCCAAGCAAAAACCCTCCCTCCCCAATATAAATACCCAAGCACCCCCTCTAACACATCAAACCAACACCCTCCTCTCCTCTCCTCACTCCACGCCCTACACCGCCGCCCCTCACAGTGCCGCCGCCACTCACTACCTTGCCGCCGCCGCCCTGCCGCCGCCACCACCTAACGCCGCCACGAGCCCTCGCCTCTTGAGGTACTAGCCCAGCGCCGCATCACCTTTTCTTTTCCGATCCGGTTTCCGCCCGGTTTTCTAGATCGGTTTTTCGTTTCGGTTTTCTTTCCGAAACCCAAGATCGGTTTTTCTCGCCGGTTTTTCTTTCCGGTTTTGTTTAGCAAGCATTCGCCGGACCGTTCGTCCTAACGAACGTGATCACCGGTTTGCTTCGGTTAATGGACGTCCGTTCGTTCAACCGTTCGTCGTTTTCTTTCTCATCGGATTTATTCCGCTATTTTTCTGATAGCGATTTCAGATCCGATTTTCTTTCTAGTCTATCTTCTCGCTTGTTTATCGGAATCAGGTGATTCAAGCGCCTGGAGTTTCATCTCGAAACCGCCGTTCCGACTAATCAACTTAAACAAAGTTTTGCCACTATAAAATTTGACCTAGTTTCAACTTGCTAGAACCGAGTTGTTTTCTTTAAATCGTTTGACTTTCGTTGCTTTATTTGATTCGATTCTTTTGCAACTGTGGTTCTTAAGTTGAACTTTCTGGTTAGATCTTTTACCCGAGATTTACCTGTGCATTAGATGAGTACTTATTGTATGCTTGTTTTTTGTCTGCGATAGATCACCCGGAGTGCGCCGCTTGTTACTTCGAGTCTCTAGGTTTCGCGGATCATCAACAAGGCAAGTAACACTTGATCATACCTTTTCTACTACCCAGTTTTTATGCATTAGATCAATCCTCAAACACTTGCATGATTAGGATCTAATTAAATTGTGGGTTGGGAAGTAGATTGAGGTAGTACCTATTACCTGTATTACTTATGAAACCTTTGGGAGTTACTTCTACGTTGCTTATTATGCCATGCTATGCTAGTAGACGTGGATTGGGTGAGTGATATCCATGACAGATGTGAGATTGTTAAATTAATGGTTTACCTAAGGTGGCAACTTAAACACACATCTGGGTGGATTGAGGCACCTGGTTTCCATCAGACTTGCCTGTTTTTTGGACCGCCACCCGTGCTCAAAGGGATCATGAGATTATTCAAACTAGTAACTTCCGTGTGCAGCCACAAGCCATTATGGGCTCGCATAGTTGATTAAGTCGTGCGAACTCTTATAGTGGTGGACTAGCAGATGTAGGGGATGTAGGTGTACCGGTCCACCCATCGTAAGGTGCTAGCGCTTCTGAAAGACTATGTCTCGGTCATCCGTTTCTTAAACACCATGTAGTGCGAGAAACCAAGCGGAGGCGATCGAGTCTTGTGGGGAAAAGTGCGCAAACCTCTGCAGAGTGTACAAACTAATCATGATTAGTCGTGTCCCCGGTTATGGACATCTTGAGTATCTAGTACTTGAATATCATGTGAATCTCAACATGTTACTTCTAATTAATATTGTTGGGTTTTTAATGAGTACCTTTAATCGGGATTGAGGATGCTGTCAACCATTCTCAATGTTTAACAACCACCATGATAGTTAAACAAATTTATTCCTTTGCAGTAGGGAAAAACTGGTTTTATGCAAAACTGTAACCATAGAGCTTTTCCACCAGCCAAATATGCATGTAGTATAGGCTTATCATCCATTATTCTCTATGTGTTACATTGCCAGCATATTCCATGTGCTGACCCGTTTTCGGGCTGCAACTTTTCATGTTGCAGACTTTTCGCACGACAGTAAGGTGCTTTTAGGTCGTGGTTCTATACTCGGTGATGCATACCGGAGTTGATGGACTCACTTATCTTCCAAGTCTTCCGCTGTTATCGTTATTAGATGGCCTTAAGCCATATTTATTGTAATAAGTCCTCTTCGGACAACGATGTAATAAGTGTGTGATTGCTACTCTGTTATAAATCCTTCGGCATGTGTGGTGTCGGCACATCGATCCAGGATGACACCGAGCACGAGACTTGATCCATTCGGTCGGGTCGCTACAGCTCGGCGCGCTTTAAATAACGGCCGCCCAGCCCCAGCCCACCCAAGCCGCCACCCCAGCCCACCCGAGCCCGCCGGAGTTCGCCCGCCGCCGCCGACCAGCGGAGCAGTAGCATACCACGAGGTTCGCCACGCCTCGATTTCCATGCCGATTTTTTAAAAAAAAACCGATCGGTTTTCTTCGGGTTTTTTTGGTTTTTTTATTTTTATTTATTTTTATTTTCTTTTATTTTTCCGTTCGAATTTGTTCGTCGAATTTTTCTTTTTCTCGGATTTAATCCGCGATTTTTCTGATCGCGATTCCAGATACGATTTTCGTTTTAGTATAACTTTTCGCTCGTTTATCGGAATCAGGCGATTCAAGCGCCTGGAGTTTCATCTCAAAACCCTCTTTCCGAATAATCTACTTAAACAAGTTTTTGCATCTGTAAAATTTGACCTAGATCCAGATTAGTAAAACGAAGTTGTTTTCTTCCGCCGTTTGACTTTCGTTGCTTCGTTTGATTTGATTCTTTTTGCAAACCGTAGTTCTTAAGTTGAACTATCTGGTTAGATCTATTTGAGTTTTACCTGTGCATTAGATGAGTACTTATTGTATGCTTGTTTGTTTGTCTGCAATAGAATACCCGGAGTGCGCCGCTTGTTACTTCGAATCTCTAGGTTTCGTGGATCATCAGCAAGGCAAGTAACACTTTGATCATACTCTTCTCATACCCAGTTTTTATGCATTAGATCTATTCCTCAAACACTTGCATGATTAGGATCTAATTAAATTGTGGGATGGGAAGTAGATGAGGTAGTAGCTATTACCTGTTTTATTATCAAACCCTTGGGAGTTACTTCTACGTTTGCTTATTATGCCATGCTATGCTAGTAGACGTGGATTGGGTGAGTGTATCCATGACAGATGTGAGATTGTTAACTAATGGGTTATTTAAGGTGGCAACTTAAACACACATCTGGGTGGATTGAGGCACCTGGTTTCTATCAGGACTTGCCTGTATTTCTTCGGACCGCCACCCAGGCTCAAAGGGATCATGAGATTATTCAAACTAGAAACTTCCGTGTGCAGCCACAAGCCATTATGGGCTCTGGCGTAGTTGACTAAGTTGTGCGAACTCTTACGGGTAGGCTAGCTGATGTAGGGGTTGTAGGTTGGTACGGTCTACCCACATGTAAGGTGCTAGCGCTTCTGAAAGACTATGTCTCAGTCATCCATTTCTCAAACACCATGTAGTGCGAGAAACCAAACGGAGGCGATCGAGTCTTGTGGGGAAAAGTGCAAACCTCTGCAGAGTGTATAAACTAATCATGGTTAGCCGTGTCCCGGTTATGGACATCTTGAGTATCTAGTACCGGATATCATGTGAATCTCATCATGTTACTTCTAATTAATATCATTGGGTTTAATGAGTACTTTTAATTGGGATTGAGAATGCTGTCAACCATTCTCAATGTTTCACAACCACCATAATAGTTAAATAAATTTATTCCTTTGCAAGAGGGAAAATTGGCTTTATGCAAAAACAAGAATCAGAGATCTTTCCACCAGCCATATATGCATGTAGTATAGGCTTATCATTCCATTATTCTCTATGTGTTACATTGCCAGATATTCCATGTGTTGACCGTTTCGGGCTGCAACGCTTCATGTTGCAGACTTTTCAGACGATGATTAAGGTGCTTAGGTCGTGGTTCTATACTCAGTGATGCCGTTGGAGTTGATGGACTCGCTTATTCTTCCAAGCCTTCCGCTGTTATCGTATTAGATGGCCTTAAGGCATATTTATTTTATTAAGTTCTCTTTTGAGACATTCGATTGTAATAAGTGTGTGATTGCTACTCTGTTATAAATCCTTCAAGCTTGTGTGGTGTCGAGATTATCGATCCAGGATGACACTGAGCACAGAGACTTGATCCATTCGGGTCGGGTCGCTACATAGGTTTACCTCGAACAAAGAAGGGGAGGGATAGCATATTTGTTCTCGTGGATAGATTCTCGAAAATGGCACACTTTATACCATGTCATAAAAGCGATGATGTTGTTAATGTTGCTGATTTGTTCTTTCGAGAAATTATTCGCTTGCATGGTGTGCCAAATACTATTGTTTCAGATCGTGATACTAAATTTCTTAGCCACTTTTGGAGATGTTTATGGGCTAAGTTGGGGACTAAACTGCTTTTTAGTACTACTTTTCACCCCCAAACTGATGGTCAAACTGAAGTAGTCAATAGAACATTGCCTACTATGCTTAGGGCTGTTTTGAAGAATAATAAGAAAATGTGGGAAGAATGCTTGCCTCATATTGAATTTGCTTATAATCGTTCGTAGCATTCTACTACTAAGATGTGCCCTTTTGAAATTGTGTATGGTTCCCTACCTCGTGCACCCATTGATTTGTTGCCTCTTCCATCTTCAGAGAAGGTTAATTTTGATGCTAAACAACGTGCTGAATTGATCTTAAAAATGCATGAGTTAACTAAGGACAACATTGAGCGTATGAATGCTAAATATAAACTTGCTGGAGATAAGTGTAGAAAACATGTTGTCTTTACACCTAGAGATCTTGTTTGGTTACATTTGTGTAAGGATAGGTTTCCTAATTTGCACAAATCAAAGCTAATGCCACGTGTTGATGGTCCTTTTAAGGTGTTAGAGAAAATAAATGATAATGCATATAAACTTGAGCTGCCTACAAATTTTGGGGTTAGTCCCACTTTTAACATTGCAGATTTGAAGCCTTATTTGGGCGAGGAAGATGAGCTTCCGTCGAGGACGACTTCATTTCAAGAAGGGGAGGATGATGAGGACATCAATACCATTGTTACACCCCCAACCCCTACTACTACATATACTGGACCAATTACTAGAGCTCGCGCACGCCAATTAAATTATCAGGTACTTTCGTTTCTTGGTAATGATTCTAATGTTCATGAGAATATGATGCTGCCTAAATTGGATACATTTGTTTTGCTTACAAATGAAGGGCCTGGCATGGATAAGAGGGATGAACATTGGAGCAAGAACAAGCATGGAGTTGATGGCATGCGCAAGGGGAACAAGAACGGAGTTACAAGTGATGATTTCAGGACTTTGAAGCCACCATAATGAGTGCATGAAGCCTTGGACGAAATATACAAGATGCCACTTCACAAACTTCGTCCAGAGGCTATTCTAGGTGCTGCGTCACCTTATTATTGGGCCAGGCCCATGTAATTTCGAAACATAAGTATAGGTTGTTTTTAGAGTCCGTATGTGTGGGGAAACAAGAGGTAGGGTTGGTTTCGAACTCCTTCCCCAAGGGCCACGAAATTCCCCCCCCCCCCCCTCTTCCTCCATATATATAGCCCTTAGGGCACCATTTAGACTTTGGGTTTTGTTTAGATTAAAAGTTCGCCATAGCTACAACTTCGCGTACTTCGTTTGTGTTCAACGACCAGACCAAGGCGTCACAGAACCCCACCTTCATTAATAAAGCTTTCCTCTTATATTCGCAATATCCAGATTGCAATCTTAGTTTCTTGCTTGTTCTTCATTTGCTCGCAGGAAACAGACCCTCGTGGTCAGGTTGATCATGCTCCGGCGTGGTCAATAACCCTCGGAAGTTGGTTTAGCGATTGCTAAGGCGCGACGTCTCGCATGTTCGTAGTCGGATCGTCAAGGTCGACTCCCACAGAAAATGATAGCCACCATCTCATCGAAACATCGGGACACCTTTGCCTCTATCATGGGTCGGATCTCCGACTGGATGAAGTAGCTGGACGAGATGAATGCCTCGTTTGAAAATGCTACCAACGTCATCCGGGGAATAGGGGAGGACAAGGAGAAGCTTTGCACCAAGTGTGACCTGCCGAGGGTGAAGATCGCTGGAATGATGAAGCAGCACGAGGAGACCACTACCTTGTTGTAGAGGACCGACGACATCGTCAAGAAACTTATGGACGAGAATGCCATGCTCCGCATCGAGCGCCAAAGGCTGGTGGAGGAAACTGTGGATGCTCTCAAGCAGCGTCTTGTGGACACGAAAGAACTCATCACCGCTCGCCACAGAGACTAGTTCCCGCGGCCTATAGCAAGGCATCAAGAAAGTAGAGATCAGCGAGCCAGATTATTGTCTTCCTTCTTCTTTTGCCCTTGTGTATTTCGGGCGTTGCCGCATGTGGCTTTTTTAGTTATCTTCCTAAATATGTAAGGCAATTATTATCCACTGTCATCATCCTTATATTCATCACTCTTGCTATAGGTCGCAGTCGATGCTATATAGGTCCATCGGATCTTACATCAAGATCCGTGCAAAACTTTCTTTTCATATTTTCTTTTTTCTCTCTTAAATCTCGGTCGAGTGAGACATAGCCACACCATGAAACAGGGGCTCGGGCGCCATTAATGGAGACATTCGGAGGGAGGTGGGCGGCGGATAGAGGTCAAAGGGTTCTCCTCCCGATGAGCACGCACAGGGGTCTGATCGCACGCCTCCCATACTCAAATAGCTACCCCACACGGTACCTCCTAGCAAATAAAAAAGGGGACGTGTGGCAGCACGTAAATGGTAAGTAGAACGCCCACGGTGTCAATAATACTTGTGTTACCGATTTGTAACGTGACATCACTTGTTCCAAAATGACTTTGTTGATTGTTAATGTGTGCGCGTTTCAAATTGGACAAAAAAGTTTACCACAACATGTTGGTGCCATGTCATGACACCATGCCCAGTTTCATGATTTTCAGGCGAGTTCTAGATTTACGGGAATTGTAAAACCAAGTTTCTCGATTTTTCAGGCCGAGCCAAGATGCCCAGATTTTTGAATTCCATTCCCACTTCTTTCATGAGACCTAGAAATTCTCCCAAGTACACATAATGATTTTCCAACTAACTTTTGTGCACTGGAGCATGCGCTTGTACTTCAAATTTGAATTATGTGCATTCAATGCTTGGAAAATCAATTAATGTATAAAAAGACCAAATGAACCCAGAATAATTCCAAAATTTAGCACGAAACTCCTATTTGGTCTAAGTTGCCTATGTAAAAAAATCAAGGCGGGAGAAGGCAGTGTCTGCCGTTTCGCAAACGGAGGTGACACGATCCCTCTCGGAACCATGATCCTTCTTAAGAGAAGCTCCGGTTTGCAAGAAGCTTGTACCAAAGCTTGTCCCAATTCGGCCAAAAAATTACCACTGCATGTTGGTACCATGTCATGACACCATGCCAACTTTCATGATTCGCAGGCGTGTTTTGGATTTACAGGAATTAAAAAACCAAGTTTCTCAATATTTCTGGCTGAGCCACGACGCCTAGATGTATGAATTCCATTCCCATTTCTTGCATGGGACCTAGAAATTCACCCAAGGACACACATGTGATTTTTCAACCAACTTTGGTGCACTGGAGCACGTGCTTGTAGTTCAAATTTGAATTATGCACGTTAAATGCCCAAAAATTCAATTAATGTATAAAAAAGTCCAAACGAACCCAGAATAATTCAAAATTTTAGCACGAAACTCCTATTTGGTCTAAGCTGCCTATGTAAAAAAATCAAGGTGGGAGAAGGCAGTGTGTGTCGTTTCGCACACGGAGGTGACACGTTCCCTCTCGGAACCACAAGCCTTCTTGAGAGAAGCTCCGGTTTGCAAGAAGCTTGTACCAAAGCTTGTCCCAATTCGGCCAAAAAAATTACCACAGCATGTCGGTGGCATGTCATGACACCATGCCAAGTTTCATGATTTTCAGGCGTGTTTTGAATTTACAGGAATTAAAAAACCAAGTTTCTCAATATTTCCGGCCAAGCCACGACGCCCAGATGTTTGAATTCCATTCCGTTTCTCGCATGGGACCTAGAAATTCACACAAGGACACACATGTGATTTTTCATCCAACTTTGGTGCACTAGAGCATGTGCCTGTAGTTCAAATTTGAATTATGCACATTAAATGACCAGAAATTCAATTAATGTATAAAAAGGCCAAACGAACCCGTAATAATTCCAAAATTTAGCATGAAACTCCTATTTGGTCTAAGCTGCCTGTGTAAAAAATTAAGGCGAGAGAAGGCAGTGTATGTTGTTTCGCACACAGAGGTGACATGTTCCCTCTCGGAACCACGATCCTTCTTGAGAGAAGCTCCGATTTGCAAGAAGCTTATACCAAAGCTTGTCCCAATTCGGCCAAAAAAATTACCACAGCATGTTGGTGACATGTCATGACACCATGCCAAGTTTCATGATTTTCAGGCGTGTTTTCGATTAAAGGAATTAAAAAACCAAGTTTCTCAATATTTTTGACCGAGCCAGGACGCCCAGATGTTTGAACTTGATTCCAATTTCTTGCATGGGACCTAGAAATTCACCCAAGGACACACATGTGATTTTTCAACCAACTTTGTTGCACTAGAGCATGTGCTTGTAGTTCAAATTTGAATTATGCACATTAAATGCCCATAAATTAAATTAATGTGTAAAAAGGCCAAACGAACCCGGAATAATTCCAAATTTTAACACGACACTCGTATAGTTCTATGTTGCATCTGTAAAAAATCAAGGGGGGAGGCAGCGTATATCCTTTAGCACACAAAGGTGACACGTCCCCCCTCGGGAACCACGAGTCTTCTCGAGAGACTCTCCGGTTTGCAGAAGCTTATACCAAAACTTGTCCAAATGCGGGCAATTTTTTTACCACAGCATGTTGGTGCCATGAAATGACACCATGCCAAGTTTCATGTTTTTCAGGCGAGTTTTGAATTTACGGGAATTTAAAAACCAAATTTCTCAATGTTCCCGGCCGAGCCACGATGCCCAGATGTTTGAATTTCATTCCCATTCTTGCACGGGACCTATAAATTCACCCAAAGACACACATGTGATTTTTCAACAAATTTTGGTGCATTTGAGCATGTGCTTGTAGTTCAAATTTGAATTATGCACATTAAATGCCTATAAACTCAATTAATGCATAAAAATGTCAAACGAACCCGAAATAATTCCAAATTTAAATACGACACTCATGTAGTTGCATGTTCATTGTACATAAATGTTCTAGCAATTCAAACACCATCCTTTCCCTCCGTAACACTATTTTGTCTTTCAAAATATAATGAAAAAAAATCAGGTATACCACAAACAGTTTACTATTACGAATAGTGTGGGATGAGATAGAAAATATCTTGGCACACCGTCTTGTCTGGCTTACGCAGGAAGCTTCGTTGTCTACAACCCACCCCCGCTTGAACCACACTTGCGCGCCAGTTTCTCCTTGCTTTCCAAGTTTAAACCTTCACTGCTACTTACTGGCAGCTCAGCCTCCTCGACAGCGACCCTTCTTCTTGTAGCGCTGCCTCCTCACTGGCGACCCTTCCTCTTGCAGCGCTGCCTCCCCGCTAGTGACCCTTCTTCTTGCAGTGGCGCCTCCTCACCGGCGACCCTTCTTCTTCCTGTGCGGCCTCGTTGATATGGTCAGGTAATCCACACCCCACCCACACTATCTTCCTTCCCCGTCCCGCGTGCCCCGACCGATGGCGCGACACCTTCCACCAAAATCACTAGCCCTGTCCTCCAATTAAGCGCCGCCCACAGCCATTTTGCACGCAGTATAACATGGAGCTCAGTAGCATCTAGCAGAGGAGAAGCAAATAACGATCGCACACACGCACGAGGCCGTTATGGCTGCCATGCTTGTCGACCCCCAGATCATGGAGGAGCACCTCGTCTTCGAGGCCGCCATCGACACCGCCACGAGGTTGTCTACTTTAAAATACAGTCCGTGCTATTTTCTCGAGGCCACCGCTAGTGCCTTCTAGTGATTTGTCCTCTGTAATGTTAATATGCAATATGACGTTTAGTTAAAAGTTTGGTCCTCTAAAATGTAATGTTCAGTTAACAATTTGGTCCAACAATTGCTACATTTCGTAGTACTGTTCTCAAGCATTCTTTGTTTTGTTAACTGTCTTATCCTCTAGTACATGTTTCTATTCTACACTGCCATGCTCAGTTAACTGTGTTGGTTCATTTGGTCTGTTGTCCATTTAACTGTTTGGTTCAATTTTGCAATTTGATTTTCATTTGTTGTGAGTACAATTTTTGTATTGTTATGCATGTGAGAAATAAATCGAATATGGATGTACTCAATACATATTCTACTGATAGTATGGCAACTCTCAATTAACCTGATCAAGATCTTCCTTATATGTGTTGCAGGGAAACAATGGGAGACACTGCGGTTTACCATTGAGGTTTGCTCATGCATGGTCCTTTTGCTAATAACACATTATTGTGCAGTTGCAGGAATCATTCTAATATTTAGGTTTCTTACAATTTGGTCTTGCACATGTAGGTCCTGCTGTCATAGGCTTAGACCCACTGTTCGACCCATTTTGCATATGGGGAAATGACACGTCCATGAATATCAGTCAAGTCAAGAAACTCAAAAAGATTGTTAGGATGAAGAAACTTGCGATGAATAACAACAAGATCTTTGTTTGCACAATGAAGAAGACATCAGTCAACTATAGTATGGTACTAACTCTTTTACCTTGTTTTTACCCTTGCGCCATTTCAAAATTTATAACAGCGATTTATGCATATCTTTGTTTTCAGTACTTTTCAAAGCAGTTCATTGATGATTACATCTCAAACCACCTGCATGGTCAAGAGGCGGGGAAGGTATTCATTCAACACCCACAGTACAATACTGAAGTCTTCCTGAAGAGGATGAAGGTTGGGCGGGCAATTATCCATAGCCACTGAAGTTTCAAGGACATTGAACATCACTGAAGGTTCAATATTTGCCTTCCGCTTCTGCAGTTTCCCATATGAGATTCATCTGTATATTTACCGTGTATGATGCTACTTTCCAAAGGTTTTCGGTGTTGCATGTGAAACTTGGTGTTGTTGTGTAATGGTGTAACTAAGTGCTGAAGCTATCTGATGTAATTCGATTATGAAATCCTGGTTGCTGTTATACGGATATGAAATATCTGGTGTGTTTTATAAGAAATGTCAATTTGATTACTAGACGGATTATGAATAATAGGCTAATTACCCTACTTATTTGGGTTTTCTATTGCAGATGATTAATCAGACAACACCATGGGCGATGAACTCAAACAACCCACACGGTTTCTAGAAAGTAGGCGTGTTGGATCAACTAACAATCACACACGGCATCCGGCAGAGAACTGTTTGCGTTAGGCTACCTTGCACAAACATTTTGACACAAAAAAATTGTGTGTGATATACATACGAACGGAAATGTTTTTCTGGGATTCACCATGTGGGATGTACATACGAACGGAAACGATTGGGTTTCGATGCCTCGCCCGATCGCACACGAGATCATTTTGCCCCCGCTTGTGTGGCCGAAGGGCCTATCCCCGACGGTTTCTGGGTCTAGTGGGAAGGACCCCCTATTGCACACACTCACTAGGCAACGGTTTAAAACTCCATCGCGGAAAGGGAGTAAAATCCGTTTGTATAGCACGTCTCTGCGCCAGTGATTGTATTGAAGATCAAAGAGAGAGAAGAAGCCATCTAGCTACTAACTATGGACCCGTAGGTCTGTGGTAATCTACTCATGCTTCATTAGAAGGGCAATAAGGTTGATGTAGATGCCCTCCGTGATTGAATCCCCCTCCGGCAGGATACCAGAAAAGGCCCCAAGATGGGATCTCGCGGAAATAAAGGCTTGCGGCACCGGAAAAGTCTTTTGGTGGATGCTTCTGTTGGTTTGGGAATATTTCTAAATCCATAGGCCAAAGATTAGGGCTAGACTACTTCCGTGGGGCCCACAAGCCAAGGGCCCCGTAAGGGCGCGCCCTGATGGCTTGTGGAGCCCTCGGGACTCTTCTGCCTTCGTCTCCAAATCTTATGTGTGTCTTCTGTTACAAGAAAAATCGTCATAAAGTTTTGTTACGTTTGGACTCCATTTGATATTCCTTTTCTGTAAAACTCAAAAACAAGAAAAAAAATAGAAACTGGCACTGGGCTCTAGGTTAATAAGTTAGTCCCAAAAATAATATAAAATAGCATAATAATGCATATAAAACATCCAAAATAGGTATTGTAATAGCAGGGAACAATCAAAAATTATAGATACGTTGGAGACGTATCACTCATCTATTCCGCTGGGCATGGATTTTGATGAAGAGATCAGGCGTGTCCTAACACCACTGTCCCAAAGAGTCGAAGAAGCTGATGATTCTGCTGATGGGGCCAGGGACTTGTCCTTTTTGAGTCCACGGCAGCAGGAATCAAGGACGTGCAGAGCAGGTATAACTTGAAATGGCAAACGATCAAGGAGCAGTGTGACTCTGTTCGGCCTCATGGATCAGAAGTTGACGGACAGAGGCAATGAACTATGTGAGTGGCACAGGAAGCAGTTTCGATCCCTTCAGCGGCAAAAGGAGGCGGTGACCATGGCCAAGGAGGACGTTGCTGCGCGGGAGATCCGCTTGGCGGAGCGTGAAGCATTTCTGAATGCCAAGGAGAAGGATATATCTACCCGGGAAGGGAACCTTGAAGCCACCCTCCGCAGCAAGGATGAGGAACTGGAGGCTCTTGTCCAGCAACGTACCAAGGATTTGGGGGATAAGCACAAGGCCACGCTGGACGCGCTCACCATTGAGTCCTCTACCCAGCTGAAGAAGATTGTCGATGAGCTAGCTGCTACTACCATCGCCAAGACTGATCTTGACCATCAAGTGCGCAAGCTGACGGAGGATCTTGCCGGGAGCGGTAAGGAAGTGGTGGCCCTCAAGGAAGAAGCGCAGAAATCAGAAACTCTCCTGAAAGAGGTGCAATTGCAGCTTTCCTCCAAGAGCCGGGACCTTGCCACCGCCAACGGCAGCATCTTTGATATGAAGGCAAGGCTTGGTACTCTGGAAAGGGAGACTGAATCTGCCGGGGCTCGCGAGAAGTTGTTGATGAAGGACTTGGATAGTGCAAGAACTCTTCGAAAAGACGCAGAGGACAAACTGGCGAACCAAATCGAGCAGTGTGACCTCTGGATCAAGAATTTGGTTGACATTGCTGAACGCCTCACTGCTCAGATTGCGAAGATGGATATGAAGAGTTGGGACTTCTCCGTCAACCACCATGAAGTTCCAAGTGTCAAGCTGACACTCTTCTTTCGAAGGTTTAATCGAACGGCTGAAGATGTATGAGGACGACAGGGCGGAATGCTTTGCAAACGAGTCTCGGAAGCTTGCTCGTGACGCCCTCTTCCTAGTCTTGAGCAATCTGGCCTACCGCCACCCAAACCTCCTCCTTCCCGATGGCTTCAAAAAGTTGCCGTCAGGTGCTGATACGGTTGCTGCCGTGTCGAAGGCCGCTCCCCTCGCCGACAAGGTTCTCTCCATCCCAAGGGTCCCCGAAGATTGCCAGGCCCAGCCTTGAATCATTCTTATTGCCGTGGTGCCCTGTAACAAAAACATAATATGTGTCTTGTGTTAGGCCTCGTACTATTTTTGCTTTAGCGTTTGTCGGACTGATGTTTAATTATGTTGATGCATGTTATCCCTCTTGTGTTTACCTATTGATATTCGTATGGTTAGTTTCTTTTGCGTATTCTGGCCGCCCGCCAGTAGCATGCTACCGCGATTGCTGTGAGGAACAGGTCCTTAGCATTTAGCTGGCGAGGATATGCCACCGGCAGGTTTTTCCTTAGCAGTCCTTGACGCAGCCACCCACCTTGTTGAGCGGGCTCAAAACAAAGTGAAGGCACAGACAAATACAGTAGGTTCCATCATACGAAAGGCTTGCAATATGAAAACCTTGGTTGTCCGAGGGATAAGCGAACGCAAGCTCTGAAGAAAAGTTAATGAACATGTTAACTTAGCTTTTGTTTATGCTCCCCCCTTTGCCGGGGTGTGCATTTGGTCATACATAACATCTTCTTCCCCACTCATAGTCGCCCCTCCTATTTGTGTACCTTAGGGAGATAGCACTCGCGTATCCACCTTTATTCTGAAAAGACAACAAACAAGGAGGCGCACAAGGGAAAGACTGGGTAGTCCATTAGTTTCACACCCGCTGCGGCAAGGGCTGGGGGAATCAGTAAGAACGTTTATAACTAATGATATATGGTGCAGAGGGGAAGGACCGGCCTCTCCCTCCTTTTCTTCTACTGCCAATGACCTCCCGGCGGCTGGCTGGCGCGAAAAGGTCCTTGCCGGGGCGTCAACCAACGGATTCGCACCAACGCTCAACTCAAGATTTATCCTTGGCGGAATAAATACAGGACCGAGTTCTACGCGGGCTCAACGATGCTAGTGACATCACCACTGTTCGACCGGATCATGACTGTGAAGGGAGAAGGGAGGCCGATCACGCACCGTTTTTCTCGTCCGTCTGTCCGAGCGACAACTTTTTGGGTTGGAAGTGCTCTGATAGGAGATCGCGAGGAGGGCGGCACTGCCGCAGCCTCGCTCCTTCTTATGGCCAATGGCAACATGATGGTCGCATCACTAGCACCACCCATGGTACCCATGCGATGTTGTCGCCCTTCGTCCTCGCCGTCACCTCCGCTGTGGTGGAGACGAGCGGCGGAATACGGAAGGGACGAAGCCACAAAACTGCACCATCTTGGTGGTGACGATGATGAAGAAGAAGAAGATGATGATGATGCTTGACGCGCTGCTCACAACCTCGGGTTAGCGCAAGCGCTTCCCCCTACCTGGCGTGCCAAAGATGTCGTGGGTGGACACGATCACCTATGGGGCCATGAGCCCCTTGTGGTTCGGCAAGGAGGAAGATCACATTGCACAAGGAGCGGAGGCCATGAGACAGTGCAACGGCGATGACATAGGTGATTTTTACCCAGGTTCGGGTCGCCATGAGATGTAAAATCCTACTCCTGCCTTGGTGGACTGAGTGGAAAAAACAGAACGGCACGCAGCGCTTGAGCCCGGCAAGGTTGCCTTGGGGGAGCACCTACGCACGTAGAAGTGTGAATGGTCTGAATCCTTTCCTTTGTTGCCTTGGACGTCCTTTTATAGCTCAAGGGGTAGCCACAATGGCAAAATAGTCATTATCTAGTAATTAGATAGCTAACAGTGCTATCATACCTAACTCTGGCAGTTAGGACAAAGTGCATTAAATGTACTGCTAGGTGTCATGTGGAGGGTGAAGCCCGGCAAGCCTGTCGTGCCGCTTAATCATCTCCTGCTTATCTGCTTGAGACGCCTCCGGACGGGTGTCACACGAGGGTAATCTGTCTCCAAAAGGGCTGCCACGTGCTTAGTAGAAGCAACTTAATCACTTGGGGGCTCAACACCGCATTGATAAGTGAGTTATGTTGTTGCGAGGTGGTGGGGTGGTGCCTTAGTGGGGTTCTCTGCCCTGGCGGTCCCGGCAAGCCTGTCGTGGAAGTCTTGGATTCGCCCTTGGGGCGGCCTCGACCTGACCAGGCGCTCCTACCCGGCAAGGGAGGCTTTTCCAAGGTAATGCTCTACTGTCTTGTATGTTAAACTTGGTCTTCTTGATCCGCTCCTTGATCTTACAAAGAGCGGTTCTTCTGGTTTTGGTATTGCTTTTATATGCTAGTGCCTGACCATTCCTCTATCAAACCTTGGTTGCCAGGGCAGAAATTTCCTTGTCCATGCACAAGTCAGGGGAAACATACACCCCTATTTGTGTACCCTGACAGAGAGCGTCTCATGAACACCTTCAAAAAGAAAATGATTCACTACTCGCTCAATAGATCAGTTCCGCTCAGAAGAGTTTGTGCCACCTTCCTTAAAATGTCTTGAGCGTGATAATGCTATCTCTACTACTGAATGTTCGAATGTTTCTGAAATTGCAATATCTTCAATTGCTGATGTGGTAACTAACCCCTCTTCTGAGAACGCCACTACTATTGCTGATGAGAATGCCAGGTTGAAGACATTGCTTGAAACAGGCATGTACAAAAGCCTCAAAGGGCATAGGACTCTATGTGATGTCCTCAAGAAGCAGATTCAGAACCGAAACCCTATGAAAGAGGGTGTTGGTTTCGTGAGGAAAATGTATGTTGATGGCTCCTACTGGAAGCCTAAGCAGTACCGCAACACCACATGGGTTGCTGCAAAGGGCCCTTCGGTGGATCCATCCACCTTATCTGGTTTCAATTGTGCTAATCATATCATCCTTGATGAGTCCTTTGACTCTAACTATAAGCTATTCAAGAACCAGAATGGTGAAGTGTTTGCGAGGTTTATTGGAACTAACTGCAGGAATGGGTCCCCTATGAAGAAGATCTGGGTTCCTAAAAGTCGTCTAGAGAAGCTTCCCGTGACTGTCATCATGACACCACCCGGGAAGAAGACAAACCCCAGAACAAAGACTTCATATGGCCCAAAGGCTTCATACAGACACAGGACCTCATATGGTCACCCTAACGTCAATGTTTTGCAGGGAAACTATCATCAGGCACATGAATATGAGCATGTTTGTTCGAACCGCTATGTTCACAAGTCGAAGAACTTTCCTGCTTATTCATTTGAGTACTATTCACCTCCTGCAAAACTATTTGCTAGGGCTTCAAAGCCAAAGTTCTCAGATGTTGCATTTAGACTCATTGCTTCTAAGCCACCCCTCCAGATGTGGGTGATTAAGAAGAATTAACTTCTCTTGCAGGGTCGGGTCTCCAACCGAAAATTGTTAACTTCTGAAGACAATGTTGGGGACCTGAAAAATCTTGTTGGGCGCAAGATAAAATGTCAAAATGGTCTTACCATTTATTTTGCCCATGGTTTTCTTGATGATCATCCTACCATATCCTCAACTATGCTTACCTATGATGAACGTCTCTATAGATACATGTTTGTTCTTCACAACACTCTTGGTGAGAACTATCCTACTAACTGCTCTGTATGGTACAACTCCGAAAGCTACTTGTGGGTAGGGTAGAACCCAAGATACCCGATCTTTCACGATTGGAGCAGATCCTGCGAAGAACACAAAGAACACGAGTGGAAAACGAGGGGAAACACGAGAGGAAATCACTCAAACCAACAAGATTCGATTACACATGTGTTAGATCCTCAAAACACAAAGAGATACATGATCCACGATCAACAATGGACGATACAAGTAGCAAGTTCTTCTCCGTGGGGAGGTCTTGAGGGTCTTCCCGTTAGGGGTCTTGAATCCAAGGTGGATCTTCTCTATAGAAGTCACAGTCTCTCTCGGTGGAGTAGATCCGGATAGATGAGCAAAGATCTATCTCAAGTATGAGCTAAACGAATGCTAACCCTAAAACGGAGGTATAAGAATGGTATTTATAGTCTAGGGGGGAAGGGTACATGGGACTCGGCCCGAATCATTGTGCGCAGACAAGGTCGGAAGTTCCGGGTGAGGCCGGAGGGTGCCGGAGGTTCCGGGCCAAGGTACGGGGAAGGTCCGGCCTAACCAGAGAGTTGGCACGGTGGTAGCTGGGCTGACGTCCGGGGGCCGAAAGGCTCGGGCGGGCCGGAGGTTCCGGGGGCCGGAAGGTCCGGGCCAAGTTCCAGGCTGGTTCCGGGCTAACCAGAGAGTTGGCACGCCCGAGCTCGTCTGGGTCGTCGGAGGCCGGAAGTTCCGGGGAGGCCGGAGGTTCCGGGCTCTGGCCGGAAGTTCCGGGATGAACATAGAGTTGATGCTTGCTCCTTCTTCCTCAGCTCTCGGCTCTGTGGCTTATGCGTTGTACCTGATCACACATAGTGTTTCTGACTTAGGCAGTAGCCATGTCTCACTCAAATGTAAGGGAAGCTCAAGTAGGAGAGATATCACCTCGGATTGAATAGCACGTGCTCGAGCTTTTGTCATGGGTCCACTTGGAGCTTGGGTAGTTGAGGTAGTGTCCATGGGGATGACCGTGGGATGCTCCGCATCATCTCCCCACCCCACCCCCTTGGGAAAGATCAGACCTCAGATTGAAATCCTCATCACCATGGTAGGGAGAGAGATCTTTGACATTGAAGATATCACTCACGGAGTACTTGTCGCATGGGAGATCGGTCTTGTAACCATTGTTGTTGTAGTGTGCTAGCACCTTGAAGGGTCTGTCTCCTCGCGTTAGAAGTTTGGACTTGCGTTCGCTGGGGAACCGTTCCGTGCGAAGGTGTAGCCAAACAAGATCTCTGATGTTGAATATCATGGGTTGCTTGTTGTTGTTGAGCTTGGTCATGAGTCGTTGTACTTGGCGCTTGATGGTGTGCCTTTTATCTTCATGCATCTTCTTGAGGTAGCTCACCCGTGCACTCGCGTCCATGTTGATGCGCTCTTGTAGTGGTAGAGGAGGAATGTCCAATGGGGACAACGGGTTGAAGGCGTAGACGACCTCGAAGGGGGACTTGCCGGTAGTCTTATGTCTTACGCGGTTGTAGGCGTACTCGACGATGGGTAGGCACTCCTCCCACTCCTTGATGTTCTTCTTGATCAACACGCGTAGTAGAACAAGATCTTGATTCTGAAGATGGTATGCCGAAGAGAACAAGAGCTTGATTCTGATCTTGGCGCATAAGGTCATCCAAAAGTAGCTCAAGAACTTGATGTCGCGGTCCGAGACAATATTCTTTGGCACTCAATGTAGGCGCAAGATTTCCCTACAAAAAAGATTTGCAACATGTGAAGCATAGTCTATCTTGTTGCATGATATAAAATGTGCCATCTTAGAGAATCGGTCTACAACAACAAACACGGAATCTTTGCCATTCCTAGTTCTAGGCAAACCAAGCACAAAGTCCATACTAATATCTTCTTGTGGGTGATACGGAATATGGAGTGGCATATAGAGACCATGGGATTGAGCTTTAGACTTAGCTCTGCGACATGTAGAGCATCGGTTGGTGTAGCGTGAGACATCGCGGAACATCTTGGGCCTAAAGTAGATCTTGGAGAGCATCGCGAATGTCTTGTCGCGTCCAAAGTGTTCCATAAGTCCTCCTCCATGAGATTCTTGCAAGAGTAACAAACGAAGAGAAGACTCGGGAATACATAGTTTGTTAGCTCTCATAAGATAATCATCTTTCATGTAATAGCATCCCCAAGACGTATAAGTCAAACATTTGGCATAAGGAATAGCAAAAGTAGGATCATGTGCATACAAGTCTTTTATGTGCTCAAAGCCAATGACATTCAATTCAAGTTTAGTGAGAAGCATGCATTTGCGGGAAAGCGCATCCGCCACAACATTCTCTTTGCCCTTGATGTATTTGATGACATACGGAAAAGACTCAACGAATTCTCTCCACTTGGCATGACGCTTATTCAACTTAGTTTGACCCTTAAGGTACTTAAGTGTTTCATGGTCGGTATGAATGAAAAATTCATGAGGACGAAGATAATGTTCCCACTTACGCAAAACTCGCACTAAAGCATATAGCTCTTTGTCATAGATGGGATAATTGAGTTGCGCTCCGGGAAGTTTCTCACTAAAGTAGGCTATGAGGCGCTTCTCTTGCGTTAACACACCTCCTATGCCATTACCGCTAGCATCGCAATGAACTTCAAAAGGTCTGTCAAAGTTGGGTAATGCAAGCATGGGAGCACGAGTAAGCAAATTTTTAAGTTCATTAAATGCGGTATCTTGGGATGGTCCCCAAATAAAGGGTGCATTTTTCTTACTCAAAGCATGTAAAGGGGATGCATTGGTGCTAAAATCCTTAACAAATCTATGGTGGAAACCGGCTAAACCAAGGAAACTACGCACTTGTTGCAAATTGGTTGGTTGGGGCCAAGTTTTAATAGCATTGATCTTAGATTCACCTACATGCACACCCTTAGAAGATACTACAAAACCCAAGAAAACAAGCTTATCAACACCAAAAAGGCATTTGTCCATATTAGCATAAAGGCACTCATTTCTAAGAGTTTGTAAAACGGTTCTAATATGGGTGGCATGATCTTTAAGAGATTTGCTAAAGAAAAGGATATCGTCGAAATAGACCACAACAAATACGCCAATCTAGGGGCGAAGAACAAAATGCATGACTCGCATGAAAGTACCGCGTGCTTTAGATAAACCCATTGGTATAACAAGCCATTCATATAAGCCATATTTGGTATTAAATGCGGTTTTCCATTCATCACCTTCTTGTATGCGGATTTGGTAATAGCCACTTTTAAGATCAATTTTAGAGAGAATTGTGGCTCCGCTAAGCTCATCTAGCATATCATCAAGGCGAGGAATAGATAACGGTATCTAACGGTCATGGCATTGATAGGACGACAATCGAAACACATGCGATATGTACCATCTTTCTTGGGAACAAGGATTACCAGCACGGCACAACGGCTCAAGCTTTCATGTACATGGTCGTTGTCGATGAGTTGTTGCACTTGCCGTTGGATCTCCTTGGTTTCCTCGGGGTTGACGTGGTTGGGGGCCTTGTTAGGAAGAGG
This sequence comes from Aegilops longissima, assembly GCA_021605205.1. Lineage (NCBI taxonomy): Eukaryota > Viridiplantae > Streptophyta > Magnoliopsida > Poales > Poaceae > Aegilops > Aegilops longissima. The sequence continues at coordinate 355,487,121 of CM038677.1, read as the reverse complement.
TGCTCCAGGGATGAGGTCGATGCGGTGTTGATGCCTCGTAGTGGAAGTAGACCAGGAGGTAACTCTTCGGGGAATACATCTTGGAATTCCTGTAATAAAGAAGATAACACTAAAGGTAGATTGTGAGAGATGTGTAGGATCGAAAGTATGTCTAGAGGGGGGTGATTGGACTACTTGACCAAATAAAAATCTATCCTTTTCCCAATTTTAAGTCCTGGCAGATTTTAGCAACTTAGCACAAGTCAAGCAATCAACCAACACATGCAAGTCTAAGAGTATAGCAGCGGAATGTAAAGCATTGCACATGAAGGTAAAGGGAGGAGTTTGGAGGGAGCAAATGCAATGTTCACGCGGAGATTTTTTCTGTGGTTCCGATAGGTGGTGCTATCGTACATTCACGTTGATGGAGACTTCAACCCACGAAGGGTAACGGTTGCGCAAGCCCACGGAGGGCTCCACCCACGAAGCTTCCACGAAGAAGTAACCTTGTCTATCCCACTGATAACCCACAAGTATAGGGGATCGCAACAGCTTTCGAGGGTAGAGTATTCAACCCAAATTTATTGATTCGACACAAGGGGAGCCAAAGAATATTCTCAAGTATTAGCAGTTGAGTTGTCAATTCAACCACACCTGGATAACTTAGTATCTGCAGCAAGGTATTTAGTAGCAAAGTAATATGATAGTAGTGGTAACGGTAACAAAAGTAACGGAAGAAAAAGTAATATTTTTGGTATTTCGATGTGATTGTAACAATAGCAACGGGAAAGTAAATAAGCATAAACCAGTATATGGAAAGCTCGTAGGCATTGGATCGGTGATGGATAATTATGCCGGACGCGGTTCATCATGTAACAGTCATAACATAGGGTGACACAGAACTAGCTCCAAATCATCAATGTAATGTAGGCATGTATTCCGAATATAGTCATACGTGCTTATGGAAAAGAACTTGCATGACATCTTTTGTCCTACCCTCCCGTGGCAGCGGGGTCCTAATGGAAACTAAGGGATATTAAGGCCTCCTTTTAATAGAGAACCGGAACAAAGCATTAGCACATAGTGAATACATGAACTCCTCAAACCATGGTCATCACCAGGAGTGGTCCTGATTATTGTCACTTCGGGGTTGCCAGATCATAACACATAGTAGGTGACTATAGACTTGCAAGATAGGATCAAGAACTCACATATATTCATGAAAACATAATAGGTTCAGATCTGAAATCATGGCACTCGGGCCCTAGTGACAAGCATTAAGCATAGCAAAGTCATAGCAACATCAATCTCAGAACATAGTGGATACTAGGGATCAAACCCTAACAAAACTACTCGATTACATGATAGATCTCATCCAACCCATCACCGTTCAGCAAGCCTACGATGGAATTACTCACGCACGGCGGTGAGCATCATGAAATTGGTGATGGAGGATGGTTGATGATGACGACAACGACGAATCCCCCTCTCCTGAGCACCGAACGGACTCCAGATCAGCCCTCCCGAGAGGTTTTAGGGCTTGGCGGCGGCTCCGTATCGTAAAACACGATGAATTCTTCTCTCTGGTTTTTTTCTCCCCGAAAGTGAATATATGGAGTTGGAGTTCAGATAGGTGGAGCATCAGGGGGGCCACGAGGCAGGGGGCGCGCCCTAGGGGGGCGCGCCCCCCACCCTCATGGCTAGGGTGTGGGCCCCCTAGTCTTCATCTTTTGCAAGGATTTTTTATTATTTCCATATAGACGTTCCGTGGAGTTTCAGGTCATTCCGAGAACTTTTGTTTTTGCACATAAATAACACCATGGAAAGTCTGCTGAAAACAACTTCAGTCTGGGTTAGTTCCATTCAAATCATGCAAGTTAGAGTCCTAAACAAGGGCAAATGTGTTTGGAAAAGTAGATACGACGGAGACGTATCAACTCCCCCAAGCTTAAACCTTTGCTTGTCCTCAAGCAATTCAGTTGACAAACTGAAAGTGATAAAGAAAAACTTTTAAAAACTTTGTTTGCTCTTGTTGTTGTAAATATGTAAAGCCAGCATTCAAGTTTTCAGCAAAGATTATGACCAACCACATTTGCAATAACTCTTAGGTCTCATGTTTACTCACATCAATGGCATAATCAACTAGCGAGCCATAATAATAAATCTCGGATGACAACACTTTCTCAAAACAATCATAATATGATATAACAAGATGGTATCTCGCTAGCCCTTTCCGAGACCGCAAAACATAAATGCAGAGCACCTTTGAAGATCAAGGACTGATTAGACATTGTAATTCATGGTAAAAGAGATCCAGTCATAGTCATATCCAATATAAATTAATAGTAATGAATGCAAATGACAGCTGCGCTCTCGAGCTAGTGCTTTTTAATAAGAGGGTGATGAATCAACATAAAATTAAATAGATAGGCCCTTTGCAGAGGGAAGTAGGGATTTGTAGAGGTGCCAGAGCTCGCTTTTGAAATAGAGATAAATAATATTTTGAGCGGTATACTTTCATTGTCAACATAACAACTAAGAGATGGCGATATCTTCCATGCCACACACATTGTAGGCGGTTCCTAAACATAATGGTAAAGTTTATACTCCCCCTCCACCAACAAGCATCAATCCATGGCTTGCTCGAAACAACGAGTGCCTCCAACTAACATCAGGTCCCAGGGGGAGTTTTGTTTGCAATTATTTTGATTTAGTTTGCATAAAGCATGGGACTGGGCATCCCAGTGACCAGCCATTTTCTCGTGAGTGAGGAGCGGAGTCCACTCCTCTTGAGAATAACCCGCCTAACATGGAAGATAAGGGCAGCCCTAGTTGATACATGAGCTATTCGAGCATACAAAACAGAATGTTTATTTGAAGGTTTAGAGTTTGGCACATACAAATTTACTTGGAACGGCAGGTAGATACCGCATATAGGAAGGTATGGTGGACTCATATGGAATAACTTTGGGGTTTATGGGATTGGATGCACAAGCAGTATTCCCGCTTAGTACAAGTGAAGGCTAGCAAAAGACTGGGAAGCAACCAACTAGAGAGCGACAACAGTCATGTACATGCATTAAAATTAATAAACATTGGATGCAAGCATGAGTAGGATATAATCCACCATGAACATAAATATCGTGAAGGCTATGTTGATTTGTTTCAACTACATGTGTGAACATGTGCCAAGTCAAGTCACTTAAATCATTCAAAGGAGGATACCACCCCATCATACCACATCACAACCATTTCGATAGCATGTTGGCACGCAAGGTAAACCATTATAACTCATAGCTAATCAAGCATGGAATAAGCAACTATGATCTCTAATTGTCATTGCAAACATGTTTATCCATAATAAGCTGAATCAGGAACGATGAACTCATCATATTTACAAAAACAAGAGAGGTCGAGTTCATACCATCTTTTCTCATCTCAATCAGTCCATCATATATCATCATAATTGCCTTTCACTTGCACGTCCGAACGATGTGAATAATAATAAGAGTGCACGTGCATTGGACTAAGCTGGAATCTGTGAGCATTCAATAAACAGGAGAAGACAAGGTAATATGGGCTCTTGGTTAAATAAACAATAAAGCACATAAGAGCCACTTCAACAATTTAATCATGGTCTTCTCCTATTGACCCCAAAGAAAAGAAAAGAAATAAAACTATTTACACGAGAAAGCTCCCAACAAGCAAAAGAAGAACGGGAAATATTTTTGGGTTTTCTTTTTAATTACTACTACAGCAAGAAAAGTAAACTAGCTAAAAGCTATTACTATTTTTTTTGTTTTTTCTTAAGGTTTAACAAACACACAAGAAGAAAGCAGGAAAAAGAAAATAAACTAGCATGGATATTACAGTGAAAGAGTATGAGCACCGACATCTAGCAATGAGTGTGTGTAAACATAAATGTAATGTCGGTGGGAAATACGTACTCCCCCAAGCTTAGGCTTTTGGCATAAGTTGGTTCATGGCCAGGGATGACCTGGCGGATACCCGTAGGTGTAGCTGGGGTCGTACTGAGATGCAGCGACTATCGCCGCCTGAGCTGCAGCGTGGCGTCGGGCTGCCTCTGCTCCCCTCTCGTACTCATCTGCCTCCTATCTGGTAATGGTATATCTTCCTTTTGTCTGAGAATCAAAGAAGGCAGGAGCAGGGAGAGTAATACTGACAACATGTCGTTTGTTAAAGATTAGTCGATACTAGAGAGGTGATTCAGTCCTCTCGACAAACTGGTGGGATGCCATAGAATTAAAATCTAAATAAGCAGGGTGCAACTCCATGTCACCCTCACGAACGTCCACTTCAAGAAAATTAGCTAAGCGGGTTGCATAAATTCCTCCAAAGAAATCTCCATTATATCTATTATGATGCAACCTACGAGCTACAATGGTTCCCATATGATAAGATTGGTCTCCTAACACGGCACTCCTTAGAATTTTAAGGTCAAGGACACACATGTGACATGCTTCATCCTTAGCATTTATGCACCTACCTATGAAGAGAGCAAAATAATGTATAGCAGGAAAGTGAATGCTCCCTATGGTAGCTTGCGTTATATCTCTAGATTCTCCCACGGTTATACTAGCAAGAAAGTTTCTAAATTCAGATTTACGAGGATCAATAGTACTACCCCATTGTGGAAGTTTGCAAGAAAAAGTAAAATCCTCTAAGTCCATGGTATAAGATTTGTCATAAAGATCAAACTTGACAGAAGGAGAATTACGCGAAGATGAAAATTCAAACCTCCTCACAAATGAGCTTGTGAGATCATGGTACTGTGGGCATTTGTCTGCCTCAAAGTCCTCAAGCTCGGCGTTACGCAAATATGCGTTAAATTCTTCTTTGATTCCCGCTCGATCCATAAAATTTTCCGAAGGCCATTCACAGGGCCTCACGGGAGCATCCCTTGGGGGCTCCTCATCAGCATCACGCATTGCAAGCCTGGGGCCTTGCTTCCTTGAAGAACCACCTTGGAACATCTTCCTAAGCATATTGTTTTTTCTGAAAAATTTCTGAAATTTTTAGTAACTTCAAACAAACGTGAACAAAGCTCAACAAAATTGATAGCAACTACTCCTACAAGTGCCTAGAGCCTATATCAAGCATTAGAACTATTTGGAACCATATAAATTTGACATGCAAGCTCAAGAACATGGTCACCTATGCAGCACAAATTTGCAATGAATAAAGCACTAGAAGAAAAACTAATTTGAACAATGGAGGAGTCACATACCAAGGAACAATCTCCCCAAGCAGTTTTGCGAGAGGTGCTTTGAGCAAGGAGATCGAAAATCGCAGCAAAGTGAGCTAGAACTCGTGCTTGAGCTGGTTATTCGGTTTTGGGGGAGGAAGAAGAAGAGGATGGGTGCAGGAATAAGTGGAGGAGGGCCACCATGGGCCCATGAGGTAGGGGGCGCGCCCTCCACCCTCGTGGCCAGGTGGCAGCTCCCCCCGCAGTGTTTTCAGTACCATAAATCCTCAAATATTCCCGATAAAATCATATTAAATTGGCATGGCATTTGGAGGACTTTTATTTTTGGGATATTTTTATATTGCATGGATAAATCAGGAAACAGATAGAAAAATACTATTTTTACTTTATTTCAACTAAATAACAGAAAGTATAAAGAGGGTACAGAAGGTTGTGCTTCTAGTTTCATCCATCTCATGCTCATCAAAAAGAATCCACTAACAAGGTTGATCAGGTCTTGTTAACAAACTCATTCCGATTAACATGGAACCGGAGAAATTCCGAATAACACTATGTTACCTCAACGGGGATATGCACATCCCCTATAATAAGAATATCATATTTCTTCTTGACAGTAGGAAGAGGAAATTCAAAACCTCCAAATATAATCGATGGAAATTTTCCAATAGAGTTGATACTATGAACTTGAGGTTGTTTCCTCGGAAAGTGTACCGTATGCTCATTACCATTAACATGAAAAGTGGCATTGCCTTTGTTGCAATCAATAACAGCCCTGCTGTATTCAAAAAGGTCTTCCAAGAATAATAGACATATTATCGCCCTCGGAATATCAAGAATAACAAAGTCCGTTAAAATAGTAACGCTTTGCAACCACAACAGCACATCCTCACAAATACCGGCAGTGTATAGCAGTTGATTTATCAGCCATTTGCAAAGATATTTCAGTAGGTGTCAACTTATTCAAATCAAGTCTATGGTATAAAGAGAGAGGCATAACACTAACACCGCTCCAAGATCACATAAAGCAGTTTTAACATAATTTCTTTTAATGGAGCATGGTATAGTAGGTACTCCTGGATCTCCAAGTTTCTTTGGTATTCCACCCTTAAAAGTATAATTAGCAAGCATGGTGGAAATTTCAGCTTCCGGTATCTTTCTTTTATTAGTAACAATATCTTTCATGTACTTAGCATAAGGATTCATTTTGAGCATATCAGTCAATCGCATACGCAAAAAGATAGGTCTAATCATTTCAGCAAAGCGCTCAAAATCCTTATCATCCTTTTTCTTGGATGGTTTGGGAGGAAACGGCATGGGTTTCTGAACCCATGGTTCTCTTTCTTTACCATGTTTCCTAGCAACAAAGTCTCTCTTATCATAACGCTGATTCTTTGATTGTGGGTTATCAAGATCAACAGCAGGTTCAATTTCTACATCATTATCATTACTAGGTTGACCATCATCATGAACATCATCATTAACATTTTCACTAGGTTCATGTTCATTACGAGATTGTGTTTCAGCATCAGACTTAGAGATATCATTTGGATTCTTAGGTGGTTCAGCAATAGGTTCACTAGAAGTTTGCAAAGTTCTATAATTTTTCTTTTTCTTCCTTTTAGAAGAACTAGGTACATCAATATTATTTCTCTGAGAATCTTTCTCAGTTCTCTTAGGGTGGCCTTCAGGATACAAAGGTTCCTGAGTCATTCTACCAGTTCTAGTAGCCACTCTAACAGCATAATCATTTTTCTTACTATTCATTTCATCGAGCAATTCTTTTTGAGCTTTAACTACTTGTTCTACTTGAGTGGTAACCATAGAAGCATGTTTGCTAACAAGTTTAAGTTCACCTCTAATATTAGCCATATAATCACCCAAGTGTTTAATCATATAAGCATTTTGTTTTAATTGTCTACCAAAATAAGCATTTAAATCTTATTGCTTAAACATAAAGTTATCAAACTCATCCAAGCACTGACTAGCAATTTTAGTAGGAGGGACTTCAGCTTTATCATCTATAGAGAGAATTTACCTTTACTACCTGTGTCGGGTTATCGGGATCAGGAGGTTCTTCAATAGGTAATGGATCAAGATCATATGTTTCTTCAATAGGCGATAGATTAAGACCATGTATTTCTTCAGTAGGAGGTAAATTCTTAACATCTTCAGCTTTAATACCTTTTTCTTTCATAGATTTTTTTGCCTCTTGTATATCTTCAGGACTGAGAAATAGAACACCTCTCTTCTTCGGAGTTGGTTTAGGAATAGGCTCAGAAATTGGCTCTGGAGCTGGCTCTGGAGCTGGCTCAGGAGGTGCCCAATTATTTTCATTTGTCAACATATTATTCAATAAAATTTCAGCTTCATCCGGTGTTCTTTCCCTGAAAAGAGAACCAGCACAACTATCCAGGTAATCTCTGGAAGCATCGGTTAGTCCATTATAAAAGATATCAAGTATTTCATTTTTCTTAAGAGGATGATCGGCAAAGCATTAAGTAACTTGAGAAGCCTCCCCAAGCTTGTGGGAGACTCTCTTCTTCAATTTGCACAAAGTTGTATATTTCCTTTAAAGCAGCTTGTTTCTTATGAGCAGGGAAATATTTAGCGAGAAGTAATAAATCATATCCTGGGGACTACGCACACAACCAGGATCAAGAGAATTAAACCATATCTTAGCATCATCCTTTAATGAGAATGGAAATATTTTAAGGATATAAAATTAGCGAGATCTCTCATCATTAGTGAACAGGGTGGCTATATCATTTAATTTAGTAAGATGTGCCACAACAGTTTCAGATTCATAACCATGGAAAGGATCAGATTCAACCAAAGTAATTATATCAGGATCAACAGAGAATTCATAATTCTTATCGGGAACACAAATAGGTGAAGTAGCAAAAGCAGGGTCAGGCCTCATTCTATCTCTAAGCGATACCTTGTTCCATTTAATTAATAGCCTCTTAAGTTCACGACTATCTTTGCAAGCTAAAATAGCTGCAGAAGCTTCCGTATCAAAAATATAACCCTCAGGAATAACAGGCCTATCTTCATCATCACTTTCATCAATATAATCAGATTCAATAATTTCTTTCTCTCTAGCCCTAGCAATTTGTTCATCAAGAAATTCACTAAGGGGCACAGTAGTATCAGGCATAGAAGTAGTTTCATCATAAGTATCATGCATAGCAGAAGTGGCATCATCAATAACATGCGACATATCAAAACGAATAGCAGAAGCAGGTTTAGGTGTCGCAAGCTTACTCCTAACAGAAGGTGAATCAAGTGCAGAGCTAGATGGCAGTTCCTTACCTCCCCTCGTAGTTGAGGGATAAATTTTTGTCTTAGCGTCTTTCAAGTTCTTCATAGTGTCTAGCAGATATAAATCCCAAGTGACTCAAAGAATAGAGCTATGTTCCCCGGCAACGGCGCCAGAAATTAGTCTTGATAACCCACAAGTATAGGGGATCGCAACAGCTTTCGAGGGTAGAGTATTCAACCCAAATTTATTGATTTGACACAAGGGGAGCCAAATAATATTCTCAAGTATTAGCAGTTGAGTTGTCAATTCAACCACACCTGGATAACTTAGTATCTGCAGCAAGGTATTTAGTAGCAAAGTAATATGATAGTAGTGGTAACGGTAACAAAAGTAACGGAAGCAGAAGTAATATTTTTGGTATTTTGATGTGATTGTAACAATAGCAACGGGAAACTAAATAAGCGTAAACCAGTATATGGAAAGCTCGTAGGCATTGGATTGGTGATGGATAATTATGCTGGATGCGGTTCATCATGTAACAGTCATAACATAGGGTGACACAGAACTAGCTCCAATTCATCAATGTAATGTAGGCATGTATTCCGAATATAGTCATACGTGCTTATGGAAAAGAACTTGCATGACATCTTTTGTCCTGCCCTCCTGTGGCAGCGGGGTCCTAATGGAAACTAAGGGATATTAAGGCATCCTTTTAATAGAGAAAAGGAACAAAGCATTAGCACATAGTGAATACATGAACTCCTCAAACCATGGTCATCACCGGGAGTAGTCCCGATTATTGTCACTTCGGGGTTGCCGGATTGTCAGGACCCCGATTCCAAGTCACATCGACCTAGCCGGTAACACCTCATATCACTTTGCGGCCTCACGCACGGTATTCCCACGGGTGTCGCCTTACCATGGCCCGGGACCGTTTGCGCCTTTTGGCTCACGTATATGATAGTGTCGCTAGCATCCACATGACAAAGAACCCGGGCCGACATGGCTAGTCGTGAACCCAAAGCGGCGCTAACCTATGGGGACAGGCATACATGAATCACATCGAGCATGTCGGTCATCAACGTATAAATTCGGGCTGTAGCATCGGGCTAACAGGACTCCAAGATCCCGGCTGTAGCAGGCTAGGCAGGACTCGAATAACACCGCGTGACATTTCCCGAAGGACAGACATATAGGAACGAAGTGAAACACATGCCGCCAGTCAAGTGTCCAAGCAGTAGTCTGGGCTAGCAGGACTCCGGTGAACCGGGCTGTAGCGGACTACTATCGCTCAGAAGCACGAGACTACATTTCCCCATATGAGAGGCTGCCGAGGATAAACAACTAGTTTGTCGGATCCCACACATACCAAGCATTTCAAACATACACACAATATGCCCAATATGTGTAAATACGACGTGGCATCACAACATAACTCTATGACTCAAATATTTATTCATTAGGCTCCGAGGAGCGAGAGATTACAAACATGGGTCTCATGACCCAACACTCAGAGCATACAAGTCAAAGCACAAGCGGAAGCTAAAACATGTCTGAGTACAGACAACTATAAATGAAAAAGGCTGAGAAGCCTGACTATCTACCAGATCCTGCCGAGGGCACAAGATCATAGCTGAGGTAACAAGCTAAACGTTGAAGTCCACGTTGAACTACTAGCGAGACTGACGTCTCTCTACAAAACATAAATTAAGCAAACGTGAGTACAATTGTACTCAGCAAGACTTACATCAGAACTAACTACATATGCATCATTATCAAAAGGGGGGTGGTGGAGTTTGACTGCAGCAAGCCATCTTTGACTCGGTGGCTATCCTGAACTACGACTGCAAATAACTCTTTTGAGGTGGCGCACACGAGTCCACATATTCACCATATCAATACACCACTATGGACCCGCTTCCGTCTCCCTACGAGAACGCCATCCATAGCACTCACGCCTATCTTGCGCATTTTAGAGTATCCGCTTTCACTTGTCTATGAACTGATATAGGCAACCCAGAAGTCCTTTTCATGCGACACGGCTATTCAATAGATCATATTAAACCCTGCGGGGTGTACTTCTTCACACGCTCTCACCACTTACCGCGTTTACACGACATGTACTCGCAACGCTCAAGCGGAAGCCCAACGTGGGTGTCGGCCACAGCCTACCTAAACACTCAAGTACCTAGTCCAGGTTTATCGCCTATTCGGGTTCCATCCGCAGGGAGTCCGGCCGAGGTTTCCACTAACGGCCCCGAACGATGTGTGCAGGGTTCCCGAGATACCAAACGGGCATTCGGTACACCGGGCCACGGTGTATCTACCGCATCATAGCCCACCCCTAGGGTCAGCGCTACGCACGGCCTCCAACACATATCCTACAAACACCAGAAACTAATTGCAACTCCCGGACTAAGGACAAGGGTGGTTAAGAAGCCGAGAGGGTCCATTGGTTTCGGGCCCAATGCGTGGTAGTAACTGTTTCATGGATCACAAACACAGAACTCAGTTCCTGAGGACGGCTGCAATGAGACAACCCACCATGTACTCCTACATGGCCTCTCACCGCTACCTTTACCAAATCGTGTTCACACACTTAGCTCACACACAGTAGGACATGTTCACACAACCATTCCAATTCATTCCCGATGAATCAGACCTGACTCAACTCTAAGCAGTAGCAGGCATGACAACAAACATGGATGAGTAGGCACAACATGGCTCAAACAACTCCTACTCATGCTAGTGGGTTTCATCTAATTACTGTGGAATGACAGGTCATGCAGAGGATAAAGGGGTTCAGCTACCGCAGCAAGTAACAGTTGAATCGATGTTGTCCTAATGCAATAAAAGAGAGCAGGAGCGAGAGAGCGGGATTATATCGGAATGAACAAGGGGGTTTTGCTTGCCTGGCACTTCTGAAGATAATATAGTTCTTCATCGGTGTCATCGAATTCATCGCTTCAGACGTCGCTCATCGAGAGGGACAATTCGCAACAAAAGAGAACACAATCAATGCAGTGCACATTCATATGAATGACATGTCATGTTAAGGTACTGAATTCACCTAATGCAATATCTAGCCAAGTTAATTGGAGTGGAACTCAAACAAGAACAAATTCCAACTCTAAATGTTATTTCATAAATTGCCCTAATCATCACTTGTCCTATTCAGTGAGGTTAACTTGTTCAAACATGCATGAAAGTGCCATAAACAGATTCTTCATATTTTTCTGATCATTTTCATATATAAATTATTTCCATCGAGTTACGGTTGAATTTATATGATTTTTAGAAGTTTAGCATATTTCTAAATTTATAAATCATTTCCTGATTTATTTTAATTCCAGAAATACTTTCTTTCGTCGACATGACGCTTTGTGTGACGTTAGCAAGTCAACTGGGCGCCCAGGTCAAACCTGACTGTGGGTCCCAGCGTGTCGATGGCACAACTATTTAACCAAGTTATTTAGCCCTAAGTTAATTCTAACTAAAGCTGTTTGTGGGGCGGGCCCACTAGTCGTCGACTAACTAGCTAACTAACCTAGGTTAATTAGTGTTAAACTAATACTAACTAAAAGTGTCGGGGTGGCCCACGCGTCGCTGACCACAGAGGGTCAAACCCAGTCAACAGTAAATCCCGCCGGGCGTTGAGTCGCCGGCGAGGCCGAGGCGGCGAGGCCTTGGGTTTCTAGCTCCCGCGACCAAGCAGACGGAGGAGGGCTCTGGTGGTGGAAGAGCGCCCGCGTCGGGTGGTGCAGTAGTTGGGCTCGGGTCGCCGGAAAAGGCGCCACGACGTGTTTAGCGGCGGCCGGAGCTCGGGCGAGCTCGGGCACGTCGCTAGGAGGCACGGCAGGAGGTGCGGAGGGGTGCTGCGGGCTCCTGGGAACACGGTGAGTGCGGTGAAGTGCTCGGTTGCGGCTATAGGTCACGGTGGCCACGGCGGCGACATGGCCGGCGGCGGAGAGCTCTCGGGTGCGGCGGTTGGCGCGGTTAGGGGGAGCAGTCGACCGTGGGGAGAGGGGGAAACGGACGGTGAGCTCACGTGGACCCCGTAGAGGTGGACGGCGGGCTCGGGGAAGACCGAACGGTGGCGAATTCGACGGCGGCGATCCTCGGTGGCCGAGGAGGGGAAAAGCGTCGGGGCGGCGCCTCGGGGCGCTCCGGTGTCGTTTAGCTCGGCGGAGACGGAGAAGAGGTCGGGGCGGAGCTCTTGGGGACGGCAGAGGGGCAAGTGGTGGCTGTGGCCCCGGCACGGCGATCGGCGTCAGCGAGCTCGCTTCGGTCGAGCTGGGCGAGAGGGGAGCAGAGGAGGGAAGGGGTTCAGGAGAGAGGGAAGAGGACGAGGGGTCGGGGGTGTGCGTGGCATTGGGGACTCATTCAGAGCGTCGGGGAGTGAAGCGGCAGGGTGGAGGTGGCTGCTGCGGCGTCGACACGCCACGCCTCTTGGCGAGAGGTTGAAGACGGTGGGGAGTTGGGCTGGGCCCGTTTGCCCGGCTGGCTGCTCTGATGCCGAGCCGGTGGGCTGCTTGCAGTAAGCCGTAAGCCGGGCCAGGTCAGTTCCTTCCTTTCTCTTTATTTCCTGTTTTCGATTTTGTTCTGTTTCGTTTTAGTTTAGTAAAATACTAAACCATTTTATAAAATCTGAAGATAATTATGTGGCTGGAACTAAAGTATACCAAACCACATAAATGTCCCAGAATTTATTGGACATATATTAATTATATATAAAATATATTTCCAATGCAAATAGTTATTGAATTAATTCAAAGGCCCAAAATAAAATGTTTGATCACTCCAAAAATATTGGTTTGAATTTTATTCTTGCCAATATTTTTCAAAGCTGAAAAGGAACATTTCCTTGGAAACATTTGAAGCAATTTTAATGTTGATCATTTATTTTAAATGATTTATGAGGCTCTCAATTCCCCAATTCAAATTTAAAAGAAATTTAGACATGATGCATGGATGCAAGAAATCAAGCTAGGGCTGATGCAGGGTGTGACAGCTCACCCCACTAAACAAGAATCTCGCCCCGAGATTCAAGACATGAGGTAAGAGGAAAAGGGGAGTCACAAACTATCACAATCTTCATGATCCATTTGCCCTTCTCGAAGATGTTGATTTACTCCATCATCTTGATCTTGACGTCTTTGCTTTTGAGATCTTCACTCGACACGACAACAGAAAGAAGGGGGAAACCCTACAGGATTTAATCTTCTTGAAGATCGAGCAATTCAAGATCAGTTCATGGAGTGACGTAAGAACAACTCTTGAGTTGAGATACCAAACACACATTAGAAATGATGGAGAAGAAATGGATGACGAAGGTTCAAATTGGTAGGCAACCATTCCACGCTTAGAAAGATGGTGGATGGTGTCAGATGGTGAGGAGATAATTGCCACGATCCCGTAACGGGGCACTTTGGAAAAAGGTGACTCGAAGAAAAAGCTCCTTTAAGTGGCAAAAAGAATTACTTTTGATCCATAGATCATTGAAACTCTTCATACCAGCCCAAGGCAATTCACAACAATCGTTTGGCGGAGTGCAAAGGAATGGCATGCCCAGAGTAGAATGGATGATGTGGACTACCTTGTTGAAGACAACGCAATGGATGATTTTTGCTTATCATCGGAAATGGATGGAACCCATGGTAAGTCCACTTTTGAAGATGATCCTGAACAACAGCTGCCGAAGAGGGCAGCCCATGGAAGTTGGCACAATGGCGGTGTAGGCTGGGAACAAAATGCTACTGATGGGAATGTTCCAACCATCATATCTGCCTGAGATTCAGATCCGATTGGTAATAGGATACTTCAGACTCAGCATGTCTGAAAAGGAAGGGTTGCAACACAAATCGACGAGATGGCGTTGCGAGATTCTCGGGATATGAACTACGATAGCAGGCTCCAAAACATGAGCTGGTTCTGCTACACACATGTGAACATGTTGTCCAAGACAAGAATGACCACATAGTAGTCTTATCATAAAACACTACCGAGTTCAGGTGGGGAACCATCATCGAGGATATCAAAGTCGTTCACATGAAGTCCATGGATTAGATCCCAAGCATAGACTTCTTTTCCTTGAACAAGTCAATCAGTGGCTTGGTGTGCTAGGAACACGTATGGGGTGGAGGCGGCCAACCTACCAAACCATAGAGCACTTCGCACGTGCATGACTGACTTGGGATGGTACCATAGGAAACAAAACAAACCTTTCCCGAATTCATGGCGGAAACTTACACCTAAAGCACATGAATTCGAGGAAGTCACTTCTTCCATCCAAGCATAGGCTTCATGAACGGAACACGAAGGCATTGCTTACAAAGTTTTCAACACTAGGTTGATGTTCAACATGAATCATGGGGGAGACAAAATGCTGCTGATGGGCTCAACAACAATTCATCGAAATTTCCATATCACTGTATTTCCACCATCATGTGAACACGGTGATAGCATTGGTCAGACCAAAGATGTAATGGGGTATGCTCGAGGGATCAACCACGAGTAAGACAACATCACGAATATCGTTGGTTCTGATTTGACTTGACGATAACCCACACTCAAATCAAAGGATTGATAAGACAATAGGTCCAGCAACTGATCACAGGGACCAATCGATGAAGATATCATCTTTCTTCAACACACACTACACAAGGATATCCCTTTGGAACGAACTAAGTTAGGCAAGCTTTTATCTTCCAACTCTCCGAGTTGTTGTCTAGCTTAACCAACTAGCTTAGGGGTATCCAACACAGATTCTTGGAGAAAGGGTGGTTCACAAGAAACCAACTTGATCACAAGCTCAACATAACAGTCAGGGAACAACCCGGTAACACTTCCAAGAAGATATTTGGAGAGTCACGAACCACCGGTATGTTACTAAGCTCGAGAGCAATCTTGCTTTTGAGGGCAAGACGATATGGTCAAATGAGTGAGGTCTTGACAAGATCCTAACTCATAGATCGAAGAGTGCACCAGAACTAAGGACTAGGCAGCACGATCAAGCTTAGGATGATGATTTAATAACCAACACGCTAAGAATGAGAATATTGTCCATTTACTACCAAGCAAGGGGGGGGGGTTGCTAGGAGTATCGGTTTCACACATCACAGTTCACTTGTCGGCATTCCGGTTACACCAACACGGGACCGAGGAATGAATGATGATGGTGAAAAGTATCACTACGTCAAAAATTCATGAGAGTTGGTGCAATTCTCATGACACTCTTGACATAAAGATGGTAACACTCCAAGGTAGAACAGAACAAAAGCTGAATTGGCATCTTGATCTGCGGAATACAACTGCTTTGACCCAATCCTGGATATGGATGAGGTACTGGAGTTTGTTTCTCCTAGTCATTCCGGAATAGAATGGCTTGTCGGACCACAAGGATAATAGGCATCGATAAACAAATGCACGCATACCCTTGATTATCAACCGATAGAGGATGGTCGGATACAACTAAAGAGAGCAACTCAAAGGAACATATAATTTTCGAGTTGTGGATGCACAGATTAGTATGTCGAGCAAAGCTCAACATTTCTTCGGATAACCCATGCGAGAGAGGTTGAACCGGCGAGTCACAAATAGGATGGAGAACTCATCGAGGCCACTTCTGCTGTGATCTTTTGATCCAACAAACTTCTGCCATAAGTGGTTCATGGTATTTGGAAGAAGGATATACCACGGACCTCGAGGACTAATGCAAAGGTTACTAATATCGTAAAGGAACTAGCAACACTATCAACAGGAAGTAAGTAGGGTGAATTTCGGGTTCAAGAACCCAGGAATAGAATACCTACTAACTAATAACATCACGGGATGCTTTCGAGAATAATGGCCAGAATCATCACACTGGGGATACAAAAGCATTGCTAAATTGCTAGGTGACTTCCTAAACACCTAGGGTCATAATAATAACTCCAACATATATGTCGAGGCAATGGAGTACCTCGACTGACTGGTTGGTGTGCTTAATCTGGCCCAAAAGTACATCGGAAACGGAAGGAAAGGATTTGCAAATGCATCAGACTATTTAGAGACCTGGGATGACTCGGACAGCATAACTGCTATAAATGCTCAAAAAGATTTGAGACATCATGCAAAATGGTGGCACAACCACTTAACAACATCATATCAAAGTTCCGAGATCAACAGTTGACATATAGAAATGGTAGGAACCGAACTGGGGATTAAAACAAACAATCTTAAATGTCTAGGGATTAGTAACACGTCATCCTGATAGATAGATGAGAAGCCTAGTTCTTAAACCCCGTAGAAGAGAAGAGGTTGACTCAGATCATAAGGCCATGAGATATAAGGAGTAAAAAGAGCCTTACGTTCCCTTCCACAATCAATTCTCTTACATAACTAAAGCATTTCTAGACACAACTTCACCAGTTTGGCTTGGTAATCCTCTGATGATCAGTCTCGATACCAACACCGTCGGGACCCGATTCCAAGTCACATCGACCTAGCCGGTAACACCTCATATCACTTTGCGGCCTCACGCACGGTATTCCCACGGTGTCGCCTTACCATGGTCCGGGACCGTTTATGCCTTTTGGCTCACGTATATGATAGTGTCGCTAGCATCCACATGACAAAGAACCGGGCCGACATGGCTAGTCGTGAACCCAAAGCGGCGCTAACCTATGGGGACAGGCATACATGAATCACATCGAGCATGTCGGTCATCAACGTATAAATTCGGGCTGTAGCACTTTGGGCTAACAGACTCGGTATCCCGGCTGTAGCAGGCTAGGCAGGACTCGAATAACACCGCGTGACATTTCCCGAAGGACAGGACATAGGAGGCAAGTGAAACACATGCCGCCAGTCAAGTGTCCAAGCAGTAGTGCTGGGCTAGCAGGACTCCGGTGAACCGGGCTGTAGCGGACTACTATCGCTGAGAAGCACGAGACTACATTTCCCCATATGAGAGGCTGCCGAGGATAAACAACTAGTTTGTCGGATCCCACACATACCAAGCATTTCAAACATACACACAATATGCCCAATATGTGTAAATACGACGTGGCATCACAACATAACTCTATGACTCAAATATTTATTCATTAGGCTCCGAGGAGCGAGATTACAAACATGGGTCTCATGACCCAACACTCAGAGCATACAAGTCAAAGCACAAGCGGAAGCTAAAACATGTCTGAGTACGCATAACTATAAATGAAAAAGGCTGAGAAGCGACTATCTACCAGATCTGCCGAGGGCACAAGATCGTAGCTGAGGTAACAAGCTAAGCGTCAAGTCCACGTGGAACTACTAGCGAGACCGACGTCTCTCGCAAAACATAAATTAAGCAAACGTGAGTACAATTGTACTCAGCAAGACTTACATCAGAACTAACTACATATGCATCATTATCAAAAGGGGGGTGGTGGAGTTTGACTGCAGCAAGCCAGCTTTGACTCGGTGGCTATCCTGAACTACGACTGCAAATAACTCTTTTGAGGTGGCGCACACGAGTCCACATATTCACCATATCAATACACCACTATGGACCCGCTTCCGTCTCCCTACGAGAACGCCATCCATAGCACTCACGCCTATCTTGCGCATTTTAGAGTATCCACTTTCACTTGTCTATGAACTGATATAGGCAACCCAGAAGTCCTTTTCATGGACACGGCTATTGAATAGATCATATTAAACCCTGCAGGGGTGTACTTCTTCACACACGCTCTCACCACTTACCGCCGTTTACACGACATGTACTCGGCAACCTTCAAGCGGAAGCCCAACGTGGGTGTCGGCCACAGCCTACCTAAACACTCAAGTACCTAGTCCAGGTTTATCGCCTATTCGGGTTCCATCCGCAGGGAGTCCGGCCGAGGTTTCCACTAACGGCCCCGAACGATGTGTGCAGGGTTCCCGAGATACCAAATGGGCATTCGGTACACCGGGCCACGGTGTATCTACCGCACCATAGCCCACCCCTAGGGTCAGCGCTACGCACGACCTCCAACACATATCCTACAAACACCAGAAACTAATTGCAACTCCCGGACTAAGGACAAGGGTGGTTAAGAAGCCGAAAGGGTCCATTGGTTTCGGGCCCAATGCATGGTAGTAACTGTTTCATGGATCACAAACACAGAACTCAGTTCCTGAGGACGGTTGCAATGAGACAACCCACCATGTACTCCTACATGGCCTCTCACCGCTACCTTTACCAAATCGTGTTCACACACTTAGCTCACACACAGTAGGACATGTTCACACAACCATTCCAATTCATTCCCGATGAATCAGACCTGACTCAACTCTAAGCAGTAGCAGGCATGACAACAAACATGGATGAGTAGGCACAACATGGCTCAAACAACTCCTACTCATGCTAGTGGGTTTCATCTAATTACTGTGGAATGACAGGTCATGCAGAGGATAAAGGGGTTCAGCTACCGCAGCAAGTAACAGTTGAATCGATGTTGTCCTAATGCAATAAAAGAGAGCAGGAGCGAGAGAGCGGGATTATATCGGAATGAACAAGGGGGTTTTGCTTGCCTGGCACTTCTGAAGATAATATAGTTCTTCATCGGTGTCATCGAATTCATCGTCGGTACGTCGTCTACTGAGAGGGGACAGTTACCGGCAACAAAAGAGAACACAATCAATGCAGTGCACATTCATATGAATGACATGTCATGTTAAGGTACTGAATTCACCTAATGCAATATCTAGCCAAGTTAATTGGAGTGGAACTCAAACAAGAACAAATTCCAACTCTAAATGTTATTTCATAAATTGCCCTAATCATCACTTGTCCTATTCAGTGAGGTTAACTTGTTCAAACATGCATGAAAGTGCCATAAACAGATTCTTCATATTTTTCTGATCATTTTTCATATATAAATTATTTCCATCGGAGTTACGGTTGAATTTATATGATTTTTAGAAGTTTAGCATATTTCCTGAAATTTATAAATCATTTCCTGATTTATTTTAATTCCAGAAATACTTTACAGCGTCAGCATGACGCCTGTGTGACGTCAGCAAGTCAACTGGGCGCCCCAGGTCAAACCTGACCTGTGGGTCCCGCGTGTCAGTGGCACAACTATTTAACCAAGTTATTTAGCCCTAAGTTAATTCTAACTAAACTGTTTGTGGGGCCGGGGCCCACTAGTCAGCGACTAACTAGCTAACTAACCTAGGTTAATTAGTGTTAAACTAATACTAACTAAAAGTGTCGGGGGTGGCCACGTCGGTGACCACAGGGGAAGGGGTCAAACCCTGTGTCAAATAAATCCCCGCGTTGAGTCGCCGGCGAGGCCGAGGCGGCGGAGGCCTTCGGGTTTCTAGCTCCGGCGACCAAACGGACGGAGGAGGGGCTCTACGGGTAGCTGGAAGAGTGCCGCGTCGGGTGGTGCAAGTAGTTGGGCTTGGGGTCGCGGAAAAGCGCGGCGACGTGTTTGGCGGCGGCGAGCTCGGGCGAGCTTCGGGCACGTCGCTAGGAGGCACTGCAGGAGGTGCGGAGGGGTGATGCGGGCTCCTGGGAACACGGTGAGTGCGGTGAAGCACTCTGTTGCGGCTATAGGTCACGGTGGCCACGGCGGCGACATGGCGGCGGCGAGAGCTCTCGGTGCGGCGGTTGGCGCGGTTAGGGGAGCAATGACCGTGGGGAGAGGGGAAGCGGACGGTGAGCTCACGTGGACCCCGTAGAGGTGGACGGCGGGCTCCGGGAAGACCGAACGGCGGCGAATTCGACGGCGGCGATCCTCGGTGGCCGAGGAGGGGAAAAGCGTCGGGGCGGTGCCTCGGGGCGCTCCGGTGTCGTTTAGCTCGGCGGAGACGGAGAAGAGGTCGGGGCGGAGCTCTTGGGGACGGCAGAGGGGCAAGTGGTGGCTGTGGCCGCGGGTACGGCGATCGGCGTCGGCGAGCTCGCTCGGTCGAGCTCGCGAGAGGGGAGCAGAGGAGGGAAGGGGTTCCAGGGAGAGAGGGAAGAGGACGAGGGGGTCGGGGGGTGTGCGTGGCATTCGGGGGACTCATTCAGAGCGTCGGGGGAGTGAAGCAGGCAGGGTGGAGGTGGCCTGCGCGCGGCGTCGACACGCCTCTGCCTACTGGCAGAGGTTGAAGACGGTGGGGAGTTGGGCTGGGCCCGTTTGCCCGGCCAGGCTGCTCTGATGCCGTGCCAGTGGGCTCTTGCAGTAAGCCGAGTAAGCCGGGCCAGGTCAGTTTCCTTCCTTTCTCTTTATTTCCGTTTTCTATTTTGTTCATTTTGTTTTAGTTTAGTAAAATACTAAACCATTTTATAAAATCCTGAAGATAATTATGTGGCTGGAACTAAAGTATACCAAACCACATAAAATGTCCCAGAATTTATTGGACATATATTAATTATATATAAAATATATTTCCAATGCAAATAGTTATTGAATTAATTCAAAGGCCCAAAATAAAATGTTTGATCCTCCAAAAATATTGGTTTGAATTTTATTCTTGCCAATATTTTTCAAAGCTGAAAAGGAACATTTCCTTGGAAACATTTGAAGCAATTTTTAATGTTGATCATTTATTTTAAATGATTTATGAGGCTCTCCAATTCCCCAATTCAAATTTAAAAGAAATTTAGACATGATGCATGGATGCAAGAAATCAAGCTAGGGCTGATCTGGGGCTGTGACACGGATCATAACACATAGTAGGTGACTATAGACTTGCAAGATAGTGAAGGAAATATGCCCTAGAGGCAATAATAAATGTTATTATTTATTTCCTTATATCATGATAAATGTTTATTATTCATGCTAGAATTGTATTAACCGGAAACATAATACATGTGTGAATACATAAACCTACAGAGTGTCACTAGTATGCCTCTACTTGACTAGCTCGTTAATCAAAGATGGTTATGTTTCCTAACCATGAACAAGGAGTTGTTATTTGATTAATGGGATCACATCATTGGTTGAATGATCTGATTGACATGACCCATTCCATTAGCATAGCACCTGATCGTATAGTTTGTTGCTAGTGCTTTTCTTCATGACTTATACATGTTCCTATGACTATGAGATTATGCAACTCCCGTTTGCCGAGGAACACTTTGGGTGCTACCAAACGTCACAACGTAATCGGGTGATTATAAAGGTACATTACAGGTGTCTCCAAGGTACATGTTGGGTTGGCATATTTCGAGATTAGGATTTGTCACTCCGATTGTCGGAGAGGTATCTCTGGCCCTCTCGGTAATGCACATCACATAAGCCTTGCAAGCATTGCAACTAAATGTGTTAGTTGTGAGATGATGTATTACGGAACGAGAAAAGAGACTTGCCAATGAACGAGATTGAACTAGGTATTGGATACCGACGATCGAATCTCGGGCAAGTAACATACCGATGACAAAGGGAACAACGTATGTTGTTATGCGGTCTCGACCGATAAAGATCTTCGTAGAATATGTAGGAGCCAATATGGGCATCCAGGTCCCGCTATTGGTTATTGACCGAGAGGTGTCTCGGTCATGTCTACATAGTTCTCGAACCCGTAGGGTCCGTGCGCTTAACGTTTCGATGATGGTCATAATGAGTTTATAAGTATTGATGCACCAAGGTTGTTCGAGTCCCTGATGTGATCACGGATATGACGAGGAGTCTCGAAATGGTCGAGACATAAAGATTGATATATTGAAGCCTACATTTGGACATCGGAAAGGTTCCGAGTGAAATCGAAATTTACAGAGTACCGGAGGTTACCGAACCCCGGAAACTACATGGGCCCATAGTGGGCCTTGGAGGAAAGGAGAAGGGCCAGCCCTAGGTGGCACGCGCCCCCTTCCCTAGTCCTATTAGGACTAGGAAAGGTGGGCCGCCCCCTCTCTCTCTCTCCTCAGGAATCCTATTCCAACTAGGATTGGGGGAGTCCTACTCCGGAGGAGTAGGACTCCTTAGTCGCCTCCTCCTCTTGGCGGCCACCTCCCCTTGGCTCCTTTATATCTGAGGGGCAGGGGCACCCCAAAACACACAAGTTGATTTCCTTAGCCGTGTCGGTGCCCCTTCCACCATATTCCACTTCGTCATATCGTCATGGAGCTTAGGCGAAGCCTGCTGGAGAGAGTCATATCGTCATGAGCTTAGGCGAAGCCCTGCGTCGGTGGAGCATCATCATCGTCCCACGCCGTCGTCTTGACGGAACTCATCCCGACACTTTGCTGGATCGGAGTCCGGGATCGCCATCGGGCTGAGCGTGTGCGAACTTCGGAGGTGCCGTGACGTTCGGTGCTTGGATCGGTCGGGTCGTGAAGACGTCGACTACATCAACAGCGTTGTTATAACGCTTCGCTTTCGGTCTCACGAGGCGTGGGCGGACACTCTTCCGCTCGTTGCTATGCTATCACCATGGTCTTGCGTGATCGTAGGAAAATTTTTGAAATTACTACGTTCCCCAACAAAGGTATCGAGCCTGGTTTTATGCGTTGATGTCATATGCACGAGTAGAACACAAGTGAGTTGTGGGCGATACAAGTCATACTACCTACCAGCATGTCATACTTTGGTTCAGCGGTATTGTGAGATGAAGCGGCCCGACCGACATTACGCGACGCTTACGCGAGACTGGTTTCACCGCTGTGAGCACTCGTTGCTTAAAGGTGATCAAGGGTGTCTGTCTCTCTCACTTTAGTTGAATCGAGTGTGGCTACGCCGGTCCTTGAGAAGGTTAAAACGGAGTCTATTTGACGAAGTATCGTTGTGGTTTTGATGCGTAGGTAAGAACGGTTCTTGCTCAGCCCGTAGCAGCCACGTAAAACTTGCAACAACAAAGTAGAGGACGTCTAACTTGTTTTTGCAGGGCATGTTGTGATGTGATATGGTCAAGACGTGATGCTATATCTTATTGTATGAGATGATCATGTTTTGTAACGAGTTATCGACAATCGGCAGGAGCCATATGGTTGTCGCTTTATTGTATGAAATGCAAACGCCATGTAATTGCTTTACTTTATCACTAAGCAGTAGCGATAGTCGTAGAAGCAATAGTTGGCGAGACGACAACGATGCTACGATGGAGATCAAGGTGTCGCGCCGGTGACGATGGTGATCATGACGGTGCTTGGGATGGAGATCACAAGCACAAGATGATGATGGCCATATCATATCACTTATATTGATTGCATGTGATGTTAATCCTTTATGCATCTTATTTTGCTTTGATTGACGGTAGCATTATAAGATGATCCTTACTAAATTATCAAGAAGTGTTCTCCTGAGTATGCACCGTTATGAAAGTTCTTCGTCTTTGAGACACCACGTGATGATCGGGTGTGATAGGTTCTACGTTCAAATACAACGGTGCAAAACAGTTGCACACGCGAATACTCAGGTTATACTTGACGAGCTATGCATATAAGATATGACCTCGGAACACGGAGACCGAAGGTCGAGCGTGAATCATATAGTAGATATGATCAACATATTGATGTTCACCATTGAAACTACTCCATCACACGTGATGATCGGTCATGGTGTAGTTGATATGGATCACGCAATCACTTAGAGAATTGGAGGATATTTTTCTAAGTGGGAGTTCTTAAGTAATATGATTAATTGAACTTAAATTTATCATGAACTTAGTACCGATAGTATCTTGCTTGTCTATGATGTGTAGATAGATGGCTCGTCTTTGTTGTTCCGTTAAATTTTAATGCGTTCCTTGAGAAAGCAAAGTTGAAAGATGATGGCAGCAATTACGGACTGGGTCCGTAACGAGAGGATTATCCTTATTGCTGCATGGAAGAATTACGTCCCGAAGCACCGTTAGGTGCCGTGCCTGGTGCAAGGGCTGCGCCGAAAGTTGTGAACGTCTGGCAAAGCAAAGCTGATGACTACTCTATAGTTCGAGTGTGCCATGCTTTACGGCTTAGAACCGGGACTTCAACGTCGTTTTGAACACCATGGAGCATATGAGATGTTCCAGAGTTGAAGTTAATATTCAAGCGAATGCCCGGATTGAGAGATATGAAGTCTCCAATAAGTTCTATAGCTGTAAGATGGAGGAGAATGGTTACAAGGTGAGCATATACTCGTAATGTGCGGATATAACAATCACTTGATTCAACTGGGAGTTAATCTTCCGGATGATTGCGTCATTGATGAAATTCTCCAATCACTGCCACCAAGCTACAAGAGCTTCGTGATGAACTATAATATGCAAGGGATGACCAAAACTATGCCCGAGCTCTTGGCGATCTTTGAAAGCATGGAGGTAGAAATCAAAAGGAGCATCAAGTGTTGATGGTTAACAAAACCACTAGTTTCAAGAAAAGGGCAAAGGAAAGAAAAGGAAACTTCAAAAGAGCGGCAAGCAAGTTGTCGATCAAGAGAAGAAACCCAAGTCTGGTCCTAAGCTCGAAACCGAGTGCTTCTATTGCAAGCAGGCTGGTCCTTTGGAGCGGAACTGCCCCAAGTATTTGGCGGATAAGAAGGATGGCAAGGTTAACAAAGGTATATGTGATATACTTGTTATTGATGTGTACCTTACTAATACTCGCAGAGCACTGGTATTTGATCTTGGTTCTTGCTAATATTTGCAACTCGAAGCAGGGCTACGGATTAGCGAAGATTGGCTAAGGACGAGGTGACGATCTTGCGTGGAAATGGTTCCAAAGTCGATGTGATCGCGATCGCACGCTACCTCTACATCTACCTTCGGATTAGTATTAGACCTAAATAATTGTTATTTAGTACCATCGTTGAGCATGAACATTATATCTGGATCTTGTTTGATGCGAGGCGGTTATTCATTTAAATCGAGAGAATAATGGTTGTTCTATTTATATGAATAATATCTTTTATGGTCATGCACCATTGAAGAATGGTTTGTTTTACTTAATCTTGATAGTAGTGATACACATATTCATAATGTTGAAACCAAAAGATGCAGAGTTGATAATGATGGTGCAACTTATTTGTGGCACGCCGTTTAGGTCATATCGGTGTAAAACGCATGAAGAAACTCCATCTTGATGGACTTTTGGAGTCACTTGATTATGAATCACTTGGCACTTGCGAACCGTGCCTTATGGGCAAGATGACTAAAACACCGTTCTCGGAACTATGGAGAGAGCAACAGATTTATTGGAAATCATACATACCGATGTATGTGGTCCAATGAATGTTGAGGCTCGTGGCGGATATCGTTATTTTCTCACCTTCACAGATGATTTGAGCAGATATGGGTATATCTACTTAATGAAACACAAGTCTGAAACATTTGAAAAGTTCAAAGAATTTCAGAGTGAAGTGGAAAATCATCGTAACAAGAAAATAAAGTTTCTACGATCTGATCGTGGAGGAGAATATTTGAGTTACGAGTTTGGCCTACATTTGAAACAATGCGGAATAGTTTCAAGAACTTACGCCACCGAACACCACAACGTAATGGTGTGTCCGAGCGTCAGAATCGTACTTTATTAGATATGGTGCGATCTATGATGTCTCTTCTGATTTACCGCTATCATTTTGGGGTTATGCTTTAGAGACGGCTACATTCACTTTAAATAGGGCACCATCTAAATCCGTTGAGACGACGCCTTATGAACTGTGGTTTGGCAAGAAACCAAAGTTGTCGTTTTTGAAAGTTTGGGGCTGCGATGCTTATGTGAAAAAGCTTCAACCTGATAAGCTCGAACCCAAATCGAGAAATGTGTCTTCATAGGATACCCAAAGGAGACAGTTGGGTACACCTTCTATCACAGATCCGAAGGCAAGATTTTTGTTGCTAAATTGGAAACTTTTGGAGAAAGAGTTTCTCACGAAAGAAGTGAGTGGGAGGAAAGTAGAACTTGATGAGATAATCGTATCTACTCCCTTATTGAGAAGTAGTACATCACGAAAACAGTTTCGTGACACCTACACCAAATAGGAGGAAGCTAATGATGATGATCATGAAACTTCAGATCAAGTTTCTACAGAACTCAGTAGATCAACGAACAAGATCCGCACTGAGTGGTACGGTAATCCTGTTTTGGAAGTCATATTCTTGGAACATGATGAACCTCGAACTATGAAGAAGCGATGGTGAGCCCAGATTCCACAAAATGGCTTGAGGCCATGAAATCGAGATGGGATCCATGTATGAGAACAAAGTGTGGACTTTGGTTGACTTGCCCGATGATCGGCAAGCAATTGAGAATAAATGGATCTTCAAGAAGAAGACCGACGATGGTAATGTTACTATCTATAAAGCTCGACTTGTTGCAAAAGGTTTTCGACAAGTTCAAGGGATTGACTACGATGAGACCTTCTCACCAGTGGCGATGCTTAAGTCAGTCCGAATCATGTTAGCAATTGCCGCATTTTATGATTATGAAATTTGGCAAATGGATGTTAAAACTGCATTCTGAATGGATTTACGGAAGAAGAGTTGTATATGATGCAACCAGAAGGTTTTGTCGATCCAAAGGAGCTAACAAAGTGTGCAAACTCCAGCGATCCATTTATGGACTGGTGCAAGCCTCTCGGAGTTGGAATAAACGTTTTGATAGTGTGATCAAAGCATTTGGTTTTATATGAGACTTTTGGAGAAGCCTGTATTTACAAGAAAGTGAGTGGGAGCTCAGTAGCATTTACGATATTATATGTGGATGACATATTATTGATCGGAAATGATATAGAATTCTGGATAGCATAAAGGGATACTTGAATAAGAGTTTTTCGATGAAAGACCTCGGTGAAGCTGCTTACATATTGGGCATTAAGATCTATAGAGATAGATCAAGGCGCTTAATAGGACTTTCACAAAGCACATACCTTGATAAAGTTTTGAAAAGGTTCAAAATGGATCGAGGCAAAGAAAGGGTTCTTGCCGGTATTACAAGGTGTGAAGTTGAGTAAGACTCAATGCCCGACCACCGCAGAAGATAGAGAGAAATGAAAGATGTTCCTATGCTTCAGCCATAGGCTCTATCATGTATGCAATGCTGTGTACCAGACCTGATGTGTGCCTTGTTGTAAGTTTAGCAGGCAGTACCAAAGTAATCCAGAGTGGATCATCGGACAGCGGTCAAGAACATCCTTAAGTACTTGAGAAGAACTAAGGATATGTTTCTCATTTATGGCGGTGACAAAGAGCTCATCGTGGCAGTTACGTCGATGCAAGCTTTGACACCGATCCGGACGATTCTAAATCGCAAACCGGATACGTATTTACATTAAGCGGTGGAGCTGTCGGTTGGTGCAGTTCCAAACAAAGCGTCGTTCTGGGATCTACATGTGAAGTTGAGTACATAGCTGCTTCGAAGCAGCTAATGAAGGAGTCTCGGATGAAGGAGTTCATATCCGATCTAGGTGTTGTACCTAGTGTATCGGGTCCAATGAAAATCTTTTGTGATAATCTTGGTGCAATTGCCTTGGCAAAGGAATCCAGATTTCACAAGAGAACCAAGCACATCAAAAGACGCTTCAACTCCATCCGGATTTGGTCGGTGGGAGACATAGAGATATGCAAGATACATACGGATCTGAATGTTGCAGACCGTTGACTAAGCCTCTTCCACGAGCAAAACATGATCAGCACCAAGACTCCATGGGTGTTAGAATCATTCTTGTGTAATCTAGATTATTGACTCTAGTGCAAGTGGGAGATGAAGGAAATATGCCCTAGAGGCAATAATAAATGTTATTATTTATTTCCTTATATCATGATAAATGTTTATTATTCATGCTAGAATTGTATTAACCGAAACATAATACATGTGTGAATACATAAACCTCAGAGTGTCACTAGTATGCCTCTACTTGACTAGCTCGTTAATCAAAGATGGTTATGTTTCCTAACCATGAACAAGGAGTTGTTATTTGATTAATGGGATCACATCATTGGTTGAATGATCGATTGACATGACCCATTCCATTAGCATAGCACCTGATCGTATAGTTTGTTGCTAGTGCTTTTCTTCATGACTTATACATGTTCCTATGACTATGAGATTATGCAACTCCGTTTGCCCGAGGAACACTTTGGGTGCTACCAAGCGTCACAACGTAATCGGGTGATTATAAAGGTACATTACAGGTGTCTCCGAAGGTACATGTTGGGTTGGCATATTTGAGATTAGGATTTGTCACTCCGATTTTCGGAGAGGTATCTCTGGGCCCTCTCGGTAATGCACATCACATAAGCCTTGCAAGCATTGCAACTAAATGTGTTAGTTGTGAGATGATGTATTACGGAACGAGAAAAGAGACTTGCGATGAACTAGATTGAACTAGGTATTGGATACCGACGATCGAATCTCGGGCAAGTAACATACCGATGACAAAGGGAACAACGATGTTGTTATCGGATCGACCGATAAAGATCTTCGTAGAATATGTAGGACCAATATGGGCATCCAGGTCCCGCTATTGGTTATTGACCGAGAGGTGTCTCGGTCATGTCTACATAGTTCTCGAACCCGTAGGGTCCGCACGCTTAACGTTTCGATGACGGTCATAATGAGTTTATAAGTATTGATGCACGAAGGTTGTTGAGTCCGGATGTGATCACGGATATGACGAGGAGTCTCGAAATGGTCGAGACATAAAGATTGATATATTGGAAGCCTACATTTGGACATCGGAAGGTTCCGAGTGAAATCGAGAATTTATCGAGTACAGGAGGTTACGGAACCCCGAACTACATGGGCCCATAGTGGGCCTTGGAGGAAAGGAGAAGGCCAGCCCTAGGTGGCGCGCCCCCTTCCCTAGTCCTATTAGGACTAGGAAAGGTGGGCCGCCCCCTCTCTCTCTCTCCCTCAGGAATCCTATTCCAACTAGGATTGGGGGAGTCCTACTCCGGAGGAGTAGGACTCCTTGCGCGCCCTCCTCTTGGCCGCCACCTCCCCTTGGCTCCTTTATATCTGGGGCAGGGAGCACCCCAAAACACACAAGTTGATTTCCTTAGCCGTGTGCGGTGCCCCTTCCACCATATTCCACTTGGTCATATCGTCATGAGCTTAAGCGAAGCCTGCTTGCGGGAGAAGTCATATCGTCGCGGAGCTTAGGCGAAGCCCTGCGTCGGTGGAGCATCATCATCGTCCTGCACGCCGTCGTCTTGTGGAACTCATCCCGACACTTTGCTGGATCGGAGTCCGGGATCGTCATCGGGCTGAGCGTGTGCGAACTCGGAGGTGCCGTCGTTCGGTGCTTGGATCGGTCGGGTCGTGAAGGCGTCGACTACATCAACAGCGTTGTTATAACGCTTCGCTTTCGGTCTCGAGGGTGCGTGGGCGGACACTCTTCCGCTTCGTTGCTATGCTATCACCATGGTCTTGCGTGATCGTAGGAAAATTTTTGAAATTACTACGTTCCCCAACAGATAGGATCAAGAACTCACATATATTCATGAAAACATAATAGGTTCAGATCTGAAATCATGGCACTTTCGGGCCCTAGTGACAAGCATTAAGCATAGCAAAGTCATCGCAACATCAATCTCGAACATAGTGGATACTAGGGATCAAACCCTAACAAAACTAACTCGATTACATGATAGATCTCATCCAACCCATCACTGTCCAGCAAGCCTACGATGGAATTACTCATGCACGGCGGTGAGCATCATGAAATTGGTGACGGAGGATGGTTGATGATGACGACGGCGACAAATCCCCCTCTCCGGAGCCCCGAACGGACTCCAGATCAGCCCTCCCGAGAGGTTTTAGGGCTTGGCGGCGGCTCCGTCTCGTAAAATGCGATGATTTCTTCTCCCTGATTTTTTTCTCCCTGAAAGAAAATATATAGAGTTGGAGTTGGCGTCGGAGGAGCCTCGGGGGGCCCACAAGGTAGGGGGGCGCCCCCACCCTCGTGGACAGGGTGTGGGCCCCCTGGTCTTCATCTTTGGCAAGGATTTTTTATTATTTTTAATTAGATGTTCCGTGGAGTTTCAGGTCATTCCGGGAACTTATGTTTTCTGCACATAGAAAAACATCATGGCAATTCTGCTGAAAACAGCGTCAGTCCGGGTTAGTTCCATTCAAATCATGCAATTTAGAGTCCAAAACAAGGGCAAAAGTGTTTGGAAAAGTAGATACGACAGAGACGTATCACCCACCATGGCCATCGCCCATGAGGGACTTTCCTCACTAGGGTACATCTTCACGAAGTAGGCGATCTCCTTGCCCGTACAAACTCCTTGGTTCAACTCCACAAACTTGACGGAGGCTCCCAAGTGACACCTAACAAATCTAGGAGGCACCACTCTCCAAAATGTAATAGATGGTGTGTTGATGATGAACTCCTTGCTCTTGTGCTTCAAATGATAGTCTCCCCAACACTCAACTCTCTCTCACATATTTGGATTTGGTGGAAACATGATTTGAGTGGAAAGCAAGTTGGAGAAGGCTAGAGATCAAGATTTATGTGGTTGGAATGGAATATCTTGACCTCAACACTTGAGTAGGTGGTTCTCTCTCAGAAAATGTTTGCTGGAAGTGTAGGCATGTTCTGAAGGCTCTCCTCACGAATGAAGAGTGGGTGGAGGGGTATATATAGCCTCCACACAAAATCTAACCATTACACACAATTCACCAAACTCGGTGGGACCGAATCAGAAAACTCGGTCAGACCGATTCAGTTCACAATGTGAACGTTAGGATTTTCGGTGGGACCGACATGTCAACTCGGTGGGATCGATGTCATTAGGGTTAGGGCATTACGTAACCTCGGTGAGACCGATTACACAAACTCGATGGGACCGACTTTGGTAATAAGCTAACCAGAGAGTTGGTCAAGCAAACTCGGTGGAACCGATTCGCTCATTTTGGTGAGACCGAAATGTTATGAAGGGGAAACAGAGAGTTTGCATTGTGAACTCGGTGGGACCGATCGATCATCTCGGTTGGACCAAAATGTTACGAAGGGAAACAGAGAGTTTGCAATCAGATCCCTATCAGTGAGACTGAAGTGACTAGGGTTTCTGGCAGTGGCTATGTCAAATGAACTCGGTGGCGTCGGATAGAACATTTCGGTGGGGCCGAGTTTGACTTTTGGATTGGGACATATGTGGATATGAGGAAGCGGTTGAGGGTTTCTG
Source organism: Aegilops longissima (assembly GCA_021605205.1). NCBI lineage: Eukaryota > Viridiplantae > Streptophyta > Magnoliopsida > Poales > Poaceae > Aegilops > Aegilops longissima. The sequence goes on along the minus strand of CM038677.1, from coordinate 355,455,610 downwards.
GAGCATAACACTAAGCATTTTGAGCAAGTAAGCCATTAAGCAACACCTCACCCCCTTTTAATAGTATTGGATTTTCCTATGGACTCAATGTGATCTTGGATCACGAAAATGAAAATGTAGAGTCTTGAGCTTGAGCCGATATGTGTCCTTAGCATTTTGAGGGGTCCACTTTCCTAATCCATGCCATGCCAATCATTGAACTTTCTGAAATGATCATCTTTGAATAGAATTAGTTCAATGAGCTATATATTGTTAGTAATTACCAAAACCACCCAGGGATAGTTGCACTTTCAATCTCCCCCTTTTTGGTAATTGTTGACAACATATAGATCAAAGCTTCGACAAATGATAATAAGATTTAAAATACATCGCTGCTTTGAGAAGTATGTGATAAGCAAGAGCTCCCCCTAAATTTGTGCATTATTTAATATTTGCTTTTGAATGCAAATGCACAATCGATTAGGATCATGGGTTACTCTTCCATGTCACATACATCTTGGTGGAGCGCTCAAAATGATAGGAATTAAAAACATGCACTCATCACCAAGAAAAGTGAATGATCATATAGGGATATAAAAGGTAATGTCATCCAAGCAAACATTAAAGTATAATATGATCAAACACATGATCATATAAGTATCTCACACGCATACATAGAGTATCAAACGAGCACACACAAAAGTATCAACCAAATAGCAAGTAGCAAGAGAGACAAAGAAAGCAACACTCTCTCTTGAAGCCTATGATCTATACATTTCTCCCCCTTTGGCAACAAGTTACCAAAAAGTTTGAAAATGCATAGTGCTATGCGTCTCTCAGGCTTAGTCTTCAGGAGGTGGTGTAGAGAGAACTCCAAGGACAAAGGCATCTGTTGACGTAGCTGGAGCTGGTGGAGTGGCTGCTGGAGGTGGAACTGAAGCTGTTGTTGTTGGTGCAGATGAAGTAGCTCTTGTATCTGGCACTGGCACTGCAGCTGACCTCTGACCTCTTGGCACTCGTTGAAAAGCATCTATAGTACCCTGTCCTCTCTTCTCCTCTGCTTCCTCCTGGAGCTGCTCAACTGTAGTCTGTATCTCAGTGACTTTCAGATCAAGATCATAAAACTTTGTTTCTATAATCCTCTCCAAGCTCTCCTGATTCTGAGTCAGGATGGCCAAGCCCTTCTCAATCCTCAATGGTTGCCTGAATCAGATAAGCTAGTTGATCTTGTTTGCTCTTCAAGAACACTTCTGATGCCGCCTCAACACTAGGCATCTTTGCAGCTTTTTCTGCCTTTGCCTTTGTTCTCTTCTCTTGTACTTGGACTGATGATGGTTCATCCTCATTCATCACAACTGTGTTATCTTCAAATTCTGGGTGCAAAGGTAAATGCTCCTTGTCCAACAAGTAAGTGCATGTGCCCATTTTGGAGTTGATGGGCACATGAATGTGTGGAGCATACCCACAAGACCTTTTCTGATCAGCAATTGTCCTTTTGATTGTCTCTACAATCATATTCATGACCTTGAATTTTTGTGGAACATCAAATATCTGCAGCAAGTCGATGGAATGTCCTCTAATCATCTTGTGATCTCCAGATTTGGGTAACAGTGTATGCCTCAAGATGGTGTTGATGGTAGGCAGACCAGACAACAAATAGTGTGCAGATCCAAACTTGTGTCTCTCCAAAGCTTTGTCTGGGATCTCTTTGTACATGTTTGCCATGGAGTTGTGGTCTTTCTTCTTCTTGGCATACACATCCAAATCATCCTCATGTTCTTCTGGGGCTTTGATCAAATTGGCCCACTCATCAATAGTTGATTGGTACCTTGTACCTTCAGACATCCACACTATTCTTCGATCTGGATAGAAATGAGCAGTGGAGTAAAACTGCATAATGAGCTCATCATTCCATTTGGTGAGCTTCTGTCCAATAAACTTGTCAACTCCACAAGCCTTGAAGCTCTCATGTACACCTGGGAAGTGATCTTCATTCTCATCAATATATTCCCAATCAACCCATCTCATATCACAGACAATTGGCTTCTTGTCAAGTAGAATAGTCTCATAGAAGTCTTGTTGTTCTTTGGTGTGGAACCTGTAGTCCACTGCAGTTCTCCTTCTCACAGCATAAGTATCACTCTGCCTCCAAAGTCTGAGACCAGCATCCTTCCTAATGTTCATGTCCTCTGCCACTGGATGAGTATCATTGTGGTCTGGAATCTTTGGTTTGAGTTTCCTTAGCACATGGGCTTAATCATCTTATTCTTCAACTTTAGTCACTGGGGCCTTGTTCTTCTCTTCAGCTGGGATGTTTCTGGTGCTTCTCTTGAGCTTAGAAGGCTTCTGAGCTTGAGTAGTTGGTTTGGGAGCAGATTTGGGCTTTGATGGAGCAGCCCCTGACTTGATAGCATCTCCCATGAGCTTCTGGGACTTGGGTGCTGGTGCATCCTCTTCCTCTTCTTCTTCTTCATCTGATTTTCTCATAGAGGGGTATCCAAGCACCTTTGCAGTTGTTGTCATTGCTTTCTTCCTTTTCTTCTGCCCTTCTCCAGCTGCCTCATCATCACTATGTTGTTCAATGGTGAACTTCATAGTTTCATTTGTAGGAGGCTTGGACATTGGAATCCTTCTGGAAGGTGCCTTCTTGTTCAAGCCAGGATTTGTTGCAGCAGCAGTGCCATACTCCTTCTTCAGGACTTTCTTCTTGGATCCCACCTCCTCCTCAACAGCCACATAGTCCTCGTCCTCAGAATCTGAGGTTCTCTTCTTCCTTGATCTGGTGGCTGCCTTTGGCAAGTTGCTGGGAGTGCTCCTGCTGCCCTCATCATAGCTGCTTGAGGGACTAGTGCCCTCACTCATTTGCACTTGCTCTTCAGATCTGTTCTGGCTACTACTCTAGTCAGACATCTTGGCAAGCAAACTGACAGCAAACCCTGTGAATAGATATAGATGAGGTAGAGTAGATGAGCATCACAAAATGAAGAGTTTTTGCAAAATAGATGAGTCAAAAACTTAGTTTTAGTTCTCCTGAAAGCATTTGAAGCTACCGATTTGATAAACTCGGTGATACCGAAGCAACTTTTGGAGTCTAAACTAGTGAACTCGGTTAGACCGAGTCACAGTTTGGTGGCTCCGAGATCGCTAGGGTTTCACAGAGAGTTGAACTCGGTCGCACCGATTTGCAATTTTTGGTCAGACCGAAAAGCGCATGTGCAATGGCCTAAGCCAAATCGGTGAAACCGATTTCTACAACTCGGTCGGTCCGAGATGAGTTCGGCGGAGACCTAACCCTACATTTTCGAATCAAACCTAATCTAAAGGATGTTTTCTCTGGATAGATTGATTTCATACGTGGTAAAGATCATGGGAAAGCAATGTGCTACGAATCGGAGTAAGGAAATAGCACAAATGATCGAACTCATACCCTAGCTCGGCGGTGAGTTCGCTACGGCGACAATGGCGGGGCAGAATCCCGTTGACGGTGACGGAAACCAGTGGCAGGAGGTCGCTGGCGACGAGGAGACGATCCAGAGACCCGAGGCGGCAGAGTAGGACATGCGCAGGCTGAGGAGTTTTGAAGAAATTTCCAAAATCTCACCTGTGGGTATATATATCCTGACCCTGTCGGTGTGACCGAGTGGAACAACTCGGTGGCACCGAGATGCAGAATCGCAAGCGGTTACTGCAACTCGGTGTGGCCAAAAACTTCAAATCGGTTGCATCGAGATTGAAAACCTAGATCAACTCAATGAACTCGGTGTGACCAAAATGGATGAATCGGTCATATCAAAATGCACAGAGAGGTTTTGGAAGTTTAAGTCTATGACGAATCAGGGACTCTGAGTGCTCCTCACTATGAGTGGTTCGAATCTGACTTGATCAAACTTTGTGATGTAGCATGAATAGAGTTTGAGACGAGAAAAGCATAGATAGCTAGAGAAATTTCTTAGGCATTCCTGTCCATCCACTTGGCAAAAGAAAAAGAGCCAATCAATCAAAGCAACAAGTGGATGTCCTCGAATGAGTAAAATATGCAATCAACATGCTCACACAATAAAATGGCAAATGAAATATGTGACAAAGCATGCACAAACACTCTAGCATCTATCAAGCAATTGGCGATGACTAGGTCATCTATATATGAGTATATTGACTTAGGAGTCAAATGAGAACATTTGATCATAGGTCATACTCATCGTTTAAGCACAAGTGGGGTTACCACTTTTACATAAAGCATTGTTGTGTTCACATCATTAGAGTTGCTTTAGCTCAATTGTTAGAGTAAAGCTCCCCCTAGATGTGATAGCCCCCTTAAGAGGGATGAACTAACCTTGGGTTTTGTCGATGATGACTTCATGTAGATGTTAAAGATGTGGATGCTCAATGTTGATGTAGATCATTCGGAGCAATCCATTGGAGTGAGTTGCACTTGCAATACCTACACGGGTTAGTCCCACAAGGAACAAACAAGGATATCCATAGACATAGAGTGAAGTTCACACAATATGATGATGAAAGCATTAGGTTACCTTGTCCCTGTTCTTACCAACAAGAGGGTTTGTGACTCCTTGAACTAGTGCAATATTTGGAAGTTGTTTGCACTTGTCCTCGCCAAAATGATATGAGTGAAGTATGTTGGCGGAGTCACCCTCAAGAACTCTCTAGTTCTTATTCTTCGGGATCCACACCATCTTGATGGGAATCCATGGAGTTGTAGTCGTACTTGACGTAGTAGAACTTGATGTAGTCTTGGGAACCCACTTGACCAAGGCCTTAGGAGCTTCTTCAAATGCATCAATCTCCTCTTGAAGCTTGTCCTTGCCTTTTTCAAATGCATCAATCTCCTCTTGAAGCTTGTCCTTGCCTTTTTGCTTGTGGTCTTGTGGTGGAAGATCATCTTGAGCTTGTGTCCCTTGGAAAGAAGTAGGATCATACTTCTCTTGTTGAGGAACAAACTTCATCTTGGGGTATTGATCTTCTTCCCACTCAACTCCATTGGCATTGAACTTTTGTTTAAAACCAACACCTTGATTCTTCCGGTGTCTTCCTTGCTTGCGTACAATTTCCTCAAATTGCTTACTCTCGGCAAGGCTCTTGTAAACACCTTTCTCTATAATTCCCTTCAATAAACTATTTTCTTGCTCAAGTGTAACTTGGCTAAGAGAGTCATTAGTGGAATCAAGAGAACTACTAGAAGCAACAACATTGGATTTAGCATGATTGTTGTTACTACTAGATGAAGAATATTTCTTACTCTTGTTGCTAGATTTAACTTGTGGCATGTAAGTAGACAAGAGTAAACGCTTGGCAATGTAAGACGAACTTTTCTTGCGAAGATCATCATTGATCGCTTTTAAGAACCCATGATCTGTTGGAGATATGCCCTAGAGGCAATCATGTATGATGATATTTCCTATGTGTTTATGAATAAAGATAGTCCTTGGACATTATCAATGATGTGTATCGACAAGTCGTGACTTGTTTGTGGGACTATACATTGTATGATGACTGTCCTAAAAGGTCCCTAGTCGAAAGGGTTGTGTGGACGCCATGGCCGACTAGACTAGCATATGACCTGATCGATGGCTCGGTCTCACTAGCCATGGAGCATTGGATGCTAACGGATAATATGGACTTGGAAAGGTCTGGTCGGATTCGACATAGTCGGATCCGAGTCGAGATAAGGTCCGAGTCGGACGGACCCAACTATGAGACGCAGCGATATGTCATCTGTGAGTCTCTAGTACAACATACGTTCTATGTCCTAAGACCTGAGTGGCGCATGTACTCGAGATGGTGATAGACTCGCTTTGGGCCGACCAAACGCTACTCCATGACCGGGTAGTTACAAAGGTAGGTTTGGGTTTGTCAATCCCATGCTTTGCGAGACATGGTCGAGCAAGATGGGATTGCCCCTCCGATCGGAGAGATATACTCTAGGCCCCTCGTGTGATCGACCAGAACAGCATGGCCATGCGACAAGGATTATGAGATAATCCGGATTGTGGTCGATATCACCGGAGAGAAAGAGGTCGGGCTAGCACAAGGATGACAGTCTCGCCTTGAGCCCGACAACATATATCGTGTGGCAAAAGGAATGGAAGTATGATGTCTGAGTTCTCCTAACCAGCTTCATCGTGCGCTTGGTGGTCGGCACGCCTTGCTAGAGGCCGCTACCAACCGTACAAGTCGGAGGTGATCGAGCTGTGACCAAGCCGACTTGAACCTAAGGGGTCGGCAGCAAGGAAGGAACCTCGAGGTCGGTTCGTGGGACCTTTGGTCGGATGTGATCCAGCTGGACTAGGAACGTGACCGAGTAGACTTTGGGCTTTAGGGTCCGTGTGAGGCCCAAGTGTTGAGCTCGCGACGGACGCCTATATAAAGTGGAGGTGCAGCACACTCAGAGAGAGAGAATGCTTTGGCCTCAGGAGGCAGATCGCTTCGGCCTCAGGAGGTAGATCGCTTTGGCCTCGGGAGGCAGATCGCTTCGGCCTCAGGAGGTAGATCGCTTCGGCCTCAGGAGCCACCTCCACTTGCCGCCGACTGTGTGATCGGACCTAGCAGTCCGCCGCTCGGTGTTCCTCCCGCACGCGCGGATACCGTTAGAGGCGGTGCACTTGCGCCGCTCCGGCGAACTCGTATGTAGGATCGGACGACCGGCCACTCGAGGGAGATCGAACGAGGAGGAGACGATCCACGCGGACACGCTGCCCCAACTCTTCTTCAGCTGCTGCACGGCATCTGCTGTCTAGTGGTAACGAACTATGATCCATCTCCCGTAGCATGTTCCTGGATGTTCTGCGCGTAGGATTTTTAATTTGCAGTCGATGCACCCTACCGTAGAACTCAACATGATCTTGCTCAAGGTTGAGCTTTTCAAAGTGTAACTTTTCATGAGTCTTTAAAAGTTCTCGATGATCTTCCAAGATAGTTTCATGAGCTAACTTAAGAGTGTTTAGTTCTTTAGTTAGACACTCAATCTCCTTCTTATCATCATCATTCGTTTTATCTTGGTTATCATGATTAATAGCAAGTTCATCATAGTTTTCATCACTAGAGTTGTCAATAAGTAAATCATCATCACCTAGCAAGTCATCTTCATCACTATAGAAATCAACATACTCGGGGTGTGATACCTTTGGGCCTTTAGCCATGAAGCATCTTCCAATTCCTTCATTTGGTGAATCAAATATGTCATAGGAGTTGGTTGACACAAGTGCTAGACTGGAACACCTTCATCTTGAGTATATTCGAAGTCGGAGTGATAACTTCTTTCAGAGTGATGGTCGGAGTCGGAGCCGGATACCCATTCACCAACATGAGCTTGATGTCTTCTTTTTGTGTAGCTCCTTGATGATTTGTCCTTCCTTTCCGAATCCTTGCTTCTCCGAGAGTTTCTTCATACATAACGGTCATCTCTACTCCTTCTCTCTCTTGGTGGTGATTCTTCTATTCTACTTCTCCTTTTGGGTGAATCTTCTCTTCTTTTGTAGGGAGCCGTACACTCATTGGAGTAGTGTTCGGGTCTTCCACAATTGTAGCAATTACGTTCACGACTCAAAGATCTTTTGTCATTGTAGGACCTTGACTTGGAACTTCTTTCCTTGCTTCTACTCTTGTAGAACTTGTTGAAATTCTTCACCATTAGGCTCAGTTCCTTATTGAAGGTTTGTTTCTCACTTGAAGATGTGGGAGCATCACATGAGGCTTTGTAAGCACCACTTGACTTGTTGTGAAGCTCTTCCTTATCCTTGAGTGACATCTCATGAGCAACAATTCTTCCAATGACTTCCGTTGGCTTGAGATCTTTGTAATTGGGCATCATTTGGATCAATGTGCACACAGTATCATATTTTCCATCCAAGGCTCTTAGGATCTTCTTGATGATGAATCTATCGGTCATCTCTTCACTTCCTAAGCCGGCAATATCATTTGTGATGACAGCAAGCCTAGAGTACATTTCAGCGACACCTTCACCATCCTTCATTTTGAACTTGTCAAGCTGACTTTGAAGCACATCCAATTTGGATCCTTGACGGAGTCGGTAGCTTCGTGCATATCAATCAAAGTATCCCAAATTTCCTTTGCATTCTCAAGACGGCTGATTTTCTTGAATTCTACGGGGCACAATCCGTTGAAGAGGATATCGCAAGCTTGAGCATTGTATTGCAGCATCTTCAACTCTTCCGCGGTAGCTTCACGGTCCGGTTCTCTCCCATCAAAGAATTCACCTTGCAAACCAATACACACAATAGCCCAAACGGCGGGGTTATGTCCAAGAATATGCATTTTCATCTTATGCTTCCAACTAGCAAAATTAGTACCATCAAAGTAAGGAACTCTACGGTGGTAATTTCCCTCGCTAGATGCCATACTCTCTAGGTTGTGAAACCAAGGCTATTGAGGGAGTCCCGGACTAGGGGGTGTCCGGATAGCCGGACTATCATCACGGCCGAACTCCAAGACTATGAAGATACAAGATTGAAGACTTCGTCCCATGTCCGGATGGGACTTTCCTTGGTGTGGAAGGCAAGCTTGGCGATACGGATATGTAGATCTCCTACCATTGTAACCGACTACTGTAACCCTAACCTATCCGGTGTCTATATAAACCGAGAGTTCGATCCGTGGGGCGAACAATAATCATACCATAGGCTAGCTTCTAGGGTTTAGCCTCCTTGATCTCGTGGTAGATCTACTCTTGTACTACCCATATCATCAATATTAATCAAGCAGGAGTAGGGTATTACCTCCATCGAGAGGGCCCAACACAGGTAAAAACATCGTGTCCCTGTCTCTTGTTACCATCCGCCTAGGCGCACAGTTCGGGACCCCCTACCGAGATCCGCGGTTTGACACCGACATTGGTGCTTTCATTGAGAGTTCCTCCGTATCGTCACCGATAGGCCCGATGGCTCCTTCGATCATCAACAACAACGCGGTCCAGGTGAGACTTTTCTCCCGGACAGATCTTCGTATTCGGCGGCTTTGCATGCGGGCAATTAAGCAGCCATCCGGAGCAGATCGAAAGCTACGCCCGCCATCGAGTCAGATTTGGAGTTTAAACTATCGGCCGATATCGCGAAGACTTGATCTTCGACGGATTCAAGCCGCAACCAAGCGCGCCGCCCGTCTCGATGGGCATGATCTAGCTCTGCTGCTGAGCGAGGCCACAGAGGCCGCACCAACATCCGCTCCGACCCTTAATCGAGCGGATTCCCGATCGAGGGCAGTGGTTGGACACCGCCTCGGGGCTACAATCTCTGGCGATTGAGCGAACTCCATCCTGTCGCTGCGAAGACCTCGACTCGGTGCGGACTCCTCCCCAAACTCCGAACCCTCCGTGCCCCTACCAATCGAACCCGATTGGGCGCCGGTCATGGAGTTCACGGCCGCGGACATCTTTCAGCACTCGCCCTTTGGCGACATCCTGAATTCACTAAAGTCTCTCTCTTTATCCGGAGAGCCTGGCGGACTACGATCGGGAAGGTTGGGATCGACGACGAAGAAATTCAACGCCCACCCACCACCCACTTCGTAGCCACTGTCGAATGCTTACACGACGTGCTCGATTTCGACTCCAAAGACGTCGACGGTATGGACAACGATGTAGGAGACAACAATGAGCCAGCACCCATAGGATGCTGAACAACCACCTCATCTCATGATGTATACATGGTGGATACACCTAAAGGAAATGAAGACGAGGAACAATGGGGCGCTCTGAAGGATAAATCCCTCGAAAAGCAGTCAAAGCGGCAACATAAGCGCGAACAAAGTCCGCCTCAACAAAGACCCAGCCATAGAGCGAGGCGAACGGTGGACAACGAACAAGCTATCGAGCAATCGTCCGAACAAGACAACTTGGATAAACAATCTGTCCCGCGAAGACAACAGTCCGGATGATCTAACGCGGACAAACTATCGAACAAAATGACCTCCGAAAAAGGCTCGTCGCCCTCGCGCGTAGCCTGAAAAAGCGAAGCGGAAGCTCAAGACAGCGGAAGATGCACTCAGGATCGGATGGAGCAAAGTATTCAGCACCCTGAACAGTACTGGCGATAGTCGCGAACAAAAAGCTACCCGAAAAGAAAGCTACTGCCCGAATTCGACGAGGAGGCCTTAGAGCCCCCACAATTAAAAAGCAAGAAGGCCACCCGGTCGGATGGACGCCTCACGGCAAAAAGAGAGCGGCAAATGGTGTCGCACGCAAGCCAATATGCGATCCGCATAAGGATTCACATCAAAAGGATGGCCTAGTTAGGTCCATTTATGGGCCAAGAAAGCATGCTCTTCAAAGCAATGCAATACGCCAAAATTCCGAAGATCACGGCACACCCAAATATAGGGGCGCCGCACACCCCCTATGTTTCACCGATGAGGTGTTGGATCATGAATTTCCAGCGGGATTCAAACCCGTAAACATAGAGGCATACGACGGAACAACAGACCCTGGAGTCTGGATTGAGGATTACATCCTCCACATACACATGGCTAGAGGAGACGATCTCCACGCCATAAAATACTTACCCCTTAAACTCAAAGGGCCAGATCGGCATTGGCTTAAAAGCCTCCCCGAAAATACCATTGGAAGCTGGGAAGAGCTCGAGGATGCATTTCGGGCAAATTTTCAGGGGACTTATGTCCGCCCTCCGGATCTGAGCGATCTAAGTCACATAACTCAACAGCCAGGAGAGTCAGACCGGAAGTGCAGGAACAGGTTCCTTACTAAAAGAACCAAATAGTCGATTGTCAGGACGCCAAAGCCTTAGCAGCTTTCAAACACAACGCTTGAGACGAATGGCTGCTTGACACCTCGGCCAAGAAAAGCCAAGAACAATGGCCGCATTAACAAGCCTCATGACCCGCTTTTATGCGGGAGAGGATAGCTGGCTAGCAAGATGCAGCACCGATGACCCAAGTACATCCGAAATCAGGGATGGAAATGGAAACCACGGCGCAACAAGGACCAGCGCTTGATTAAAAGGAACAGTCCAAAAGCACGGCGATCACGCGGATTCAAAAGCTCACGGCAGAACAACAAAAACTGCCCTTAAGGACAATAGCGATGAGCTATCCAACTTCAACAAAATCTTGGACAAGATATGTCAAATCCACAGTACTCTAGGAGGCACGCTAACCATACCCACGGGAATTGTTGGGTCTTCAAACAGTCCGCAGATGAACGCCGAACACAAGGGGCTCGACACACCAAGTGAAGATGACGACAGCGCCACAAGCGAGCCCCGAAAATAAAAGACTTTCCACAAGAGGTTAAACAGTAAACTCACTTCACGTGGTCAAAGGAAAAAGCAGGCGGCGCCCACTAGAAGGCACGCCGCTGCTTGGTTGTCAAAACCAATCACCTTCGACCATCGGGACTATTCGAAAATATCCGGACGCAGGATGGACTACCACGATCTTGGATCCTATAATTGTGGATTCAATTTACACGAGTCCTCATGGATGGCGGCAGTGACATAAACCTGATATATCGGGACACAATCCACAGGATGAGGATAAACCCAACCAAAATTCGCCGTAGCAACACCTCCTTTAAAGGAGTAATGCGAGCCCATATACCCATTGTACGGGCTCCATCTTGCTAGATGTTGTGTTCGGTTCATCCGATAACTTCCGTCATGAAAGGTTACTCTTTCATGTCGCCCGTTTAAAAGTAGCCATCAAGCACTATTGGGACCTTGAAGCTTTGCCGCTTTAACGCAATACCGCATTATGCATCCCTAACACTTAAAATGCCTGGTCCACGCGGCATCATCTCGTTAAAAGGAAGTATTAAGTGTTACTCGAGTACGGAAGAACGGGAGACTGCCTTGACAGCCCCACAGCTATCCGGCTCTGCTAGGCAAAGAACCTGAATTGGTCATTCAAACCCCGGACACGGCTAGACAAGTCCGGCGCCTACTAGCGGCATACCCCCATACGAGGGGCTGCATGCATGTATAACAAGAGACAATAAAGCTCAATTTTATTCACTTCTTTGAACCGTACTCTGTTTATTTAATATTAAGTACATCTTTCGCACGATCCTTTTTCTTTTAAACTAAGTTCCTCTCTTTTACAGATGAACAACGTGCTACACCCGTCCAGGATACGGCTGCGCGGAGACACAAAGCAGAGGCGTGCGATGGGACCCGTTGCAAGATTCTTTTGATTAAGACCCTGCGTAAACCTTTTTCTTGTCTCTTGTTGATATATATCCCTGGTTCCTTACTATAACCGAGGAGGAGGCTGGTGTTTTGGCATTGACCGCACCAGAATTTTTGCGCGTGCACTGGACACGAGGGCTTAGGGCGATATTCTGCCCATTTTGATAAAGACCGAATACCTTAGGGAGTATTCGGCGTCTCGAGATTAGTCCTTATATGCATCAGCTCCAATCATGTCTTTGGTCAAATGTTGGGTTGCCCGGCTCCTGTGTTTTGCTGCCTTACATTCCGTTTTCACGGCTAACGCGGCACCGGAGAACTCTGCGATTGTGCCCGGTTCGGTAGGCGAGCACCTCGATGAAAGCTGAAAACTGACATGTCATGATATAGCAAGAGACTGGTCAACCACTCGATGACTCCTTTGGAATGTTTAGGATTCCTCCGCATTAAGAAGGACGGTTTTTCGATCAGAGCACATACGCACTTTTGAATTCGGGAGAGTGCAGTGCCCCGGGGCTATATAGTAGCCCCACCCTCGAACTCCTATGGCTAAGTGAAAGTGATAAAGCATTATAGTCCGGTTGCACGGTTTGCTACGCTATCACCACCTTAACAGGACCAAGGCGTTGGATTAAGTGTGAAAAAGCGCTTTCTTTGCAAACACCCCGCACTATGTGCGTGGGGGCTGAAACCAAGGACTGCCATCTTTGAGTTATATACACATATACATAAGCGGCCGCCGGGGAGTAGTTTACTACTTGAGCGCACAAGTATAAAAAGCTCATATATTATATTGAAACATTGTTTTCACAAATCATACATGTCATTTAGACATAATATCCTTGAAACTGCGTCTCTATTAAGCGGCGCTGGCAAGACTTCTTCAAAGTAGTGCTCGGCGGTACTGGCTCGATCCGAATCTTGGGATGCAACGTCGGTGGCCTTCATCTCTGCCCGTATGTCTTGACACGGGCAAGAGCCATCTGCGCTCCCTCAATACCGCCGATCGCTTCATTGCGTCGATATGCGATACCGCACCAAGGCTGCTGAACTAAACCAAAATAGCTCATCGGTGGGTCCGCCCGACCACAAGTGAATCAAGACATGCTTCATGGCAAATCCGGACAATCGATTCAGCTCGGCCCATTCGCCAACCGATCGGTCGTGGCGGAGGGCCTTCAGGACTATGGAATTGCGACCAATATAGCTCTTCCCTTGGTGCCTTTTCGGCCCGGAAGTGCTCAACCACGTCATGGCGCTTCGCCGCCAAGTCTAGATAAGCATCCTCCGAACTCCACAACTTATCTAGCGAGCATACTTTGGATCCGTATATTTCCTCCGCAGCGAAAGCGGTTTTCCAGCCGCAATTGCCCCACGACTCAGCTCCTCCTTGGCAGCTCTCAAAGCCGACCGGGCATTCACGGATTCGGCGGCGGCCTTTTTTAGGCCCTCTTGTTCCACTTGACGTTCTTTTTCAAGAACCTCGCAGCGATCGGTAGTATTCCTCAACCTTTTGGCCATATCGGCCATCTCCTCTTTGCTTCGGCAGTGAGCAGCCCATTCGGCTTCTAGCTCTTCGGCCGCCTTTAAAGTGGCCGCATTACTAATTCTGGCTTGCTCTTTCGCTCGGGCGAGTTCGGCCCGCAGCTCTTCCACGGCAGCGGCACCATCTGCATTAAGCATACAAATAGTAAGACATGGGCGTCAAGCTCCCTTACCAGTGTCCGCATGGAAATCGCATACCTTGTGACTCGTCAAACCGTTTATTGACCAGCGCGATGTCGCATCCGCCTCATCAAGTTGCCGCTTTAGTTCGGCATATTCATCGATCCGGCTGGCCTCCGGATGCCCGCCACCTGTTTAGGAGCGGCGATATGTTATAATCGAGAATTTGATCCTCGACACGTTGTCAATTTTGCCAACATACCGAGTCTCGAGGGCTACTATCTATCTGAGCGCATTTATATGCATAAGCTGTCGAAGGTACATTATTTTTTGCGTACCTCAAACCCGTCAATAAGCTTCGGCGGCCGTGCAATCCGCTCTCGCGGATGCAATTCTTTCAATCACCGTACCCATTAGAGCACGGTGATCTTACGAATAACCGCTTCGTCGAGCAGATCCTTGACTCCTCCGACCGCACACCACTTGGCGCCGGACCTTCCGGCCCGACGGACTTGGGGAACCCTCGCGGCGACACCTCCGGTCGTCCGCTTCTATGAGTCTGCGACAGGTGGAGGCGTTCGCTCTCCATCATCTCCGGAAGAAGATCCCTCGAAGGCGAGCTCTGCTGAGAAGGGCTGAGGTCCGAACTACAAGGTACAATTTGGTTATCTTCATAAATAAATCTGGGATGTTCCTTATTTACAAGACCCTTCTTGTTACTTACGGCTCATTGGAGGCTGATCCCCTTGGGAAATAGTGCGGCTGGGTTACTTCCCAGCGCTGGACTCTCCGACGAAGATTCCCTTCCCCTCTTTGAGGCCTTGACCTCCGGGTCTTCCAAAGCAGTCCTCTTCTCTCCTCGAAAGACGGGACTTTTAATCCCTCCTTCCTTGATAGCCTCCTTCGTGGAGGCAGTCGCTTCCCCGCTCCCCCCTTCGCCTTCTTCAAAAGGCGCGACCTTCAACATCTTGGTCAACATGGGATCCGGCATGGTCTCTAGGAGGGGAGCCGGACACCTTATTAACTTTGCCTTGGCTATCCACTCCTATTCAAGAAACGGCTCCTTTAAAGGGCATATATATATAATAAATGAATGAACAGCTTGTCGGTTCTGGGACTACTTACTTGAGTATCTGGCGATTGCAGCTTAGTCCTGCATCCTTAGTCGGTCGGACACTTCTCTTGTGATCCGAAGAACAGTTTATACATCTCCACAGGCGCCGTGCCCATAAAATTTTGGAGGCTCGTGGTCCCTCGGATTAAATTCCCACAGGCGGAGGCGGCGCTTGCGAGGCGAAGGCGCCGGATCACCATAACTGTGCCACTTTGCAACCAGATTGATCTGTCTTTCACGGAGGTCTCGAATACAGCCTTGCAGCAAGGGAGCGTCCTTGGGCGGCCCCAGTCGAGCCCTTTGTTGACCCATGACGCCAGCCGCTGTGGTGGACTGGCGGAAGGCGGGGCGCCGCCCATTTGGTGCCCACAGGAGCGGTGATATAAAACCACTCCCGTTGCCACAAACCAAGCTCCTCTTGAAAAGAGCCCTCGGGCCATGGAGCATCAGCACATTTGCTTATGACGCCCCTCCGCACTCTGCTTGTTGCCCCTCGATCATCTTTGGCTCCACCTTGAAGGTCTTGAGCCACAATCCAAAGTGGGGGTAATATGGAGGAAGGCCTCACATACGACAATGAATGACGAGATATGGAGGATGGACTCCGGATTCAAGTCATGGAAATCAAGCCCATAATAAAACATGAGCCCCGCACAAAGGGATCCGTCGGGAAGCCTAAACCCGAAGGAAGTGGGACACAAACACCACGTTCTCGCCGAGCTCGGGAGTGGGAATGACCTGCCACAGGAGCGGGCAGCCTATCGAGATCTCGCGGTTAGATATCGGCATCTCGCAGCTTTAGCACATCTTCTTACGTGGACGGAGGAACACATCCATCGGCCGTGATGGTGGGCGGACATCATCGAAGGTCCGGCGCCTAAATCTGAACCTTTGGGTGTTGGAACTCGAAGCGGGGCGAACTTCGATGGAGGTGTAAAAGAGGAGGGCCTTGGTCTCATTATAAAGAGGTTGAATACCAAGAGCCCACCCCGTGGTCGATTAGGACTCGCCTTCGATAGAGGAGGCATGCCAATGGGCACGGTTGGGTTACCCACGTCCGTATTGATGAGAATCCCGGAATAAGGGGGGCACGATCTATGCTTTGATAAGACGTGCCAAGGAAACCGCCTCGCTAAGCGCTAAGGTGAAGCGGTAAAAGCGATTAATATAAAGGCCTGGCCGTGGTGTGATGTCACGCCGCGGAATACGTCAGCGAGATCTATGCAAAATTATTCTCTCTACGGTGTTATGTGGAACTTGTTTTGCAGAGCCGGACACTATCCTTGTGTTCATGACCTTCTATGAATTATTCGGAGGAGGAACCCGCCTTGCAATGCCGAAGACAATATCGCGCCGAACTAAATCGTCATTGAAGCCTGGTTCGAGACTCTTGAGGAGTCGAGACTAGGGGTGTCCGGATAGCTGGACTATCGTCACGGCGGACTCCAAGACTATGAAGATACAAGATGGAAGACTTCGTCCCGTGTCCGGATGGGACTTTCCTTGGCATGGAAGGCAAGCTTGGCGATCTGGATATGTAGATCTCCTACCATTGTAACCGACTCGTGTAACCCTAACCTATCCGTGTCTATATAAACCGGAGGGTTTTAGTCCATAGGACGAACAACAATCATACCATAGGCTAGCTTCTAGGGTTTAGCCTCCTTGATCTCGTGGTAGATCTACTCTTGTACTACCCATATCATCAATATTAATCAAGCAGGAGTAGGGTATTACCTCCATCGAGAGGGCCCGAACCTGGGTAAAAACATCGTGTCCCCTGTCTCGTCTTACCATCCGCCTAGACGCACAGTTCGGGACCCCCTACCCGAGATCCGTCGGTTTTGACACCGACAGCTATGATCACAAAAAGCTATGGAAATCAAGGCAAATGGAGACCAAAGCTCTAATACCACTTGTAGGATCGAAAGTATGTCTAGAGGGGGGGTGATTAGACTACTTGGCCAAATAAAAATCTATCCTTTTCCCAATTTTAAGTCTTGGAAGATTTTAGCAACTTAGCACAAGTCAAGCAATTAACCTACACATGCAAGTCTAAGAGTATAGCAGCGGAATGTAAAACATTGCACATGTTGGTAAAGGGAGGAGTTTGGAGGGAGCAAACGCAATGTAGACGCGGAGATTTTTTCCGTGGTTCTGTTAGGTGGTGCTATTGTACATCCACGTTGATGGAGACTTCAACCCACGAAGGGTAACGGTTGCGCGAGTCCACGGAGGGCTCCACCCACGAAGGGTCCACGAAGAAGCAACCATGTCTATCCCACCATGGCCATCACCCACGAAGGACTTGCCTCACTAGGGTCGATCTTCACAAAGTAGGCGATCTCCTAGCCCGTACAAACTCCTTGGTTCAACTCCACAAACTTGACGGAGGCTTCCAAGTGACACCTAACCAATCTAGGAGACACCACTCTCCAAAAGGTAATAGATGGTGTGTTGATGATGAACTCCTTGCTCTTGTGCTTCTAACGATAGTCTCCCCAACACTCAACTATCTCTCACAGATTTGGATTTGGTGGAAAGATGATTTGAGTGGAAAGCAAGTTGCAGAAGGCTAGAGATCAAGATTTATGTGGTTGGAATGGAATATCTTAACCTCAACACTTGAGTAGGTGGTTCTCTCTCAAAAAATGTATGCTGGAAGTGTAGGCATGTTTTGATGGCTCTCCTCACGAATGAAGAGTGGGTGGAGGGGTATATATAGCCTCCACACAAAATCTAACCGTTACACACAATTCACCAAACTCGGTGGGACCGAATCAGAAAACTCGGTCAGACCGATCCAGTTCAAAATGTGAACGTTAGGATTTTCGGTGGGACCGACATGTCAAATCGGTAGAACCGATGTCATTAGTGTTAGGGCATAACGTAATCTCGGTGAGACTGATTACACAAACTTGGTGGGACCGACTTTGGTAATAAGCTAACCAGAGAGTTGGTCAGGCAAACTCGATGGGACGATTCGCTCATTTCGGTGAGACCGAAATGTTACGAAGGAAGCAGAGAGTTTGCATTGCGAACTCGATGGGACGATCGCTCATCTCGGTTGGACGAAATGTTCGAAGGGAAACAGAGAGTTTGCAATCCCATCTCGGTGAGACCGAGATCCCTATCAGTGAGACCGAAGTAACTAGGGTTTCTGGGAGTGGCTATGTCAAATGAACTCGGTGGCGCCGGATAGAACATTTCGGTGGGGCCGAGTTTGGCTTTTGGTTTGGGACATATGTGGATATGAGAAAGTGGTTGAGGGTTTTTGGAGCATATCACTAAGCATTTTGAGCAAGTAAGCCATTAAGCAACACCTCACCCCCTTTTAATAGTACTGGCTTTTCCTATAGACTCAATGTGATCTTGGATCACTAAAATGAAAATGTAGAGTCTTGAGCTTGAGCCAATATGTGTCCTTAGCATTTTGAGGGGTCCACATTCCTAATCCATGCCATGCCAATCATTGAACTTTCTGAAATGATCATCTTTGAATAGCATTAGTTCAATGAGCTATATGTTTTTAGTAATTACCAAAACCACCCAGGGATAGTTGCACTTTCAAGATGTTAGTTTTTTGTGCCTCGTCCTTGCATAAAAGAACATAGTGAATAACACTTGGTGGGTTCTCACACACTTCTCTCATCTCACTTCTGGTGGCAAATAGTACTAAGTTTTTCTTGTCGCTCATCATGGAGGCACTCAATTTGGGCTTGTGGTGCTCGCTCTCTTTTTGGTGGTTCGCTCTCTCATTATTCTCTCCATGATGGGTGGCTTTCTTGTCGGCGATCACTTGGCTTGGAGACATAGATCGTAGCACATACTCCTTTCCCTTCATCTTGAAGCTATTGTGATTGGTACCCCATTGTGGATGACGCCTTGGTCAAATTGCCATGGTCGTCCAAGATGGAGGTGGCAAACGGACATTGGAACGACATCACACTCCGAATTGTCTTCGTATGCTCCAATTTTGAAGGAAACTTGCACCATGTGCTCCACTTGAATAGTGCTGAAGTCGCTTAACCATTGCACCTTGTAGGGATGACGGTGCTTCATCTTGACCAATTGGAGCTTGGAGCATAGTTCTTCACTTGCCAAGTTATGGCAACTACCTCCATCGATGATGACCTTCACGGACCTTCCATTAATGCCGGCCTTAGTGTGGAAGATATGGAATCTTTCTTCGTCTTGTTGATGTTGAAGTGTCAAGACCTTGGAGACAATGAGAGCGGGGCTCGAATCTTTGTCACAAAAGACTTGATCATCTTCGTCCTCATTCACTTGTCGGTGCATAGCCACATTATCAAGTGCTTCCATTTCTCCTTCACTCATGGAGTCGTATGTACCGTCATCATTGAGAATCATGGTGGGCTTGTTGGTACATTCGAAGGACTTATGGCCTCGGCCGCCGCATGTGAAGCATTTGATGAAACTTGTCTTGATGGTCTCATCCGGTGGAGTTGTAGATGATGAAGCTCGTGTCTTGAAGTTGCTCATATTTGGAAGACGACTTGAGGTTGTCGAAGTTTTCTTGTAACTTGACTTATCGCCGTTGCTTTTAGAAGGTTTGGTTGAGGTAGAGGGTGTTGGAGTCGTTGAAGCTTGGGTGTTGGAGAAGCCATAGGACTTGGAAGAGAACTTCGCATACTTGAAATCATTTTGCACTTGTCGTTCCGCCTTAGTGGCTTGGTGCACTAGCTCGATGAGGTTTGAGTAAGGTTGGAAGTCGGCGATCTTCTTGATAGGATGATTGAGTCCATTCAAGAAACATGCCATAGTTTGCTCATTATCTTCTGTGACATTAGCTCGTATGATGGCAATCTCCATTTCCTTGTATTACTCTTCAACGCTCTTTGTTCCTTGCTTGAGAAGTTGGAGTTTATTGAAGAGGTCGCGGCTGTAATAGGTTGGCACAAAATGTGCTCTCATGACATCTTTCATTTGCGCCCATGTTGTGATGGGTGGTTCACCTCTTGCTTCACGGCGCTCAATGACTTGTTCCCACCAAATGAGGACGTAGTCTTGGAACTCAAGGGATGCCATTGCGATCTTCTTATCTTCCTCATAGTTGTGCAAATGGAAGATTTTGTCGACCTTCAATGCCCATGAAAGGTACTCTTCAGGATCATTGATTCATTGCTCTTCATTATGTTGGGGTCGAGGGTGATGACGTCCTTGACGAGGAGGATTGTCTCCCTCAACTTGATCTTGGCATGGATGATTTCCATTGTCTTGTTGCTCTTGGTGAACTTGAGGTTCTTGTCGAGCTTGTGGAGGAGCTTGTCTAGCTTGTGGAGGAGCTTGAGGAAATTGTCGGTGCAACTGTGATTGATAAATCCTCTCTTGAACTTCCTCGCGAAGTGCTTCTTCTTGCTCGCGCCTATGGCGGTTGCGTGCGGCAACGGTGCGACTTGTGTCATGGAGGGCACCTTGCGCCTCAAGTGCTTTAGCTTCTCGCCGTTGTTGTTTTTGACGTTGTGCCTTGGCATTTGTCGGCGTTCTGGGAACGGGGGTCCCCAGACTTGCCTACCTGCAGCCCACGGCATGGCTAAGTCAGCGGGCCGTCCGGCCCATCTTCATCAACAAGGCATACAAGACCCTCGCGAGGGGCTAAGCCTCGCGAGGCGAACGATGCAAGGCCTCCTCAGGAGTGGCCTAGCCAGGCGGGCTCACGAGGAGCGGAGATATCAAGGCAGGGCAAACCTCACGAGGCTCTCATGACGTGAGCCATGACGATCAGCACCAGGCGGGCGCCAGCGCACGTAGAGTCCTTGTTTCCTCTTTGGTTCTAAGGAGGCAAGTGCAGGCGAGGAGTACCGAGGCATCAGGCAAAGGTTGCCATATCGGTGCAACGAGACCAAGACCCGAAGGACGGCAGGACGGAGGTCATCGTGGAGCCTAAGACGGCGTCACCACCAGAGCCTTTCGCAGGCGAAGACCGCTTTTGTCAGGATAGCTTGTACTAGTTGTCCCCTTTCAAATTCGCCCGCCGTTGTTGGCTCCCTTCCCGCTCAATATTGGGAAGAGGACCAGGGCCTATATAAGTAGAGCTAGCAACCACAGTAGTTCATCGAGCAGTTCATCGGGTCTCGAACTCACCGAGTCCTCACCCACACAAGTTCGTTGAGCACAAGAACACCTCAACCTCAGGAGGCTGTTCTTCCCCTTGTATTGTTCATCATCAGCCCAAGAGGCAATCCACCACCACCACACTGGAGTAGGGTATTACACCACAGCGGTGGCCCAACCAGTATAAATCTCGTGTCTTTACGTGTTTGTGAGTTAAATCGAGTTCGTCCGCGAGATCTTAGTGAGCTAGGGTGTAGATCGGGAGGAGGGAAAGACTTCACGCGCACCCCAGAGTTCGAACCTTAAGGGTTTGCCAGAACCCCACATCCCACATTTGGCGCGCCGGGTAGGGGTGTGCCATAGCTTCCCTCTTGTCGATCCGTCGCTCCGTCGTCTCCATGGCGGACGCTCACCATGCTCGAGCTGACCGTCGGGTTGCCCTCACCGCCCGCGTTGCTCAGACGGCTCCCGTTGGCGGGCCACCTCGTCGTTCTCCGTCTCCCGCCGCCAACGCTGCCACCGGCCTGGTGGGGAACGAGCAGCAGGCGTCCTCGCTGCATCCATCGGTGCGGCAGGACGGCCGTACCGCCACTCCATCGCTGACCCCGGCCGGTTCTTCCTCTCTTGCTCGCCGCACTCCCATGGAGGCGCGGGCCACGCTCCTCGTGGCAAACGAGCTCCTGCGCTACCGCCCAGTCGACGACCTCTACGAGGAGTGGCTCGACCGCGTCGCCAAGCTCGTCTGCGCCGCAGGGGGCTCCCCGGTGCCGTCCCTCTCTTTGCCTCACCCTCCGCCAGCCACGGGCGACGAGGCTCATGGCGCGCCTCCACCACCTCTGCCCCAAGACGGTGCCTTGGCACCAAGGCGCACGGCCCCGCGGTGTGATCCATCACGCCCGGTGCCCGCGCGCAAAGAGAGAAGCTACCATGAAATCCCACTGCCGCGAGAAGCTGCACCCGCGCTCCCCGCGCCGCCTCATCAACACCGCGCAGCGCCTGCAGCGGCGCCACACGGACCTCATCAAGACCAAGCTCCACCTCCGAAGCGGGCCCCAGCAACCACGGTCGGCTACCGCGCCTTCACCCCCAAGCTGCATAGTGTCACCTGGCCAGGCAAGTTCAAGCCGGATCTGCCTCCCCGCTACGACGGCACCGCCGATCCCGCGGAGTTCCTACAGCTCTACGAGCTGAGCATCTAAGCAGCCAACGGTGATGAGAAAGTCATGGCGAACTGGTTTCGCATGGCTCTCAAGGATGGTGCCCGCTCCTGGCTCCTGAACCTGCAGCACGGCTCGATCTCCTCCTGGGACGAGATGCGCAAGCGCTTCGTCGCCAACTTCCAAGGCACCCGCGACCGCCCGCCCGCCGCGGGTGACCTGCGCCGCATCAAGCAACAGCCAGGGGAGACACTCCAGAAGTACATCCTGTTGGGGAACGTAGTAATTTCAAAAAATTTCCTACGAACACGCAAGACCATGGTGATGGCATAGCAACGAGAGGGGAGAGTGTCCGTCCACGTACCCTCGTGAACCGAAAGCGAAGCGTTATAACAACGCGGTTGATGTAGTCGTGCGTCTTCACGATCCGTCCGATCCAAGTACCGAGCGTACGGCACCTCCGAGTTACGCACACGTTCAGCTCGATGGCGATCCCGGACTCCGATCCAGCAAAGTGTCGGGGATGAGTTCCGTCAACCTGACGGCGTGGTGGCGATGTTGATGCTCCACGACGCGGGGCTTCGCCTAAGCTCATGACGATATGACTTCTCCGCGCAGGCTTCTCCTAAGCTCATGACGATATGACGAAGTGGAATATGGTGGAGGGGCACCGCACACGGCTAAGGAACGATCCGTAGATCAACTTGTGTGTCATGGGGTGCCCCCTGCCCCGTATATAAAGGAGCAAGGGAGGAGGTGGCGGCCTAGGAGGAGGCGCGCCAAGGGAGTCCTACTCCCAGGGAGTAGGACTCCTTCTTTCCTAGTCCAACTAGGAGAAGGGGGAAAGGGGAAGTGGAGAAGGAAGGGAGAGGTGGGCTGCGCCCCAAACCCCTTGTCCAATTCGGACTGGGCTTGGGAGGGCGCACGCCACCTCCTGGCTCCTTCCCACTAAGGCCCATTAAGGCCCAATACTTTTCCCCGTATTCCCGTAACTCCCGGTACTCGAAAATACCGAATCACTCGGAACCTTTCCGAACTCGAATATAGTCGTCCAATATATCGATCTTTACGTCTCGACCATTTGAGACTCCTCGTCATGTCCCGATCTCATCCGGGACTCCGAACTCCTTGGTACATCAAAACTCATAAACTCATAATATAAGCATCGCCGAAACCTTAAGCGTGCGGACCCTACGGGTTCGAGAACTATGTAGACATGACCTAGAACTATTCTTGGTCAATAACCAATAGCGGGACCTGGATGCCCATATTGGCTCCTACATATTCTCGAAGATCTTTATCGGTCAAACCGCATAACAACATCGTTGTTCCCTTTGTCATCGGTATGTTACTTGCCCGAGGTTTGATCGTCGGTATCAATACCTAGTTCAATCTCGTTACCGGCAAGTCTCTTTACTCGTTCCATAATGCATCATTCCGTAACTAACTCATTAGCTACATTGCTTGCAAGGCTTATAGTGATGTGCATTACCGAGAGGGCCGGAGATACCTCTCCGACAATCGGAGTGACAAAACCTAATCTCGAAATCGCCAACCCAACATGTACCTTTGGAGACACCTGTAGTACTCCTTTATAATCACCCGATTCGTTGTGACGTTTGGTAGTACCAAAGTGTTCCTCCGTGGCAGGAGTTGCATAATCTCATAGTTACGGGAACATGTATAAGTCATGAAGAAAGCAATAGCAACATACTAAGCGATCAAGTGCTAGGCTAACGGAATGGGTCAAGTCAATCAGATCATTCTCCTAATGATGTGATCCGTTAATCAAATGAAAACTCATGTCTATGGCTAGGAAACTTAACCATCTTTGATTCACGAGCTAGTCAAGTAGAGGCATACTAGTGACACTATGTTTGTCTATGTATTCACACATGTATTATGTTTCCGGTTAATACAATTCTAGCATGAATAATAAACATTTATCATGAAATAAGGAAATAAATAATAACTTTATTATTGCCTCTAGGGCATATTTCCTTGAGTCTCCCACTTGCACTAGAGTCAATAATCTAGTTCACATCGCCATGTGATTTAACATCAATAGTTCACATCTATATGTGGTTAACACCCATAGTTCACATCGACATGTGACCAACACCCAAAGGGTTTACTAGAGTCGATAATCTAGTTCACATCGCTATGTGATTAACACCCAAAGAGTACTAAGGTGTGATCATGTTTTGCTTGTGAGATAATTTTAGTCAGCAGATGCATGACATTCGAGAGCCGTAAGTATTTTGCAAATTTCTATGTCTACAATGCTCTGCGGAGCTACTCTAGCTAATTGCTCCCACTTTCAATATGTATCCAAATTGAGACTCGAGTCATCTAGATTAGTGTTAAAACTTGCATCGGCGTAACCTTTTCGGCGAACCTTTTTCACTTCCATAATCGAGAAACATATCCTTATTCTACTAAGGATAATTTTGACCGCTGTCCATTGATCTACTCCTAGATCTCTATTGCACTCCTTGCCAATCTTAGTGGTAGGGTATGCAATAGATCAGTACACTGACATGACATACTTTATAGAACCTATGGCTGATGCATAGGGAATGACTTTCATTCTCTTTCTATCTTCTGCCGTGGTCGGGTTTTGAGTCTTACTCAATCTCACACCTTGTAACACAGGCAAGAACTCTTCCTTTGACTGTTCCATTTTGAACTACTTCAAAATCTTGTCAAGGTATGTATTCATTGAAAAACTTATCAAGCGTCTTGATCTATCTCTATAGATCTTGATGCTCAATATATAAGCAGCTTCACCGAGGTCCTTCTTTGAAAACTCCTTTCAAATACTCCTTTATGCTTTGCAGAATAATTCTACATCATTTCCGATCAACAATATGTCATTCACATATACTTATCGAAATGTTGTAGTGCTCCCACTCACTTTCTTGTAAATCGAGGCTTCACATAAAGTCTGTATAAAACTATCTGCTTTGATCAACTTATCAAAGTGTGTATTCCAACTCGAGATGCTTGCACCAGTCCATAGATGGATCATTGGAGCTTACACATTTTGTTAGCACCTTTAGGATTGACAAAACCTTCTGGTTGCATCATATACAACTCTTCTTTAAGAAAACCATTAAGGAATGCAGTTTTGACATTCATTTGCCAGATTTCATAAAATGTGGCAATTGCTAACATGATTCGGACAGACATAAGCATCGCTTCTGAGTTGAGTAAATCTCATTGTAGTCAACACCTTGAACTTGTCGAAAATCTTTCTGCGACAAGTCGAGCTTTGTAGATAGTAATACTACTATCAGCATCTGTCTTCCTCTTGAAGATCCATTTATATAATATGGCTTGCCGATCATGAGCAACTCCATCAAAGTCCACACTTTGTTCTCATATATGGATCCCATCTCAGATTTCATGGTCTCAAACCATTTCGCGAATCTGGGCTCATCATCGCTTCCTCATAGTTCGTAGGTTTATCATGGTCTAGTAACATGACTTCTAGAATAAGATTACCGTATCACTCAGTGCGGATCTTACTCTGGAAGACCTCGAGGTTTAGTAACAACTTGATCTGAAGTTTCATGATCATCATCATTAACTTCCTCACTAATTGGTGTAGGAATCACTAGAACTGATTTCGTGATGAACTACTTTCCAATAAGGGAGAAGGTACAATTACCTCATCAAGTTCTACTTTCCTCCCACTCACTTCTTTCGAGAGAAACTTCTTCTCTAGAAAGGATCCATCTTAACAACGAAAAACTTGCCTTCGGATCTGTGATAGAAGGTGTACCCAACAGTTTCCTTTGGGTATTCTATGAAGACGCATTTCTCCGATTTGGGTTCGAGCTTATCGGTGAAAACTTTTCACATAAGCATCACAACTCAAACTTTAAGAAACGACAGCTTAGGTTTCTTGCTAAACCATAGTTCATACGGTGTCATCTCAATGGATTTAGATGGTGCCCTATTAAGCGTGAATGCAGCTGTCTCTAATGCATAACCCCAAAGCGATAGTGGTAAATCGGTAAGATACATCATAGATCGCACCATATCAAAATAAAATACGATTCTGACGTTCGGACACACCATAACGTTGTGGTGTTCCGGTGGCGTGAGCTGTGAAACTATTCCACATTGTTTTCATTAAAGACCAAACTCGTAACTCAAATATTCATCTCCACGATCAGATCGCGAAACTTTATTTTCTTGTTGCGATGATTTTCCACTTCACTCTGAAATTCTTTGAACCTTTCAACTATTTCAGACTTATGTTTCATCAAGTAGATATACCCATATCTACTCAAATCATCTTGTGAAGGTCGGAAAATAACGATACTTGCCACGAGCATCAACACTCATTGGATCGCATACATCGGTATATATGTATTATTTCCAACAAGTCAGTAGCTTGTTCCATTGTTCGGAGAAGCGGAGTTTTAGTCATCTTGCCAAAAAGGCACGGTTCGCAAGCATCAAGTGATTCATAATCAAGTGATTCCAAAATCCCATCAGCATGGAGTTTCTTCATCGCTTTACACCAATATGACCTAAGCGGCGATGCCACAAATAAGTTGCACTATCATTATTAACTTTGCATCTTTTGGTTTCAATATTATGAATATGTGTATCACTATGATCGAGATCAAATGAACCATTTTCATTGGGTGTGTAACCATATAAGGTTTTATTCATGTAAGCAGAACAACAATTTATTCTCTTACTTAAATGAATAACGTATTGCAATAAACATGATCAAATCATATTTATGCTCAACACCAAATAACACTTATTTAGGTTCCACACTAATCCCGAAAGTATAGGGAGTGTGCGATGATGATCATATCAATCTTGGAACTACTTCCAACACTCATCGTCACTTCCCCTTCAACTAGTCTCTGTTTATTCGTAACTCCTGTTTGAGTTACTAATCTTAGCAACGAGCAGTATCAAATACTCAGGGGCTACTATAAACACTAGTAAGGTACACATCAATAACCTGTATATCAAATATAACCTTGTTCACTTTGCCATCCTTCTTATCCACCAAATATTCAGGGTAGTTCCGCTTCGGTGACCAGTTCCATTGCAGCAAAAGTACTCAGGTCTCGGGCTTAGGTCTAGACTTGGGCTTCTTCACTCGAGCAGCAACTTGCTTGCCGTTCCTTTTGAAGTTCCCTTCTTCCTTTGCCATTTTCCTTGAGACTAATGGTCTTGTCAACCATCAACACTTGATGTTTTCTTGATTTCTACCTTCGCGATTTTAGCATCGCGAAGAGCTCAAAATCTTTTCGTCATCCCTTGCATACTATAGTTCATCACGAAGTTCTACTAACTTAGTGATGGTGACTAGAAAATTCTGTCAATCACTATCTTATCTGGAAGATTAACTCCCACTTGATTCAAGTGATTGAAGTACTCGGACAATCTGAGCACATGCTCACTAGTTGGCGATTCTCCTCCATCTTTTAGCTATAGAACTTGTTGGAGACTTCATATCTCTCAACTCGGTATTTGCTTAAAATATTAACTTCAATTCTGGAACATCTCATATGGTCCATGACGTTCAAAACGTCTTTGAAGTCCCGATTCTAAGCCGTTAAGCATGGTGCACTAAACTATCAAGTAGTCATCATATTGAGCTAATAGCGTTCATAACGTCATGTATCGCTCATATTGAGCTAATAAGCGTTCATAACGTGCATCTGCTCCTGCAATAGGTCTGTCACCTAGCGGTGCATTAAGGACATAATTCTTACTGCGCAGCAATGAGGATAAACCTCAGATCACGGATCCAATCCGCATCATTGCTACTAACATCTTTCAATATAATTTTCTCTAGGAACACATATAAAAACATAGGGAAGCAACAACGCGAGCTATTGATCTATAACATAATTTGCAAAATACTACCAGGACTAAGTTCATGATAAATTAAAGTTCAATTAATCATATTAAAACTCCCACTTAGATAGACATCTCTCTAGTCATCTAAGTGATCACGTGATCCAAATCAACTAAACCATGTCCGATCATCACGTGAGATGGAGTAGTTTCAATGGTGAACATCACTATGTTGATCATATCTACTATATGATTCACGCTCGACCTTTCGGTCTCCGTGTTCGAGGCCATATCTGTTATATGCTAGGCTCGTCAAGTTTAACTTTGAGTATTCGCGTGTGCAACTGTTTTGCACCGTTGTAGATGGACGTAGAACTTATCACACCGATCATCACGTGGTGTGCAGGTACTCTGAACTTTGGCAGCAGTGCATACTCGAGGAGAACACTTCTTGATAATTTTAGTGAGAGATCATCTTATAATGCTACCGTCAATCAAAGCAAGATAAGATGCATAAAGGATAAACATCACATGCAATCAATATAAGTGATATGATATGGTCATCATCATCTTGTGCTTGTGATCTCCATCGCCTAAACACCGTCATGATCACCATCGTCACCGTAGCGACACCTTGATCTCCATCGTAGCATCGTTGTCGTCTCGCCAACTATTGCTTCTCGACTATCGCTACTCCTTAGTGATAAAGTAAAGCAATTACATGGCGTTGCATTTCATACAATAAGCGACAACCATATGGCTCCTGCCGATTGCCGATAACTTCGGTTACAAAACATGATCATCTCATACAATAAAATATAGCATCACGTCTTGACCATATCACATCACAACATGCCTGCAAAAACAAGTTAGGCGTCCTCTACTTTGTTGTTGCAAGTTTTACGTGGCTGCTACGGGCTGAGCAAGAACCGTTCTTACCTCGCATCAAAACCACAGCGATAGTTTGTCAAATAGACTCGTTTTAACCTTCTCAAGGACCGGGCGTAGTCATACTCGGTTCAACTAAAGTGAGAGAGCGACACCGCCGGTCACCTTTAAGCAACGAGTGCTCGGGCGGTGAAACCAGTCTCGCGTAAGCGTCTGCGTAATGTCGGTCGGGCGCTTCATCTCACAATACCGCTGAACCAAAGTATGACATCTGGTAGGCGGTATGACTTATATCGCCCACAACTCACTTGTGTTCTACTCGTGCACATGACATCAGCGCATAAAACCAGGCTCGGATGCCCTTTGTTGGGGAGCGTAGTAATTTCAAAAATTTCCTCACGAACACGCCAAGACCATGGTGATGGCATAGCAGCGAGAGGGGAGAGTGTCCGTCCACGTACCCTCGTGAACCGAAAGCGGGCGTTATAACAACGCGGTTGATGTGTAGTCGTGCGTCTTCACGATCCGACCGATCCAAGTACCGAGCGTCACGGCACCTCCGAGTTCGCACGTTCAGCTCGATGGCGATCCCGGACTCGATCCAGCAAAGTGTCGGGGATGAGTTCCGTCGACCTGACGGCGTGGTGACGATGTTGATGCTCCACCGGCGCAGGCTTCGCCTAAGCTCCTGACGATATGACTTCTCCGCGCAGGGCTTCTCCTAAGCTCATGACGATATGACCGAAGTGGAATATGGTGGAGGGGCACCGCTGCGGCTAAGGAACGATCCGTAGATCAACTTGTGTGTCATGGGGTGCCCCCTGCCCCGTATATAAAGGAGCAAGGGAGGAGGTGGCGGCCTAGGAGGAGGCGCGCCAAGGGAGTCCTACTCCCACGGGAGTAGGACTCCTTCTTCCTAGTCCAACTAGGAGAAGGGGGAAAGGGGAAGTGGAGAAGGAAGGGAGGTGGGCTGCGCCCCAAACCCCTTGTCCAATTCGGACTGGGCTTGGGAGGGCGCGCCACCTCTGGCTCCTTCCACTAAGGCCCATTAAGGCCCAATATGTTTCCCCGTATTCCCGTAACTCCCGGTACTCGAAAAATACCGAATCACTCGGAACCTTTCCGAACTCCGAATATAGTCGTCCAATATATCGATCTTTACGTCTCGACCATTTGAGACTCCTCGTCATGTCCCGATCTCATCCGGGACTCGAACTCCTTGGTACATCAAAACTCATAAACTCATAATATAAGCATCATCGAAACCTTAAGCGTGCGGACCCTACGGGTTCGAGAACTATGTAGACATGACCTAGAACTATTCTTGGTCAATAACCAATAGCGGGACCTGGATGCCCATATTGGCTCCTACATATTCTCTGAAGATCTTTATCGGTCAAACCGCATAACAACATCGTTGTTCCCTTTGTCATCGGTATGTTACTTGCCCGAGATTTGATCGTCGGTATCAATACCTAGTTCAATCTCGTTACGGCAAGTCTCTTTACTCGTTCCATAATGCATCATTCCGTAACTAACTCATTAGCTACATTGCTTGCAAGGCTTATAGTGATGTGCATTACCGAGAGGGCCCAGAGATACCTCTCCGACAATCGGAGTGACAAAACCTAATCTCGAAATCGCCAACCCAACATGTACCTTTGGAGACACCTGTAGTACTCCTTTATAATCACCCGATTCGTTGTGACGTTTGGTAGTACCAAAGTGTTCCTCCGTAAACAGGAGTTGCATAATCTCATAGTTACGGGAACATGTATAAGTCATGAAGAAAGCAATAGCAACATACTAAACGATCAAGTGCTAGGCTAACGGAATGGGTCAAGTCAATCAGATCATTCTCCTAATGATGTGATCCCGTTAATCAAATGACAACTCATGTCTATGGCTAGGAAACTTAACCATCTTTGATTCAACGAGCTAGTCAAGTAGAGGCATACTAGTGACACTATGTTTGTCTATGTATTCACACATGTATTATGTTTCCGGTTAATACAATTCTAGCATGAATAATAAACATTTATCATGAAATAAGGAAATAAATAATAACTTTATTATTGCCTCTAGGGCATATTTCCTTCACATCCAGCGCTTCAACAACACTTGCCTCAAGATCCCCAAGGTCACGGACGAGGCCATCATCTCCGCGTTCTCGGACGGCGTCCGTGACGTCAAGATGAAGGAAGAGCTCGCTATCCATGAGGAGTTGTGCACATCTCAGGAGCTGTTCAACCTGGCGACCAAGTGTGCAAGAGCTGAGGAGGCGCCTTTCCTCCTCGAGCTGCCAGCCCAGGAACACAGAGGAGAGGAAAACCAAGGCCAGGGCGTGAAGCGCAAGGAAGCGGCGGTGCTCATCGGCGGAGCCCGACGCCAAGCCAGGCGAGATCAGCCCGAGTCATCCAAGAACAACCGACCGTTCTGCGCCTTCCACAACCTGAACACCCATAACACGGTGGTATCAAGAGCTCGAGCCATCTGAGCGGGGCGCTTGGTCGGCGCCCGGCGTGGCGACCTCGGGGCTACGGCCATGGAGGAGGACATGGAGGCGAACGCTGGGACGACCGTGGCCCACGCCAGGAGTGGCGCGACAGGCCTCGTGAGTATCGCTGGCAGGACCATCCTCGCGAGGGCGCCTAGAGGGACCAGCCTCGTGAGGATCACCCTCAGTGCAACGCCGGTCTTCCCCTGCTGCCGCCACCACCAAGAAGGAACGACAATCACTACCAGGACGAGGGGGCTGGGGGCTTCTAGGAGCCGCGTGCAATCGCCTGCATCTTGGGCGGCGCGCAGGCCCCAGCCTCCCAACGCATCTTCAAACGGTTCGCTCGAGAAGTGAACGCGGTGCTCCCCAAGCTCGAGGCCACGCGCCCGCTCAAGTGGTCCCAGTGCGCCATCACTTTCAACTAGGCAGATCAGCTCAAGTGCGCGGCCACCGCTGGCGCCCTCCCGATGCTGTGCTCCCTAGTCATCAGCAATGTGCAGGTTACCAAGACCCTCATCAACGGTGGCGCAGGGCTCAACGTCCTGTCCGTCGATACATTCGACAACCTCCAAGTGCCATATGAGCAGCTTCAGCCTACCAATCCTTTCTCAGGAGTAACCGACGGTTCCACCACCCCGATAGGGCAGGTCCGCCTGCCTGTCACCTTCGGAGAGCGCAAGAACTACCGCACCAAGCTCATCGACTTTGACGTCGCGCACATCCGCCTGCCGTACAACGTCATCCTCGGGTATCCGGCCCTAGCCAAGTTCATGGCCGTCACCCATCACGGCTACAACATCCTCAAGATGTCGGGAAGCGGCGGAATCATCGCGGTCCCATGTGAAGAAAGAGATGCGGTCTACTCCCTTGAGCGTGCCTTCCAAGCTGCGGCAATCAACGACCCCGACAGCAGAAGTGAGGGCCCTCCGGAGGCTATCCCCAAGAAGAAGCAGTTGCGCCGCGCCGGGCCTCGGGAGGGCGGCAACGCGGCTGGAGCCTCATCAGGATCAGCGCCCGCTTCAGGCGCGCCTCCCTCCATCGCATAGGAAGGCGCGCTAGGCGCCCTCCTCGGGCAGGGCTTGGGGCTCTCTTCTGGAGGGCCTCAGACCTTGCCAACCTCACGAGGGAGGCGTTTGGGCACCACTTGGGCGTGCTTCGCGGCACGTTCCCTCGGGGAGAACACAGGGCAAGGAGTGCCCACCACTCAGGAGTTCATCACCAAGACCACTCAGGAACTGCAAGACGCAAGAACCATGCGCGACGACAGCCGCTCACGAGGCGCAGCTCCCCATCCAGGCAAGGATGTCAGGCTGCGCGTCTGCATCAACGTCTCAGGGCTCAACAGGACCGCATATCAGGAGGCCAGGTACCACGCCGTCCTGGAGGAAATGGAAATGGTCTTCAAGGAACCTCCCGAGCCCCCAGAGCCTCCCGAGGCTCAGGGCCCCGGTGGCTCGTGAAGAGTCATTCCTTCGGCGCATGCCTTCAGCTGCACCAACTCTACTTCATCTACAGAACCAGGTGACATTTTCCAAGCTCGTTTAGCTAGGAGCACCCCTCGGGCTGCATTATTCCCAGGCCGCATGGGTCCGTCCCTGTGGCATGTACCCCTTTTGCTTATGTCTTTAGCTTACCTTGCTGGGGGCGCCCCTCGGGCTGCATCATCCCCAAGCCGCTCGGGCCGGACCCAGTGGCATGTATCTTCCTGCATTTACCCAAGCTGATTTGCCTTCCATGCTTAACCTGCCTACGGTTATCACCTGCTCGATCATCGCCTCCCACGGGGCCTCCTCATAGGCACGGTGCTGGTGCATGGGTCCGTCCCTGCCACGTCGACAAATCTGAGCGGTCGAGCTCTGGCTCGCGGCACGCCCCGCGCACGTCACCTCACCAGGCCCTCAGTGCCTTCACTTCATCCCAGAGCAACCAGCGGCAGGCTGGCAGCTATAACGGCAAACCGTGTTTCTTCTTGTGCATGTTCACAGGGATCCCATGGGGAGGATAGCAGGAGGAACCGCGAGTCTCCTTTTCTCTCGTGCAATTCGCTTGCGCGTTAAAGGGGGGGGCTCCTGAGCATCGTGACTCAGGAGCTCTTACTGGCTCTCCAGCCCTCACCACCTGGCCTTGACCACGGCATCGCGACCTGGCATACAAGCGGCGGCTGAGCTCGCTCGAGGGCCGGGACCTGAGGACGTAGAGCACTAAGGAGAGCATGGGAGGAGGGAAACTTGTATGGGCCGACCTAGCTACGCCGCACAAGCTGGCGCGCAGGCCTAGCGCACCACCAGGAATCGCCAGAAATCGACAAGATAAGTCCCGCTCTCGGATTGGCTAATTTTTGGGGCCTAATGGTCACCCTCGACGCAGCCCCCTTGCGGCCACGTCGACTCTCTTTTTTGCCTTACCATGGCTGCTTGAGCGCTAAGGGGGACCTCCTGAGCATCGCGCCGCAGGGGCTCTTACTGGACCTCGGGCCGCACACCTCCTGGCCTTGACCACGACCGCGACACAGCATACCAGTGGCGGCTGTAGCCTGCCTGGGGACCGGGACTGTCAGCGTAGAGCAACAAGCCATCGCGAGGGAAGAAAGGGGGACCGAGCCTTAACAGGACATGCGTTCACCAAAATTTTCATAACAGGGTAGATGACAACAAAAGACATTACAGACCCTTTACACGCCCCCACGGAGCACTTCATGATTCTTCACAGGGAACAAAAGCTAGAACTAAGAGGGATCCTATCTACACCCTCCCGTGGCGGATGCCATCATCAACAGTGGGCCACGGGAGGCCGGCGCCAACCCCATCCAATTCAGCGGCGCGGCGGCCGGAGCCTTGTGACTCTGCTCCGGCCTTGGCGAGAGCTCGGGGGCACGTAGCTGTCGTCGCTCGTCTCCGGAGTCTCATAGAGCTCAGGAGAGCTATTGGACTCCCAAGGGCTGCTGCTGCTGGAGTGGCCCAGCGGCGGAAGCGTCGTCGACTGGCCTCCTCTCGAGCAGCACTCGGTGGCGGCCCTCCGCATCAAAGACCTTGAAGAAGAGCGTGGAGCGCCATCCATTTTCGAAGTGGATCGCGAGGCGCCCCTCGTCAGTGAACCAGCGACCTCGCCCAGCCATGAGTCATGAAGATCTTGCGGTGGGGACCGCTTGATCTCTGCTCCGGTCACGGAGTGTCTGGTCGGCGTCTTTGCAACGAGCACGAGAGGCCCCCTTGGCGGCATCACGTCGGAGAAGAACCGCGGAAAGCGGATCCAGGAGCTTGGAGGCATCGGCGCCCATAGCACAAGCTCGCGCGAGGAGTCCGCGGCGTGGATTCCAGGGGCGACAGCGCGTGTGGCCGTGGCGCGGCGACCACGGGCGCATCGCGGGTGATGCCGCTCGTCGCTCCATCCTCCTGAGCCCTCGGCTCGGGCATACAAGGGTAGCAGATACCCTGGAGGAGGCCGCTCGCACCAAGTCCTTGTCACCACCTGCATCGCCGCTTCATCACGGCGGTGGACCGACCTCTTCTTCGGTGAAAGTGGCCCCGGACCATCGTGCGGGGCCTTTCCCTTCACTTCAGCGGAGAACCTTCTGATATGCGCCATTGTTGTTAGCAGTGGAGCAAGGAGGAAGGAGCAAGCAAGCAAGGAGGAGATGGGCGGCAGGGCTCCGCCCTCCCCATTATAACAAGCGAAGGCCAACGGCGCCTCCACGATCGCGGTAATGATGGTTTTCCTTGCATGTCGCATGCGGGCTTGTCAAGTCATGCGATTCTTGCGAGGTAGTGTGGGGAAGCGGAGGCGCTCACGTCCAATCAACCGCCATCGTCAGCCGAGGCGCGAGCTTTGGAGCCCTATGGCGCTCCGTGCTGACCCTTAGCTTCACCGAAAGCCAAGCCCGCGCACCTTGGGCCGAGGGCTCTTGTCGGCGTTCGAGAGCAGGGGTCCCAGACTTGCTGCTGCGCCCCACGACGTGGCTAAGTCAGCGGGCCGTCCGGCCCATTCATCAACAAGGCATCCAAGACCCTCGAGAGGGGCCAAGCCTCGTGAGGCGGACGACGCAAGGCCTCCTCAGGAGTGGCCTAGCCAGGCGGGCTCATGAGGAGCGGAGATATCAAGGTGGGGCAAAC
Source organism: Aegilops longissima (assembly GCA_021605205.1). Lineage (NCBI taxonomy): Eukaryota > Viridiplantae > Streptophyta > Magnoliopsida > Poales > Poaceae > Aegilops > Aegilops longissima. Next base: position 355,420,112 of record CM038677.1, on the reverse strand, counting down.
CTCATGAGGCTCTCGTGACGTGATCCACGACGATCAGCACCAGGCGGGCGCCAGCGCCCGCAGCGTCCTTTTTTCCTCTTTGGTGCTAAGGAGGCAAGCGCTGGCGAGGAGTACCGAGGCATCAGGCAAAGGTTGCCATATCGGTGCAACGAGACCAAGACCCGAAAGACGGCAGGACGGAGGTCATCGTGGAGCCCAAGACGACGTCACCATCAGAGCCTTTCGCAGGCGAAGACCGCTTTTGTCAGGATAGCTTGTACTAGTTGTCCCCTTTCAAATTCGTCCGTCGTTGTCGGCTCCCTTCCCGCTCAATATTTGGGAAGAGGACCAGGGCCTATATAAGTAGAGCTAGCCACCACAGTAGTTCATCGAGCAGTTCATCGGGTCTCGAACTCACCGAGTCCTCACCCACACAAGTTCGTTGAGCACAAGAACACCTCAACCTCAGGAGGCTGTTCTTCCCCTTGTACTGTTCATCATCAGCCCAAGAGGCAATCCACCACCACCACACTGGAGTAGGGTATTACACCACAACGGTGACCCGAACCAGTATAAATCTCGTGTCTTTCTGTGTTGCGAGTTCGTCGAGTTCGTCCGTTAGATCTTAGTGAGCTAGGGTGTAGATCGGTAGGAGGGAAAGACTTCGTGCGCACCCCAGAGTTTGAACCTTAAGGGTTTGCCGGAACCCCACATCCGACAGCATTTTGTTCTTCTTGGTGTAGGCGCGCTCATTCTTCCTCTTGTTGGCATAGATGTTGCCGTTCTTGTGCTTGCGCCCAAGGTAGCTTGGTTTTTCTGATGCCGATGTGCTTGCTCGTCAAGTTGCTCTTGCATATGATTGCCGTGTAGAGGATTGCGGTTTGCTTGATGGTCTTGGTGCGCGGCTTGGCGAAGAGTGTTCGACGTCGGTGTACTTGAGTTGTCGGAGGTGTGTTGACTTGAGTGGCTCCGTCTTGAATATGACGAAGTGGTAGAAGAGCGGTTGATCAACAAGGCACGAATCTCATCCATTCTTGCATTGTTCTCTTGTTTTTCTTTGTTGAGCTTGTTGTCGAATTAGTCTCTTGTACGATGCTCGGAGAGTCGCAAGTCGGTGGCGAGGTTATCGATGCGGTATTGCTCGATGTAGAGTGGGTTGGTAGAAGAACTTGGCCTATCCACCACTCCAAGCAAATATGTGAGTGGGAGAAAGAGAAGAACTTATACCAAATGTATCTTGACTGAAGTTGAAGATGGATCAATGATCACTCAATTGTGTAACAAGGGAATAGCACAATTGGTACCAATTCTTGTCGGTTCTCACACCTACACAAGTAAAAGCTTATGGTGGAGCTCAGTTAGGATGGTGGCACAAAATTTATGCAATTGTTAGTGAGACTCAATAATGTTGGAAAGGATTCGCAAATTTGCAAATGCAACAAGTAGACTGATAGCAAGTAGTGGTACACGGAAACACACACGCAAATAGATAAATGGGGTTGTGCAAACCAAAAATGAGCTCAAAATGTGGAATCCACGGAAAATGCACTTGTTGCACAACTCTAGAGAGACGGTAGCACAATTGCACAATAGGCGGATAGGAGACTTGTGCACAACCTATAAAGCAAAAATGCAACGACTTCTATCCCAAGTATGCTATATGTATGGTGTTCCTATGATATGATCCAAGATGATCGAGTATGACAATCTTAATGTAGTATGATGCTATGGTTCTTGCTTAAAAGCTCTTTGCTTATCTTTTCCTTTTACTTAAAAGCTTGTGTGGCTCTTTCTCTTTGAGCTCTTTCTCATGCAAAACTTCACGAGCCAAGATAGCAATTTTGTATATGTTATGACAACCTTGTGACACAAGATATGATATCAAGATATGAATACCAAGATTATATGATATATGCAACAAGATGATGATCACTAATGTGCACAAGTAAAGTTGCCGGCAATACTCAAAGGCTAGTCTCGATGGTTAAGTGACGCAAACGGAAGGCTATGGGGTTATCAATGCAATGGCAAGGTGTAGACAAAGAATGTCGTCGAAGTTACCGTCCATGGTTACGGTTGATAGTGTCAAAGGTGATGTGATCATTGGCGATGTCGCAGTGCACGGTCTTTAGTATGTTGGCGAAGATGCCGCTACACCGTAGTCGTAGTAGGCAAAGTAGCGGAAGTCGTCCAAGATGCGCAGACGTTCTGTCTAGGCCGAAGGTTCCGGGAAAGACGGAAGGTCCGGGATCCGCAAGTTCCGGGGATGCCGGAAGGTCCAGGCGGGGCCGGAAGTTCCAGGGGTCGCGATTCTGCCAAGAACAAAAAACTTCGGGATCGTGGATTTGGCGGAAAAACTTCGAGAAAAACCCAAACCCGAGGGGGAGAAGAAAATTTTTGGGTGGATGGAAGGGTGGGAAAGCTAGATCTACGTGCCACACGTGAAATCCACGGATCAAATCCAACAAAACTTCATCAAACCAACAAATCACAAAAAAAATTGGGAGGGCTATTTTTGAGGGGATTTTCAAAATTGGGACGAATCACAACAAAATTAGGCTAGAAAACAAAGAGGGAGGCTCCAAAATAGTGATCAACGTGGTTAATGATACCAAGATGAACCCTAGATGCCCGATCTTTCATGATTGGAGCGGATCCCGCAAAGAAAATAACACGAGGGGAAAACAAGGGGAAACACGAGAGTAAATCACTCAAACCAACAAGATTCGATTACACATGTGCTAGATCGTCAAAACACAAAGAGATGCACGATCCACGATCAACAAGGGACGATACAAGTAGCAAGTTCTTCTCTTTGAGGAGGTCTTGAGGGTCTTCCCGTTATGGTCTTGAATCCAAGGTGGATCTTCTTCGTAGAGGCCGCGGTGTCTCTCGGTGGAGTAGATCCGGATGGATGAGCAAAGCTCTATTTCAAGTATGAGCTAAACCGATGCTAACCATAAAATGGAGGTATAAGAAGAGTATTTATAGTCTAGGGGGGGAAAGGATACATGGGCCTCGGCCCAAGTCATTGCGCATAGGCAAGGCCGAAAGTTCCGAGCGCTGGAGGTTCCGGGCCAAGGTCCGGGGAGGGTCCGACCTAACCAGAGAGTTGGCACGGTGGTAGCTGGGCTGGCGTACGGGGACCGGAAGGTCCGGGCAGGCCAGAGGTTCGGGGGCCGGAAGGTCCGGGCTGGTTCCGGGCTAACCAGAGAGTTGGCACACCCGGGCTCGTCTGGGTCGTCGGAGCCGGAAGTTCCGGGGGGGCCGGAGGTTCCAGGCTCTGGCCGGAAATTCCGGGCTGAACAGAGAGTTGATACTTGCTCCTTCTTCCTCAGGTCTCGGCTCTGTGGCTTGTGCGTTGTACCTGATCACACATAGTGTTTCTGACTTTGGTAGTAGCCATGTATCACTCGAATGTAAGGGAAGCTCGAGTAGGAGAGATGTCACGTCAGATTGAATAGCACGTGCCTGAGCTCTTGTCATGGGTTCACTTGGAGCTTGGGTAGTTCAGGTAGTGTCCATGGGGATGATCGTGGGATCCTCCGCATCGCTACTGAATTGATCATGGATAGTGGATGCTCTAACCAGATGACAGATGATCGAAGGCTTCTCATGGACTCTACTCTTTGACAATCCACAAAAAGCCATATCACATTTGCTGACATTGGTAAAAGCAAGGTATTGTGTTGTAGGGTGGAACCCTAGATGGAGATCTTTCACGAATTGGAGGGGAAATCCCCAAGAACACGAAGAACACAAAGAACACAAGAGAGGGGAAACACTCAAATTAACTAGATCCAATCACACATATGCTAGATCCAAGAACACACAAGAGGTCACGATGATTGGATAACAAAGGAAAGATACAAGGTACTAGTTCATCCCAATCCTATGAGGAATGAGGTCTTGATGGTAGTCTTCCCCAAGAGGAGGTCTTGAATCCACAAGGGGATCTTCTCCTAGGATGTCATGATCTCCTAGAGGAGTGGGTACAAGGAGCAGAGCTCTCTAATGTCTATCAACTACTTTGCTCCTCTAAATGAGCTAGGGGAGGGGTACTTATAGTCTAGGGATGAAATAATACAGAAAACGGGTACAAGGGTCATTTTAACCCCACATGCACGAAGGAAAAGCGGAGGAGTCCGGGCACCCGGGGCAAAGGGGCCCAGGCACCCGGGCGTAGCCGCAACAGGAGGGGTCGGGCACCCGGGGCGCGAGGGACCGGGCAGGGGGCTGTGCCCTTGGCGCTGTAGAGGCCGGGCACCCGGGGATAGTGGCCCGGGCACCCGGGGTGGTGGTCGGCGGCGCCATCTTGGGAGGGCGGACACAGGGCTCAGGCCGGGCACTGGGGTCAGGCTGGGGAGCAGCGCCAGTCTGAGCACCGGGCCTTCCCTAGCCGGGCACCCGGGGCTGGTAGGGGCCGCGCCCAGGTTGGGATCGGGCACCCGGGGTAGCCAGGGGCTCCGCCGTCTGTGGGGGAGGGACGGGGTGGTCCGGGACCTCCTTTACTTTGCGCGCCGGCCATCCCTCTTCTTCCTCTTTCTCCGTGGATGATCGGGTCCCCCTCCTAGCTTCTTCATGGACTTCTTCTTGGTACCTAATAATGCACAACGTCTCCATTTGAGGTAGGACCCAACTCTCATGTGAATCCGGATGAAGTTCGAAGAGGAATGAGATAACCTCGGTTTCGGTGGCGCGTGCGCGAGCTCTCATCATAGGTCCTCTCCGTGCTTTGCGGTGGTGGCGTGACGTCCACGGGGATGGTCGAGGGATGCTCCGCATCATATTGGGTCTAGGTAGGGTTGCTATCTCAAAGGATCAACACATGGATAAAGTAGTGCTTGTTGAATCCCTTGGATACAACCTAATGCCCGTCTCAATGCTTTGTGATCTTGACATGATTGTGATATTTGGAAAATACCAATGTCTTGTGCTAATGGCTTCTGATAAATATCGAGTCTTCGAAGGTTATCGAAGAGGTGATCTGTATATGGTAGATTTCTCTGCAGGACCACAGCTTGCCGTATGTCTTCTAGCAAAAGCTTTGGGGTGTTGGCTTGGCATCAAAGGCTAGGACATGCGGGCATGAGGAACTTGCACACTCTTGTGAAGAAGAAGCACATCATTGGCATCGAGGGTGTCAAGTTCAAGAAGGACCATCTGTGTGGTGCTTGTGAAGCTGGGAAGATGACTAGGGCAAAACATCCCTCGAAGACAATTATGACAACCTCACGTCCCTTCGAGATGCTACACATGGACTTATTTGGCCCTACTCACTACTCTACCCTTACTACTACTGCACATCTCTATGGCTTCATGATTGTTGATGATTACTCTAGATATACTTGGGTGCACATAATTCTCTATAAGACTGAAGTGCAGGATGTCTTCAGACGATCCGCCAATCATGTCATGACCAACTATGGCATCAAGATCAAGCATATCAGGAGTGACAACGGCACTGAGTTCAAGAACATTGGCCTGGACACTTATCTTGATACTCTATGCATCACGCATGTGCTATCTACTCCATATATGCCTCAGTAGAATGGCGTCGTGGAGCACAAGAACATGGCTCTTATTGAGATAGCACGTACGATGCTTGATGAATAGAAGACTCTGCGAAAGTTCTGGCCTGAAGCCATTGATACTACATGCCACATCATCAACAGAGTATATCTTCACAAGTTCTTCAAGAAGACATCCTATGAACTACTCACTGGTAAGAAGCCAAATGTAAGTTATTTCGAAGTCTTCGGTGCTAGGTGCTGGATAAGGGATCCACATCACACTTTAAAATATGCACCGAAAGCACATGAGGGTTTTATGCTTGGTTACAGAAAGGATTCGCACACCTACAGGGTCTTCAACCTCTTTCACTATAAAGTGATTGAAATTGTAGATGTGCGGTTCGATGAGCCTAGTGACTCGCAAAGAGAGGACCTGCCAAATGTGCTAGATGAAGTTCCGGCTAGTGAAGCTATCAAGCTAATGGGTACTGGAGAAATCATACCTAGTGAGGAACAAGGTGATGATGAAGTTGTGATTCCAACCCCTGTTCAGCGTGAAGACAATGTTGAGCCTAAAGACAATGTTGAAAATGAAGACAATGATCAGCAATAGCAGAGTCTTCGCCCTATTTATCCTCCTGTTGCTAATGAAGTTCAGATTGAGAAGATAACTGATAGCATCAATGCACCTGGTCCACTCACTCGATCAAGAGCTATGCAACTAGCAAACTTCTGTGGGCACTTTGCATTTATCTCCATATCCGAACCCAAAAAGGTTGATGAAGCTTTCATGGAACCAGAATGGATTCAAGCTATGCAAGAAGAGCTTCAACAATTTGAGCTCAACAATGTGTGGGAGCTAGTCAAGCGTCCTGATCCACGCAAGCACAATATTGTTGACACCAAATGGATCTACCGCAACAAACAAGATGAAGATGGTCAAGTTGTCAGAAATAAAGCTTGTATCATTGCTCAAGGTTACACACAAGTAGAGGGAATTGACTTCGATGAAACCTTTGCTCCTGTTGCTAGACTTGAAGCCATTCGCATACTGCTTGCCTATGAAAATCACAATGACATCCTTTTGTATCAAATGGATGTGAAGAGCGCTTTCCTCAACGGCAAAATCGAAGAAGAAGTCTATGTTGCTCAACCACCTGGTTTTGAAGATCCCAAGCATCCTGACATGGTTTACAAGCTCAACAAGGCACTATATGGCCTCAAACAAGCCCCTCGATCTTGGTATGACACACTCAAAGAATTCCTCAAGAGCAAAGGCTATAAAGCTGGTTCTCTAGATCCCACTCTCTTCATGAAGACATATGATGGGGAAATGTTTGTATGCCAAATCTATGTGGATGATATTATCTTCCGTTGCACTGACAAGAGATACAGTGATGAGTTCAGTCACATGATGCAAGAGCAGTATCAGATGTCCATGATGGGAGAGCTGAAATTCTTTCTTGGTCTTCAAATTCATCAACAAAGCAATGGCATCTTCATATCTCAAGAGAAATATGTCAAGGATTGTCTGAAGAAGTTTGAAATGCAAGATTGCAAAGGCTACAAGACGCCAATGCCAACCAACGGACAATTGGGCTCCGACGACAATGGTAAAGAGTTCGATCAAAAGGTATACTGCTCCATGATTGGTTCTTTATTGTACGTATGTGCATCAAGGCCAGATATAATGCTTACCGTTTGCATGTGTCCCGATTCCAAGCGACACCAAAGGAGTTGTATCACCTCGCAGTGAAGCGAATACTTTGATATTTGGCTCACACCCCAACGCTAGGATTATGGTATCCAAAGGGCTCAGAATTTGATCTATTTGGATTCTCAAATGCTGATTATGCTAGTGATAAGGTGGATCGCAAGTCTACATCAAGCACATGTCACTTTCTTGGTCGATCACTTGTGTGTTGGTCTTCAAAGAAGCAGAACGTGTGTCACTCTCTACTGCTGAAGCTGAATACATTGCTGCTAGATCTTACTGCGCTCAGCTTCTCTGGATGAAGCAAACTCTCAAGGACTATGGCATCAACAAGAAGATGGTGCCCCTCTACTACGACAATGAAAGTGCCATCAAGATTGCACACAATCATGTTCAGCACTCCAAGACAAAGCACATTCAGATTCGTCATCATTTTCTCATAGATCATGTGTTGAACGAAGACATTGATATTATTCACGTCAACGCTGAAGAGCAATTGGCAGATATCTTCACAAAGCCATTGGATGAAAAGAGATTTTGCAAGCTGCGGTGTGAGCTAAATATCTTAGAATCCTCAAATGTTTTATGAATGGACACACATCCTAACGCTTATCCACGTTGATGACTTAGGTGTGCAACACAAAAGTAAACGTGTGTCCTCATTTCATGAAGATACTAGAACATAAGAGCGCGCGTTGCCGCGGCCGCCTATTTTGTTGAAGGAATAATATAATTAACTTGGAACATTCAAAATCTGTAGTTTTCATATGAAGATGGTGATTATGTAAATTAACGGGTAGCCATAAATATGATTTCCTCCTATTGTCCACTTTACTAAGTACATTTAGACCAAAGCCCAATATCCACTATTATGCGTGCTGACCCAGTTGAGCCAGGTTTCATCCAGTAGAAATCATTGCACTATAAATGGCCATTGGTAGGGTTACCAAACATGTGCAGAATGATAGCATTACTCATACAACCGATAAAAATCCATCGATGTATCATAGGGTACCATAGGTAGCCAGCTCCTGCAAGATGTTATCTAGATAGAAAATACCAATAATACGCCACATAAAAGGAGGCATATGTAAGAAGTGTACATTTCAACATTGCAATGGTACTTCACAGAGATAAACATGAGTAACATAAGAAGGCATGCCACATTGTTCTTAGCAAGATGAAGTTTCTAGTGCAGAACGGCACTCATTGGACTACTATATTGCACAACTTTGTTTGGTCTTTTTCTCTCACAATTGTAATTAACAAAACACACACACACACATACACACACACACACACACACACACACACACACACACACACACACACACACACACACACACACACACACACACACACACACATATATATATATATATATATATATATATATACAAGGATACCCACTAAAATGATATCAATGAAACCACTTGATACAAAATTAAAATAGATTACCAATTGCCAAATAAGAAGAAGAAAAAATGACATTATTGATGCACACAACAGATTCAACAAGTCTTCACACAAGCAAGAGCTATGTGCTCCACAACTAAAATTGGGAAGAAGAAAAAAGCTTGCAAGCTACCTGCAACCAGATTGAACAACAATAGCATTTATGTTACTTTAGATTGAACTGATCTCTCGAAGGAAATGATAAAAATACATTCTCAGCATGACCCGCTGTTTAGTAAGAACAACATCAGTTTCCTTCTAAAACCCACTTTTTAGTAAGAAAACCAATATCGGTTTCCTTCTGAACTAAAACAATAGCATCTACCCTTAAATTTATAAATGTGTACTGAATACATAGGTTGCAATTGAATTGACGCCTTGACCTAAATAAAGAAATTATTTCAACTTTATATGCAAGCAACGAGTATAGTAGCAGAGCTAAAAAGATGAATCCCGTAAATGTTGGATCTCCAGCCAACTGTAGTTAGGCCCGTCGGTAAATTAGCATTGGCCAACAAAATACTAAGAATATTAAGACTCACAACAGAGAAACTGAAACATAGTGAACAATGTGTAAATAACATTGCTGACTTATTTCGTGAAATGCTTGACGAGGTTAGAGAGCATCACGTGAAAGGAAACAACACAAGTTTTGAATTGACAATATGTTATCAGACAAGCAAGGATTAGTTCAGAACGGATGCAAAGTCAAGCAGCAAAAAGATCCATTATTTCACCATGTAGGGGAAACAAATTCAGAAAACTCAAGATGAAATATTCACATTTACATACTAATGAAAACTAGTATTTATGCACGTGCAATGCACGTCTTAAAATTAATGGAGTAATTTTGGAAAAACGAAAAAGTTCATATACATGCTAATGGATTCATGGTATTTTTTGTTGTTGGTATAAGAATGCTGAATATAAGTATAGCAGAGGTAGATTAGTACGCAAGATCACAATTCTGAGACATAGAAGAATTTGAAATCTGTACTTTGTTTTCTGTTATTCACATTCATCTTGCAATCTGCTTGGGCTCATCACATATTTACTTAGTCTGCAACATGGTCCAAGAGGTACCATGTATGGGCCTTCTTATCTGGAAAGGGTGAGGTGATGGTTCCAGAACAACGTGGAGACAGCTGCGGTCACTGTTCACCACGAATCCTGCTGCTCCCAGCCATCGGATTTAGCAAACCAACGGTTACGATTGATGCTACAGGTCCAATTCAAGATTGGTATACTATATAGTAGTATAGATTAGGCTGCCATTCCCCAACTTTTAAACTTTTTAATTTGAAGTTTGAACATATTATTTGTTTGGAGAGGGAGCCTTCGCCTAGAGAATATAAAATAATCTCTCAAGCACACCATGGATTACTAATTACAGTTTTGTAGAAAGAAAAGAAGTAATAAACTAACGTTATAAACCAGAAGTAAAACCAAGCTCCACAATTCAGTTGAGCAGCTATATTCAGTCCGCATTGCCTAAGCTGTCATTCTTGTATGACACCAGATTGTCAACCTTGTGCATCTGCCATCGGAAGAACACACATCATGTCTAGCATTTATTCAAGCACCCATCCTCACTACTGAATACGAAGAAATAATGCAGATGTGTCTTGCTTGTGATACTTGCGCGAGTGCAGCTTCACCATTTGCCGGTTATCAATGAGATTGGCATCGCTCTCGACCCAGGTGAATGGCACGTCGATGTTCAAATCATTGTATGCCAGCAGGTCAAGTAAGTCTGGTCAAATGGATGATAGAGTTTGGAGGGAGCTATTAATTGGGCATGAAGATGGAGCATGTGTTAACAATGGTGGTAGAGTTTTTTTATGGCTTGTCAAGGGAATGAGAGAGGAGGTGCTTGGCTCGTCGCTCTCTCCTTGATCATCCTGAAATGCCATCAAAAGCATCAGATAGAGGATGCAACAACCATAAGGCATACAAATTTCAAATTCAGTTAGGACTGAAAGAAATCAAATGAGACACGAAGAAAGCATCAGAGCATCATATACCCCCTTGTTGAGAACCTTCGCATTACTCCTGATGTTAATTTTTCAGCGTTCAAGCATCTCGGTGATGCCATCACTCATGGCATGATAACCAAAAACATAATCAGTTAACACTTTACCGCCTCGAGACTACAGTTATCAGCAAAATCACGTATTTTTGTACGTGGTGCAGAGAGATGTCCACGAATACGAACATGCGATCTGGGAGGTGAGACAGGTGATGAATGTCTCGATGGCATGTTCCTTGGGTGAGCATCATAAAGAGGCTATACCTTGGAGGAGATCTTCTTAGGTACACCATGACTGCGGCGAGATAAACTCTGAAATCAAAACACCACAAAATTCAATCACCAAAATCTACTTCTTGTACACACGTTCTACCTGAAAAATTAGCGATTCTCGTAAACTGCAACCACACGATGGATCAAACACGTGGCGGAGCGAGAGAAGTGAACTGCGGCGTGTATACGTACCGCCAAGGGAGGTGGGGAGAGGATTCCATAGCATCTGGGGGCCATCCACCACAGCAGCCAGCGAAAGGGCGCGCCAGAGGATAGAACAGAAGGGGGAGTGTCCGATCTAGAAAAGGAAGCAAGAAAAGGGCGGCCAATCTTCCTCGCGGCGGCACATCGCGGATGATGTAATGGCGGCACATCATGGAACGAGGAATAGAAAACGAGCAGCGGGGTAGGTGGGGTTGGGGGCATAGCGCTTCGACTGGACCTGGGCCTTTGCGGCCCGATTACGGACAGAAACAGCAGCTCGCTCCGTGGAGCAGTGGCCCGCGAAACGGCTTTTGCCACGAGAGAACGATCTGAGGACGACCGAGCTGATCCAGGAGTGTGAAGACATTAATATGGAAAATGACTTGAGAGCGTCACGATAATTGTGCGCCGTGTCTGTGTCTAATACTTCCTATACGGTTGAGTAGCATACCACCATATCTTTCTTGAAGATTTTAGTTTGGCATATATATATATATATATATATATATATATATATATATATATATATATATATATATATATATATATATATATATATATATATATATATATATGCATCCTACTACGGGTGTAGCTACACCGTTTCTCATATACTATCATGTAGTATATGCTCTACGTTATTATTTTAGTATGTTCATATACTATATCTAAGATACTCCTAAGTGGTTTGTATGAAAAAATTGCAAGTGAGCTCATAATTTTATTGTATTTGTGAAATACGTACATATTTATGCGTGAAATAGAGTATCATAAAATATGATACATACTACCAAAATAGTAGTATATGTACTACCTAAACATTCTTATATACTACATACTACGCGTACATACTCTCCGATGTGATAGATACTACCTAGAACGTATGAAACAAAAGTGGGAGTAACTACACCCGTAGTAGCGAAAATTTGTCATATATATATATATATATATATATATATATATATATATATATATATATATATATATATATATATATATATAGGATTGACTATTCTTCACCCTGGGTGAGAATAGTTATTCTTCACCCTCTATTTTACCATCAATGCACGTAATTTTACATTTACGTAAGTTTTATCTTATTTTGACGTAAAAAGAGACCGTAAGAAAATATATAATAAATAGTAAAAATATTTTATGTTATGTAAAATTACAAGCGTAAAAACATAGTGTAAAATACACATAAACTACAAATTTTCTTGTCTTATGCCCTATATTTTTATTTTTTATGCCAAATTTTACGTTGTGAATAAATAAGAATGTAACTATTTGAATTCCAAACGTAATTTAATTATGAAATGATCGTAAGATTACCTCGGGTGAAAAATAACTTATTCTGCACCCTGGGTGATGAATAGTAACACTATATATATAGTCGGTCTATTCTGTTAATATTAGCAGAATAACTATTCTGATAACACTTCTGCACTGCACGCTCAACGCGAGGGCACTGCATTTTCAGTAGCAAAGATACTGCAATATAGAGACTAGTGAACTTTGTGTTGGAAAAAATTGCACGGGGTGTGTTTTTCGGTACCTTTTTCTCTCTAGTTTTTTAACCATTTATCGAAACGACGCGTGTAATATACCATTGAGAAGCTATGGATTAGGCACAACTACGCGATGTTGAACACTTTTCAAGATTCATAATAATTTAAGAGCAGTTTCAAAAATGGTGCGGCTCACGACGAATGGCAGCGAGCATTTTTTTCTAAACCGCTCGTCGGAATGAAGCAAATGATACACAGTTAGAAAGATATCGTCTAGGCACATCTTTTTCATATCTATTATTTTCTCTAGTTCGTTACGGTTTAAGAGCAGTTTTAAATTTACTAAATCGCGGAATTCAATTTTTTTTTTATTTTTTTATTTTCGGTACTGTTTTTGTTCCAGTTTTTCAACCGTTTGTTGAAACGAGGCGTATGATACGCCCTTGGAAAGCTACGGACGAGGCACAACTTTCATATGTTGAAATATTTTTAAGATTCCTTACGGTTTTTAGTTAATTTTGAAAATCGTGCGGCTGGCGACGAGCGGCAGCGGCCGTTTTTCGTGAATTTTTTTACAAACCACTGGTCAAAACGACTCAAATTATATGCCGTTGGAAAGATATCGACGAGGCGCAACCTTTTCATGTAGAACACTCTCTACGATTCCTTACAGTTTAAAAGCAATTTTGAATTTATTGAAATGCGAACACTCTGTTTTTCACGACACCAAAATCCACGTGTGTACTGCATCAGAGAGAAGAATGCACTGCATTAGACTGAAAACCGCAATGCATCACACATGCAGACGAGCTTCTTGAATTCTTTTGTCTTTTTATAAAAAAATTATTTTCTTTTGCCTTTTTTTTCTAACAAGTGGACCGCAGGGACTGAGCGAGGGAACTACATCTAATAAGAAGCGAACTTCATCAAGATGTTTTGGTTTCTGTTCATGAACACGATAGAGTGAATTAACATTTTTTTTTCTATGGCGTTTTTGTAAGTATACTGCAATAGTTTTTATAAAAATCTCGCGTTTGTTTTCAGGTGAACTAAATACACCCAACATATAAATTACATACAAAAATTCATTCACATGGCCAAAATAATATGAAAAAACACACAGACATACTAAACTACCATGCCGCAGTGCCGCCCGGCAGAACTGATCTGCACGCCCGCTCGCACTGACCTGCATGCACACACCGGCGACCTAATGCAGCAGTGAGTCAACCGAACTACATGGAGGCGGCAACCGAGCTGCACATGGGCAAAATAACTCCATGAGACCTTTTGCAAGCTGCTTCCCACGCACCACAGACTGCACACATGCACGGGCCGCACTGCATGGACGCGCCGGCGGACTGCAAGTAAGCGAGCTCACCCGAAGCAGCGCACACTACCTGCAAGCAAAAACTACAAATTTTTGCAAGTGCGCCACATCACTCGCGTCGCCGAGCTGCACGGCGATGGTCGCTGGACTGCAGAGTGGCCGTGTTGAAATGCATCCATCCAAAAGAGGAGGTCACCTGAAAAGGACGTTTTCGTTCTTTGAATTGTGTGGACGAGGCAAGAGAACTACATTAGGTTATTGACCAAAATATTTCTTTTAGTTTTTTTAGCAACGTGTACGACAAGGTGAGCTTCATCGTCCTTTTTTCTGCAAAAGCGCACCACAAAGGTTTTCTCAATGAGCTGCATCGATTTTCAAAAAGTTATAAACTTGCCCGAAAAAATTGCAAAAGGAACTCCAAAATAATAAAAGTGAACTCCTCTGTACATTCTTTTTCACAAAGTGAATCACTAAGGGGTTTACAAACGAATGGAACATATGTATAACGAAACAGAGAAACTTGCACATCACAAGTACACAAAAAACATGAACCAACACAGAGAGACAAACAAAACTTGAGAATCCCTGGGCAACTGTGCACTGCGCTGCGAATCTAAGCAGACACAACTTTATGAACTGCATGGGGGTTACAAGGAAAAGCACCAAGCCCCTGTAAAATTACGAAGAGCTCGGCGATTTTGCTTAAGCTTGACATCTCGAAGGCTTTCGACTCGGTGCAATGGCCCTTCTTGGTGGAGGTGTTGCGGCACATGGGCTTCGGACCACAAAAGTAATTGTCAATGGTGCGCCGGGAGACACAATCTATAACTGCAAGGGGCTACGGCAAGGGGACCCGATCTCCCCAATGCTCTTTATTCTCATTATGGAGCCAATGCAAAGGATGATGCAACTAGCCGTGACCCGTGGAGTGATGGAGCCATTGGCGCCTGTGGGGATGGAGAAGCGACTATCATTCTTTGCGGATGATGTTGTCCTTTTTATCAAGCCGAATAAGGTGGACCTTGTGGCATGCAAGTGTATTTTGGAGCTTTTCGGTGAAGCTTCGGGATTGAGGATCAACATGCAAAAATCGGCCGCTATCCCTATTAGATGCTCGGAGGAGCAAATTACCATGGCGAGTGCTGAGCTCCAATGTCCCTTGGGAGCCTTCCCGATCAAATAATTGGGGCTGCCACTCTTGTTAAGGCGGCCATCGGCGAGTCAGTTGAAGTACTTGGTGGATCAAATGGCCAATAAACTTCCAAAATGGAAGGCATCTCTTATGCCGAAGAATGGCAGACTGACCTTGGTTCAATAAGTGCTTTGTGCCATGCCAATCCATGCAATGATGGTGTTGGATCTACCGTTGAAAATGCTCAATGCAATGAAAAAGATTTGCAGAGGTTTCTTGTGGTGTAGACGCGCGGAGGCTAATGGTGGAAACTGTGCGGTGGCTTGGGACGTGGTGTGCACGCCGAAGTGGGCTGGTGGCCTTGGCTTGCCAAACTTACGTTGGATGAACATAGCTATGCAAGTGAGATGGTCGTGGCTTGCGAGGACTGACGAGACGAGGCCATGGAGAGAGTTCAAGATAAAGGTACCGAAGGAGTCCTTGGGGATTTGCATGGCGGCTATGAGGAGTGTGGCCAACTCTGGGCTCACAACACGCTTTTGGGAGGACCGTTGGCTTGATGGTAACAGGATACAGGAGGTTGCACCACTTCTCTACAGTTTGGTTCCTAAGCATGTCAGAGATTCAAGGTTTGTTGGTCCAGCGGTGGAGAATGGGAGTTGGGCATTGGATGGATATTACACCGGCCGTGCTGCAGGAGTTCCTTTTGGTTTGGCATAGGGTTTCAGCTTGGGAGCCAAGGGTGGATGTGCCTGATAAGGTGGTCTGGTCATGGGAGGCCACCGGACAGTTTTCCGTGAGATCTGCCTATGCGGCTTGTTTTTGGGGTCGAGAAGGAAGCCTGACGGCGGATCTAACTTGGAAATCACGTGCACCCTCATGGTGCAGGTTCTTCACGTGGTTGGCCCTCAAGGACCAGTGTTGGACGTCGGACCGGCTGGCGAGAAGAGGGTTACCACACCAGGACGCATGCCCGTTTGTGACCGGGAGGATGAAACCATTAACCACATTCTACTCACCTGTGTTTTTGCTAGGACTGCTTGGGCAAGGATATGCGAGGCCTTGGGTAAGCCGGATTAGACACCCACTCAGCACGATAAGTTGGCGGATTGGGCTGTGGACAAGCAAGGGTTGGAAGGCATGAGCATCAAGGACCTTAGAACTATTATTGCTCTAGTCTGGTGGGATTTGTGGAAGCATAGGAATGCTATTGTTTTTGATGGAGCGCGCCCTTGCTTGGAGTATCTACTAGGACGAGTGAGGCACGAGGGCCAACTGTGGGTATCGGCCGGGCTAATGAAAGGGAATGTGAATCACTTCTTTACTAGGGTGGAGAGGTGGGAGGTTAGTGAGGAGTAACATGTAACTTAAACCGTGTAATTGTGGTGGAGGTTTTCTATGCCTTTCTTCTTTAATATATGATATGCACACTCGTGCATATTCGAGAAAAAAAATTACGCGCATGCATTGCTAGAAAGAAAGAGAATGGTTCGGCCACAAACAAGTTGTCCAATGCATTCGCATGCCCAGCCCATGGCTCCACAAGTCCAAGTTTTTTTAGAAACTCCACAAGTCCAAGTGGCTAGCAGCCTAGCAATGCATGCACGTAACCTCTATATGGGATTGGGTTCTGTATCTTGTGTGAGACTTTATTTTGAATCATTGACGTGGCCGTAACTGAATCCAATATCTGAAATTGAGCAAAGTACCCATCATGTTTATCTTCAGTCTGAAACTCCCATCCCTTTATCAGGTGACAGCACTACACGGTCCAAATAACTCCTTGTATTATTACCTTTTTGTGGAAGCAAGATGCAATTGTTTCCAGTCTAGCTATTGAAAACATAGACAGCAAAATGATGGATGATGGCGTTAACAGACTATAAAAGCATCAGATTTGACAAAACTAAAGATGGTAAATAGGGTAAGGAACGAAATAGGTGACATGTCCAATGAGCTCACCGGAGACCAAGCCTTTTGCTACTTGTGAGCTGCGTCAACATGAGTACCGAGCTGCACCACTTGGATGCAGGCGTGGCCGTGTAGTGCTTGCCCGTGCCACCAGAACCGTCTGCGATGAGATAGCGAGCTACTCCCTCCGTCCCAAAATACTTGTCGGAGAAATGGATAAAATTGGATGTATCTATAATTAAAATACATCTAGATTCATCCATTTCTCCGACCAGTATTTCCGGACGGAGGGAGTACATGTTATGCGGACACCGGACGACACCACTTGGACACAAGCGCGACCGTGTACTGCTTGCCCGCACCACCGGAACCACGTACCATGAACCAGCAAAGCTATGCCAACAGTAGAATAACACAATTATCACTTAAGCACCCACCAGTGTCTAATTGCACTGCAGAAAACACAACAAAACCTGACAAAATCTAAATGCATAAATCCAACTGCACGGCCGTAACATTGGAGCCGCGTGCCAAAAGCCAGTGAACTGCAAGGCGCCGGCCGGCGTGCTCGCGTACGCCCAGGCTACTGGACCTGGGTTGAGCCAAGGAACTGCATGCCCAAGCAGCTCCCAATCCTGCCATCAGTGGCCACCCACGCACAAACTCGAGCCACCATCAGAAGCAGCCCGGTCAGGCGCGCGCCTATGAGCGACAGAAGAGCAGCTCTTCTATGGAGTAGAGAGGTTAGGGAAGGGAGGGGATTCGCGGTGGCAGTGGATGAAACACACGAGAGAGCACAGCGCACTGCTCGCAGGATCTGACTGCATTGCGCTAGGTGCGAAGCCAAACTGCATGGAGAGAGGTGGTCGCCCCTCTCGTCCTCGTTGCAAGGGGATTGGTGGCCCTCTATGGCAACGAGCACCGCGCACGCAAGGCGGGAGGAAGGTGGGGGACACCTGGTTGGGCTTCCGGTGGGAGAGGAGCTCGGATCCGTCGTCGGCTGGGCACAGGGTGGCGTGGGGTGCTCAGATCCATCGTCGGCCGGGCGTGGGCTGGCGAGGGAGTTCCGGTCCGCCGCCGGTTCGGCGCGGGGTGGAGGACAGGCCGATCCGTCACCGGTGACACATGGGGAAGATGCAGCAGCCTTGGAAGAAGACGAGCTGGGGTGCGGGGTAGTCGAGGGATGAGGCGTCGTGGCGGGAGGTCGTCGGAGTGGGCGCTTGGCGGCGGCGGAAGGTCGTCGGGCGCAGGGGAACCACGCACGTCTCGCTCCGGAGCGGTGGGTTGCCAGGGCAGGAGAGATACGCGGGCAGCGGCACGGCCCCGGCGTTGGAGGCACGAGCCCCTGGCGTCCCCGGCAGTGGAAGGTGGAGGGGAGGTGGGAGGAGGCTGCAGCGCAGGTAGAAGGGGGAAGAGAGGGGATCGGGCGCGGGGGAGGTGGTGGGAGGTGTTAGCAGAATAAGGTTAGATGTTAGCAGAATAAGGTCTTAAGGGTGTTATTAGAATATACCCACCATATATATATACATACATAAACACTATTTTGATCACGGGATCAAAATATTATTCTGATCACAACATGAACTTCCTGAGTTACACGCCTGAATTTCCCTCTGTAGGAACTCGACCTTCGGGCTATCTTCGTAACCGTGTCTCTCCGCATGAATTATTCTAGTTAGTCATGTTCTATGTGATGTAAGTGTAATCTGCAAACGATTTTTAGCAACTAAATACCCATTTTAAATAGGAATCTCGCTCATAGGCGGACTTTCCACTCGGTTCGAGATGAACTCGCGTTTTTTGCAATTTTACTGCCTGAGTTGTTCGACCTGAACTCCCCATGTGCAGCTGTGCTAGGTTGAACTTCCGCTAACATTGCCCAAATGGGACTTGCTATATATCGCTGGAAAGCTATGGACACGAGTATCATGACCCAAATTAAATTTTTGGCAAAATGTAAGCGGTTTAAGAGCAGTTTTGAAAACCGTTTTTTCTTCACACAAAAAACGTGAATCGTATTTTCGATCGCATTTCTAAACCGTTTATCGGAATGAGGCAAATAATATGGCGTTGGAAAGCTGCTGCAAAACCGGTCCTTCCACATGTTGAAAGTTTTCTCTAGTTCCCTATGGATAAAGAGTAATTTTGAAAATCTTAGAATTTCATGGACCGAACTGCCGAGTTCGTATTTTTGGTGTCATTTCTAAACGACTAATCCAATTGAGGCAAATGATATGGCGTTGGAAATCTTATGAAAATGCGCTACGCTTTCATGTTAAAAGTTTTTTCTAGTTTTGAACGGTTTAAAGGTAATTTAGAAAACGATACAAGTTTTACCGAGTTTGTATTTTCGAGCTTTTTTTTAACTGTACGTCCGAATGCAACAGATGATATGGCGTTGGAAAGCTTGAGGAAATGCGAAACTTTTTGCTATATATTGTTTCTCCCACTTCCTTACGGTTTTATTGATTTCTTAACACACCATTTCCAAACGTACAAAAATTAATTGTTTTCTATGAATATGGCCCTTGTTCTATACACTAACTTCAACGGTGAAGGTTTTGGACCTCTCCATCTTTTTTATAAATGAGAAAACCCATTTTTTATAACTTTTTAAAATGCACTATTTTTTTACTTTGACCTTCTTTATTTCTCATAATGAACATTTGAACTTCGTTGTTATTGAAATTTGAACCTTTGGGCCTTTTTTATAAACAGGGAAATTATAGGTTTGTAATAAACATCAAACCGCCTCGTTTTCTAAATTTAAACTTCTAAGTATTGTTTAGAAATGGTTAAACAAACAAAATAAAATTATGGTTTTTTCCATTTTTCTATGAAGTCACTATGTTACATCTTGTGACTTTTGATTCTTTTTTTTGTCGCGACATTCTATTCATTTTTTGCTTTTGGTGAAATGGTCTGGGCGGTCCCTTTTTCTCATTTGATGAATTTCTTCTGTATGTGGTAGACGTGAACTAAGGAATTTCTGAAACATGAACTTCACGTGGTATTGAAATTCAAGAAAATTACACACAACAATACACATACATTGCGCGTGCCACATGGATGACCAACACATCAACAAGCTTGGTACCAACATACGTCTTCTAAAATCTTGAAATATGGCATATAGACCTAGTATAACTTCCTAACCATCTCCACTAGCACTAGCATTTTCGCACATCTCTAAAGATGTAGTAGAAGATATGTGTTATCTCTTGAGCACTGCGTTGGTTTTCCCTTGAAGAGGAAAGGGTGATGCAGCAAAGTAGCGTAAGTATTTCCCTCAGTTTTTGAGAACCAAGGTATCAATCCAGTAGGAGGCTACGTGCGAGTCCCTCGCACCTACACAAAACAAATAAATCCTCGCAACCAACGCGATAAGGGGTTGTCAATCCCTTCACGGTCACTTACGAGAGTGAGATCTGATAGATATGATAGGATAATATTTTTGGTATTTTTGTGATAAAGATGCAAAGTAAAATAAAAGCAAAGTAAAAAAGCAAAGGAAATAATTAAGTGTTGGAAGATTAATATGATGAAGATAGACCCGGGGGCCATAGGTTTCACTAGTGGCTTCTCTCAAGAGCATAAGTATTTTACGGTGGGTGAACAAATTATTGTTGAGAAATTGACAGAATTGAGCATAGTTATGAGAATATCTAGGTATGATCATGTATATAGGCATCACGTCTGAGACAAGTAGACCGACTCCTGCCTGGATCTACTACTATAACTCCACTCATCGACCGCTATCCAGCATGCATCTAGAGTATTAAGTTCACAAAAATAGAGTAACGCCTTAAGCAAGATGACATGATGTAGAGGGATAAATTCATGCAATATGATAAAAACCCCCACTTATTATCCTCGATGGCAACAATACAATACGTGTCTTGCTGCCCCTACTGTCACTGGGAAAGGACACCGCAAGATTGAACCCAAAGCCAAGCACTTCTCCCATTGCAAGAAAGATCAATCTAGTAGGCCAAACCAAACTGATAATTCAAAGAGACTTGCAAAGATAACCAATCATACATAAAAGAATTCAGAAGATTCAAATATTGTTCATAGATAACTTGATCATAAACCCACAATTCATCGGTCTCAACAAACACACCGCAAAAGAAGATTACATCGAATAGATCTCCACGAGAGAGGGGGAGAACATTGTATTGAGATCCAAAAGAGAGAAGAAGCCATCTAGCTAATAACTATGGACCCAAGGTCCGAGGTAAACTACTCACACTTCATCGAATTGGCTATGGTGTTGATGTAGAAGCCCTTCGTGATTGATGCCCCCTCACGGAGACTCCTAACAGGCCCCAAGATGGGATCTCGTGGAGTATGAGAAGGTTCTTGGCGTGGAATTAGGTTTTGGCTCCGTGTCGATCATTTGGGGTGCGAGGTATATATAGGAGGAAGGAGTACGTCGGTGGAGCAACAAGGGGCCCACGAGGGTGGAGGCGCGCTTTGGGGTAGGCGCCCCACCTCGTGGCCTCCTCCTTTGTTTCTTGGCGTAGGGTCCAAGTCTCCACGGATCTTGTTCGCTCCAAAATCACGTTGCGAAGGTTTCATTCCGTTTGGACTCCGTTTGATATTCCTTTTCTGCGAAACTCAAATAGGCAAAAACAGCAATTACAGGTTGGGCCTCCAGAAATAGGTTAGTCCCAAAAATAATATAAAAGTGAATAATAAATCCTAATAATGTCCAAAACAGTAGATAATATAGCATGGAGCAATCAAAAATTATAGATACGTTGGAGATGTATCTATATGTAAAGTCTGAACCGAAGAGAGGGGTTGCCTAGGCCATTTTTCATTGGTTTTAACAGAACATACACAGTTTCTAAACTCATACATTTTTTCAAAGTGCATTTTTTTTTGCTCAAAGTGCAGTTTCAACAATGCTCAAACCTCAAACCAATTCATCCATCAGATACATCAAAGTGCCATCCAGGTGCAGTTTTTTCAAAGGACAAACACAAAAACAAAAGTACAGAGAAGATCAATTCCTTCAGAAGAGATAGTTCAGAGAAGGTCAAATCCTTCAGGAACAACCGTCCAGTTTTTCAGGTCGCGCCATACTGATGGGTTGTGGAGAGGTGGCTACAGATGTGGTTGGGCCGGAGGGCGGTGGCGGAGGCGAAGCTGGTCGGGGCGGAGGGGGTTGTCAGGTGGTGTCTGCAGAGGAGGTCGGGTGGTGGGCGGCGGCGATCGTCTGTTAGGGGCGGGCAGGCGGCGTGTCTCCGTTGAGGACGGGCGACGGCGGTTGGGGGCGGGTAGGCGGCAGTGTCTCGAGTGACGGGCAGGCGGCGATTGGGGCGAGTCGGGCGGGCGGTTGCGTCTCTGGTGACCAGGCAGGCGGCGGTTGGATGCCAAGGCGGCAGCATGCTTAGCAAGGGAGAGAGGAGAGGGCGTCATGGGGGATGGATCTGCCTGTGTCCGGGCGGCGGTGAGGCGCACTGGGCAGCGGTGGCGGCAATGGCGGCGCGCTAGGGCCGCTATGCATGGGCGGCGGCGGCGGCGCGGGGCCAGTGGTGGGTGGCGTGGTGCGAGAGGTGGGGGTAGTTGGGAAGGTCGAGACGTGGGGAACGGGCGGTCGAGGGGTTTGATGGACCGCCAGGTTTTCTCCTTTTTCGTTTTCGGGATCTCGAACACCTAATCGCGCCTATATAGGGTCATTGTGATCAAGATAACTATTCTCGATCCCGTGATCTAATAGTGCTACTCTCTCTCTCTCTCTCTCTCTCTCTCTCTCTCTCTATATATATATATATATATATATATATATATATATATATATATATATATATATATTGGATTATCTTCAACATTGGATTTATCTTCACATTCTATTTTCATCTCATTGCTAATCTCTCTCTCTCTCTCTCTCTCTCTCTGTGTGTGTGTGTGTGTTCAACAGCATTCACTTATGGCTATGACTTCAAGTTGATTTTTATGCACTAAGTGAATGTGATCGGACCCTTACCTCATCTATGCTTATCTCTCCTACTCTCTCTAAATCTTCATGTGCATTATATTGACACGTGTCGATTGTCTTTACTCTATCCTTGTCAGTCGAAGATTTTCAGACCAACATTTAAAACGCTTTTATTATCCTTATCCATTTTACGGGAACGACCTCCCCTCATACCAGCTATGTCGTGGGGTCATGGCATAATTGTCTAAATCAAGATGCATGCCACGCGTCACAAGAGATGTGAACCGCCAGGCAGCAGTCGGTGTCAAACCGCGGATCTCGGTAGGGGTCCCGAACTGTGCGCCTAGGCGGATGGTAACAGGAGACAAGGGACACGATGTTTTTACCTAGGTTCGGGCCCTCTCGATGGAGGTAATACCCTACTCCGGCTTGATTAATATTGATGATATGGGTAGTACAAGAGTAGATCTACCACGAGATCAAGGAGGCTAAACCCTAGAAGCTAGCCTATGGTATGATTGTTGTTCGTCCTACGGACTAAAACCCTCCGGTTTATATAGACACCGGATAGGGTTAGGGTTACACAGAGTCGGTTACAATGGTAGGAGATCTACTTATCCGTATCGCCAAGCTAGCCTCCCACGCCAAGGAAAGTCCCATCCGGACACGGGACGAAGTCTTCAATCTTGTATCTTCAAAGTCTTGGAGTCCGGCCAAAGATGATAGTTCGGCTATCCGGACACCCCCTAGTCTAGGACTCCTTCAGTAGCCCCTGAACCAGGCTTCAATGACGACGAGTCTGGCACGCATATCGTCTTCGGCATTGCAAGGCGGGTTCCTCCTCCGAATACTTCATGGAAGGTTTTGAACACAAGGATAGTGTCCGGCTCTGCAAAACAAGTTCCACATACCACCGTAGAGAGAATAATTTTTGCACGATCTGCCGACGATTCTCGCGGCGTGACATCACACCACGGCCAAGCTTTTATACTTAATCGCTTTTTACTTGTCCCACCTCGGTAGCGTTTAGCGAGGCGGTTTCCTTGGCACGCCTTATCAAAGCATAGATCGTGCCCCTTATTCCGGATTCCCATTAATACGGACGTGGGTAACCCATCCGCGCCATTGATTACGGGCGCTTGGGGGATAAGCGAGTTTTATCAGTCATGGGGGACGATAGCTTCGTCCGTCCATATAAGGGGATAAGGATCCACCTTTTCACCTACGCCTTCTTCCTCCTTTGCTCATCCATTTCCGCACACTCGAGCTCCAGCGCCCAAGTCCGCACATCCCACCTCAACCTTCTCCAACTATGTCCGGAGCGGGAGGCAGGTGGATGGCCTCCTCCGTCACGGAGGGGCACATCACAAAGCTGCGGGAAGCCGGATACTTGTCCGGCGACATCGCGTGTCGGCTCCCCAACAAGGGGCGGCTCGTCCCCACCCCCAGGCCCCATGAGAGGGTGGTGTTCCTCACCCACTTCCTCCGTGGACTAGGTTTTCCACTTCACCCATTTGTCTGGGGGCTCATGTTCTACTATGGCCTGGATTTCCACGATCTGGCCCCAAACTTCATCCTCAATATTTTGACGTTTATCGTCGTGTGCGAGGCTTTCCTCTGCATCCAACCCCACTTCGGTTTGTCATTGAAGACCTTTAGCGTCAAGCCGAAGATAGTGGGCGGCCGACAGGCGGAGTGCGGAGGCGCCATGGCGGGCAGGATGCCCAATGTTCTATGGCTCGAGGGCTCCTTCGTGGAGACAAGAAGGGTGGCAATCGGGTGGTTCTACATCACCGAGCCGCGACTCAAATGGGCGGCGCCCCGAATTCAAATCTGGCTCCCCACACGGCTCACATCATGGAAAGAGACGGCTGGACGGGGTGATTCGAAGAGCTGACCGACTCCAAACCCGTGTCCAAACACGGTGGACAAGAAGCTCAAGCTTGTCAATGTAGTCCAGGTTATGCTCATCCGCCGGATTCTCCCGTGCAAAGAACGGGCCTTCAATTTGTGGAGTTTGATCCAAGACAAGACACGGACCTTGAGCCGCTCTTCACACTACGCATTTAAGATGCCCGGAAGGTGCCGTTCAAGGGCACCGCCCTCGCATCCGCCATCAAGATCGCGGATTCAGCTCGCAGCGTCAAGCCGGTGAGGTAAGTTATTTTACCCTTACGGGACTCTTTTTCATAGTTTGACTATATGCGGATCTAAAACTCCCTAACCTTTAACAGATCGGTTGAATATGTCCTGGACAGATTAACCGTCCGGCCTTTGCTAGAAGACCCCAGCGGACGCCCGATTGACGGATCGCTGGCTCCGCACCTCACGTGGTGACGGAGAAGAAGGCCAAGAAGGAGGCCACGGAACTCGAAGGAGCTCACGGCGCCAAGCTACCGCCGATTCTCAAGAAGAATCCTCTCCGAGAACGAGGAGGAGGAAAAAGCCTCTCCCCGGGGAAGAGAGAGAAAGGAAGGCCGCCTAACCGGGAGGCCGAGGGTCCAAGAAGGAAGGACCCTTCCTCCGGACTTCTCCACCAATGCCGACAATGACGAGGAGGAGGGCCAACAAGGGCCAAGCCCTGGCGAGATCGTAAGTGTCCTGGATACCCATGGCTTTTTTTTTCCATTGCATAGTGTTCTCTAATGCGAACAATCATGCAGCCCGCCTAATGCGAGCTCGCCGCCTGTCGAGCGGGTCCCTAAGTTCGCCGGAAATGGAGAGTACTTCACTTCGGCCGCCTCCTCACCTCACGCCATGGACGACGCCGAGGTGGGGCCCCAAGGGGCCTGGTCAAGAGGAGGTGGCGCAGGAGGCGCCGCAAGGCAACCTCCCGGACTCGAGCACGAGGAGAGCGAGACCCCTGGGGATCTAAGCCCGACCCTCGTCCGACTCCATACCGGAACCTTCAGCGGTTCCAATTCCGCAAGCTGCCCTTCAGGAAGGGAAGACGCCGTGTCCTCCGGCCCAACCGGAGGCACCGGATAGCTTACTAGAGGCGCTAATAGCCTCCATCGAGGAGGAGCACCGCATTGTTATGAGTGTGGTGATCCAGAAGTTCAATCCGCCAAGAGCGGGCCGATCAAGCCTGTACCAGCCTTCTAACAGGCTTTGAGGTAAGTTTTAGAATATGTAGAAATATTACCGCATAGACAATAGCCCCGGATGCTTAGTTCGGTGTTCGGAAAGAAAAGTCGGACTAAGGATCTAAAAAGATATACGCAGGAGTCTAACATAAGTATGTCAATATGGGAATGCAGTGGCGCTGCTGACCTCTGCCAGACCGATCATGGAGGTCATCAGATTGAAGCGGAGCCTCGAGCGGTCCGAGAACGAGCTCGGCCTTGCCAGGAAGCAGCTCGAGGACAAGGAAGGTAAGTAATACCTTATTAAAGAAATACCTTATAGAAAGGTTTCGGTTGCAAAAAATAACAGGAATAACGTGGGTATTGTAGGGGCCACGAACGAGGCGGCGACCCTGAAGGAAGCGGTGTCCGCGGCCGAAAACAAAGCGGCCGTGGAGCGCACCGAGCGAGAGAAGCAGGAGGAGCGGTGGCGGAGGTGCGGCAAGAGCTCCGTGCTCGTGGAAAAACACGAGTTTGGAGCGTGACTCAAGACTCAAGAGTCCGAGCTCGCCTCGGCTCTTGAGAGTGCCAAAGCCGCTAAGGCCGAAGCCCAAAAAGCCCTCCAAGAAATTGAATCGTTAATGAAGATAGCGGCGGGTAAGGCATTCTTTATGCAAAGCAAGCATGTGAAAGTGAAATACCTATTACTTACCCGGATTCGGAGCTCTCCAGGAGCATTCGCAGACCTGCCCCGTAGTGTGTCTGATGCTGCTGCGTTCTACCGCGCCAAGGAGGGGAGCTCGACGGAAAAGGTGTTCGTCTCAAGATGTCGAGGCGGACATCCGGTGCCCCTAAGAGACCAGCCGAAGCAGCTGGTCGAGCTCCACAAGGTCGCCGAACAGGCCATGAAGGGCCTCATAGTTCGGCTGTGGCCATTGGAAGCCATGCCCGGAGCTACTTTGGGCTAGTCGCGGCGGCCGGTGGATGCTGTCCATGGATTGAAGTCATCAAGCGCCCATCTGCATTGAAGGTGCCCGTCGGGCCCTTGCCCATGCTAAAGTGCACTGGGGCAAGCTGGATGCGGAGAAGCTTGTGATGGACGGGCCACCGAAGGGCAAGGAGCATCGCACGCCCGAAATGTACTTATGAGGGCGTCCTGAAGGGTGCCCGCCGTATAGCGGATGAGTGCTCCAAAGATGTAATTTTTTAATAGACTCGCATTTGTTATCATGTACGCTGAAAACTTGTTCATATGCGCTAAGCAACGCTTGTTAATTTAAAATATTACCTTCAGGCGGCTGTTTATCAAATTTGAGAGATGGCAAGTCGTTGGCTTCAAATTTCATGCCACGAAAGTGCCGGGTGTTCGGGATAAACTTGAGCGCTCTTGTTCCCATTCTTGGGTCCATCGAGGGAGGCGCTCAACGCAACGAACAAGGCAACCGGACTTATAATGCTTGAACACTCTCACTTAGCCATAGAATTCTATAATTTTAAATTTCGGCGAAGCCCCTAGTATTCGGAAGACCGAGTTCGGGGCGCTATCCACGCCTTGGCCGGACAATGCCGGTTCCTCGCTCTAAGCAGCATAAGTCTTTAGGGACCCGAATAAACCTCTCGAACAGCGACCTGCTCTCGCCCTATCATGACGGTCAGTTTTAGCTTTCTCCACTGAGGTGCTCAACCCAGCTCAACCGGGGCACAATCACAGTGGTTCTCCCAGTGCTACCTTAGCCGATATAACGAAATGTAAGGTACCAAAACATGGGAGCCGGGCAAACCCAACTATTGACCCAAGACATGATTCGGAGCCGATGCATATAATGCTATAAGTTCGGGGTGCCGCACTTGTGAAAGTGTTTGGACTTATCACACCATACTTTTGGGGTACTTAAGCCCTCGGTGTATTGGCCGCACTAAATTGTACAGGTTATGCAATGTCATAAATGAACATATATAATGTGAAAGAATGCAATAATAGGCAAGAGCTATATATTGGTTATTAAAAAGAAACCGCAAATAAAGGCGTAACGATACAAATTGTGCGATAAGCAAGGGATGGGACTATTTAACATGTCCTCTCCGTGGGTAAGCATGGATGGTATGTAAAACAGGTATAATGCTCGTAATAGAGACCACCGGACACTGACGAGATTTCGCTTCCCGGCTGTTGCATCGTGTATTCGTGCGAATGCCGACAGGGCTTCGGAGAACAGAGTCCCGAAAGTAAAACAAGAAAAAGAAAAGAATGACACAATAGGGAGCCCCCGGTGCGGTTGAGCCGCGTTCTGGCGTGCTGTGGTCGTGCCCCCTGCCCTTATGCCCATGGTATCTCCAGAGCGTATGTATGTACGCCAGTAATCTTTTCGCAATTTCGCGAGGGCTGGGGTTAGGGCGAATTGCTACGCGTGCTTGGATCGTGCCAGCGGTCTTGTTGTAGGTTACCCGAAAAGCGCTTGATGTTGTCCGGACGCTTAGTGGCCGGACTCGAGAATTGCTTGAGAGGCTGCTTTGCACCTCCGCCGCGAGGGGCCGCCGTGTGCTCCTCCGCTCGGAGAGAGCGCTCGGTGTTTCCATTGACCGTGATTACCCTCGAGGGCCCGCATCTTGAGCTTGAGGTATGCGTAGTGCGGCACCGCATTGAACTTTGGCGAATGCGGTTCGCCCAAGCAAGGCGTGATAGCCGCTGCATGAACGGGACTATGTCAAAGATTAACTCTTCGCTTCGAAGTTATCCGGGATCCGAAGACCACTTCGAGTGTAATCGAGCCTCGCATAATTGGCCTCTACACCCGGTATGACGATTTAAGGTCGTCTTTGTTGGTTTAATTCAGACGCCGATTCAATCGTACACTAATCATGCACGCAAATGTATACGATCAAGATCAAGGACTCACGGAAGATATCACAACACAACTCTACAAATAAAATAAGTCATACAAGCATCATAATACAAGCCAGGGCCTCGAGGGCTCGAATACAAGTGCTCGATCATAGACGAAGTCAGCGAAGCAACAATATCTGAGTACGGACATAAGTTAAACAAGGTGCCATAAGATGGCTAGCACAAACCGGGATACAGACGAAGAGGACAGGCCTCCCGCTCGGGATCCTCCTAGGTCACTCCTGGTCGCCGCCGCCGGGCTGCACGTAGTAGTAGGCGCCCGAGTAGTAGTCGCCGAGTCGCGGTGGCGTCTCGATCCCGGCTCCATCGTCGATAGCAGCAATCGAGTAGAGATAGGGAAAAGGGGAACAAGGCAACCGTGAGTACTCATCCAAAGTACTGCAAGCAAGGAGCTACACTACATATGCATGGATATATGTGTAAAGGCCATATCGATGGACTGAACTGCAGAATGCCAGAATAGAGAGAAGGCCTAGTCCTAGCGAAGACTAGCATCTTCCGGAATCCACCATCTTGCAGCAAACAAGAGGGAGTAGAGTAACATAACTTGAAGTAGCAGTAGTGTTATCAACCTCGCCGAGATCCTTTCTCGACTCCTGAGAAAGAAATCCCAGAGCCATACTATCCAGCTTATCATCACAATCCAAAGCTCATCTCCATGTCTCATCTCAAGTAACCAGTTCTAGTTGTATCGATCGATACAACTCCAAGCGTCCGCTATCGTAGGACAGTGCTATCGATAGATGTTTTCTTCCTGCAGGGTGCACCAACTTACCCACCACGCCGCTTAACTCCGCCGGACACACTTTCTGTGGTCATGCCCGCCTCGGTCAAACAATACGCGCAACCCGACCTAGGCTTAATAGAGAGGCCAGCACGCGGACTAAACCTATGCCCCTGTGGGTCATGGGCCATCTCCCGAACTCCTCAAGACGCTATGCGGGCGGCCGGAAGCGCATCTAGCCTAACAGCGCTCCAGCCCAATCCGCGCCGCCCGACGCCGACGCCTAATAAGCTTCGCTGATGTATACGACGCAGAACGCCCATACTTAGCCCACGGATGGTTAGTGCTATCGGCCGAGGCCCCTCGGATCAAATATCCAAATCGTAGTGGATTAGGAACGCGGTAACAAGCGTAACTCACGAAGATGTGACCCGCTGTTCTGCCTCGAGGACTTGTGGCAAGGGCTAGGAATGCCCGCCACGCCGTAAGTATCTCGCGGCACCCTCCGTGTCAACCCGCTCCACATCACTGCAATTACACGCTGGTACCCTCGTGGTCGACCCGCCTTTCCAAGTAACAAGGGTAAAAGTCCAAGTAACCGTGAGTCCAAACATCAAGGGAAAACACGAGGAATCACCCCTGTATTCCACTCAATGTAGTCATCAAGGTGAACATAAGAGGATTCACCCTCGAGGTCCACACTTGAGGGGTTGCACGACGAGTCGTGTCGGAAGTGGTTAAAGAGGAAATCACCCTCGATGACCACAACCGAATAACTATACTACTGTGGTTAATATCGGAAGTCTTTGCAGAGGTTTCACCCTCGGTACTCGATAGTAACCTAGTAGTGTCGAGCAACTAAGGGAAGTGATGTGTGTCGGGCTCGGTCTTCGATCCCGCTGATCGGGTCTTCAATGATGAAGCAGGGCAACAAGGACAAGGTGGGGGTCATCGATGGGTCTCTAACCAACCTATACTAAGCAGCTTTAGGATAAGGGTAGGTAACAATAGCAGGTTACAATAAACAGGCTATGCAATGTAATAGGAGCAACAATAACAGTAGCAAAATCTAGTGCAAGCAATAAGAGAATGGAATGGGCGATATCGGGATGATCAAAGGGGGGCTTGCCTGGTTGCTCTGGCAAGAGAGAGGGATCGTCAAGATCAGTAGTCGAACCTGCCACCGCAGCGTCGGTCTCGTAGTTCACCAAGAGAAGAGGGGAAGAAACAATGAATACACGATAACAGATGCATAACGATGCATGACATGCCAAGAAGCGATGCTAGGCGTGCCCTAACGTGGTAAGAAGGGTACTGGTTTAGGGGGGGAAGCATCCGGGAAGTTATCCCGCTTCCGGACGTCTGTCACACAGATGAACCGGAGGAGAAAGTTTGCAGGTTCGATAGGTTAGAGACGGCGGTGGACGAACGGATCCGCGATCCGAATCGCCTCGCTGCTCGAGCAACTTTCATGTTGAAAATATTTTAACCGCTACGGATTAAAAGTTATGAATTATAAAAGGTTTTATTAATTTCTGGAATTTTAATTAATTAATTAATTAATTTCGAAAAAATTTATGACATCAAGATGAGGTCATGCTGACGTCATCAGCCAACAGGGTTGACTAAGTCAACCCTGCCAGGTGGGTCCCACATGTCATACACTAATAACTTAATTAACCTAATCAGATTAATTAAACTTAGTTAATTAAGTTAACTAATGATTAGTATTAATTAATCCAGAATTAATTAGTTTAATTAATTACCCAATTAATTAGCTAATGATTAGGTTTAACTAATCCAGAATTAATTAGATTAATTAATTATCCAATTAATTAATTAATTAATTATTTAGTTAATTAGTTTAATTACTTTTAATTCATTTTAAATCATTTTTTGATTCTGTTTAATTAAAACATTTCTTTAAACGTTTTTGGGGGGGGTGGGGCCCCCCAGTCGAGGCACGTGGCCTAACGGCGCGGGCGCCGGGCGCGGTTCTGGGTGCCACCGATCGGGCGCGACCTGCCCGGTCGGGCGCTGGGCGGCAAGTGGTCGCAGCGTTACCACGGCGTGCACGGCCACGTAGCAACGCCGGTGAGGGGGGCGACGGAGGCCAGCAGGGGCGGGCGGGCGGGGGATCGGGGAGTTCGCCTGGCGGGCGGGGGGCGCCGAACGGGGAAGGGAGGGGATCGGGAGCGGGGCTCTGGGCTCACGCCACGCCGCCGACGAGGGCGCCGACGGGGAGGAGAAGGAACGGGAGGGGAGGGGCACGGCGGCCCGGGCGCGCCGAGCCGACGAGGCCACGGGCCGGATCCGCCGGGGAGAGGGTCGAGGGGTCGGGGCGCGGCTGAGCTGCCAGGGCGGTCGGAGGGGACCGGAGGGAACCGGAGGGGGGGGTCGTTGCCAAAGCAAGGCACGGCCGAGCCGGACGCCGACGAGGGAGGGAGAGAGGAGGTCGAGCTCACGGGGGGTTATGGTGGTCTCGGGCGCGGCTCGAGGGAGCTCGGGCAGGCCGGGCGGGAGGGGCCGGGAGGCACGCCTGGCCAGGGGGAGGAGGGCGGCGCCGAGGGCCGCGGGTCCCGGCGCGGCTCGGTGGGGGGGCACGCGGAGAGAGGGGCGGCGCCCCAAGGTGGAGGAGGAGGGAGGAGCGGCGGGGCGGGGCGGGGAAACGGCGGCGAGGGGGGGCGCCGGCGGGGAGAGGCGGTCGGTGGCGAGGGGGGCGCCGAGCCCGATCCCGATTGGATCGGGAGAGGAGGTGGGGGCGCGAGGGGGTGGGAGCGAGAGGGGGGCTAGGGTTTCCCCTCGGGTGGGATAAGGGAGAGGGTCCTGCCTGGCTGGGCCGGCCTGGTGGCCCAGCTGGGCTGGCCTGTGAGGGGGGGGGAAGGAGATGGGCCACGGGGAGTGGGAGGGGGGCCGGTGGGTTGGGCGGGGGGGTTTATCCTCCCGCTTTATTTTTCTTTTATTTATTTTTTGATGATTCAAACAACGAATAGAAACTTAACACACCGGGGTTTATCGTTGCAAAACCGGGGTTTATCGTTGCAAACCATCCGGTGTTACAAATCTCCTCCATTACAAGAAATCTCGTCCCGAGATTTAGGAGGTAGAAGGAAAGAGTGCGGATATTCATCTCAGAGACGATCCTCGCTCCTGTGTGGCTTCATCTTCGAGTGATTCACCATCGGACTTTGAGGAATTTGATCGCCTTTCCGACGGGTGCGGCGTTCAGCTTGGTCGAGAATGCGGACCGGATGCTCTTTATAGGAGAGGTCCTGTTGCAATTCGAGCACTTCATGGTCCATCGCTCGGATTGGGTCCTTGAAGCAGCGACGGAGTTGGGACACGTGGAACACATCGTGAACTCGAGAAAGGTTCGAAGGAAGCTCCAGCTTGATAAGCCACTTTTCCACGCTTTCCGTAATAGTGAAAGGGCCAATATAGCGAGGAGCTAGCTTGCCCTTGATCCCGGCGCGTGAGCACCCTTCATTGGTGTAACGCGAAGATAGGCCTTTTCGCCAGGGTTGATAGACCATGTCTTTGTGATGACGGTCATAATTACTCTTTTGACGCGATTGAGCAGTCTTGAGATTCTCGCGAATAATGCGGACTTGTTCTTCGGCATGTTGGATAATATCCGGACCGAAGAGTGGACGTTCCCCAGTTTCTGACCAGTTCAGAGGGGTTCGGCACTTTCGTCCATATAACACTTCGAAGGGGGCCATCTTCAGACTAGCTTGAAAGCTATTATTATAAGAGAACTCAGCATACGGGAGAGATTCCTCCCATTTCTTGCCGAATGAGACGACACAAGCTCGAAGCATGTCTTCGAGAATTTGGTTGACACGTTCAACTTGCCCTTGAGACTGCGGATGAAACGCAGTACTGAAAGATAAATGAGTCCCCATAGCTTCTTGGAAACTTGCCCAGAATCTTGAAGTGAATAAGCTGCCACGGTCCGAACTGATAACCAGTGGAATACCGTGAAGTGAAACAATTCGACATATAGAGCGTTGCCACCGGCTAGCAAGGATCGTTTCTTCGACCGCCGTAAAATGTGCAACTTTAGAAAGCCGGTCAATGACGCACAGAATAGCATCATTACCTTTCTGCGATTTGGGAAACCCAAAGGACGAAGTCCATTTCAACATGGTCCCATTTCCATTCGGGAATAGAGATAGGCTGCAGAGTTCCAAAGAGGCCTTTGATGTTCTCGCTTGATACGACGGCAAACGCCACACTCGTAAACATAGCGAGCAATGTCCCGCTTCATATTAGACCACCGTAATCTCGATTTAATGTCTTGATACATCTTTGTACTGCCGGGTGGATACATAGAGGCGATCATGAGCTTCTTGCATAACCTTCGAGTCATATCCAGGTTGTCCTTCTTGCAAGGCACCACTAGGCGGCCTTTGAAGTACAAGGCGCCATCATCAAGAATAGTGAAGGATGAGGGATTTCCTTTCCCGACGCCTTGTTTAAGCTTGTAGACCTCGAGTCGATCCCCGCATTGTCTTTATGGTGCCCAAGAGATCGGGTTCAACAGCCAGGTAAAGAGGGATCCCTGGGGAACAACACGGAGATTCATCTTATGGACTCCGGAGGAGGGGGAGCGAAAAATCCGGAGGAACAATATGGAGGTTCAGCTCGCTGAATTCTTCAACAAGTGAGGGCTGAACTTTGTGAACTCAAGGTGGTTGCAGAAGACTTGCGGCTCAAAGCATCAGCCATCACATTAGCCTTGCTCGGCGATAGGAGATTCCCAAATCAAAGTCTGCAACAGCCTCCATCCATCTCTGCCGACGGAGGTTCAGGTCCGGCTGAGTAAACAGATACTTCAGACTTTGGTGGTCAAGTAGATCTCGCAACGACACGAGAAGGTAATGTCGCCATCGCTTAGCGCATGAATGACAGCAGCAAGTTCGAGGTCGTGAACTGGGTAGTTCTCCTCGTGAGGGCGAATCGTCGAGAGGCATAAGCAACCACTTTGCGCTCTTGCATTAGGACACCGCCTAAACCTTGACGAGATGCGTCGCGATAAATGACGAAGTCCTTCTTAGTATCGGGAGGAGCTAGCATCGGGCAGTTGTCGACTTGTCCTTGAGTTCCCGGAAACTTTCCCGACACTTATCTCGCCCATTGAACTTGACGCCTTTATGCAATAGATTAGTCGAGGCTCGGCAATCTTGGAGAAGTTCTCATTTAATCGACGGCAATAGTCAAGCGACCGAGAAAACTTCTAACTTGCTTAACGCTCTTCGAGGAGTCCAATCGAGAATAGCCTGAACTCGCTCAGGTTGACGGCAATACCATCCTTAGAAATGACATGCCCAAGATAGGTTACTTCGGAAGCCGAATTCACATTTGGAGAACTTGGCATAGAGTTGATGCTCTCGTAGCTTTTCCAAAGACAAGACGAAGATGTTCAGATGTTCTTCTTCATTCTTAGAATAGATCAGATATCATCCGGATAAACCACGCGAACTTGTCGAGGTAATCCATGAATATATAGTTCATCAGCGCGAGAAGGTGGCTGGAGCATTGGTTGCCGAAGACATGACGGTGTACTCGTATGAACCATAACGAGTCACAAATGCGGTCTTGGGGATATCCTCCTCACGAACACGGATCTGGTGGTAACCCAACCTCAAGTCGAAGTTTCGAGAACACCGACGAACCAGCCGCTTGATCATAAAGATCATTGATCCGAGGAAGAGGATACTTATTCTAATGGTAGCTTGATTTATAGGACGGTAGTCTTGAACCAATCGGTTTGTCCCATCCTTCTTCTTGACAAAGAGAGAAGGTGCTCCCAAGGAGAGCAACTTGGGCGAATGAAACCGCTTTGAAGAGATTTGTCGATTTCTCCTTTAGCTCAAGGAGTTCATGCGGCGGCATCTTGTAGGGACGCTATATAGGAGTGGTGCCTGGTTTCAAGTCGATGACTAATTCGACAGCCCTAGCAGGGGAATCCTCGAAGTTCTTCAGAAAGACGCCTTGGAAATCGCAAACGACGTGAATGTTTTCAATTCCTCGAGGGTGCGGCGCTCAATGCATTCAATGCATAGAGCCTTGCCTCGCATTTTGAACCGCATTTAGCATTGTAGCTACGATTTCATCGGAAGGTGCAGCAGATGGACGGTCTTAGTGGCGCAAACGATTGTCGCCAGATGCGCTTTCAACCAATCCATCCCCAAAATGAGGTCAATGCTACAAGACTTTAGCACGATAGGAGAGACAAGGAATTCCATTCCTTCGATTTCAACGGGACGCTGCTTGCAAATCATGGAAGTCCGACATTGGCCCGCGGGTGTGTACTAATAGTGAAGCATTCATGTCTTCGCTTAAGGCCATGCATGAATGCAAAATCTTCGACATGAATGAATGTGATGCTCTGAATCGAATAAAACAGATGCACGTACTGAATTTACGAGAAGGGTACCCATCACAAGAGCAGTGCTGGTCTTGAGCTTCGCTCGCTTCAACGTGGTTGGCCCGAGCTTTCCCATAAGACTTGCCGTGTTGTTGCGGTTTCGGTTGTTTCCACGGCCAGCCGCTTTGGAAGGGCCACCTGATTCTCGTTCGTTGCAATCTCTAGCACGGTGCCTCGCTGTCCGCACCAAGCATAAGCCATTATTGGGAGTGGGAACAGAGCTTGGGGTGGTGGAGCTGGAAGCTTCGCCGCTTAGTTGTAGGCGCACGAGGTGTAGCATAGTTCGCTTGAAGCGATGCATTGGGCTGGTACATGCTATTGGGAATCCATATCTTGCGCTTGCGAGGACGGGCCCAAGATGAGCCGTGTCACGGTTGCGCTGTTAGAGCTCGGTATTCCTGCGGACCAGTTTCGACATTGATAGCTTTGTTCACCAAGGTGGCGAAATCAGCAAAGTCGTGCACTAGAAGTGCGAGCTTGATGTCGCCTTGAAGTCCGCCACGAACTTCTCTTGTCTGCGTGCATCGCTTGCAATATCCTCTTCAAGATAGCGAGACAAGTCCAAGAACTCTCGCCGATAGGCTTCAACAGTCTTGTTGCCTTGGGTGAGGTTATGAACTCACGCTTCTTCCGTCCATGACCCTTGAGGGATGAAGCGGCGCGAAGGCAGCTCGAAGTCCGCCAGTGATGAGTGTCCCAACCGGCAGAGTACGACGGTGGCTGTCCCACCATTGAGCTGCGGGTCCCTTCAGAAGAAGGAAGCAAAGGTGACATAGCTGGCAGGGGGTACATTAGCGCACTCCATCTCATAGGTGATGTCACGGAGCCGCCATCGACATCCAAAGGCTGAGTTGAGCTGCGGTACACGCCGGGTTCAGCGTATGAATTCTCGCAGAGTTGTTCCGCTTGGGTGCTGGTTCATATTGGGGCGAGGAACTGAGCCATCATGTTCTCCATGAACTGGCGATTCATCTCGAGCTGTTGGATCATACCAGCCATGTACTCAGCGGTGGTGGAAGGTTGTCACCACGACCACGACCTGCTGGCTAAACCATCCCGCTATTAAATAACAGGGTAGTTCAAAGATTTGAGAAGATAAGCAAGAGACAAGAATCATTCATGATGAAACACGATAATGAAAGCAAGATGATGGGAACTACATAGTAGTTGGCATATCTTACAAAAGGAATCATGCATAGAGTTCGATACATAGAGTCCAAGACATAGACTACTACATCATAGGCGCACACAGTGCTCGCGCGAATACATCAAATGCTAACAAGCAAGCCTACATCAGTCCCACGCTGCATCATGGAGGTAGTCAGAGCTCAAAGTCAGTGGTAGTCTTGGGCAAAGGATAGTCCTCCACGCCGCTGACACGAGGGCCGCGGATACTCGGTGCTGAATCCGACGCCCGTGTGGCGTGAAAGGGCCAAGTCTTGAGAGTAGCCTCCCACGCCCCGCCAACCAACTCCCAGGGCATCACGGTCCCGGCGGGTAGATCGCAGAACGCGCAGCTCTCCGAACGGACAAAGGGTGCATCAGCGTCGAGCACGGTAGAGGTGCCGACGGGTGATGTACAACTCGTGGCGAAGAGCCCGGTTAGCTCGATCCAGCCCATCGCATGCAAAACAAAGTTCGATGGTGGAAAGGCTCTCGGTGACAAGTGGTGTAGGCAGCAGGTAGTAACCTCCTCACCAACATCGACGCGATAGCAATGTGCTCAAGGGGAGGTGTCCAACTCTCGATACTCGCATGAAGACGTGTCGGTGCAGCATAAGCAACATCGTGGACTGCCATATCGATGGTCACTCCAACACCATGTGCGGTGTGCAAAGACAAGAGTGGACTCATACTCCCGAGAGTAGAGGTGGACGATGGCGCGGCATCGCTCCCCGGTTGTAGTCCCGGTACTCCTCATAGACGGTGTACTGGGTGCCGCCGATAACCCAGATAGGTCATCATCTCGCTAGCACCGCAGTGATCCCGAGGCACCAATGGCCGTCGTGTGGCGCACGACCTGCCTCGTGGGTTCCATCTGAAAACAAAGACGCTTCAAAGGAGTCAATGACAGGTGGAAATTGTTCAAATACAATTCCAAAAACAACTAAGGCTATATCCATCTTCGGGTGAAAGCGGTCACGGATCCTAGTGATAGTTAGTAAAATCGCTTAACCCGAGTAGAAGAGAGTTCAGAGCCCCGAGTAAAGGTCGAGGAGTAAAAGATCCTAATACCACCCATGGCGACGCAGCCCATAAGACACACAGCCATGTTAGTAAAAGTTTTGTAATGTCTAGACTCGACTTCGCCAAGGAGTGTGGAAGGGGATTCCGACAGCAATGGCTCGATATTAATCTGGCGACGCCGATTCAATCGTACACTAATCATGCACGCAAATGTGTACGATCAAGATCAAGGACTCACGGAAGATATCACAACACAACTCTACAAATAAAATAAGTCATACAAGCATCATAATACAAGCCAGGGCCTCGAGGGCTCGAATACAAGTGCTCGATCATAGACGAGTCACGGAAGCAACAATATCTGAGTACGCATATAAGTTAAACAAGGTGCCATAAGATGGCTAGCACAAACCGGGATACAGATCGAAGAGGACAGGCCTCCCGCCGATCCTCCTAGGTCACTCCCGTCGCCGCCGCCGGCTGCACGTAGTAGTAGGCGCCCGAGTAGTAGTCGCCGAGTCGGTGGCGCTCGATCCCGGCTCCATCGTCGATAGCAGCAATCGAGTAGAGATAGGGAAAAGGGGAACAAGGCAACCGTGAGTACTCATCCAAAGTACTCGCAAGCAAGGAGCTACACTACATATGCATGGATATATGTGTAAAGGCCATATCGGGACTGAATCGCAGAATGCCGAATAGAGAGAAGGCCTAGTCCTAGCGAAGACTAGCATCTTCCGAATCCACCATCTTGCAGCAAACAAGAGGGAGTAGAGTAACATAACTTAAAGTAGCAGAGTGTTATCAACCTCGCCGAGATCCTTTCTCGACTCCTGCGAGAAAGAAATCCCGAGCCATACTATCCAGCTTATCATCACAATCCAAAGCTCATCTCCATGTCTCATCTCAAGTAACCAGTTCTAGTTGTATCGATCGATACAACTCCAAGCGTCCGCTATCAGGGACAGGCTATCGATAGATGTTTTCTTCCTGCAGGGTGCACCAACTTACCCACCACGCCGCTTAACTCCGCCGACACACTTTCCGTGGTCATGCCCGCCTCGGTCAAACAATACGCCGCAACCCGACCTAGGCTTAATAGAGAGGCCAGACGCCGGACTAAACCTATGCCCCTGGGGTCATGGGCCATCTCCCGAACTCCTCAAGACGCTATGTAGGGCGGCCGAAGCGACCTAGCCTAACAGCGCTCCAGCCCAATCCGCGCGCCGCCCGACGCCGACGCCTAATAA
This sequence comes from Aegilops longissima, assembly GCA_021605205.1. NCBI lineage: Eukaryota > Viridiplantae > Streptophyta > Magnoliopsida > Poales > Poaceae > Aegilops > Aegilops longissima. The sequence goes on along the minus strand of CM038677.1, from coordinate 355,380,556 downwards.
GCTTCGGCTGATGTATACGACGCAGAACGCCCATACTTAGCCCACGTGATGGTTAGTGCTATCGGGCCGAGGCCCTCGGATCAAATATCCAAATCGTGAGTGGATTAGGAACGCGGTAACAAGCGTAACTCACGAAGATGTGACCCGCTGTTCTGCCTCGAGGACTTGTGGCAAGGGCTAGGAATGCCCGCCACGCCTCGTAAGTATCTCGCGGCACCCTCCGTGTCAACCCGCTCCACATCACTGCATTACACGCTGGTACCCCTCGTGGTCGATTCGCCTTTCCAAGTAACAAGGGTAAAAGTCCAAGTAACCGTGAGTCCAAACATCAAGGGAAAACACGAGGAATCACCCCGTGTATTCCACTCAATGTAGTCATCAAGGTGAACATAAGAGGATTCACCCTCGAGGTCCACACTTGAGGGGTTGCACGACAGTCGACGAAGTGGTTAAAGAGGAAATCACCCTCGATGACCACAACCGAATAACTATACTACTGGGTTAATATCGAAGTGTCAGAGAGGTTTCACCCTCGGTACTGATAGTAACCTAGTAGTGTCGAGCAACTAAGGGAAGTGATGTGCGTGTCGGGGCCTGGTCTTCGATCCCGCTGATCGGGTCTTCAATGATGAAGCAGGGCAACAAGGACAAGGTGGGGGTCACCGATGGGTCTCTAACCAACCTATACTAAGCGCTTTAGGATAAGGTGTAGGTAACAATAGCAGGTTACAATAAACAGGCTATGCAATGTAATAGGAGCAACAATAACAATAGCAAAATCTAGTGCAAGCAATAAGAGAATGGAATGGGCGATATCGGGATGATCAAAGGGGGCTTGCCTGGTTGCTCGGGCAAGAGAGAGGGATCACAAGATCAGTAGTCGAACCGCCACCGCAGCGTCTCGTAGTCTCACCAAGAGAAGAGGGGAAGAAACAATGAATACACGATAACAGATGCATAACGATGCATGACATGCCAAGAAGCGATGCTAGGCGTGCCCTAACGTGGTAAGAAGGGTACCGGTTTAGGGGGAAGCATCCGGAAGTTATCCTGCCCGGACGCCTGTCACACAGATGAACCGGAGGAGAAAGTTTGCAGGTTCGATAGGTTAGAGACGTGCGGTGGACGAACGGATCGCGATCCGAATCGCCTCGCTGCTCGAGCAACTTTCATGTTGAAAATATTTTAATCCGCCACGGATTAAAAGTTATGAATTATAAAAGGTTTTATTAATTTCTGGAATTTTAATTAATTAATTAATTAATTTCAAAAAATTTATGACATCAAGATGAGGTCATGCCGACGTTATCACCAACAGGTTGACTAAGTCAACCCCGCCAGTGGGTCCCACATGTCATACACTAATAACTTAATTAACCTAATCAGATTAATTAAACTTAGTTAATTAAGTTAACTAATGATTAGTATTAATTAATCCAGAATTAATTAGTTTAATTAATTACCCAATTAATTAGCTAATGATTAGGTTTAACTAATCCAGAATTAATTAGATTAATTAATTATCCAATTAATTAATTAATTAATTATTTAGTTAATTAGTTTAATTACTTTTAATTCATTTTAAATCATTTTTGATTCTGCTTAATTAAAACATTTCTTTAAGCGTTTTTTGGGGTGGGGCCCCTAGTCGAGGCACGTGGCCTATCGGGCGCGGGCGCCATGAGGGTTGATTTATGGTGCCACCGACGGGCGCGACCTGCCCGGGTCGGCGCTGGGCGGCAAGTGGTTGCACTGGCGCGCCCACGGCGGCAGCAACGCCAGTGAGGGGGGGGCGACGGAGGCTGCCAAGGGGCCCGGGCGAAGGGGATCGGGGTTCGGCTCAGGCGGCGAGGGGAGCGCCGAACGGGGAGGGAGGGGATCGGGAGCGGGGCTCGGGGCCTCGCCACGCCGCCGACGAGGGCGCCGACGGGAGGAGAAGGAACGGGAGGGGAGGGCACGGCGGGCGCGCCGAGCCGACGAGGCCACGGCCGGATCCGCCGGGAGAGGGTCGAGGGGGTCGGGGCGGCTGAGCTCGCTCAGGCGGGTCGGAGGGGACCGGAGGGAACCGGAGGGGGGAGGGAACGGCCGCGGCGGCACGGCCGGAGCCGGACGCCGACGAGGGAGGGGAGAGAGGAGGTCGAGCTCACGGGGGGGTTATGCAGGGTCTCGGGCGCGTGCTCGAGGGAGCTCGGGGCAGGCCGGGCGGGGAGGGGGCCGGGAGGCACGCCGCCGGGGGGGAAGGCCGGCGCCGAGGGCCGGGGTCCGCGCTGGCCTCGGGGGGGCGCGGAGGAGAGGGAGGGCGCCCCAAGCGGTGGAGGAGGAGGAGGGCGTGGGCGGGGCAAGGGGAAACGGCGGCGAGGGGGGCGCTGTCGGGGAGAGGCGGTCGGTGGCGAGGGGGTGGAGCCTGAGCCCGATCCCATTGGATCGGGAGAGGAGGTGGGGGCGCGAGTGGGGGGTGGGAGCGAGAGGGGGCTAGGGTTTCTCGGGTGGGATAAGGAGAGGGGTCTGCCCGGCTGGGCAGCCGGTGGCCCAGCCAATGGCCTGTGGAGGGGGGGAAGGAGATGGGCCACGGGGGAGTGGGGAGGGGGCGCTGGGTTGGGCGGTGGGGGGTTATCCTCCCAGCTTTATTTTTCTTTTATTTATTTTTTTACAGATTCAAACAACGAATAGAAACTTAACACACCGGGGTTTATCACAAAACCGGGGTTTATCGCTGCCAAACCATCCGGTGTTACATAATCCTTGAAGGGTCTATGCCCATTTTATGACCGTATCCCGATAAAGCAGTTTCAGTTGCTACCGCCCCATCAGACTCTAGTGAGGTGAAATCCGTCGATAATTGGGTCAAGAACCAATGCGCGAATCCGCCGTGACGGATGCTAGTGGGTGGTCCTTCGATCAAATGTGATCGGGCAGAGGACCATGGGTTGAACTTTGGGGCGACCGCTCCATCGCATATACGCCCCTTAGTGCACGCTCGCTCCCTTTTGGGTATGTGGGTTGCGATATCATGTTCACCGTCCGCACTTGTGTGGGAAAGCCCTTCGTCCTCTATTGTTCGGTGGCCGGGCTCTTCCTCGTCATCGCTGCAGCAGCCCTTGTCATTGAGTTCGCACTTAACTTGCTCGCTTGTTTGAACACCCAACAATCCCTGTTGGTGTGGTTGGCTGATTTTCGTGGGTGCCATGTATCCGCACAAGCGATCGAGTATTCGGTCCAAGTTGGACGGGCCCCGGTATTCCTTTTGAATGGCTTCTTCCACGACCGGTTTAGAGCCTCTGAATTGCATTGACCGCCAGATATTCATCATTGTCGCCAAGCACGCGGCGCTTGTTCTTGTTGCGACGCCGACCGCCATTGCTGTCCTTGGTATCCGAACTACCGTGGTTTTTGGTCAAGTTGTTACTACGAGCTAGCAGCTGTCTTCTCCCGCGCAAAAGCGGGTCATGAGTGTGGTGAGGGCTGCCATGGATTTCGGCTTTTCCTGTCGTGGGTGCCGGGCTAGCCACTCGTCGCAGATGTTATGTTTGAAGGCTGCAAGGGCCTCTGCATCCGGACAGTCGACGATTTGATTTTTCTTAGTTAGGAACCGTGTCGAAATTGCTCGGCCGATTCTTCTTCTGCTTTGGATTATGTGGCTGAGGTCATCGGCGTCGTGGTCGCATCGATGTGCCCCGGAAGTTATCAAGGAATGCGGCTTCCGTGTCCTCCCAACAACCAATTGATTTTGGCCGCAAGTTGTTGAGCCAATGTCGAGCTGGTCCTTTAAGCTTGAGTGGGAGGTATTTGATGGCATGTAGATCATCACTGCGGGCCATGTGGATATGGAGGAGATAGTCCTCGATCCGCACCGCAGGATCTGTGGTACCATCGTATGATTCGATGTTTACAGGTTTGAAGCCCTCGTGGATTTGATGATCCATTACTTCATCCGTGAAGCATAGTGGGTGTGCGGCGCCTCAGTATTGGGCTATATCACGACGCAACTCAAATGAGCTTTGTTCATCGTGTTCGCCCGCCGAGTTGCGATATCCGGCGTGACGGTTATCATCACGCGTCGTGGGGCGCCCACGCGATCCGTAGATCGATCTTGTATGTTTTGCCTTATCCTCCAATATATCTCGCAAGTCCGCGCGCTTTCCGTGCCTTGTTACTTTTTGAGCGCGCTGGGTGCGGCTTGAATGAAGGGTCTAGAGGCCTCTCTGTCGCGGCCACGGGGTGGCCGGTCGGCCGCATCATGCGCTGGTGATGTAGGTTTGGGTGCTGCATCTCACCCTAGACCGCGTCGTTGTTGATGATCGAAGGAGCCATCGGGCCAATAGGTGACGACACAGAGGAACTCTCAATGAAAGCACCAATGTCGGTGTCAAAACCGGCGGATCTCGGGTAGGGGGTCCCAAACTGCGTCTAGGCGGATGGTAACAGGAGACAAGGGACACGATGTTTTTACCTGTGTTCGGGCCCTCTCGATGGAGGTAATACCCTACTCCTGCTTGATTAATATTGATGATATGGGTAGTACAAGAGTAGATCTACCACGAGATCAAGGAGGCTAAACCCTAGAAGCTAGCCTATGGTATGATTGTTGTTCGTCCTATGGACTAAAACCCTCCGGTTTATATAGACACCGGATAGGGTTAGGGTTACACAGAGTCGGTTACAATGGTAGGAGATCTACATATCCGTATCGCCAAGCTTGCCTTCCACGCCAAGGAAAGTCCCATCCGGACACGGGACGAAGTCTTCAATCTTGTATCTTCATAGTCTTGGAGTCCGTCCAAAGATGATAGTTCGGCTATCCGGACACCCCCTAGTCCATGACTCCCTCAGCAGCACAGTAACTTTACAATGCAACTCTCCTTATAAATACAACGCCCCCGCGGTCATTAATTCATCTACTCATGTCGTTGTCTCGCTCGCAACCCTAGCGCCTGAAGGAAATATGCCCTAGAGGCAATAATAAAGTTGTTATTTTATATTTCCTTATTCATGATGAAGGTTTATTATTCATGCTAGAATTGTATTGATCGGAAACTTAAATACATGTGTGAATACATAAACAAATATGTAAGCCTCTACTAGACTAGCTCGTTGATCAAAGATGGTTAAGGTTTCCTAACCATAGACATGTGTTGTCATTTGATAACGGGATCACATCATTAGGAGAATGATGTGATGGACAAGACCCGTTATTTAGCTTAGCATATTGATCGTTCAGTTTATTGCTATTGCTTTCTTCATGTCAAATACATATTCCTTCGACTATGAGATTGTGCAACTCCTGGATACCATAGGAATACCTTGTGTGATATCAAACGTCACAACGTAACTAGGTGATCATAAAGATGCTCTACAAGTATCTCCAAAGGTGTTTGTTGAGTTGGCATAGATCGAGATTAGGATTTGTCACTCCGAGTATCAAAGAGGTATCTCTGGACCCTCTCGGTAATACACATCATAAGAAGCCTTGCAAGCAAGTGACTAATGAGTTAGTTGCATGATGATGTATTACGGAATGAGTAAAGAGACTTGCCGATAACGAGATTGAACTAGGTATGAAGATACCGACGATCGAATCTCGGGCAAGTAACATATCGATGGACAAAGGGAATTACGTATATTGTCATAACGGTTCGGCCGATAAAGATCTTCATAGTATATGTAGGAGCCAATATGGGCATCCAGGTTCCGCTATTGGTTATTGACCGGGAGAGGTGTCTCGGTCATGTCTACATAGTTCTCGAACCCGTAGGGTCCGCACGCTTAACGTTCATTGACGGTATAGTGTTATATGAGTTATATGTTTAGGTGACCGAATGTTGTTCAGAGTCCCGGATGTGATCACGGACATGACGAGGAGTATCGAAATGGTTAAGAGGTAAAGATTAAATGGTCGAGAGGTAAAGATTAATATATAGGACGATGATATTCAAACATCGGAAGAGTTTCGGGATGCACCAGGTAGTCATCGGGTCACCGAAAAGGGTTCCAAACACCCCCCCCCCGGTAGGTATATGGGCTTAATGGGCCAAGAAGGGGACAGACCAGCCCACAGGGGGCTGGTGCACCCCTCTCCCTGGCCGGCCAGCCCTAGGGATGGAAAGGGGGAGGGCTAACTCCTCATGCCTCCCCCTTCTCATGGGGGAAAGGAAAGGAGGGTGCCTCCCTCCCCTGCCTTTCTACCGCACCTATATATGGAAGGGGGCGCGTGGCTAGGGGAGGACCCCAAGTAGGATTCAGCCTACTTGGGGCGCTTCTTTGGCTGCTTCCCCCTCCCTCCCACCTATATATATGTGGGGGGTGCCTAGCACAATACAACATTGTCTTAGCCGTGTGCGGCGCCCCCCTCCACCATTTACACCCCTGGTCATATTTTCATAGTGCTTAGGCGAAGCCCTGCGGAGATAGTTTCACCATCACCGTCACCACGCCGTCATGCTGCCGGAACTCATTCACTACCTTTCCGTCTTGCTGGATCAAGAAGGCGGAGGACGTCATCGAGCTAAACCTGTGCTGAACGCGGAGGTGTCGTACTTTCGGTGCTCGATCGGTTGGAACACGAAGAAGTTCGACTACATCAGCCGTGTTGTCAAACGCTTCCGCTTACAGTCTACAAGGGTACGTAGACACACTCTTCCCTCTCGTTTCTATGCATCTCCATTGATAGATCTTGCGTGTGCATACAATTTTTTTTGTTTTCCATGCAATGTTTCCCAACAGTGGCATCCGAGCCAGGTCTATGCGTAGATGATATGCACGAGTAGAACACAAAGATTTGTGGACGTTGATAGTCATACTTCTTACCACCAACGTCTTCTTTTGATTCGGCGGTATTGTCGCATGAAGCGGCCCGGACCAACCTTACATGTCCACGCACGTGAGACCGGTTCCACAGACTGACATGCAACTAGTTTTGCATAAAAGGTGGCTGGCGGGTGTCTGTTTCTCCTAATTTAGTTGAATCGAATTTGACTACGGAGAAGGTTAAAATAGCAAACTTGATGAATCACCGATGTGGTTTTTTCATAGGTAAGAATGGTTCTTGCTAGAAGCCCGTAGCAGCCACGTAAAACTTGCAACAACAAAGTAGAAGACGTCTAACTTGTTTTTGCAGGGCATGTTGTGATGTGATATGGTCAAGATATGATGTGATATATGTTGATGTATGAGATGATCATGTTTTGTAATATCGACAACCGGCAGGAGCCTTAGGGTTGTCACTTTATTGTATGAAGTGCAAGCGCCATGTAATTGCTTTACTTTATCACTATGCATTAGCGATAGTTGTAGAAAGCAATAGTTGGTGTGACAACCACGGCGCAATGACGCTACGATGGAGATCAAGATGTCAAGCCAGTGATGATGGAGATCATGATGATGCTTTGGAGATGGAGATCAAAAGCACAAGATGATGATGGCCATATCATGTCACATATTTTGATTGCATGTGATGTTTATCCTTTATGCATCTTATTTTGCTTAGAACGGCGGTAGCATTATAAGATGATCCCTTCACTAAATTTCAAGATAAAAGTGTTCTCCCTGAGTATGCACCGTTGCCAAAGTTCATCGTTTTGAAGCACCACGTGATGATCGGGTGTGATAGACTCTACGTTCACATACAACAGGTGTAAGACAGTTTTGCACATGCAGAATACTTGGGTTAAACTTGACGAACCTAGCATGTACAAACATGGTCTCGTAACACTAGAGACCGAAAGGTCGAACGTGAGTCATATAGTAGATATGATCAACATAGAGATGTTCACCATTGATGACTACCCCATCTCACGTGATGATCGGACATGAGTTAGTTGATTTGAATCACGTATCACTTAGATGACTTGAGGGATGTTTATTTAAGTGGGAGTTCATTAGTAATTTGATTAATTGAAATTAATTTATCATGAACTTAGTCTTATAGTTTTGCATATCTATGTTGTAGATCAATGGCTCGAGCTAGCGTTCCCCTGAACTTTATGTGTTCCTAGAGAAAGCTAAGTTGAAAGACGATGGTGGCAACTACACAGACTGGGTCTGTAACTTGAGGATTATCCTCATTGCTGCACAGAAGAATTATGTCCTTGATGCACCGCTAGGTGAAAGGCCTACTACAGGAGCTGAAGCTGATGTTATGGACGTCTGGCAAGCTCGATCTGATGACTACTCAATACTTCAGTGTGCCATGCTTTATGGCTTAGAACCGGGACTTCAAAGACGTTTTGAACGTCATGGAGCATATGAGATGTTCGAAGAGTTGAAGTTTATATTTCAAGTGAATGCCACAGTTGAGAGATATGAAGTCTCCAACAAGTTCTATAGCTGCAAGATGAAGGAGAACAGTTCTATCAGTGAACACATACTCAAAGTGTCTGGGTATCATAACCACTTGACTCAGCTAGGAGTTGAACTTCCAGTTGATAGTGTTATTGATAGAGTTCTTCAATCACTGCCACAAAGCTACAAAGGCTTCGTGATGAACTATAATATGCAAGGCATGAATAAAACGATTCCTGAGCTCTTCGCAATGCTTAAGGCCGCGGAGGTAGAAATCAAGAAGGAGCATCAAGTGTTGATGGTTAACAAGACCATTAGTTTGAATAAAAAGGGCAAGGGAAAGAAAGGAACTTCAAGAAGAATGGCAAGCAAGTTGCCATTCCCGGGAAGAAGCCCAAAGCTAGACCCAAACCTGAAACTGAGTGCTTTTAATGCAAAGGGACTAGTCACTGGAAGCGGAACTGCCCCAAATACATGGCGGATAAGAAGGATGGCAACGTGAACAAAGGTATATTTGATATACATATTATTGATGTGTACCTTACTAATGCTCATACCAGCGCCTGGGTATTTGATATTGGTTCGGTTGCTCATATTTGTGACTCGAAACAGGAGTTGCGGAATAAACGAAGAGTGGCTAAGGACGAGGTGACGATGCACGTCGGGAATGGTTCCAAGGTTGATGTGATCGCCCTCGGCACGCTACCTCTACATCTACCTTTAGGATTAGTTTTAGACCCGAATAATTGTAATTTGGTGCCAACATTGAGCATGAACATTATATCTAGATCGTGTTTATTGCAAGACGTTTATTCATTTAAATCGGAGAATAATGGTTGTTCTCTTCATATGAGTAATATCTTTTATGGTCATCCACCCTTGATGAGTGGTCTATTCTTATTGAATCTCGATCGTAGTGATACACATATTCATAACATTGATGACAAAAGATGCATTTGATAATGATAGTGCAACATACTAGTGGCACTGTCATTTAGGTCATTGGTGTAAAGCGCATGAAGAAACTCCATGCAGATGGACTTTTGGAATCACTTGATTATGAATCATTTGATACTTACGAACCATGCCTCATGGGCAAGATGACTAAAACTCCGTTCTCCGGAACAATGGAGCGAGCTAATAACTTATTGGAAATAATACATACCGATGTATGCGATCCAATGAATGTTGAGGCACGCGGCCGGTCGTTATTTTCTGACCTTCACAGATGATTTGAATAGGTATGGGTATATCTACTTGATGAAACACAAGTCTGAAACATTTGAAAAGTTCAAAGAATTTCAGAGTGAAGTGGAGAATCATCGTAACAAGAAAATAAAGTTTCTACGATCTGATCGCGGAGGCGAATATTTGAGTTATGAGTTTGGCCTTCATTTAAAACAATGTGGAATAGTTTCACAACTCACGCCACCTGGAACACAACAATGTAATGGTGTGTCCGAACGTCGTAACCGTACTTTATTAGATATGGTGCAACCTATGATGTCTCTTACCGATTTACCACTATCGTTTTGGGGTTATGCATTAGAGACAGCCACATTCATGTTAAATACGACACCGTCTAAATCGGTTGAGACGACACCATATGAACTATGGTTTGGCAAGAAACCTAAGCTGTCATTTCTTAAAGTTTGGGGTTGTGACACTTATGTCAAAAGGCTTCAGCCTGATAAGGTCGAACCCAAATCGGAGAAGTGCGTCTTCAAAGGATACCCTAAGGAAACAATTGGGTACACCTTCTACCATAGATCCGAAGGCAAGATCTTTGTTTCCAAGAATGGAACCTTTCTAGAGAAGGAGTTTCTCTCGAAAGAAGTGACTCAGAGGAAAGTAGAACTTGATGAGGTAATTGTACCTTCTCTCAATTTGGAAAGTAGCACATCAGAGAAATCCAATCCCGTGATGCCTACACCAACTAGAGAGGAAGCTAATGATGATGATCATGAAACTTCAGATCAAGTTGCTATTGAACCTCGTAGGTCAACCAGAGCATGATCCGCACCAGAGTGGTACGGTAATCCTGTTATAGAAGTCATGTTACTAGACCAAGGCGAACCTACGAACTATGAAGAAGCTATGATGAGCCCAGATTCCAATAAATGGCTTGAGGCCATGAAATCTGAGATAGGATCCATGTATGAGAACAAAGTGTGGACTTTGGTGGACTTGCCTGATGATCGGCAAGCCATTGAGAATAAATGGATCTTCAAGAAGAAGACAGACGCTGATGGTAATATCACCATCTACAAAGCACGACTTGTAGCAAAAGTTTTTTGACAAGTTCAAGGGGTTGACTACGATGAGACCTTCTCACCCGTAGCGATGTTTAAGTCAGTCTGAATCATGTTAGCAATTGTCGCATTTTAAAATTATGAAATCTGGCAAATGGACGTCAAAACTGCATTCCTTAATGGATTTCTTAAAGAAGAATTGTATATGATGCAACCAGAAGGTTGTGTCGATCCTAAAGGTACTAACAAAGTGTGCAAGCTCCAGCGATCCATCTATGGACTGGTGCAAGCATCTCAAAATTGGAACATACGCTTTGATGAGGTGATCAAAGTATATCGTTTTATACAGACTTACGGTGAAGCCTATATTTACAAGACAGTGAGTGGGAGCTCTGTAGCATTTCTGGTATTATATGTGGATGACATATTGTTGATTGGAAATGATATAGAATTTCTGGATAGCATAAACGATACTTGAATAAGAATTTTTCAATGAAAGACCTCGGTGAAGTTGCTTATATATTGGGCATCAAGATCTATAGAGATAGATCAAGACGCTTAACATACCTTGATAAAGTTTTAAAATTCAAATTGGATCAATCAAAGAAAGGGTTCTTGCATGTGTTACAAGGTGTGAAATTGAGTCAGACTCAAAGCCCGACTACTGCAGAAGATAGTGAGAAAATGAAAGTCATTCCCTATGCCTCAGCCATAGGTTCTATCATGTATGTTATGTTGTGTACCAGACCTAATGTGTGCCTTGCCATCAGTTTGGCAGGGAGGTACCAAAGTAATCCAGGAGTGGTTCACTGGACAGCGGTCAAGAACATCCTGAAGTACCTGAAAAGGACCAAGGATATGTTCCTCGTTAATGTAGGTGACGAAGAGCTCGTCGTAAATGGTTACGTTGATGTTAGCTTCGACATTGATCCAGATGACTCTAAGTCACAAACTGGATACATATTTATATTGAATGGTCGGGCTGTCAGGCAGAGCGTCGTGGCGAGATCTACGTGTGAAGCAGAGTACATAGTTGCTTCGGAAGCAGCGCATAAAGGAGTCTGGATGAAGGAGTTCATATCCAATCTAGGTGTACTACCTAGTGCATCGGGTCTAGTGAAAATCATTTGTGACAACACTGGAGAAATTGCCTTGGTGAAGGAATCCAGGTTTCACAAGAGAACCAAACACATCAAGAGACGCTTCAACTCCATTCATGAAAAGGTCAAGGATGGAGACATAGAAATTTGCAAAGTACATACAGATCTGAATGTGGCAAACCCGTTGACTAAGCCTCTTCCGCGAGCAAAACATGATCAGCACCAAGACTCCATGGGTGTTAGATTCATCACAATGTAATCTAGATTATTGACTCTAGTGCAAGTGGGAAACTGAAGGAAATATGCCCTAGAATCAATAATAAAGTTGTTATTTTATATTTCCTTATTCATGATAAAGGTTTATTATTCATGCTAGAATTGTATTGATCGGAAACATAAATACATGTGTGAATACATAAACAAATACGTAAGACTCTACTAGACTACCTCGTTGATCAAAGATGGTTAAGGTTTCCTAACCATAGACATGTGATGTCATTTGATAACGGGATCACATCATTAGGAGAATGATGTGATGGACAAGACCCATCCGTTAGCTTAGCATATTGATTGTACAGTTTGTTGCTATTGCTTTCTTCATGTCAAATACATATTCCTTCGACTATGAGATTATGCAACTCCCGGATACCGGAGGAATACCTTGTGTGCTATCAAACGTCACAACGTAACTGGGTGATCATAAAGATGCTCCACAAGTATCTCCTAAGGTGTTTGTTGAGTTGGCATAGATCGAGATTAGTATTTGTCACTCCGAGTATCGGAGAGGTATCTCTGGGCCCTCTCGGTAATACACATCATAAGAAGCCTTGCAAGCAAATTGACTAATGAGTTAGTTGCACGATGATGTATTACGGAACGAGTAAAGAGACTTGCCGATAACGAGATTGAACTAGGTATGAAGATACCGACGATCGAATCTCGGGCAAGTAACATACCGATGGACAAAGGGAATTACGTATATTGTCATAACTGTTCGGACGATAAAGATCTTCATAGCATATGTAGGAGCCAATATGGGCATCCAAGTCCGCTATTGGTTATTGACCGGAGAGATGTCTCGGTCATGTCTACATAGTTCTCGAACCCGTAGGGTCCACACGCTTAACGTTCATTGATGTTATAGTGTTATATGAGTTATATGTTTTGGTGACCGAATGTTGTTCGGAGTCCCGGATGTGATCACGGACATGACGAGGAGTATCGAAATGGTCAAGAGGTAAAGATTGATATATACGACGATGATATTCGGACACAGGAAGAGTTTCGGATGCACCGGGTAGTCATCGGGTCACCAGAAAGGGTTCCGGACACCCTCCGGTAGGTCTATCGGCTTAATGGGCCAAGGAGGGGGAAGACCAGCCCACATGGGGCTGGTGCGCCCCTCTCCCTGGCCGGCCAGCCCTAGGGAAGGAAAGGGGGAGGGCTAACCCCTCCCGCCTTCACCTTCTCATGGGAGAAAGGAAAGGGGGGCGCCTCCCTCCCCTGCCTTTCCCCCGCACCTATATATGAAGGGGGGCGCGCGGCTAGGGGAGGACCCCAAGTAGGATTCGGCCTACTTGGGGTGCCTCCTTGACTGCTTCCCCCTCCCTCCCACATATATATGTGGGGGGGGGGGGGCTAGCACAAGACAATATTGTCTTAGCCTTGTGCGGCGCCCCCTCCACCGTTTACACCCCCGGTCATATTTTCGTAGTGCTTAGGCGAAGCACTGCGGAGATAGCTTCACCATCACAGTGACCATGTCGTCGTGCTGCCAAAACTCATCCACTACCTCGCCGTCTTGCTGGATCAAGAAGGCGGAGGACGTCATCGAGCTGAACGTGTGCTGAATGCGGAGGTGTCGTATGTTCGATGCTCGATCAGTTGGAACGCGAAGAAGTTCGACTACGTCAACCGCGTTGTCAAACGCTTCCGCTTACGGTCTACGAGGGTACGTAGACACACTCTCCCCTCTCATTGCTATGCATCTCCATGGATAGATCTTGCGTGTGCGTAGAAATTTTTTTGTTTTCCATGCAACGTTCCCCAACAGCACCGTCGCTAGCCCTCATTGTCGCTGGAGAAGAAGCGCTTTGCTGTCACAACCTCTCCGTCGCCGTACTCACCCAGGCCACGGTCATCTTCGCCCCGCCGCCACTATAGCTGTCTTCTGCCACCAAGTTAGGGCGCGGGAGATCAAACTGCTCGGCCTCCTCTCCGACTCGTCTTCCAGTTCGTTCCTAGTTCTTGAGCGGTAAATAAAATCTAACTTTTTACCATCTGTTATCCCAGAGTACGCTGCCAAGAACACTATGAGGCCACCGTGGGCCGATATTGTCTATAAGAAGCTTCATCCGAAGACAAAGGCTGAAGCCATTCGGTTGAACTTCTGTCCGTGCATGGTGAGAGGGTCATTGCTTGAAACCCCTGATCCCTCAAGCCTGTTATGGTGTCATGATCATGATCTTTTTGAAGCCAACTACCAGTTTGCCAGAGGCTCTGCACCTCAGAACAAGAAGGATCTTGGGATTGACTTCAACCCACGTCCAGCAGAGCCTAGGCCAGATGGCACCCGTGAAGCTGAACCCAATATTATTGGTCCCTTTAATGACCTTGTTGCTTATCTTGCACACTGCACTGACCAAAGGGCAAGCGTTGGAGCTGCTCAAGAAGAAACTGCCGCTCCGAAGTCCCCAAAGCCTACCAAGAAGGCAAAGTCTTCAAAGGATGTATCTGCACCAAAAGCTTCAAGAGTGAAGCCTCTGAAAATTGCACCTCCTGAATCCAGTGTGCATTCTAAAAGCCTTGTCTCGGACCTCTCCGAAGACAAAGAAAATCTCGGGACAAGGCCTTACACCAGTAAGTATTCTGCACAATGATGATGACATCATAGATCTATCCAGTGGTGAAGATATTGTTGATGATGCACTGGAGCTGCTGATCAAGAGCAAGCAGGAGGCTGAAATCTTCAAGGACCTGCCTCTGTTTGATGCCGACATCTTGAACAATTTTATTGATGAGTGTTTCGAAGATATGTGACTTACTATTGATGATTTGCAGCTGCCCATTGGCATCAGTGTCACCTTCCAAGGCTGCATTGCCAAGGAACTTGCTATTGCTCAGAAGGTCATTGAGCATAAGAACACGATTGATCATGAAAAGGCCGTCTTCAAGAAACATATGGCAAAGCTCAGTGTTTTAGATGTTCAGAAGTTAAAGATGATGATGGCTGACATGAAGGCGGAATTTCAACAGAAACACCAAGAAGCTTCTGATGTCCCTTCTTCACAGAAGCGGCAGAAGACGAAGTCGTCAAAGGCTTCGCGAAGGGCACAAGCACCAACCTCTTCATCTGCTCCTCAGGAGCCGCTGCTTGTGGAGCCCATCTAAGTTGCTTTCCCTGCCTCCTCCCACCAAGAAAGACGTATGGTTGTGCATGAACCTGCTCCCACAGAGGCTCATGTCACTGAAGAGATTCCAGCCGTTGATACCATCGCAGCTGAAGACATTGGTCAAGAAGACAATGTTCAATGAGAAGATGATGTAGTCCTTCCTTAGCTCACCCAGAAGTCGGTACCATTGCCTGTTCAATCGAACAGTAAAACTATCAGCATTGGTGGTCCTATGACGCCGATTGTCCAAGATGAATTCTGGGAAGAGCAACACCCCAACTCCCCCGTACATGAAGTGATTCCGTGCACACCACCAACTCAAGTTACTACACCAGTGGTTGAGACCCCCCCCCCTAAGCAACACCATAAGACATGGAGAAGACAACGTCGTCTCCTCAAGCGTCGCCCGCATTCTGCAGGCTTCGCAAAGGCCCAAGGCCCTCTGTCTCCATGTCTAGTATCCCTTAAGAGGGTGTGCAAAACACCAGCTCTCTGGCACGTGAAGTGTTTCCTGAAGCCGCCTCTTCACATACTGCTGAAGAATCTAAGGCCAAACAGGCTGAAGATATTTCGGTTGCATCAGCCGATGAAACTGTTGAAGAACATGTTGTGATTCCTGCTACAGATAATGTCCCACCTGAAATCAATGTGTCTGAACCTCCAGCTGCTGAAGCCACTGCTGCTGCTGTCACTACGACTGAAGCCAGTGATATCATCATGGCTGAAGCCAATCTGCACCTTGAAGATAATACCACCATTGAAGACAGCCAACCATCCACCTCTGATGTTGCTACTACTGCACCTATACCACACACCATGGCGAGGGCTTTCAATCATGAAGGAGATCTGGTCAGTCTCAGATGGCCCATTCTTACGCCGCCAAAAGTGCATGGACCTCAGTATGAGTACCATGTCGATCATAGGCCCCATACACAGAAGCAATGCCAAGAATGCCAAGGCTTTCCAGTGCTGCCACAACTGAGAGCTCTTTCAACGTGCTAAACTTCAGGCAGCACAACACCTTCTTTGACAGATCCAAGAATCCTTACAAGAAGCCACGGGTGTCTTCGGACAAATTCTGGAGCCATCTGCAGCGAAACTACTACATGTGCATCCTCTACAATCAGGACAAGATTTTTCCTCACAAGCGCCTATGTTGTGATGCCATGGCTGGTCGCCCTTCTTGGAAGAAGCTCTTGATTGCTTCCGAGATGTTGGCTTGCATCCATTTGTGGTCGACAAGGAACACTGGAATGAGGAACTGCTACTCTAATTCTATGCCACATTACATATCTCAGGTTACAATAGGGACTCGAAGATATGGGTCCTTGAGTGGATGACAGGCGATATCCATCATGAAGCCAAAGCTCAAGTTATCCTTGATCTCACATCCCTGCCCACTCCTGGTGATCTCTATGAGCCAGGTTGTCAAGCCTATGAAAAGGAGTTAGGAAGTATCTTTCAAAAGCTACAGCCCAACATGAGCCAGATGCTCTCCATGATGAAGCCATTGCCTGCTGATGCTGAGTACCCCACTCATTTCTTTGTAACTGACCTCGAGTACTTGCCCCGCACCATCTATCACATTGTGATGTAGGGCGGAACCCTATGTGGACGATCTTTCACGTTTGGAGAGGATCCCTACGAGGAACACGAAGAACGAGCGGAAGAACGCGAGGGAAATCACGAGGGAAATCACGAGGGAAAACACAAGAGAATCACTCAAACCAACAAGATTCGATTACACATGCGCTAGATTGATGAACACAAAGAGAGATACACGATCCACGATCAACAAAGGACGATACAAGAGGTAACCGAGTTCTTCTCCGTGAGGAGGTCTTGATTGTCTTCCCTTGAAGGGGTCTTGAATCCGCTTGGGGGATCTTCTCCGAAGAGGTCCTGAGCTCCGAGGAGAAGTAACCAAGTGGATGAGCAAGGCTCTCACACAAAATATGAGCTAAACCATTGCTAACCCTAACTAGGAGGAGGAGGAGGTCTATTTATAGTCTTAGTGCAAATGGGGGCAAAGTGAAGGGGTACATGGGCCTCAGCCCGAAACTCTGCGCACAGACAGGCGTCGGTCTCCGACAGGTACCGGATGTTCGGTGGCTCGCGAGGGTCCGGTCGTCCGGTACTTGTCGGACGTCCGGCGATTCGGCTCGGGTGTGGATTTGTTGGTCGTCCGGTCGGGACCGGTCGTCCGGGCGCTGGAGGATGTTGGACGTCCGGTCGGCGCCGGTCGTCCGACCGCTGTAGGTCTCGCTGGCTGGGACTTGTGCTGGCTGGTGAAGACTCCAGGCGTCGGACGTCCGGTAATGACCGGTCGTCCGGTGGCTGTTTATTTCTGGCAGCTTCTCCATTTGGTCCTTGTACTTGGTTTCCTCGCTAGCTCGTCCGTTGGATGTGGTGGCTCCGTGGCTTTCCTCTAAGTACCTGATCATGCATAGCACACACGTTGGAGGTAGTAGCCATGTCCCACATGTAGAAAGTGAAGGTTCGGAGAGGAGCGAGTTCACCTTGTGTCCAATGGCATTTGTTCGAGGTCTCTTCATATGTCCACTTGGGATTTGGAGAGTAATCGGAGTGTACATGGGGATGAACGTGGGATGCTCCGCATCATATCCCCTCCCTTGGGAAAGATCCGACCTCGGATCGTGATCCTCATCACCATGGAAACGGTTGTCGTGGACGGACTTGTAGTTGGACGGAGTTGAAGGCATGACGCAATCCAAGTACTCCACGGTGTCTCCGGTATGTGGTACATGCAAAATGACCAAACACAAGCGACACTCGGAAATACAATGGTTAGCGCACACAAAATGTCCATCAATTAAGCGTGAGTCCGTGCGAAGGGATAGTACGTGACAAAGCACATGAAGCTTATCAAGATGATATAGAATGATATGCAAAGCATTCATGGGATAATTAGCATGGTGCACAAAGCGACAAATTCTACCATTGTGCAAAATGATGTCATAGAGGGATGGTTTATCAATAGCATGAATATTTCTATGGATGCTCAATATGATTATGTTATCATGCAATTGATGGTAAGCAATGTGCTCATTATGTATGAATATGCCATCAAGAAAGATCACAACAAATTTTCTAAGGAAATGCACAAGCTCATATATCATGGATGACATGGAAATAGGTGTAACAAGACAAGCATAATCGGTGTCAATCCATGCATAGGGTGCAAACTTGTGGTGAGTATGATATGTCCATCGAGCATGACATGTATGAGCACAAACAACAAATATGGAGGTGGTGGTATACCAATGCTCGATGCCGTGGCATGAGTGGAGTTCCGAAGGTGCATCCAATAAGTGCGAGCGCTCCTCAATGTGAAGGTCCATAGAGCCAATCTCCAATGTCGCTCCTCCATCCAATAGATGTAACATGTACACAACAAGAAGGAAACAACAATGAAAGGGTGACCCATCCAATATGCGTATTTGAGGATGGCTCAAAGAGAAGGAGTTCACCTTTATAAGAATGTCGAAAATGTTGGTGTCGCACATCGTGTATGCCTTCACATAACCAATATGTCTCATGACGGTAATGCCTTTTGAAACCTTCAAAATGAAAGAACATGGCAAACACTCGAAAAAACAAATGAGGTTAGCGGAAAGGCAAAACCTATCATTCGTGTGGTAAGATACCCAACAAGTGTATGCATCATGCTCATCATAAGAAAGTACAAGGGAGCATTTCATAGTATGCAGGCATATGATGCAAGACCAACCAAATACAATAGGCTCAATCATACAAGCATGCATCACAAGTAAAGTGTCAAAGTCTCCAAGAGCAATAAGCATAGATGCAACAATTGGAGGCAATCGACAATGAACAAGATATATCATGTGAGAGGCATGAACATATATGTCATCAACCCAAGAAAGCGAGTAATAGTGGAACATGGGTGACGCAACATAGCAAGCAATCATAGCAATCAAGTCAAGCAAGCTAGTAGTGTGAAGATGCAACGTACTAGAAGGAATCATGGCAATCATGTCATGGGTGCAAATAGTGTGCATGAATACTTCACATGACATATCACAAGCATGAAGGAAAGATATGAGCAAAATAGCATCAATAGCATGAGGCACATGATAAACATGGCAATAGCAACAAGGATCTCCACCAAGCATGCAAATACACATAGAATTATCATAATGGTGAATCATGGGTAGATGCAAGCAAGGGTCACAATTACATGGCAAAGGCATAGGAGTAAAAATAACATGCAAAATGAACACGGGAAAATGAGCATAAGGTGACAAGTGGTAAATAGCCCATAGCCGTGTGAGAGACAAGTAAAAGAGATGCACGTAGTCCTTGCGCAAAAGGAATGGTGGGAATGATAGTCCATGGGATCCCAAGTCATCGTTGCTCTCAAGAGCTCGCTTCGTCAACTCTTGGGATTGAGAGGTTGACGAGTATACATGAGTACCTACACAAGACCAAGACAAAGGAAAAATTGTGTGTGCGTGGTAGATGTACACATCATCCATCATGATGCGCACGTGCTTGTGTTGGTTAGCACTAAATAGCCAATGCTCAAATAAATGATATGCGTGATATAGAAACATGTCATCCATCATGAGAGGTTTGTTGTTATGCATGTCATAATGGAGACTCAAATTGTGTAATGCATCATGAGAAATATCTAGAGCATTGTTATTCATGGAATGCATATGGTGCACGCAATTATGGGAATCATGCAAGGTATGAAATGCATCAAGATCTCCTAATATGTATGAGGAAACTATGGGGGTCTCCTCATGAGCATTTATGGAAACATCACATGGAGAATATTGAAAACAACCAAAACAAAGCATATTTGGAACAATGTGATCATGGCATGACATAGTAGATGAATTGCGCAAATCATGTAAAGGAAGCATGGCAATATCATCACATGAAAAACAAAAGCCAATGACCATCATCTCGTCATCTATGCCATAAGTGCAAATGGGATTTATTTTAATGGGGCATGCATAGTTACTATGTTGAGATTGTGATGATGCAATATGGGAGATTTCACTCATAGCATATGACAATTTCAATGGATTGTCAAACATGATGTGACCAATAGAATTTTCACATGATATCCTATGGAGCATAGCATCATAACTAGGCAATTCAACATGCTCATCATCATATTCATCATAAATAGGTAAGTCAAGGCATGAAGAAGTCTCACTAGCATGAAGCATGGGAATAGGTGGGTCAACATCATGGGAGCAATCAATGTCAAGAGCGTCCACTAGTGGGACAAGAGAAGCACCGTCACCTATGTAACCTTTGGAGTGTCGCTCATGTGTTGTAAGTGAGGTGTCGAAGATCCACTCGTTGTCATCTTTGTTTTGATGGAACCATGTGGGGGGTGCATCATTGTCCACCATGGCCATCGTCGTCTCCATTGGAGGGATGGACTCGTCGAGGATAGGCGTGTCGTCATGTAGGAGACCTAGCACCAAAGAAAAAAACACACTAGGAGTAGAGGTTAAGTCATTAGAAATCAAAGTGGCCTCACATGCCGTGTCAACTATCTCACTCGCTAAGTGTTGTGGCTCACTCACTCCCTCAAGGATGCTCTCACTCATATGGTTGGTGGAGTCACTCAAATGGCGCTCAACCTCACATAGGATGTGTGGCATGCTCTCATGTGTGGGGCTAGTGGTGGTCACACTCATCCTCTCATAGGAAATGCTCTCAATGTCACATATGGTGGAGTCACTCATCTCACTCATGGGGTGGTGGCTCTCCTCACATGGCAAATGGGTCATCTCATGATATGTGGGTGTCGGAGAGACGTTGGTGCTAATGTCTCCATGCTCAACTCCTATCACCGTATTGGTTGAAGGGATAGTCCCATGCTCAACCTTCTTGTCGTCGTCTTGTATGAGGCCCATATGATATGGCACCTCGTAGCTCGTCTCCATGACCGAAGGGAATTTCCCATGCTCGGCCATCTTCCTTGGGGGCTTCCGAAGATGGAAGTGTCTCCCTCGCTCGTAGGTAGTCGCCATGGACTTGATGAAGTCGTAGTAGGTGTACTCGTGGGAAGTAGGTGAAGATGTCGTACGTCCAAAGGCGAAGATGCCTTGATAGCACTTGGCGAAGATGCCGAAGTGGTTGTTGTAGTCGTAGCACCGTCTTGGTGGAGGTCGTCTCGCGGTCTTCTCTTATGATCATGACGCTTGGACTTGGCGTGAAGTAGGTCTTGTTGGGACTTGTACATTTGCGCTTGGGGAGCATCTTCATGAAGATGGTGTCGTTGTCATACTTGAGCTCGTAGTAGATGTCGTTCGTCCTCGTCGTGCACATGTTGCTTGGAGGTGACTTGCCCTTCATGACGATGTGGATCACGAATGTGATGGTGGTCGCCATGGAGATGTGGACGTGGACGACTTGCGCTTGCATCGCTTGGGCACTCCGAAGACTTGTGGCTTGAATGTCTCCGCCTTGAAGATGACGAAGGGGAAGAAGACTTGATCAAGGCTCTAATCTCCTCCATCCTTGCATCTTGCTCCTCTTTATGTGCGGAAAGCTTCTTGTCGATGTAGTCCCTTTTCCTTGCTTCGGAGAGATGAATGTCGATGGAGAGGTTCTCGATGCGCTCTCGCAATCTTGATTGTGCGCCTTGCATTTGTCGTTGTAGATCGAAGATTGACGCTTTCGTGATGTAGTTGTTCACGCCGTCGTCGTTGTCGAAGACCGGAGATGAAATGCCTTGCCTATCCATCACAAGACTCGAGCAAATATGAGTGGAAGAAAGAGAAGAACTTGACCAAATGTACCTTGACCGATGTTGAAAATGGATCAATGATCACTCAATGTGTAACAAGGAAATAGCACAATTGGTACCAATTCTTGTCGGTTTCTCACACCTACACAAGTAAAGCTTATGGTGGAGCTCGGTGAGGATAGTGGCACAAAAATTTGATGCAAAATGTTAGCAAGAGTCAAAAATGTTGAAAGAGATTCACAAATTTGCAAGAGAAACAAGTAGACCAATAGCAAAGAATGGCACACGGAAACACACACACGGATAGATAAATGGGGTCGTGCAACCAAGGAATGAGCTCAAAATGTGGAATCCACCAAAACGCTCGTGTTGCACAACTCAAGAGAGACGCTAGCACGATTGCTCAATAGGCGGATACGACACTTGTGCACAACCTATAAGATGCAAAATGGATAAATTTTCTATCCCAAGTATGCTATGTATGTATGGTTCCCGGTGTTTCTCAAGATGATCCAAGATGATCGGATATGACAATCTTATATGCAATGTGGTATGATGCTATGGCTATTGCTTACAAGCTTCTTTGCTCTCTTTCTTTTGCTTAAAAGCTTATTCTCTTTTTTTTCTATGGCCACTTTTGCACAATGCACAAACCAAGATAGCTATTGTGTATATGCGGGAACCATATTGTGACACTATGGATGATATGATACCAATATGATATGATATGTATGCAATGGATGGTGTAGATCACTAATGTGCACAAGTAGCGTGGCCCGGCAATACTCAAATGGCTAGTCTCGATAGGCAAGTGACGCAAAATAGGCTAGGGGTTAACAATGCAATTGCAAGGGGAATGTACAATGGCGTCGTTGAGGTTACCGTCCTTAGCGATGATGAGTGGCAGTGTTCTTGATGTAGATACCAAGATGATGGAGACTCGTCCCTAAGTAGCCGAAACACCTTAGGAAACGGAAAAATCGCGAACTCAAAATCTCAAATGACAAAAGTCAAATGGTGGTAGCGGGAATGCGGTGGTGGTTGCGGAAGCTCAATAGGATTGCGGAAATGCAATGATGGGTTATGGAGTACGCAATGCGGAAGTGGAGGGTAAGATGGTGGACTATACACGGTGTCGGAATTGGAAGCACGGTCCCTAAGTAGCCGAAACACCTTAGGAGACACAACTCACAACACAAACAAAATTGGGTTAAGTTGGGGTGTAAGTGTATGTTGGGTAAGCCTATGCGGAAGTGGTGGTGGTGGTTGATGAAGAAGCAACCGTCCCTAAGTAGACGAAAAACCTTAGGAGACCCGAATCACTACTCAAGCAACCACTAATGCTATGGGGAACAAAATTGGTTAGGTTGCAGAAGTCGGTGGTGGAGTAGTGGAGGATGAGGTGGAAGCCCTAGGCAAAGATGCCAAAGTTCCAAAAACATTATGGAGTCAAATGGTTTTGGTGGTATTTTTGTTGGAAGGGGGATGTCAAGAGCTTTTCAACGAGCTAAAGAACGCGAAAATCGGAGTCCGGATGAATTAGTTATGGACAAAACAAAAATCATCCGAAATCTGAAACTACAGGTTACAGACGTCCGGGAAGGGTCGGATGTCCGGGCGTCGGACGTCCGGGAAGGTCGGAAATCCGTAATTTCGGTTCGGGTTAGGGGTTCCGGTCATCCGGGAAAGGTCGGACGTCCGGGGGTCGGGGGTCAACGCGGGATTTGAGCTCCGGGACGCGATTTTGGGCGGAATTTTGGGATTTTGGGGTCAAAATTGAGGAGATTTTGTGGATGGAAAGTGGAGAAACTTGGGGAAATGCTAGATCCACTCGAAACCAAGCAAATCCATGGATCAAAATCAACAAAACTTCATCTCACCAACAAATCACAAAAAAAATTGGGGCTATTTTTGGTGGGGATTTTCGGATTTAAGACGAAAACAACAAAATCAAGCTAGAAAACACGGGGTAGGGGCTCCAAAAACGTGATCAACGTGGCTCATGATACCAAGATGATGTAGGGCAGAACCCTATGTGGACGATCTTTCACGTTTGGAGAGGATCCCTACGAGGAACACGAAGAACAAGCAGAAGAACGCGAGGGAAATCACGGGGGAAAACACAAGAGAATCACTCAAACCAACAAGATTCGATTACACATGCGCTAGATCGATGAACACAAAGAGAGATACACGATCCACGATCAACAAAGGACGATACAAGAGGTAACCGGGTTCTTCTCCGTGAGGAGGTCTTGATTGTCTTCCCTTGAAGGGGTCTTGAATCCGCTTGGGGGATCTTCTCCGAAGAGGTCCTGAGCTCCGAGGAGAAGTAACCAAGTGGATGAGCAAGGATCTCACACAAAATATGAGCTAAACCATTGCTAACCCTAACTAGGAGGAGGCGGGGGTCTATTTATAGTCTTAGTGCAAATGGGGGCGAAGTGAAGGGGTACATGGGCCTCAGCCCGAAACTCTGCGCACAGACAGGCGTCGATCGTCCGACAGGTACCGGACGTCCGGTGGCTCGCGAGGGTTCGGTCGTCCAGTACTTGTCGGACGTCCGGCGATTCGGCTCGGGTGTGGATTTGTCGGTCGTCCGGTCGGGACCGGTCATCCGGGCGCTGGAGGATGTCGGACATCCGGTCGGCATCGATCGTCCGACCGCTGTAGGTCTCGTTGGCTGGGAGTTGTGCTGGCTGGTGAAGACTCCAGGCGTCGGACGTCCGGTAATGACCGCTCGTCCGGTGGCTGTTTATTTCTGGCAGCTTCTCTGTTTGGTCCTTGTACTTGGTGTCCTCGCTAGCTCGTCCGTTGGATGTGGTGGCTCCGTGGCTTTCCTCTAAGTACCTGATCATGCATAGCACACACGTTGGAGGTAGTAGCCATGTCTCACATGTAGAAAGTGAAGGTTCGGAGAGGAGCGAGTTCACCTTGTGTCCAATGGCATTTGTTCGAGGTCTCTTCATATGTCCACTTGGGATTTGGAGAGTAGTCAGAGTGTACATGGGGATGAACGTGGGATGCTCCGCATCACATTGTGAGGCATACTCTGTGGCCAATCAAAGGGCACTCATCTTCTGCAAAGCTTGAAGGCACCATGAAGACGTCTTCTACATACTCAATGGCATACGCTTCAACGCGCATGATTTCTTCATTAGACAGCTGGAGGCTTCAGGCATTGATCTATTTGGCTAGAAGTTTTATGCTCCATGGAAAATGTGGCTGATTAAGCTTCGCTCCACCATCAACTATCAAGCTTCAGCTCGCAATCATGTTGTCTTCTTGCCTAATGTCGATATGTCACATGAAACCATTTATCCTCAGCCAGCCAAAGAACCACTCCGTGAAGACAATGTCGCTTATAAAAACTTCTCTGCTCCTCTTGAAGCCACTCATGTTCCAAATACTATTGCTCCTGGTCCACTTGTAGGTCAGCTCCATCTGCCTCGTCGTGCTAACACTGATACGACCACTAACACAGTACCACAGAGGCCTCAGAAGCATGCTCGTACATTGAGTGATAGGGAACTCCTTGTTTCCCTTCATCAAAAGCGTGATAAGCATCACGAGTGGATGAAACGCCAGATGCAAAGTCTTCTTGTTGATGTCAATCGCATCCGCAACCTCTCCACCAAGAACTCCTTTGTTGCTCATGAAGCCTGCCGGCGTGTTTGGAAGAGCATCACACTGTTATGTTCTGAAGATGATCTCATTGCAGATGGCTTCACATAGCGCTTCTAGTTTGACTCCAAGACCCCAAAATCAGCTAAGTGGCATCCTACACTGTCTATTGAAGATTCAGACTACTCATCATCCGCCCCAACAGTTGTTGCACGCGTTATTGCTGGGGAGGACGACGCCACTTCACCAGCAATAGCTTCACTGCACCAAGATGCTGCATCAGGCCCTACTGCACTACCCAACTCCAATGTTGACCCGGCTGCAGCAACATCATCACCATCGCCTTCCGGGAACGCTTAGACACCCTATGTCTTCATTCCTTTTTGGTCATTCGATGACAAAAGGGGGAGAAGCATGTGGGTTGATAGTCGCGGGTTTATTGGGTCAGGTGCTATATTTTTGATAAGTTTGCAATTCTCGTTCTTGAACATTTTTTTTAGTCGTAACACTTAAGTCCAGATGGGACGTTTGCTACATTTGCTGTTGTTTTGTTATGCGCGGTTGAATTCCTATCTTATGCGCATGAAGTCATTCTGCAGACCCCATTTATCATTGTACATGTCATTATCTTCAATACATATATGTATGCACTATGATTTGACTTCATGGAAAGAGGGAGATCTCCACAAAGCAAAATGTGCATTTGCATTTAAAAGCAAACTACTTATATGCACATCTTCAAGGGGAGCCCTTCAACTCCATGAAGCCAATGACCACGCTCCTTAACTTTCACATATTTTTATCCCTGTTGAAAACTTCAACTAGTTTGTCATCAATCACCAAAAAGGGGGAGATTGTAAGTGCATCTAGTGCCACCCCTAGTTGGTTTTGGACTATTGACGACAAACATGTTTGAGGGACTAATGTGTTTGTGAGATTCACAGGAGAACACATGTGAAAGATCGAGGATGTCGCCTAGAGGGGGGTGAATAGGCGCTTTAAAATAATTACGGTTTAGGCTTGAACAAATGCGGAATAAACCTAACGGTTAATTTGTCAAGCACAAAACCTAAAACAACTAGGCTCACCTATGTGCACCAACAACTTATGCTAAGCAAGATAATCAACTATGTGATAGCAAGATATATGACAAAGAACAATATGGCTATCACAAAGTAAAGTGCATAAGTAAAGGGCTCGGTAAGAGATAACCGAGGCACGCGGAGACGATGATGTATCCCGTTCACACCCTTGCGGATGCTAATCTCCGCTTGGAGCGGTGTGGAGGCACAATGCTCCCCAAGAAGCCACTAGTGCCACTGTAATCTCCTCACGCCCTCGACAATGCAAGATGCCGTGATTCCACTAAGGGACCCTTGAGGGCGGTCACCGAACCCGCACAAATGGCAACCCTTGGGGCGGTCACCGAACCCGTACACTTTGGCAACCCTTGGGGCGGTCACTGAACTCACAAATTGCTCGGGCGATCTCCACAACCTAATTGGAGACCCGACGCTTGCCGGAGCTTTACACCACAATGATTGAGCTCGAACACCACCAACTGCCTAGGGCGCCCAAGCACCCAAGAGGAACAAGCTCAAGGGCACCAAGCACCCAAGAGTAATAAGCTTCTCAACTTGTAACTTCCACGTATCACCATGGAGAACTCAAACCGATGCACCAAATGCAATGGCAAGGGCACACGGAGTGCCCAAGTCCTTCTCTCTCAAATCCCACCGAAGCAACTAATGCTAGGGAAGAAAATGAGAGGAAGAACAAGAAGGAGAACACCAAGAACTCCAAGATCTAGATCCAAGGGGTTCCCCTCACATAGAGGAGAAAGTGATTGGTGGAAATGTGGATCTAGATCTCCTCTCTTTTCCCCCAAAAACTAGCAAGAATCCATGGAGGGATTGAGAGATAGCAAGCTCGGAGAAGGTCAACAATGGGGGAAGAACACGAGCTCAAAGGATAAGGTTCAATGGGGAACAAGACCCCCTTTTATAGGAGGGGGAAAATCCAACCGTTACCCCACTGAACATCCCCGCACAGAGCGGTACTACCGCTTGGGCAGGGCGGTACTACACGAGGGCGGTACTACCGCTCTCACCCAGCTGTACTGCCACGCTGACGAGGAGGTCAAGGCCCTGGCCCCAGAGCGGTACTACCGCTAGGGAAGAGCGGTACTACCGCTTAGGGCGGTACTACCGCTCCTACTACCTCTCTTAGTGCCGCAAAACCCGACACTTAAAAACTTCGTTTGAGAATCGAGGCGAAGTAGCCAGACGCACAAGCATTACTACGGCCGAAACTCCCAAGCGGTACTACCGTTCGGAGAGCAGTACTACCGCTTGGAGCGGTACTACCGCTCCGAGAGCAGTACTACCGCTGAGGGTCACGGTACTACCGCTGTCACCAACCTTAAGCCACAACCACGAAAACAAAGAATACTCCAAGGAAAACCAGAACTGCCATAACTTCTTCATATGAGCTCCGAATTGAGCAAACTCAAGCTTGTTTGAAACAAGACAACGAGTAGCATCAAAACAGCGAAGGTATGCTTAGCAAACAAAGAAGTGAAACCTCCAACCGAGAAGAACCGGCATACCCTCCAACATCGAAAACATCATAGAAGATGCATGAGAACTCCGTTGATGAACTCGAGCTTGTCATAAAAATGACCATAAGCTCCAAATCTCACAAGCGTAAGACCCAAACAAGAACCAAAAAGATGATGCAAGGATGCAATGGTTTGAGCTCTCTCTAACGATACGATCAAGCAACTCATCGAGAGCCCCCTTGATAGTAATGACAGACGATCCTATAACCCGGTCTTCCACAACTACCATGAGACCGGTAAAATAGAAAACCTATCAAGGAAAACCTTTGCCTTGCACATGGTCCACTTGAGCTAGATGATGACGATCTTGACTCCCTCAAGTTGGACCACCTTTCTTGATTATGCGTTGGCTCAAGAAGACTAGTTGATTGCTCCCCATACTCCACTATGGGTGAGCCACTCTTCCTCACATCTTCACAAGTCCATTGTCACCAAATGGACGGCAAGCTTCAAGAATTTGATCTCTTCGTGATGCTTCACTTGAATTTGCACACCGCAACCTAACCCCACAAAGAACTCTCACGAAGACCATGGGTTTGTACACAAAGCGTAATGGACAATGCTTACCATACCATGGGATCACTTGATCCCTCTGTACATCTTGTACGCTTTGTGTGTTGAATCTTTCCAACTCTCTTCATTTGGATGATGTCTTGAAGGTGGACATGAATGATCACACAATCTTATTCTTCAAGACATGCTTGCAATAAGCTCAACACTCACATGACCAATCTTTGGATAATTCCTTGAATAGCACCTTGGTCGACACAAAACTCTCCTTGAAACCAACACATGTACTCCAAGAAAAGCCTATGGACAAAACCTTCAAATAAACTCAAGGCAACCATTAGTCCACAGAGAATGTCATCAATTACCAAAACCACACATGGGGGCACCGCATGTCCTTTCAACATGTAGAAGTCCCTATTGATTCGGTTTAGCCATCGAAGATGACCCCTAAAAATGTATGGACATTGAAGACATTGGTGGTTTGCAAAGACATTCACATCGAAGATAATGACGTGTGAAGACATTCGCTTGAAGACAATGAAGTGTGAAGACGTAGTTTCTTTCGAGTTTCATATTCTTGTTTCTTTAGTCATAGGAACCGCCGAACTGTCAAGTGGGGTTCCAAGTGAACAAAGTCAGAAAACTAACGTGATGCTCAACCCAAATCCTATGTCTTCGTGTGAAGACAATGAGAGAGAATCTTATCCTGAGTTGGATAAGTCAGCTTTGCTTGTAGCCCAAGTCAAGCGGTCGCGTGTGTTTGAAATCTGACCGTTGGACACATGTCGTTTCCCCAATGACCAAGGATCATTTTGGACAAATCATGTCGGTTTGCCCCCTGGTTATAAATAGCCACCCCCCTTCCACCATAAATTAGTGACTGCTCAGAGTTAGTATACAACTTTTGTCGTTTGAGAGCAACCCACCTCCGAAGCTTTTGAGAGAGAATCCTTGCGAGAGAAAAACCCAAAATACCCAGAGCCCAAAGAGTATTTGGCATCACTGAAGTTTTTCTGTCTGCATGATCTGAAGACTAATTACACTTGAAGACTGTCATCTTCCAGTCGGTTAGGCGTCGCGTTCTAAGGACCCAAGAGTCATTGTGGATCGCCGGTGAACGAAGTCTGTGAAGGTTTGGAAGTCTACCATGAAGACTTACCTGAATGATCAGGCGAGGACTAAGTGTTGGGGAACATAGTAATTTCAAAATTTTCCTACGCACATGCAAGATCATGGTGATGCATAGCAACGAGAGGGGAGAGTGTTGTCCACGTACCCTCATAGACCGAAAGCGGAAGCGTTAGCACAACGCGGTTGATGTAGTCGTACGTCTTCACGATCCGACCGATCCAAGTACCGAACGTACGGCACCTCTGAGTTCACCACACGTTCAGCTCGATGACGTCCTGCGAACTCCGATCCAGCAGAGCTTCACGGGAGAGTTCCTCAGCACGACGGCATGATGACGGTGATGATATTGCTACCGACGCAGGGCTTTGCCTAAGCACCGCTACAATATGACCGAGGTGGAATATGGTGGAGGGGGGCACCGCACATGGCTGGGAGAGATCAACAGATCAACTTGTGTGTCTAGAGGTGTCCCCTTCCCCCATATAAAAAGGAGCAAGGGGGAGAGGCGGCCGGCCAAGGAGGGCGCGCCAAGGGGGGAGTCCTACTCCCACCGGGAGTAGGACTCCTCCTTTCCTTGTTGGAGTAGGAGAAGGGAAGGAAGGGAGAGAGGAGGAGAAGGAAAAAGGGGGGCGCCGGCCCCCTCCTTGTCCAATTTGGACTAGAGGGGGAGGGGGCGCGCGGCTGCCCTGGCCGCCCCTCCTCTTCTCCCACTAAGTCCCATTAGGCCCAATATACTCCCCGGGGGGTTACGGTAACCCCCCGGTACTCAGGTAAATGTCCGAAACCTCCTGAAACACTTCCGGTGTCCGAACATAGTCATCCAATATATTGATCTTTACGTCTTGACCATTTCGAGACTCCTCGTCATGTCCGTGATCATATCCGAGACTCCGAACTACCTTCGGTACATCAAAACACAAAAACTCATAATACTGATCGTCACCAAACTTTAAGCGTGCGGACCCTACGGGTTCAAGAACTATGTAGACATGACCAAGACACGTCTCCGGTCAATAACCAATAGCGGAACCTGGATGCTCATATTGGCTCCCACATATTCTACGAAGATCTTTATCGGTCAAACCGCATAACAACATACGTTGTTCCCTTTGTCATCGGTATGTTACTTGCCCGAGATTCGATCATCGGTATCTCAATACCTAGTTCAATCTCGTTACCGGCAAGTCTCTTTACTCCTTCCTAATACATCATCCCGCAACTAACTCATTAGTTACAATGCTTGCAAGGCTTATAGTGATGTGTATTACCGAGTGGGCCCAGAGATACCTCTCCGATAATCGGAGTGACAAATCCTAATCTCGATATACGCCAACTCAACAAGTACCTTAGGAGACACCTGTAGAGCACCTTTACAATCACCTAGTTACGTTGTGACATTTGGTAGCACACAAAGTGTTCCTCTGGTAAACGGGAGTTGCATAATCTCATAATCGTAGGAACATGTATAAGTCATGAAGAAAGCAATAGCAACATACTAAACGATCAAGTGCTAAGCTAACGGAATGGGTCAAGTCAATCACATCATTCTCCTAATGATGTGATCCCGTTAATCAAATGACAACTCATGTCCATGGCTAGGAAACTCAACCATCTTCGATTAACGAGCTAGTCAAGTAGAGGCATACTAGTGACACTATGTTTGTCTATGTATTCACACATGTATTATGTTTCCGGTTAATACAATTCTAGCATGAATAATAAACATTTATCATGATATGAGAAATAAATAATAACTTTATTATTACCTCTAGGGCATATTTTCTTCAGTCTCCCACTTGCACTAGTGTCAATAATCTAGATTACACAGTAATGATTCTAACACCCATGGAGTTTTGGTGTTGATCATGTTTTGCTCGTGGAAGAGGCTTAGTCAACGGGTCTACAACATTCAGATCCGTATGTATCTTGCAAATCTCTATATCTCCCACTTGGACTTGGTCCCGGATGGAATTGAAGCATCTCTTGATGTGCTTGGTTCTCTTGTGAAATCTGGATTCCTTTGCCAATGCAATTGCACCAGTATTGTCACAAAAGATTTTCATTGGACCCGATGCACTAGGTATGACACCTAGATCGGATATGAACTCCTTCATCCAGACTCCTTCATTTGCTGCTTCCGAAGCAGCTATGTACTCCGCTTCACACGTAGATCCCGCCACGACGCTTTGTTTAGAACTGCACCAACTGACAGCTCAACTGTTCAATGTAAACACGTATCCGGTTTGCGATCTAGAATCGTCCGGATCAGTGTCAAAGCTTGCATCGACATAACCATTTACGACTAGATCTTTGTCACCTCCATAAACGAGAAACATATCCTTAGTCCTTTTCAGGTATTTCAGGATGTTCTTGATCATTGTCCAGTGATCCACTCCTGGATTACTTTGGTACCTCCCTGCTAAGCTAAAATAGCAAGGCACACATCAGGTCTGGTACATAGCATTGCATACATGATAGAGCCTATGGCTGAAGCATAGGGAACATCTTTCATTTTCTCTCTATCTTCTGCAGTGGTTGGGCATTGAGTCTGACTCAACTTCACACCTTGTAACACAGGCAAGAACCCTTTCTTTGCTTGATCCATTTTGAACTTTTTCAAAACTTTGTCAAGGTATGTGCTTTGTGAAAGTCCTATCAAGCCGCCTTGATCTAGCTCTATAGATCTTGATGCCCAATATGTAAGCAGCTTCACCGAGGTCTTTCATTGAAAACTCTTATTCAAGTATCCTTTATGCTATCCAGAATTCTATATCATTTCCAATCCGTAATATGTCATCCACATATAATATTAGAAATGCTACTGAGCTCCCACTCACTTTCTTGTAAATACAAAGCTTCTCCAAAAGTCTCAGATAAAACCATATGCTTTGATCACACTATCAAAACGCTTATTCCAACTCCGATAGGCTTGCACCAGTCCATAAATGGATCGCCGGAGCTTGCACACTTTGTTAGCTCCTTTGGATCGACAAAACCTTCTCGTTGCATCATATACAACTCTTCTTCCGTAAACCGCTCAGAATGCAGTTTTGACATCCATTTGCCAAATTTCATAATCATAAAATGCGCAATTGCTAACATGATTCGAACAGACTTAAGCATCGCTACGGGTGAGAAGGTATCATCGTAGTCAATCCCTTGAACTTGTCGAAAACCTTTCGCAACAAGTCGAGCTTTATAGACGATAACATTACCGCCGGCCGGTCTTCTTCTTGAAGATCTATTTATTCTCAATGGCTTGTCGATCATCGGCAAGTCAACCAAAGTCCACACTTTGTTCTCATACATGGATCCCATCTCGATTTCATGGCCTCAAGCCATTTTGCGAATCTGGGCTCACCATCGCTTCTTCATAGTTCGTAGGTTCGCCATGGTCTAGTAACATAACTTCCGTAACAGGATTACCGCACCACTCTGTGCGAATCTTACTCGGTTGACCCACGAGGTTCAAGAACGACTTGATCTCAAGCTTCATGATCATCATCATTAACTTCCTCACTAATTGGTGTAGGTGTCACAAGAACCGGTTTCGTGATGAACTACTTTCCAATAAGGGAGCAGGTACAGTTACCTCATCAAGTTCTACTTTCCTCCCACTCACTTCTTTCGAGAGAAACTCCTTCTCTAGAAAGATTCCAAATTTAGCAACAAAAGTCTTGCCTTCGGATCTGTGATATAAGGTGTACCCAACAGTCTCTTTTGGGTATCCTATGAAGACACATTTTTCCGATTTGGGTTCGAGCTTATCAGGTTGAAACTTTTTCACATAAGCATCGCAACCCCAAACTTTAAGAAACGATAACTTTGGTTTCTTGCACCATAATTCATAAGGCGTCGTCTCAACGGATTTCGATGGTGTCCTATTTAACGTGAATGCAGTCGTCTCTAAAGCATAACCCCAAAACGATAGCGGTAAATCAGTAAGAGACATCATAGATCGCACCATATCTACTAAAGTACGATTACGATGTTCGGACACACCATTACGCTGTGGTGTTTCGGGTGGCGTGAGTTGCGAAACTATTCCGCATTGTTTCAAATGAAGACAAAACTCGTAACTCAAATATTCTCCTCCATGATTAGATCGTAGAAACTTTATTTTCTTGTTACGATGATTTTCAACTTCACTCTGAAATCTTTGAACTTTTCAAATGTTTCAGACTTATGTTTCATTAAGTAGATATACCCATATCTGCTTAAATCATCTGTGAAGCTGAGAAAATAACGATACGCCATGAGCCTCAATATTCATCGGACCACATACATCTCAGTATGTATGATTTCCAACAAATATGTTGCTCGCTCCATAGTTCCGGAGAACGGAGTTTTAGTCATCTTGCCCATGAGGCACGGTTTGCAAGTACCAAGTGATTCATAATCAAGTGGTTCCAAAAGTCCATCAGGATGGAGTTTCTTCATGCGCTTTACACGATATGACCTAAACGGCAAGTACCACAAATAAGTTGCACTATCATTATCAACTCTGCATCTTTTGGCTTCAATATTATGAATATGTGTATCACTACTATCAAGATTCAACAAAATAGACCACTCTTCAAGGGTGCATGACCATAAAAGATATTACTCATATAAATAGAACAACCATTATTCTCTCGATAAATAAATAACCGTCGCAAGATCAAACAAGATCCAGATATAATGTTCATGCTCAACGCCGCACCAAATAACAATTATTCAGGTCTAAAACTAATCCCAAGGTAGATGTAGAGGTAGCGTGCGATCGCGATCACATCAACTTTGGAACCATTTTCCACGCGCATCGTCACCTCGCCCTTAGCCAATCTTCGCTAATTAGTAGTCCCTGCTTCGAGTTGCAAATATTAGCAATGTAACCAAGATCAAATACCAGTGCTATCACGAGCATTAGTAAGGTACACATCAATAACATGTATATCACATATACCTTTGTTCACCTTGCCATCCTTCTTATCCGCCAAATACTTGGGGCAGTTCCGCTTCCAAAGACTACCGCTTGCAGAGAAGCACTCGATCTCGTGCTTAGGTCCGGACTTGGGTTTCTTCTCTTGAGTAGCAACTTGTTTGTTGTTCTTCTTGAAGTTCCCCTTCTTCTTCCCTTTGCCCTTTTTCTTGAAACTGGTGGTCTCATTGACCATCAACACTTGATGCTCCTTCTTGATTTCTACCTCCGCAGCTTTTAGTATTGCGAAGAGCTCCGGAATTGTCTTATCCATCCCTTGCATGTTATCCATACAGTGACGGTATTTAATTATGAAAGTTGGCTAAGTAGCTGACCCTGTTAGTCCGTTCTTTTAAGATAGTTCATCACGAAGCTCTTGTAGCTTGGTGGCAGTGGTTGAAGAATTCTGTCAATGACGCTATCATCCGGAAGATTAACTCCCAGTTGAATCAAGTGATTGTTATACCCGCACATTTTGAGTATATGCTCACCGATGAACTATTCTCCTCCATCTTACAACCAGAGAACTTATTGGAGACTTCATATCTCTCAATCGGCATTTGCTTGAAATATTAACTTCAACTCTCGAACATCTCATATGCTCCATGATGTTCAAAACGTCGTTGAAGTCCCGGTTCTAAGCCGTAAAGCATGGCACAATCGAACTATCGAGTAGTCATCGCTTTTGCTCGCCAGACGCTCATAACATCTGGTGTTGCTCTCGCAGCAGTCTGCACCCAGCGGTGCTTCCAGGGCGTAATTCTTCCGTGCAAAGAATGAGGATAATCCTCGTTACGGACCCAAATCCGTAATTGCTACCATCATCTTTCAACTTTGCTTTCTCAAGGAACGCATTAAAATTCAACGGAACAACAAAGACGGGCCATCTATCTTCAATCAACATAGACAAGCAAAATACTATCAGGTACTAAGTTCATGATAAATTTAAGTTCAATTAATCATATTACTTAAGAACTCCCACTTAGATAGACATCCCTCCAATCCCCTAAGTGATCACGTGATCCAAATCAACTAAACCATGTCCGATCATCACGTGAGATGTAGTAGTTTCAATGGTGAACATCACTATGTTGGTCATATCTACTATATGATTCACTCTCGACCTTTCGGTCTCCGTGTTCCGAGGCCATATCTGTTATATGCTAGGCTCGTCAAGTTTAACCTAATATTCCGCGTGTGCAACTGTTTTGCACCCGTTGTTTTTTAACGTAGAGCCTATCACACCCTATCATCACGTGGTGTCTCAGCACGAAGAACTTTCGCAACGATGCATACTCAGGAAGAACACTTATACTTTGATAATTTAGTGAGAGATCATCTTATAATACTATCGTCAATCAAAGCAAGATAAGATGCATAAAAGATAAACATCACATGCAATCAATATAAGTGATATGATATGGCCATCATCATTTTGTGCTTGTGATCTCCATCTCCGAAGCACCGTTATGATCACCATCGTCACCGGCGCGACACCTTGATCTCCATCGTAGCATCATTGTCGTCTTGCCAATCTTATGCTTCTACGACTATTGCTACTGCTTAGTGATAAAGTAAAGCATTACAGGCGATTGCATTGCATACAATAAAGCGACAACCATATGGCTCTCGCCATTGTCGATAACTCGGTTACAAAACATGATCATCTCATACAATAAAATTTAGCATCATGCCTTGACCATATCACATCACAACATGCCCTGCAAAAACAAGTTAGACGCCCTCTACTTTGTTGTTGCAAATTTTACGTGGCTGCTACGGGCTGAGCAAGAACCGTTTTACCTACGCATCAAAACCACAACGATAGTTTGTCAAGTTGATGTTGTTTTAACCTTCGCAAGGACCGGCGTAGCCACACTCGGTTCAACTAAAGTTGAGAAACCGACACCGCTAGTCACTGTGTGCAAAGCACGGCGGTAAAACCAGCCTCGCGAAGCGTCTGCTGTAATGTCGGTCCGGCCGCTTCATCCAACAATACCGCCAATCAAAGTGTGACATGCTAGTAAGCAAGATGACTTATATCGCCCACAACTCACTTGTGTTCTACTCATGCATATAACATCTACACATAAAACCAGGCTCGGATGCCACCGTTGGGAAACGAGTAATTTCAAAAAATCCTACGCACACGCAAGATCATGGTGATGCATAGCAACGAGAGGGAGAGTGTGTCCACGCACTGTCGAGATCGAAGCGAAGCGTTAGAACAACGCTGTTGATGTAGTCGACGCGTCTTCACGATCCGACCGGCCAAGTACCGAACGCACGGCACCTCCGAGGTGAGCACACGCTCACTCGATGACGCCCCTCGAACTCCGATCCAAATTGAGCTTTGAGGGAGAGTTCCACAAGACGACGGCATGGTGACGATGATGATGTTCTACCGACGCAGGGCTTCACCTAAGCACCGCTACGATATTATCGAGGTGGATTATGGTGGAGGGGGGCACCGCACACGACTAAGAGATCAAGAGATCAATTGTTGTGTCTTTGGGGTGCCCCCCTGCCCCCGTATATAAAGGAGCAAGGGAGGGAGAGGCGGCCGGTCAGGAGAGGGGCACGCCAGGAGGAGTCCTACTCCCACCGGGAGTAGGACTCCCTCCCTTCCTTGTTGGATTAGGAGAAGGGGGGAAGGAGGAGGAGGAGGAGGAGAAGGAAAGGGGGCGCCCCCTCCCCCCCCCCCCCTCCTTCTCCAATTCGGACTAGAGGGGGAGGGGGCACGTGGCCTGCCCCGCCGCCCTCCTCTTCTCCACTAAGGCCCATGTAGGCCCATTAAACCCATGTGGGTTCGATAACCCCTGATTACTACAGATATATCCGATAACCCCTTAACCATTCCAAAGGTCCGAATATAGTCGTCCAATATATCAATCTTCATGTCTCAACCATTTCGAGACACCTCGTCATGTCGTGATCACATCCGGGACTCCGAACTACCTTCGTACATCAAAACATATAAACTCATAATATAACCGCCATCGAAACTTTAGCGTGCGGACCCTACGGGTTCGAGAACTATGTAGACATGACCGAGACACGCCTCCGGTCAATAACCAATAGCGAACTCGGATGCTCATATTGGCTCCTACATATTCTACTAAGATCTTTATCGGTCAAACCGCATAACAACATACGTTGTTCCCTTTGTCATCGATATGTTACTTGCCCGAGATTCGATCGTCAGTATCTCAATACCTAGTTCAATCTTGTTATCGGCAAGTCTCTTTACTCGTTCTGTAATACATCATCCCGCAACTAACTCATTAGTTGCAATGCTTGCAAGGCTTAAGTGATGTGCATCACCGAGTGGGCCCAGAGATACCTCTCCGACAATCGGAGTGACAAATCCTAATCTCAAAATACGCCAACCCAACAAGTACCTTCGGAGACACCTATAGAGCACCTTTATAATCATCCAGTTACGTTGTGACATTTGATAGCACACAAAGTGTTCCTCCGGTAAACGGGAGTTGCATAATCTCATAGTCATAGGAACATGTATAAGTCATGAAGAAAGGAATAGCAACATACTAAACGACCGAGTGCTAAACTAACGAAATGGGTCAAGTCAATCACATCATTCTCCTAATGATGTGATCCCGTTAATCAAATGACAACTCATGTCAATGGCTAGGAAACATAACCATCTTTGATTAACGAGCTAGTCAAGTAGAGGCATACTAGTGACACTCTGTTTGTCTATGTATTCACACAAGTATTATATTTCCGGTTAATACAATTCTAGCATGAATAATAAATATTTATCATGATAATAAATAATAACTTTATTATTGCCTCTAGGGCATATTTCCTTCATTATCATGATATGAGGAAATAAATAATAACTTTATTATTGCCTCTAGGGCATGTTTCCTTCACTAAGTGACCTTAGCTCAAGTGGAATAAGGTGAAGACGTGGCCTTCTGAGTTCAATCTCAGCCTCCCTAATCAGACGTATAGTTTTCACAACAACTGGTACTAGTCTACCCAATCCTTGTCTTCGTTAAGCAACTGGTTCTATCACTTCACTCCTTTACTTAGCGTTTAGCTTCATGAAGTCATTGCTTGCCTGCTCTGGTTGAATACTGTGTGTGAAGACATTCACTCTGATTGCATATTTGGCTTCACGCTGTCTTTCTATTCTGATCCATCTACCTAGCTGCTACGTGTCTTCGTGCTTTCCATGTATTGTACTCTGACTCTGTTGTATGGCTAGGGTAGCTTATCTTCTGTTGTGTTCTGTTTAGTTGTTGTTTTAACTGCCTGTCTTCGAAGACATTGCCTGTCTCAAAGACATTCATAAAAACCGCCTATTCACCCTCCTCCCCTCTAGCCGATAACTAGCACTTTCAAGGTGGAATGGCGGTGGCGTATGTGATATGCGACTGGTGCAAGTATGCACATATCTATACTTGGCTCTGGCCACTTGTAGAAGCATATGACGTGTAGAGATCCAACCTAGAATTACATATTAGCATAGTTACGTTAGGTACATACTAATGGGGAATCCAGACTCCATGAGAACGCCTTCACCCTATTGCTTCCAAAACCCTTCATTACTCTCTATCGCATTTATTTTATTCTCGCACTTTTATTTAATTGTTGTCACCTTTCACCTGCAATATTTCAACCTTCGTATTCGCATTGCTATGGACCTTCATTAGCTTGCAGATACTCCGTAATAATTCACTACGATGAACAAAGACCATTTTCGTGTGCTCACTACAGGATCGATACTCTTACTTCAAAAATCTACAACTAAACCTTGTGCACTTGTAGGCTATCAGAGACATGTAATCTCCTTATCTATTATTTTATGTGCTGAGGGTCCGACTACTCACTTGTCGCATGCAGAGGAGAATGGAAAAAATCTAGAGTGAAGGTATGCAGAGAGGCCACTTCCATATAAATCTTCTGTTTGCTGATGACTCCTTGATCATTATGAAAGCTAACCCTCGCAATGTCGAGCTTTGAGATCTATTATGGATTCCTATTTCCGCCGCTTCAAGGAAAATGGTGGGCCTTGATAAATCTAGCACCTTCTTTAGTCCCAATAGGAAAGTGGAGATTAGGGAGCAAATTTGTACCACTCTGAATATTATGACCGAGGCTCTCAATGACAAATATTTAGGTTTGCCGCTAATGTGGGTATGGACAAGTCTGATTGTTTTCAGTACCTGATTGATTGTATATATTATCATGAAAATTAGTGGATGGAAAGAAAAATTATTATCCACAGGGGAAGGAAATCCTTCTCAATTCTGTTGTACATTTCCACCTACGCTATATTCGCCTTTACAATTCCTAAAAAAACTTGCAAAGAATTCGTTGACGCGATGTCACATTTTTGCTAAGTGACAAGGACAATCAGAAGCGGATGCATTGGATGGCTGATGGAAAATGTATATTTCCAAAAATCAAGGGGGCATAGGTTTTTGTGATACTTATTGTTTCAATCTGGCGATGTTGACAAAATAAGCATGGCATCTTCTTGAGAACCCAGAGTCCTTATGTGCTACCATTTTGCGAGCAAAATATTTTTCTGATGGTGATTTATTGAATACTAATTTAAAAGGGAGCCTCATTTACCTGGCAAAGTATCATGGCATGTTGGGAATGGTCAGAATATTGATATTTGGGAAGATGTTTGGATCTCGAATTGTGCTAATAGAAAATTTATCACTTGTAAAAGGGGATATATGATATCTAAGGTTTTTGATTTAATTCATCATGTTACTAATAATTAGGATGAAAATCTGGTTAGACAAATGTTGTGGCCAATTGATGCACAACAAGTCCTCGCAATACCTCTTCCTCAACATGACATGTTGGATTTTTTTTTGCTTGGATCTATTCAAAAAATGGTATATTTTTTGTACGGTCAGCTTATGTTGTGGAATGGGAGAGAAGGAAACGAGCACCAACACACAAGGAAACTTCGACGTACTAATGAAACGGGACAAATCATAGTTAATTCTATTTGGTTTAATACTAGCACACATGTCCGTACGTTGCAACGGGAGGATAAAATTACATGCCTCTAGCTTAATATAAGAATGGATCAAGATCCCCACATATCTGTATTCTCTAGTTCAACATGGCACCCTTTAATTAGAGCCAAACCAATATTTTTTTTATTGGCACGTGCCCATAATTTGTTTCAATTATAATTAACCAGCATATTCTCTTTTATTAACGCATGGAAGCTACCACTGTCAATAATTTATGATGTTCCTTATTCTAAACAAGCCGACTTAGCTTGATGCAGCGGATGCGGAGCAGGCCTAGTATGGGACTAATCGAACTCACGACCTCAAAGACCCGAGCACATGTTGCGAGCCACTCAAACAAATGCGCTCTTCTAAGCAATGGTTAGCGTTAATATTAAAGAATCTAATGCAACGTCAGATTCAAAACTTTTCTTTGAACTTTTAAAAAACTAATAACTATGAAATGCCAAATATACTTGGCAACGTGAACAATTTTCCAAATTATGATTTTTTTTTTAAAATTCCACACAATTTTAAAAGATGAACAAAAAATTTGAACGGAACATTTGTTGAAATTCACAAACATTTCTTAAAAGCATGAACGTGTTATAAAAATACGGTTTTTTCGAAGTTGTGAACAATTTTTGGCAACGGGAACATGTTTTGAACATATGGAAGAAATTTAGAAAATGTGTCTTGTAATGCAAAAATTATTTTCAATTTTTGAACATATCACTAAAACAAGAAAAAAATTCAAATTTGTAACATTTTTAAATCTTGAACAAATTTGGGAAAACCCAAACATTTTCCAAAAAATGGGAATAATTTTTACTGAAAAGAAATCAGAATGACAAAATTTCAAACATTTTTTAAATAGGAACGTAATTTTGGAATTCATAACATGAACTACGGAATATACTTGGCAAAGAGAACAATTTTCCAAATTTTGAACATTTTTTGAAAATTCCGTACATTTTCGGACAAAGCAAGACAACAAAAAATTTGAAAAGAACATTTCCTGAAATTCGCATACATTTCTTAAATGCATGAACATTCTTATAAAAATATGAATGTTTTTACATTGTGAACAATTATTTTAAATGGGAAGATGTGTTAAACATGCAAAAAAAAATAGAAAATGTGTTTCTTTAATGTAAACATTCTTTTCAATTTTTAAACCTATATGTAAATCAAAAATATTTTTCGAATTTGGAACAAATGCATTTGTTTAAATCTTGAATTTTTTTGAAAAACACGAACACTTTACTAAAAAATGGGAATATTTTTTAAATTTTAAACATATTTTGGCACGACAAAAAATAGAAACATTTTTTAAAATAGGAACACATTTTTTGAAAATCGTAAATTTTTTCGAAATTGTGAATAAAAATTGAAAGTGCAAACATTTTTTGAAAATTGTGGAATTTCAGAAAACAATTAAAAATATACTTGCAATGGTAAACATAAAAGAAGCAGGAAATAAAAAGAGAAAGAAGCAGAAAAGGAAAATTTGAAACAAAACACAAACGAAAATGGGCTGCCGTGTCTTGGTCACCCTGTGCGTAGCTAAAACTATATGCCGCATTGAGCGGAAAATAGGATTTTTTTTTCTCTTACTAGTTTTGAACACTGTTTTAGGGAAACGAATAAGGTTGCTCATAAGCTTGCTAAGCTAGCTAGATTTTCTTTGACTAGTGACTGGTTTTAGGAGGCTTCGGGTGAAATTGTACCCTCCTCGTAAACGATGTACTTGTTATTTTGAATGAATAAGTCTTGTGTTTTCAAAAAAAGAAAAAAACCTCCGGAGGAAAGACTTCGAGCTGAGCAAGACAAGAATGCAAACAAGACTCTGCACTTGCCTTATTGACCACCCTACCCAACATTACTCCGGGATTCCTCTAACACGAGAAGTCAACTCTCTGACTTGATTCTCAAGCCGTCCTGGATGGCAGAAGAAATCGGCGAATACTCGTCTTTCCTGCTGCGCATTGCGTGAAGGCTGCTGTAACATCTGCACAACATTTGTAAATATTGAAGTGATGACTGAATCCACATACAGAACTACACCAAAAATGCTAGAACAGCTGAGTGCTACCAACACGAGGAAGCAACAGACCTTGGTCTTTTCCTCTCGAGCCATCGTTACTTCATTAACAGAAGCATAGACTTCATAGCTGATCATTTCCAATTCTTCAAGTGCTTGCGCCAGTGGCTAAGTAAAACGTGGTGAGCTGCTAGCAACGGAACAGAGTAGGAAAGGGTAGACAGATGCGATGAGAATGTACCCATGGTGTAAATTTTGGTAGCATATGAGTAACGGGTACAGATAAAATCTGCTCGAGTGTTTGGACCATCCTGCATCTGCAAAATTATGAAAAATCATGGGAGTGATTGCATCTAACATATATAACTCTATCAACACAACTTTTGTCAATGTCTCAATGAGTATTAGTGTGAACCTCCTCTTGCTGATGTGCAGTAAGCAAGATTCAACCACCCAATATATTGAAGAAAGGTGAAATTTATTTAGGGAAGAAATGTTTGTGCACAATTGAGAGGTCAACTCACTGTTCATCAATAAATCTTCCCCGTTCACGTGGAAGAACATTTTCAAGCTCATGCTGATAACAGTGGAGCTCATCCTCCAGCTCAGATATCTGCTCAACCAAAGCACATGCTGAAACATATGTTGGTGTCATTGTTTGAGAACCTACAAAAAATGGGAAGAATGAATTATTCCTACTTCCAGTAGGTTGCACCATATGATTTGTGCAAAAACCCTGCTTACCTGAGTAACTGCTAAGAATATCCCTCACAGCATGGAGAAAAGTATCCCGGTC
Organism: Aegilops longissima; assembly: GCA_021605205.1. NCBI lineage: Eukaryota > Viridiplantae > Streptophyta > Magnoliopsida > Poales > Poaceae > Aegilops > Aegilops longissima. Next base: position 355,337,079 of record CM038677.1, on the reverse strand, counting down.
ATCAATAGACCCTTGTTCGATCATGCTAGACGCGGCTTCGCCAATTAGATGATATTGGTCCTATGTATTGTGTAGTATATACTCTATTTTATAAGAGTGTACACATGAAGTGAATATTAACAAGCTAAACTACATCATTAACTTTCAAGTGAATATAAGTCAGGCTGCAGGTGGGACTCCCCGTGGGCGTCCCACCTCGACCCACTCCGTCCCATTAGAAATTGGTGGGTACAGGGGGACAAGCCACGAAAACTTAGCAGAGTTAAGTGGGTAGAAGTGGGAGTCTCGCCAAATGAACCAATCATCAAGAAAATGGATGAATGTAACAATAAGCAATAGGGTAAGAGAATGCCATGAAGCTTGCCCTTGTCATCCTCGCGCCGAGGTACCCATGTTCTGTTCTGCGCCCGGCTGGTGGCGACGAAGCTGCCCAACTACTGCGCACGACTAGCCGCGTTCGTGCCGGAGATGCTGCGCGTTCGTGCCGGAGATGCTGCCAGGCCCGAGCTACAACGCGGAGAAGATCTTCGACACGGTGGTGCGGCAGACGCGGTGCCACCTCACCAGCTGCAGGAACAAGGACAAGATCCTGGCGAGGCTCCACAAGATCAAGGCCGACAAGCAGAAGTACACGGAGGGCGTGGAGCAGCACCATCGCGGAGAAGGCAGCACTGCTGGGCGGGCAGCTAGGGGCAGCACTGGGCCAGGATTACAGGCGGCGCTGGGCGGTGCTGGGCGAGTTCTTGGAGGAGCTACTGCTGTTCCTCGCGCCGACGGACAACGTGGACATCCACGCCGAGGTGCTCGGCACCGGCGGCGAGTTCATGATGCAGCTATGGGTGCTGCTCACCCACGTCGGCGTGCTCGACTGCCCGGCACCCAGTGCCGCCACAACGCGTGGTCGGTTTTAGCTCCGAACAAACAGGAATACATGGTGGTGGGACATGGGAGATGTCGAAAAACTCAACTTTCCATCGATCTAGTGCAATTGATAGGGATTGTGCACCTGCGCGACCGTCCTCTTTGTTGTTCTTCGTCAAGCCTGAGCTGGTGGTGCCGCGCCAACGCGAGGTGAGGCCGCTCTCCAACGTCGACAACCAGCCGGAGGTGCATTTATACGTGATAGTCATCGAATTCTTCCGGTGCCTCGTCCCCGGAGGGGCGCCGGCTCAACCGGTGGGTTTCCTCAAGGCCGGCCTGGAGGATGCCCTGGTGCACTACTACCCCATGGCTGGTCGCCTGCGGGAGCTCCCACACGGGAAGAAGCTAGTGGTGGACTGCACGGCGGAGGTAGTGGTGTTCATGGAGGCGGACGCCACGTGCGGCTGGAGGAGTTCGCCAAGCCGCTGGTGCCACCATACCCCTGCGTTGACGAGCTCATGTGCGACGTGGGTGATATGGGAGCTATCGTCCGCAAGCCGTTGCTCAGGAAACTAACCGAGGGCTAGAAGAAGTGGGTCTAGTGGGTTCCCGATGGGTTAAGTGGGATAGCCCATCAATTTTTTGCAGTGTTCCACGGGTGCCCACTAAACACTTTTAAGTGGGATGGGTGGATGAGTCCCACCGCAGCCCACTCCCACCTGCAGCCTGAAATATAAGAGTGTACACACAGTGATAAAACAGCAAGCAGTACCAATACCAGGCGACTATTGACAGCTAATACGTAGCTCTGCAGCTCCATTTCTGTAGCTTTCAACAATGAATAGGCACTCGAAATTTTTGTCCGTCTTTCAAGCTGGCAGGCTATCGCCAGAAACCGATGAGCAGCAAGCTGATTCACCAAATGATTGATGAACTGCGACAAAGAAGAAATGTCTACATTATCACTTAGTTTGGTAGGACGTCGGTCTCCACCAGAACAGGGTAGTAGCAAGTACCCTTTTTTGCTGGCTTATGTAGCATTCCTGGCGATGAACAATCAAGTTATGATCCCCTAGAAGGTCATAGGTAGCAACATGAAGCGCCAAGCTCAATACCGCAAAAGACTTTCAAATGCTTACTGAGTCATGACAAGATCACACCTTGCAGAATATTTGCACCCTCAAGTCGAGCCAGGTCAGAACACAAGCTTGCGACAGTCTAGAGAAAAGAACAATGAAAAGAGACCATTAATTATTACACAATCTAGCAAACAAAATAGAAACATGGCAGATAAAGTATGGGTTAGCTAAATTAGGGGCAAACATATAATTTTTACTTGAGACAGTGGGAAAAGAGTGTATCGGGACTATGGATTGAGGATACAAGCTCCTTAATAGACAAATAAGCTATCACGCTCATGGTCTGTAGGTACACTCTTCACAAAATTTAGCTTCATTGTTCATTCATGTAGTAACTCCACTGAAACAGCCATGAGCTCGTGATATGACCAAGGTGTCTAGGAAAAACTATTCCCACTGCCTACTATATTTCCCTTATCCGGCAGGGGCCTGTAACATATCATCGATAAAGCACATAATGCTCATAGGAATAGAACATTATTCGCCCAAGGCATCAAACAGTCAGCTTAACAATTCTGGAGCATCCATGGAGGAAAAAACTTTTAGGTAGTTCATGATATATTAGGAACTAAATTCTTGTTTTAGAATATACCTCGGATAGGCATTCCTGCACTTGAAGGGAGAGATCCTTCAGCTCTTCTGTAAGTTCAGAATTTCTCCTCCTGAGAACGAAATAAGAAAATCCACAATACAGCAGATACATAAGTTATGGAATTATACAAATTCAGAACAGCACATAAACAAAAGCTCCACTGCAGTACCATATAATAAGGATAAAATACACACAGCCTAACCATTTTCATACAAAAAAAAGAAGTGTCCTCTACAAGACTTTATTCAATCTCTACTTATTGTGCCCAAGCTACGGAAGTAAAATTAGTGACGACAGCAAGAACCAAGCAGTTCCCTTATTAGAGATGGCCAAGAAGGAATATAACATATTCTCAAAACTTCCATTCTCAAATAATTATATTATGCTAACTCCAGTTTACTATTGTCATACATACCTTAGAGAATGGATGTCTTCATGAATATATGAGTGTTGAGATGCCAACTGAGCTCTCAGCTTTGAAAGTGTAGCCTCCTCATTAGCATGTTCCATTTGTGCTTCGATGTACTGTTTTTTACTTTTAGCAAATCTTTTAATAGGAGAGAAGCCTTAGTACAACAAGTAGATTGGCTCTTCAATTTGATGGTGACTATAAGGTAGACTGTTAAAAGATAATACACAACGGACATCAAAACGTCAAAGAAGAGATATAAATCTGAGTCCATGTCATGTGGTATCTGAAGGAACACTCGAGTACTTATATCTGTCATAGATGTTGAATTTTCCTGACATACATTTATTTTTAAAGAAAGGGGTGAACAGTGGACGCAGCAATTCGGCTTCTGAGTTCATCTGCTCCCTTGAGTGAACAGTAAAAGAATACTAGAAAATTTTAAAAAAATCTGATTTTTTTAATGGAAGATGTTCAAGTGCGTGCAGTCCGTGCCAAATTTGGTGGTGTTTGGACATCTGAGTAACTCCCAGAAAAAAAAAATTGGGGTCTGTGAGAAAGTTTACTGTTCACTCACTGTTCGGACCGATTTTGTCTTTTTTGCCACGAGCTCCTCAAATGTCCGCCCGAACACGATGAATTTTTTCCCGAACAACACGCATTCGAGTGTCTTGGTTGACAAAAAAATCAGACTTTTTTTTTATTTTTCTAGTATTGTTTTATTTTACGGAAACACTAACGCCCACACGTGTGGGCGTTTGCATCTCGCCCACACGCGTGGATCCGCGTCCGTTTGTGGTTGCACGAATCTTGGCATGTTTGTGGTGCAACGTAGGACTGGGCTGGTGTGTGGGCATTCACTCGGTCGCCCACACGTCCGTTTCACCACACGGAGGGGCCGGTGTGTGGGCGTTTAGCAGTTCGCCCACATGCCAGTTTTCACTCACGCACAAGGGCTGGTGTGTGGGCATTTGCCATCTCGCCCACACGCCCGTCTCCTCTCTCCACACCCAAGCTGCCAGTTGCCATGCGTTTTGCAGTGTACATGGCAACTGCCCTAGCGTGCTTGTAAGCAGATGGCAACTCTCTTTTTTTTTACCCGAACATGTCAGTTGCCATGTTCGTTGCAGGGTACACGGCAACTGCCCTAGTGTGCTTGTAAGCAGATGGCAACTCTCCCTTTTACCCGAACATGTTGTTTTGCCATGTCTCTTTGTAGCGCTACACGGTAACTGCCTAGTGTTAGTAGGTGGCAACTCCAAAGGTTTTCAAATCATGGCAACTGTAGTAAACCAGACCATACATGGCAACTACTTAGTGTTAGTAGGTGGCAACCTCTAAAGTTTTCAAATCATGGCAACTATAGTAAACCAGACCATACATGGCAACAGTTGCAGTTGTCCAAAATGGCATCTGGCACTTGACCTGAGATGGCAACTGCAGTTGAGCAACCATGGCAACTGTAGTTGTCCGACATGGCAACTGTAGTTTAGCGACATGGCGACTGCAGTTAAACGGACATTGAAGAGGGTCCGGACCATGGCAACTGCGGGGACGCGTGGTGACTGTCATGCGGGGCGTGCGGGACCGTGAGGTAGGTGGCTGAGAGAGGTCGTGTGGGCGTTATGCATTTTGCCCACACGTAGGCGTGTGAGAGGGACCGCAAGGAAAAAAAGAGGCGTGTGGGTGCTAGTTGTTTTGCCCACACGTAGGCGTGTGGGCTGGTTCTCTTAGACACCACACAAAACGTGTGGGCAGACCCCTTAACGTCCACACGTGTGGCAATTATCGTCGTCCTTATTTTACTATTCACCAAGAGTAGATGAGCCGGGTTCAGAAATGAATATTCGGTGGTGAACATGAATTAATAGGGCATAAATTGATACCGATGGATATTCCAATGCACTTTCTTGAGATTATGATTTGTATTAAGGAAAATTGTATACGAAATTTAAGGTCAAAATTCAAATTTGAATAGTCAAAATACACCTATCATTTTGAAATAGAGAGTGTACTAACTATTATCTCCTACATGATCGCTACCATGGTCATTTTCCTTAATGGGTCCTTAATCCCTGCGCATGACCAGAATATGCCTTAGGAAAAAAAAATTGGGAGAGTAGAACTTTTTCGAGAAAACGCAAAAGCCTCGCATTTAGATGCATTGATAGAGAGAAGAGTTTGCACAAGTCCTTGGAAGGGCAACACCCAATGTATACAATGCAACACCCCTAGCCGCTAGGTGCTGCCACCACCGGAAGCAAACCCGCTAGATCATGCACTCCTGCCATCACCCATTGCCCCGCCTCCGCCTTTACCGTGTCAAGGAGACGAGCTAAGCTGGCCAGAGCGTTGTCGAAGATGATCGCACTGCAGTGCTTCCAAATGCACCAGGCCATCAGCATTAAAACCAATGAAGGCCTTTCCAGGCCAAGGTGGGGACGAATCAGCAATTTTGTTGCCACTAGTCCACGAAGTCATCCCCCTCAGAGGGGGGGGGGGGCGTAGATCGGATCCAGGAGAGCACCTCATGCCATGCACTGTCGGTGTCTAAGAATCGGACATTGTGCTGTTAGCTACAACACTTTGAGAATTCGGCCAGGGACTGAACACGTCTAGCTTCCTAGGTCATGATCGATCGAAGGAGAAAGAACGAGAGGAAGAACACGCAAGAAATACCCAGGTTCAGGCCACCGTGTTGGTGTAATACTCTCCTGCATTTGCCCTTTATTTCATATGGTGACTGGCTACAATGTGTGACTTGTGTTGTCCATGAATCAGTCGCCCCTGTTGAGGCCGCAGCCTTCCCCTATTTATAGTGCCTCACCGGGCCCCTCGCAGAGGCTCTCATTGGCTAGATTGAGTAGGCTGGCTCTAGCTTGTACCCGCGGAGTATGGCCGCCTGCGCCACGCGCGCACATGCTTGTGATGATGGTTCCCAGAGCATCGCATTGCACCGCAGATATTCTCCTGCTTCTTTCCTCGTAGAGTGCGGTCAGTGCTAGGGTACCGTCCCTGTAGCAATATACAGAGGAAGGGACCGCTCGTGGCTACTATGGATGACCGCAGGCGGAGAAAAGCTCTGCTCGAGCCTGTTGAGTATTATGATTATTAGGAAACAAAGGATAGGCTAGGAATTATTCTAGCTTGTCTTGTACTCCAAGATGGTCATGTACTCCTTTATATAGGCCCACAGACTCAAGCAATACATCAACAATTCCACCAGTCCTTCTCTATTCCCTTTTAACATGGTATCAACCTAACCGATCCAAACTCTAGCCGGCCCCCGCCGCTTCTGCACCGCGCCACCCCCGGGGCCGCACGTACCTAGGGTTCGTGCGTCGGTCGTGTTGATCGGCAGCACTATAGTCTTTTTTCCCGATCCTTGATCTGGGTTTCTCTCTCTCGCCGGTCGTCTTGATCGGCGGTTTTTTTTGGTTTTCCGATCTCAGATCGGCTTGCGTCGCCCGCTACCGTTTGTCATCTATGTGCCTCTACTCCGACCTTGGTGGCGACTCCACCGCATCTTCGATTGGATCGGTTGCTTACGCTGCGCCCAAGGCTTCACATGTGCCCATGAAGGCGAGATATTTCTCGTAAGCGTCTTGCTGTTGTGCTCGCCGCTTAGGCGTGCATGCCGCTCATAGATCCATCACGATTCACGTGGCGGTGCGTTGTTCACGCACACCGCATCAAGCATGGGTGTGGCTACTCGTGTGGTTGTCTCCGTCTAGTGCGAAGCTTCTACATCGTCCGCCACGCGACGCCGCCGCAGTGCCCCATCGTCTGTCGTGCCTTCGGTTTGTTCAACCGTGACGTATATATCTCTGCAGGATCTGTAACAGCCCGAAGTGATGAGTCCCACTTTGTAATATATCCAACCTTTGTCATGATCTATTTCCATGTGGGCATCGATATATATGGCTTCAGCTTCTTGTTTTGCATTGTTTCTTTTATTTGTTGCATGCCATGCCCACCATTGTTATGTTGCATTGTGCCTCTTGTCATTTTGCATTTCATCATGCTCATCATGTGCATTGCACTCTTCTTGTGTTGTTGCTAGCTCTATGCATATGACCCATGCACCATCACCTCTCCCTTCCTTCTTGTTTCTTTTATTTTGCAAGTGAATTCTTCCCTGCCCCATTAAATGTTCATTCTTTCCTTATAAATCTTGCACCTTGCCTACAACCTCTCTGTCAAACTGCAGCTCATTTGAAGTTGGTTTGGTTGGGTTCAAAAATGGAGCAAGTTTGAATTAACTTGGTTTATTTTTCTACCTCTAAAAATGTCCAAAACAATTTTAACAAATAGTGCATAAATCCAGGAGCTCAGGAATAGTTTTACTTCCCTCTTATTCTTCATATAACTCCCTGGTCTTCCTTTCCTACAGCTGTGATTTTGTATGTTCAGAATTTAAGAAGAAAAGAAGAGGGCCTTGCCGCTTGGGCCTCCTCCCTGCACGCAGCCCACCCGGGCCTCTCCCTTTTTGTGATGAACCAGAGATCTCGATCTAGAATTGGGGGAGAAGCAGAGAAGGGAGTAGGTGAGAAGCGTGTGGGAGGAGGAGATGGTTCAACTGATTTACTTTCTCAATGCCTTGATCGTTCTCCGTTCGGTACATAAGTAGCTGACTACATGGGCCAACCCTCGCCCAGCACGACTTGCTTACAAGGCCCAAGCCCAGATCACCACGCAGGGTGTTGCAAGTTCAGTTAAGTTCAGATGAACTTGCACTGCTTCAGTCCGCTGCAGATGACGAACTGCTGCCATCTGCAGGCGCGACATTGTCCCCTCCTTGAGATGTGTCTTCCTCCCATATGCTGGCGGTAGGGAACCGCTGCCGTAGTACGTCGTAATCTTCCCAGGTGGCTGCAGAGGAAGGCATGTTGTCCCACTGGATTTGGAGCTGCACGACTGGAGCGTTGCCCCTCTTCATCATGCGTCGGTCCAAGATGGCAGCTGGTTGTGCTTCGCTGGCAGTGAGGTCCGGTACCTTGGGGAGCTCGGAGAAGACCGGTGTATAGTCGGGGACAAAGGGCTTCAATTGTGAGACGTGGAATACCGGATGGATGCGGCTGTCCGGAGGAAGCTGGAGACGGTACGCCAGGGTGCTGATGCGCTCGGTGACGACGAACGGTCCAAAGAACTTGTATGCCAATTTGCGCTTAGGTCCCTCCACATCAAGTTATCCAGAACAGCTAGCGCGATCCAACGATGGAGCTCGGAGACGGTTGGGAATCTCAGGCTCCAATTTGCGGTGGCCTCGGAAATAATTCCAAGGCTTGATCAAGCCCAAGAGGAGAGGGTTCTGACTCAGGAGGAGCTGGGTTTCCGCAAAGCCCTCAAACACAGGTTGCTGGGCATCGCGGCGGTGGAAAGCATGAGAATGTGTCAGCGTTCGCGACAGATCAGGATTTGGGACAGGGATACCAGCACCAGGTTCTTCCACATTAAGGCAAGCTCTAGGAGAAGGCGGAATTTCACATCAGGATTCGACAGATCAGGATTCAGGACGAGGATGCCAGCACCAGGTTCTTCCACATCAGAAATGAAATAAGATAAAATATTGTTGTTGATTATTGTCATGTGTGGAATGCACTAAGTTCCCTTTAGTGTAAATTGTTGATTGTTGTGATTTGTGAAGAAATATATGGGCCTACAAGTATATTTCTGTAGATTAATTGCGTATGTAAAACATATACTTTATTATCCACATCTATAACAAGTTTAACGAGCTAGCACGCGAGTTACATGAGTCAAGCCGAGTTTCAAACTGAGCTCAATATGTTAACGAATCAAGCCGAGCTAACTTGTTATCTTGACGAGCTCTAACGAGTCGGCTCGGCTTGAATTCCAGCCCTAGCGCCGAAATCGACCGAGAGTTCTACTCGAGAGGTCCTTGCCTTCCATGCCTTCCAGCAAGCTCGACGCCAGCTTCTCAATAGAAGATGAAGCACTAACTTACAGAACCTAATTATATCAACAATGTCTTGCAACAAGAATCGTCATATCTATCCTTAGGTGGAGACATGACAGATGATGGATGCCATAGTTCCAAGTTTTCATATGGTAACAAATAAAGGGGATTTTAACATACTGAAGATGCAGCAATTTGGAGTAGTAAACCAAAAATAAATAAATCAGCGTAAGTGACAGATCGATAAATACTTACACTGAATTAATTCGCTTTAGTTCGACCAGAAAATGACGAGGCTTTTCAGAATCTCCTGCAAAGAAAAGGAAGAAACTTTGTTTATTGTAATTCACTCTGGAAGTTCATAACCTAGATGTTGAAAACCTGCATGGGAATTACTGAGTGCGACTTCTTGGTGAAATTAAAGTATACATTAAGATATCAATAATAGAGAACACAACAGCCAAGCCCATCTGGGACCAGTAAATGGCAGATACCGAAGACTTGGTTGAAAAGGTGCCACTCTTACCTTCTTGATTTTGGACAAGCTGTTGACTCCATTCTCTAACCCGACATGAACTCAGGGAGACAGATATTAAATAGCTCCATTCAGAATTGAAACTCGATTTAAGCCAATTAAGCATAATCAGACCTAAAGATGCACTCATTGTGGGAAAACTCAAAACAAGTACGGGTAGCTAAGCATAACATTTTACCAGAAAACTTGAGGTGTCAAATAGAATAGCATCGTCAGCTTACAATAGCGCAGTCCTATGTTGGCTGGGTACATAAAATTGGAACATTCAACATTTCTCATCGCAGCAATAAAATACTCCCTCCGTCCGAGAAAAGTTGTCTCCGCGGACATTTTGCAAAAACCCCCTTCCCTTTCCTCCGACAAACAAGAAGCTCCCCACACTAGAACAGAGCTCCCCTGCTCGTTGTCCCCTTCGCCGGAGCTCCTTACTCAGCTCCCCCGGGCCCTTCCTCTGCTCCCCCGCGCAGCTTCCCTGCGCAAGAGCTCCCTCTCCCCACGCTGCTGCCGCGTTGCTTCCCCCTCCTCGTTCCTCTCATCGTTCCCCATGGCAAATCACGGCGAGGAGAAGGAAGCTTGGTTTTTTTCGATCTGCTATCCGACGACGTCCTTCCCCGAGGACGGCGAGCCAGAGCTGCCCCTGCGCGTCATCCACCACCTCCTCGCTGGTTGGACGCAGTCGACCACGAAGCAAGTCTTCTCCAAGCGCGCACCGCCATGTGGGTCACCGAGATGCCGAGGCCAAGGCGGAGCTCCAGGCCATCGAGGCCGCGTACGCCGCCGAGTCCGGCAAGCGCTGCTGCCTCCACGACACGTGTCCCCACGGCCGCGTGCGCCTCCTCGCCGTCGTGGGTCCTGTCGCCCCCCACTTGCCAAGGTGCGGCTCCCCCCACTTCTCGCCCCCACTCCAAAATGCTTCTTTTCGGTACAAGATCACTGAAAATTTAGTCTATCTTGAAGCTTGGAGATTCTTTAGCAAGTTCACTGTAAAATTGAGTACAAGATCTCTGAAAATTTTCAGGAGTCTATGTTCTGCAGTCACTGAATTTTCTGAAGTGTATGTTTACTGAATTTTTTGAATTTCCTGGAGTGTGTGCATTGGGGTGCTCCAGGGAGAGAGGATTCATGGCCATCCTATCTAGTTGCTGGGTGGAAAACTTGTTAGGTTCACAGTATTAATCAAGATTTGATTATAAACATATGGGTTTAGTTATGTTCATAGCAGCAGCACCAAGATTGGATTGATATGGCTCCTCTTTTCTTGTGACATGTACTCACTGAATTTTAATTGACAGTAAAATTCAGTGTAATTTTGGTCAACTGAATTAAATGTAAATTCAGTTAACTCATAAAATTAAGTGAAACATTTGGTCTGATTGAAATGCAGCAAGTTTTTTGGGGGTCCTATTCAGTTTTCTTACAAAAACTTGCTTCAATGGCAGCAAGTTTGAATACAGTGTATGTTCTGTAGCTTGTTTAGAAAGATCACTGAATACAGTTTCTTGGGGGTCCTATTTCAGTGTAAATGTTTTTGTAAGGACCCCCAAGAAACATCTTTTACATCACTGTTTTGGTCAAAACTGAATGTTGATTGCTTGCATCATCTACTCTGAATGATTTTATATTGACAACTTCAGCATCTGTAAAACCTGAAACCTGCAGGATGTGGTGTACTCTAAATTTGCAATTAACTAAAAACTGAAAAACAGTGAACTGAAACTGTTTCTAGGATTTAAAAAAATGAGACCTTTTAGATCTCTGGGGGCTTTGGGATGCCCATGTGACGAATTAATATTTTCTCTGGTACATGAGGGCTCAGCAGTTAGCTCAGTGCATTTTTGATCTAGTGTGTAGCTGCTGCTGATGCTGAGGTTAGAATATGTAATTTCAGCGTCTAGCTAGCTGCTGACGAGGAATGATCAGGCGGTGGTGCTTCAAAGTTGGTGCCTGCCATTGTGGCCTAATCACTGTCAAAACTATCAAGACTGAATTTTACTCCATCTGTCTCCAAACTGTCAAAACTGAATTTCGCTCACTGAAAATTTGACAGTGGAGTACTGTCCAAACTGTATTCACTGTATAAATTTTATTGATGTCAAATTTTATTTATGTGTCATGTCGGACATCAACTTGACAGTTCACTTAATGTCCTCTGGTGCTATACTCCCAAGTTTTTACTCCACAAGTCTGTTGAAGCATGCATGTCTTTGTGAATCTTGTTGTGTACTCCAAGTAGATGGTGGATAGCCTGGATATTAGTACTTGTTGCATTCTAAGTTTATAACCACTCTAGATTTACAAGTGTTTACTGAAGATGACAAGTGTTTATTCAGTTCTTAATTTGGAGTAACTAGTAGACCAACAATATTCATCTTTTTCTGTTTATGAAGAAGAAGAAGAAGAAGAATAAACCTAGCTAATTCAAATAATTCCAATTTTATGTGCACTCATGGAAGCATGACCATGTATAGATAGAAGTTGTTCCCTGAATTTTCAGTGCACTCATGGAAGCATGCATTTTCCAATCAATTAACAGTGACAACTGATTCCTTTGGCCTGTCCTTAAAAATTATCAGATGCACTGTTTGGATCCAGTTTTGTGATTTGGGGAACTATAAATATTGATTATCAACTTTATGTGTCAAGTTTGACATCAACTTGACTGAATATCAACTTGACAGATCAAAAGCTGACAGAAATTGACAGGTTTTGAGCATCAAGAGATCTGAATGCAGTTAACTTGTGTTGAAAAGTTAACTGAATTTTTTTTGTATCAACATTGCACCATTTTAGCATGACAACTCAACTCAACTACCTCAACTCAATTCAGCAATTATCTTGCAGGTTCAGGAATTGTCTTTGTAGGTTCTCCACAACAATAATCTTCAGACTCACACCACTAGTTGAACAGCAGCAGTAGCAGAGGCGGGCGGGGCAGACTCACCAGCACCAGTACGAGCAGAGTCGGGGCAAGGGAAAGGGAAGAAGCATCATCAGAGGTCCACGTCGGCGTCGCCCACCAGCAGTAGCAACATCAGAGGCAGGTGGACGACCGCGTGCAGGGAGATTCAACGGGGCCGGCGGCGCAGCTCGAGGCGGGCGCTGGCGCAGGTTGCCTTCATGGCGGGCGCCGCAGAGGGGGAAGCCTCGGCGCAGGTCCAGGCGGGCGGCGGCGCTGGTGTTGGTCGCGCGCTGGGCGGCGCTGATGTTGGTCGCGCGCTGGGCGGCGCAGGTCCAGGCGGGCGGCGACGCAGGTGGGAAGCGGACGATGGCTGCGAGGCGCGGGCGACGGGGGAGCACGAAGGAAGAAGATGGAGTTATTCGTGACGGGTTTAAAACTCTCAGGGGTTTTTTGCAAAAAAAGTAAATACACTGTGCTGTGGACAACTTTTTCCGGACGGAGGGAGTAACACATTATGCTGACACATGAAAAAGGATTTATAGCCTTTCCATCACCTGTATCCAACTTCAGCAGTGGAATGCATAAAAATAACATCAAATAGAGGGAACGACAGATTCAGTCGGGACTTTAAGAGGTAAGAATAAAATGATATTCCACCTGTGTGTCCTCGTGCGGTCGAACAGAAAGTGAGAGAGCAATGTTAGGGTTAGTCACGTGGGCTTTTATTTGGCTCGGGGTGTGCTATCGGCATCACCGTATCCCGCCGGGTCAACACCGTGTCCTCCACCGTATCGGTTTTTTTTTCTTTTGCTTTTTTTTTCTTTTGTTTTAATCAAAAATCATGATACTCCTGGAATACGCGTATTGCGGCTGTATCGTGTGTATCGTCGTATCGGCGCCATCCTGCACGTGGACATGGCACTTCTGGCCGTATCGGTGCTTCAGAGCAAAAGAGAATATAAAAAAAAGTATCTGCATTTATTGGCTCTGAAAAATAAGAACATATAAAAAGTATGGAGATAGTAGACATAAGAAAATCGTAATTATGGCAAGGAGCAAGTAAATGAATCCTCACCCCTTGGCATGTCTTCTTTGGCAACAAACCGGAGAGCTCCCTGCAAAACCCCAAATAGGAAACTTGCTCAGCACATAATGGTAAAAGTATGATCCAATGTTCTAACAGTAAATTTAGCCTCAACAACAGTTATCGAGTTCAAGACGTGGCTGGCAAAACTTAAAAATACCCACTAGATCAATGGTTAGGCCTGGGGAGGCAATATGCGAGGGAGAGTTTTTCTTTTCGAGGAACCGGCAGGAGCAAATATGTACAGAGGGGCGCACATCATCTCAGCTGACCCCCACGGTGGGCATGGCGCTGCTTAATGTCCTCCAGAGCCAACATGGCCACCTCAAGGTGTGTCATTCCTTTGACGTCAAGGCGGTGATGTCATACCACCATTCGGAAACTCCGCCAGGTTCAGGCAGGTAAGAGGACACAGGTAGGTTTTCACCTCAGGTGCTCACATGGCTCCAAACAGCAACGGAAAAAGGGTAGCCTTTGCACAGGTGAGTGGCTGTCTCCGGAGCCTGGAAGCACTTGACACATGGGGTCATGGGGCCATCCTCGAGTTGTCAGCCTATCAGCCGTAAGAATTCTGCCATGGAGAATGAGCAATGCGAAGAATTTGCATTTGAGCTCCGAAGCGCGGTCCAAATCTTGGGAGTCAAACCTAGGGTGGGATCCAAGGAATTGAGCCGCATACGCCGAAGCGGAAGAGTAGACCCCATTGGCCGTCAAGTTCCAGGAGATGGAGTCCTCCTGGTTTGGCAAGGGTTGGGTTTGACTGATCCATTCCAGGAGACCAACAAATTCCCCTAGCTGGGCCACCGAGTGCTGTCTGGACACCGCCTTGATCCAGCTCTCCCCACTGAGCTTGGTATGAACTGTCCTGTGCTTGCGGGTAGCAATCTTGTAGAGCTTCGGTGCAAGCTCCTTGAGGGGGCCCCTACCACTCCAATTGTCATGCCAAAAAAGCGTCGTGCGTCCATTGTCGATGGTGATGGTGGTGGAAGCTAGGAAAAATGCCATGTTTGCTTGGTCGCACGGCAGCTGGGAGCCAACCCATGGCCTGTCCAGGTCATTCCACTGATGCCAATGCCAGCGCAGTCGGAGAGCACGCCCAAAACGCGTCAACCCAAAATGCCAATGCCTCCCCACTGCTCCCTGACAACGGCCCTGCGGCCTCCCCCTGCTCCCCGCCGACGGCCCCAGGCACCTAGCGTCCAGCCCGGCTGGTCCCATCGGTGCTCCCGGCCCGGAGGGCTCCCTCGCTGTTCTGGCCGCGGCCACCTCACTACCTCTGCTAGACCTGCAGATGTGTGCTCTGCCGGCTGGGGAGAGGGTCGACTCGGGCCTGCTCCGGTCTCTGGCTCCGATCCTCGCGTCTCCTCCAGCCTCTCCTCGCCTGACCGCCACCCCAACCTCCCCCCTGTTAGCTACTAGCAGTGGGGTGGCCTCCGTCCTGTCTACACCTGTGGTTGTGCCTCCCCACCCGCCACAGACCGCTGCCTACTCCAGGCGTGGGCGCTCGACCTCGACTCCGGTGACGTCCTCCCGTCGCAGTGCCGGATCGATGCTGCTCGGCTGGCTAGTAGCCCTGCTCTGCCCATCCCGGGGCGGGCAGAGCTTCGAGCCGCGGCCGGCAACCTCAAGCCAGGTACCCCAGTCATCCCAGCTAGTTCATCTACATGCCCGTTTTCTGCTCTGGAGTCGGCACCGCGAGGGCATCTAGTTAAGGTCGCGACCGACTCCGCTATAGTTTTCAGGGGGGAGGTAGCTCCCCCCTTAGTTCAGATCGAGGCAATCCGTGCCCGAGAAATCCTTGATGGGAGGTTGGCTGAGGCCCGCGCACGCATGGTTGCGCCCCCTGCCCCCGCGGCCAGTGGACCTCCCACGTCCACCCAGTCGGATAGCCAGGCCCCGCAAGCGGCCTTGGAGATCCGTGGCTGCACCCGCTCCCGCACCGCCGCCCTTCGGGCCCAAAGCGCCTCCCGTGTCCTGGGGTCAAGCAGCCCCCCGATGGCGGCTTAATGCGGACCCTCTTCTGCAACATCCACGGCTTCGGCCAAGATGGCCGTCGCCGCCAACTCATCGAGTACATGCGAGATGAGCGGATAGACATCGTGGCAATCCAAGAAACCATGCGCACAGAGTTCTCCTTGTCTGAACTTGAGCGATTGAGCACCCACCTATTTGCTTGGCATTGGCTCCCTTCAAGTGGGATCGCCCGGCACTCGGGTGGCATCCTGCTAGGTGTTAAGGATGCCACCTTTGAGGTGGGTGGTATGGATAGGGGTGAGTTCTACGTCAGTATGGAGCTGTTCGAACGTGCTCTCAACTTCAAGTGGGAGATCATTATCGTCTATGGCCCCGCTGACCACCGCCGATCTGAGTCCTTCCTTGATGAACTTAAGACGAAGGTGTCGGCCGCGCGTCTGCCCGTAGTAGTGGGTGGCGACTTCAACCTCCTCCGATTTGCGGAGGATAAGAGCAACGATCTAGTAAACTACCCTCGGATGCAGATGTTCAATGATTGCATCGCTGAGCTCGGTCTCCGGGAATTAGATAGGGTTGGTGCCAGATTCACCTGGACCAACCGCCAGGCGGACCCGACCCGCTCCGTTCTGGATCGCGTCTTGGTCTCGCCGGAGTGGAAGCTTCGCTGCCCCCTCGCCTCCCTCCAAGCCATCACCCGGATTGGCTCGGACCATGTCCCTCTGCTCCTGTCTTCTCAGGACGACTGCCCGCCCCCTACGCCTAGGTTTCGCCGAGGCCGTTCGTGACCGCTGGCTGGAGGCCCGGCTTGCTCCGCACCGGTCCTTCTCGGCGGTCGATGATTGGCACTTCTGCGCCAAGCGCTCTTGACAGTTTATGAAGGGTTGGGGCGCTACGCCTAGGTTTCGCCGAGGCCGTTCGTGACCGCTGGCTGGAGGCCCGGCTTGCTCCGCACCGGTCCTTCTCGGCGGTCGATGATTGGCACTTCTGCGCCAAGCGCTCTCGACAGTTTATGAAGGGTTGGGGCGCCAACCACGGCCGAGACCTGCGGGATCGCAAGAATGCCCTCCTCACCTCCATCCAGGCTCTTGACCTCCAGGCTAACTCGGTGGGACTAGCCCCCGATGCGTGGTTGCTTTGATACGACCTTAAGGATCAGCTCACGGTCATCTACACCGACGAGGAGGCATATTGGCGACTTCAGGGGACCCAAAAGTGGGTCTTCAAGGGTGACGCCAATACGGCCTATTTCCAGGCCATCGTAGGAGGCGGAATACCATCCCCTTGCTTTGGGACGGAGAGACCCTACTGCAGCGTCCGGCCGATATCCGCGCTCATGTCGATGGCTTCTATAAAGCCCTCTTTTCCACACACCCCCCCCCCCAGGGGAAGCTTGGCCCTAGCTGCGGACTTTTGGGTCGGCCCCCAGTGCATCTCCACCGCAGAAAATGCCGCCCTCGCGGCTCCGTTCGGTGAGGAGCAAGTCTGGGCGGCGATTAGAAGCATGAATCCATCGTCCGCCCCTGGCCCCGACGGCCTACCAGTGAAGTTCTTCCAGACCTTCTGGACTGTCATCAAACCGGAGGTCATGGCCCTCTTTGAGGATTTCTATGTGGGCACCATTGACCTCCACCGTCTTGACTACGAGATCATCACATTGATCCCCAAGGTGCCTGGAGCCTCGGACATTCGTCAGTTCAGGCCGATCACGGTGATCAATGTGATCTTTCGCATTCTGGCAAAGGGGTACGCCAATAGGGTGGCCCCTTTGGCCGACCCCATCACCCACCCTGACCAGTCCGCCTTCATCCAAGGCCGTATATTCTGGATGGGGTTCTTGTCTTCCATGAAGTTCTGCACGAGGTCCGGTCCAAAAACCTCAAAGCAGTCTTCCTGAAAATTGACTTCCACAAAGCCTATGACACGGTTAGCTGGACCTTCCTTCGGGAAGTGTTGCTCAGGAAAGGGTTCGACGACCGCTGGGTCGCCCTGGTTATGCAGATGGTTACCTCTGGGCACACCGCGGTTAACATTAATTGAGAGATCGGTCCCTATTTCCCCACCCTATGTGGGGTTAGGCAGGGTGACTCCTTCTCTCCATTTCTGTTCAACATGGTGGTTGATGCCCTAGCGACTATCCTTGATAAGGCGAAGACCGCAGGCCACATCCACGGCATAGTCCCGCACCTAGCGGAGGGAGGTGGTGTTTCCCTCCTCCAATATGCCGACGACACCATTATCATGGTGGAAGGCTCGACAGCCGATATCACGAACCTGAAATTTTTGCTGTTGTGCTTCCAACAGTTGTCAAGTCTCAAAATAAACTTCGATAAGAGCGAGGTGATGGTATTAGGCTACTCTCCCTCTGAGAGCCAGAGTATAGCTAACCGACTCAACTGTCGGCTTGGTTCTTTCCCCACCACCTACCTGGGGATCCCCATTAGCAACTCGGCTTTCCGTAGCGGACCTACGGCCCCCGGTGCTCAAGCTTCAGCACCGTATCGAGCCTTGACAGGGGAGATGGCTGTCTAAGGTGGCTCGGACGATCCTCGTCAACTCGGCCGGTGATGGAGATAAACAGAAATACCATATGGTTCATTGGACCGACATCTGCAAACCTACAGACCAAGGTGGCCTCGGCATCATGTCCTCCAAACGCATGAACCTGGCCCTCCTGACGAGGTGGCTTTGGCGCATTGCGAATGGCGAGGGAGGTCTGTGGCTGCAAATCATCCGGAACAAATACTTACGCGGCCAACCTCTTGCCTTCTGCCTTCGGACAGGGGGCTCCCAGTTCTAGCAGTCCGCCGTTCAGCTGCTCCCAGTTCTCCGCATCGGGACCTCCATCACGGTTGGCTCTGGGACAGCCACCCTGTTTTGGTTCGACCGTTGGGCTGGGGACTCCCCTTTCGCTGTGCGGTTCCCGTATCTTTTCTCCATCACGGTGGAGCCTAGGATCTCCATTGAGACGGCCCTTATTGAATTAGGGCGTCTCGCGTTCCGGCGGCCATTTGGGCCCCTGGATATCGCCGCCTGGCATGAGCTCCTGGAGGCCGTCGCGCTTCACGAGCCTAATCTGACGCAGACGCATGATCGCTTATCGTGGCACCTAGAGCCCTCGGGCAAATTCTCCACGAAGTCCTTGTACCAGGCCATCGCCCCCCAACCCAGGCCCGGCGGCCCTCGAGATGATCTGGGCTATCTGTGTGACACTCAAGATCAGGATCTTCATGTGGCAATGGATCCGTGGCCGGCTGCCCTCCGGCATGGAGGTGTTAAAACGGAATGGCCCGGGCGACGGGATTTGTCCCCTTTGTGGGACTGAGGAAAACTCGAATCACATTTTCTTCTCATGCGTCTCCGCCCAGTTCCTCTGGAGCTGCCTCCATGAGGTAGTCAGGGGTAGTTGGTGCAACACCAACTTCCTGGACCTCTTCGCCGAGGTCCGGGCATCAACCCCGTCGGGCCGCCACATTAGGTGGCTGCTCATTGGGGTCCTTGCTTGAACGCTCTGGACCGTGCGCAATAAGCTTGTCATCCAGCGTGTGCCTCTTCGACGTGCCACTAACGCAGTATTCAAAATGCGTGGTTATTTGCAGCTCTGGCGGCCGCTTAGCCGTCACCAGGACTGGGACGCCATCAACATCATCATTGCGGACCTTCGCGCGATGGCTCTTCACTTGGCGCCGCCGCTTCCTCCTCCACCCCCCGAGACGGATTAGCTTCTTAGTTGCGGTGTCACCGCCTTTTTTTTCCTTTCTTCAGGGCTTGTTGAGTTGTGCCCTCAACAGAACCCTCTTGTACTCTATGTTGTGCGACTATGTGTGTGTGTGTGTGTGTGTGGACCTCTGTGGTACTTTGTGGTTGTGGTGGTTTGCTTTATTTATAAAGCGGGGCGAAAGCCTTTTTCGGTAAAACGCTCAATATCAGCAATGCCCAGGCCTCCCAACTCCTTCGAGTGGCACACGGTTTTCCAGTTAACCAGCGAGTGCCCCCAGATGCCTGCTCTTGGTCATCTTTAGCCCAAATGAATCCCCTGGTAATCTTGTTGATCTTGTTCCACGGCCATTTCGGGAAGGGAAGAGCGGTAAGGTGGAAGGTGGCAATGGAGGCGAGGACAGATTTTGCCAGAGCCAGGGCCACCCTTCCGGGCTTCTTAAGGTTTTTCCCCTTCCATCCCGGAAGTCTTCCAGAGATTTTGTCAATGAGTGGCTGAAGGTCAGCCTTGCGAAGTCAATGGAAGTGAAGAGGAAGAGAGGAAACCCCAGATAGCGTCCTGCGAAAGCCGCGACCCTGGCCGGGAAGGTCGACAGGATGTCCACAAGGTCAATGTCGTTGCAGCAGATGGGGAAGACCTCAGATTTTGCCAGGTTGGTGACAAGGCCCCTAGCCTCACTAAACGCCGCGAGGATGGCAGAGATCGCGCGCAATTCGTCCTTGTCCAACAACAACAACAACAACAAAGCCTTTAGTCCCAAACAAGTTGGGGTAGGCTAGAGGTGAAACCCATAAGATCTCGCAACCAACTCATGGCTCGCACATGGATAGCAAGCTTCCACGCACTTCGCCCATAGCTAGGTCTTTGGTGATACTCCAATCCTTCGTGTCTCTTAACGGACTCCTCCCATGTCAAATTCGGTCTACCCCCCTCTCTTGACATTCTCC
The DNA here is from genome assembly GCA_021605205.1 of Aegilops longissima. NCBI lineage: Eukaryota > Viridiplantae > Streptophyta > Magnoliopsida > Poales > Poaceae > Aegilops > Aegilops longissima. Next base: position 355,317,004 of record CM038677.1, on the reverse strand, counting down.
GCACGCTTTAGCCGTCCCACTATGCAATGGACCTTCGGAGGCTCATACTGAATATGCCCAAACCATCTCGCATTTATGTTGGACAAGCTTCTCTTCAATTGGTGCTACCCCAACTCTATCTCGTATATCATCATTCCGGACTCGATCCTTCCTCGTGTGGCCACACATCCATCTCAGCATACGCATCTCCGCCACACCTAACTGTTGAACATACCGCCTTTTAGTCGGCCAACACTCAGCGCCTTACAACATTGCGGGTCGAACCGCCGTCCTGTAGAACTTGCCTTTTAGCTTTTGTGGCACTCTCTTGTCACAGAGAATGCAATTCGTCCTTGTCCGGGTTTGCAAAAATACTGGCATCTTTCGCGAAGAGGGGGATCCTGTAACGCACCATGCATGCACGGATGGGCTTGAGAATACCCCTCTGTGTGCCAACTGAAGGATCTTCTACAGCGGATCAATGGCCAGGATGAAGAGCATAGGGAAAAGCGGACCCCCTTGGTGCAAACCATGGACGTGACTGAAAGATGCGACAGGGTTGCCATTGAGCAGGAACCTGGAGAAGGAGGAGGCCAAGGATAGGCAGATCCAGTTCCACCAACACTGCCCGAAACCTAGACGCTGCAACACCTGAAGCAAGTATGCCCAGTTCACGGAGTCAAAGGAGCTTGAGGAAAAGGCCCGGAATGTTTCTTCTGTGAAGATCTTTAATCAGGTTCTAAAAATGCATGAAGTGGTCAAGTATACACCGTTTCTAAACAAAGGCGCTTTGGCACTTGGAGACGATCTCGGTAGGAGGGGGCAAGCCTGTTAGCCAAGAGCTTGGAGAAGATCTTCGAGAGGCCATGGATCAGACTGATCGGACGGTAGTCCCCAACTCCGAGCGCGTCAAGCTTCTTCGGAAGCATGATGATGTTGGCGGAGTTGATGAGGGAAGCGCAGCCCTCCCCCAAGGGCAGCCAAGCAACGGACTGCCACAAACACGCCATTCTTTATGATCTTCCAGCAAGACTAGAAGAAAGCTCCAATGAAGCCATCCAGGCCCGGTGACTTAACGGAAGAAAGCTCCAAGTACATAGTCTTCAAGTTACGCCTCAAATCACGCTCTGCCGCAGACAAGGGTCTATTCTCCTCCACCTAATCCAGGCGCCAAATCACCTCCTTCACAATCACAATCTGAGTCTTGAGAACTCTCACGCTCTGGCGCTGCCATGCCTTGAGTGCCTTCGCCGTGCGCCATAGCTTGATGTGAATGCGACGAATGGTGTCCGATCAAGGATAGGCTTATTCCATGCCGAGGCCATAGTCTCATGGAACCTGGGAGCCGAAGCCAGAACTCCTCAAACTTGAAAGAACGCTTTCTTCTTTCCTCCGCTTCACCTGTAGGAACAGAGGGGCATGTTCTAAGCAAGCCGTGGTGGGCATGTTCTAAGCAAGCCGTGGTGACGGCTTGGAGGTGGTCATTGGGGAATAGCAAGTCCTAGTCGTCAGAGTGTTAGAAGTGGTCGAACTTTGTCAACACGGGGTTTGCCTGGGCATTGGACCAGGTGTGTATTTTCTTTCAGCAAGGTGTAATTATTCCAACTCCAGTTGGTTTAAAACACCACGAAAATTCCCAATCAGGCGCCTATTGATGTTCACGTTGTTCTTGTCCGCCGCTTTGGTGATGAGATTGATGTGAGGGAGAGTATTTTAGTATAATTACATTGCCCATATTTCCCCCCATAAATTTGAACTTTTGAATGAACTGGTTCTTGCAAGTCGATAAAAATACTTACCTTTTTCTACATAAAAGGGTACACTCATTATTTAAATTTTGTGTCAATCTATCATATTGTTTCTTCGTTATTTCTTATCTACATATATGATGGTGCACTAAATTATTGCACTAAGCTAATTTCTCCTTTCGTATAGTGTTTAAAATTAATATACAAACAAGGTATTATTGACAATGTAAAATTGATAATTAGTGCAAATAAGAAAACGAACAAAGATAATACAGGTTTGGTTTTTACAAAAGGCACCAGCGCGTGAATATCTTAGATCTTAGCGACTTGGCAAAATATTAGAATCCCCATGCATCAATTCGCTGTACACTATGTGTATGACCATGTATGATTTTGAGCTGATATTTGCATGTTTTGTTGAACATAAATCAGTTAATATAGGAACAGCGAGATCATGATAGATTAACACACCTTCTCAAACTTCTTAGTGAACCATGTGTTAAGTTCTTTGGTACAAGCCAGGTTACTGATTACATATGATTGGAAATCACAGTATGACAGGTAGACGCCAATATCTATAATGAATAAAATAAAATGAAATGCACGTGAATCAAAATGGAGGTATCCAGTTATCAACGCATGTCAATCTAAGTAACAAATGGTAAGATGTGCAATTTTACACGTGAAGGGCAACACTAATACCAGCTTCTGAATGATAGTAAGACAACTCCTGGATCGTAGCAACAAGTTTTCCAAGTACTGCATTCATCTGAAGCAAAGGAGGGGAAATGGAAAAACAAACCGTCACATAAAAAATTCTTCTATTATAGTACTGCAACGAGTTCCTATAAGAAATAATAAAGCCAATTAGAAAGAACCACAATTGGTATTTCACACCTATCAAATGTCAGGCAGGAAGATAATATAAAAGAACTTAAACATATGTATAGATTTGTGTAAACTTGAAGTCCAGTAAACTCTTTTTGCTGCCAACATGTGTCTTTTTGAGTGAACACGACCACAGTCATCGGCCACAAATGATAGCTAGTTACTTGGTTAATTCCAGAGTACTGCCATGCTCCCGCTGATTATAAACTAGACAATGAGCAGTGCAGACTACAGTTACTTAACACGATACAGCAGGGAATGACACAAGGACAGTGGTATATGGTATACTGTTTCCAGGTTGACAAGAGAAACCAACATTTTACCTCTAAACTTCTCTTGGCAAGTTCCTCATCAAATCTCGCGAGTTTTCCAGTTGCGCTAGTTTTAGCAGATGTGCGGGATTTCTTTCCCTGCGTGATGGTGGTAGCTTGTGCTGTAAGCAAATCAAGCTGCCATGTGCGGGATTTCTTTCCCTGCGTGATGGTGGTAGCTTGTGCTGTAAGCAAATCAAGCTGCCATTCCAGAGAAGCGAGCTTTTTTTCCAAATCAGAAACTTCACCTCTAAGTGCTAGTTTTGAGTCGCTAGAAAAAATCAAAAGAAAATCCTTGGTCAATGGAGAGATTAAAACATACTGTTCAAAAGACGAGGGTCACACAATACCAATTGAATCACTTGGATAACACTAGAGCAACATGGCATACCGGATGTCTCCCAGACTTTCTTCCGACAGGAATGTGTATTCATGGTTCTCTCCAGTTTCTGAGAACGCCGAAATACTGTCGAAAGCGGAATCCAAGTCTTTCCCCTAAAAATGGTACTCATATTAGGATCATATCCCTAGCCCGAGACAGCTATATTCCAACAATCGACTAACATTATATGAGGAATTGTAATAACTTAATAGTCCAACTAAGTTTACTGAACAAATGGAGTTAAAAATCTCTATACCTCCAAAAGCTTCCCTTCTAGTTCAAGCTGATCATAGCTGCATAGTCCACGAAACAATAAGACCAGTTTAAGCCTCAGATGAAAGAGAATCAGTACATGTACGGGAAATCATGATGTAATACGGGATTTAAAATCACAATCTGCAGCTATTCTTCATGCAGCAAAACTTTTGTTATCCTTAATTAAAGAATAGACAGTGCTATGGTATGATGAATCACATTCCTAAAGCATGTGGCGTCTGTTCAAAAAATAAAAGCATGTGGCGACGAACATTGCAGTTGTGCGCTTTTCTCTCCAAAGCCCTCCACTTCCCCGAGATTCACAGACAACTTTGTACTCCACATCACATTACTATATTGAATCCAAACCCCATACTTTTCAGGCCAACTCGAACCAGAACCCCACCCGCAAGCCCGAACAGCGCCTTGCATTGCAAATGCACATTGCACATCTCACAGTGCAGACACATGCCCCTCCCATCGCGTTCGAAACAACCCCACCGAGCAGACGACCTTTACAATCCTTGCACCTGCGCTACCTAGCGCCTGGACACGCTACGATTAGAGAAATTTCTAGAGGGTTCGCGGGACAGATCGGTATGTACAGTTCGAGGTCGGAGGCGGAGAGGACGTTGGCGCGGCGTAGGCGGGCGGCGATCCACGCGAGCACGCGGCTGGAGTCGTCTCCTTGGAGGAACGCCCAATCGAGGCCCTCCGGGTCGAGCGGATCTCCGCTGTCGAACCCCGCGGCGGCCAAGGCGTCGCAGAGCTGCTTCGCGCTCATCGCCGGCGGTGTCGCGTTGATAGATGCGTGCGGAAATGGGAGCAGTGGTGGGGCCGCGGGATGGGTGAGGAACTGTTTTTTTTTTTTTTGACAAGGGTGAGGAACTGGTGCGGCACGGCCTGGCCTCTCGCATGCTATTTAAGATCGGATGTAAAGAAAATATGTTCGGGTCGGATATCTACAAGATGCGGGTGTTTAGAGAGAGAAAATATATTCCGGTGTAAAAAGGTGAAAAAGTTAGAGTGAAGTGTAGAAATGCATGACATGTATGTGTATTGCTTAATGATACCCATTAGTGGTAGCTTGCATTGGGGAGAAAAAAATAATGTAAATGTCTCAAACTACTTTTTCTCGTAGGGCATTCTATCCCTATGCCACCTCAGTTCATGCCCTTAAAGCCTAGCACCGGCGGCCCATGTAGGCCCTTTTATAAAATGATTGTGCCGTGTTGGTCCAAAGGCCCCCGGATCCTTAAAGAAACAAGTCCCCTTTACTGGACAGATTTCTAGCGCATTTTTATGAAAGATACTGATATATTTATAAAGATGAGGTCACTAATGCGGTTCTGAGAATGGTGCAAGGGGTAGTGATGGGTCACCTACTACCTACTACGGGTAGGGTCAAGAAGCAGACATCTTGGACTAATCTAGGACCCCACATCAACAGCAGCGAGGCCCCTGGGCCACAAGCGCACTCAGGTGTTCACCAATAATTATTCCACTCGGATGTCATCCATCTAATCGGATGTTGTCTGGCCACTCGACCGCTCCGCAATCACTCGGCTACCCACCCACACTTGGACAAGGGAGGCGAAGGACCGCGCGGGATCTGAAGCGACCAAGGAGCACGACACATGGCTTTATTAGCAATTAAACCTTTAGTTATTAGTAGTAACGCATGCAATAAACATATTCATCAACCCGTCCTTGTAATGGGCTAGCTCAAGAGGTGGCGCACTTTATATAAGCCGCCCCATGAAACTTGGAGAGGGGTTGGTCATGTTCTGTAAGTGCACAGGGATGTTGTACTTTCGTTATGATAAGTAGAGTGTTGAACCCATAGGGAGCTTATAGGAAGGCGCCACAAATCCCGCAACTACGTTGTCACTTTCACGTAGCCACGTACGCACCCAAACCGGAGTTTGGAAATAGTCTACTCTATAAGTTGCTAGTGAAACTGGAATAGAAGGGTAATTAACTAAACTACTAACAAAAGAGTAAAAACAGGAAATAAAAAGATGCAAAGTTAGTGGTGAAGGTGCTTGAGTAATAAACGTTCTGGGGGGTCTAGAATCACTACCAGATATGAACTACTGTATCCTCTAGTAACTGGTCAAATGCATAAGTGAGCGGAGCCGGGTACAGAACACGTTCTACTTGAAGTAGACTTCGTGCCACGCACGCCACCATCATAGTCTTCCCCATAGGCTTTCAACTCATGATAATTAAGGGTTACCCCATGAATGCGGCCTCTCTAAGGGTTCTCTGTACTCCCCTATCAATTGTGATGATGGGGAATCAAAGGCTTTTACTGTCACCTTGAATTACCTCAATGCCCCAATCCTTCACAACGACAGTAGCTCCTCTACGGTCAATCATGACAATAGTGCGAGCGAGGCCTCCACTCAACACTCGTGAGAATACTAACTCGAATCAAGAACATGTAATATTGGATCATACCAAGAATCATATAGGGTTCAACCATATCCTCAAGAACTAGTACAATTACTCAAACATATGCATGAAGGTTAGGGTCAAGTTCGGCATTAAGCCGGTGAAGGAAGAAGGTGATGCGGAACATCCCACGATCATTCCCATGGGCCTACCTTTGTCTCCCCAAGTGTCAAGTGGACCGATGACACAAGCATGTGCAAGAGCTCTCGAGACCGAGGTGACATCTCTCCTCTCGCGACTCCCTTTCGAATCACATGAGACATGGCTACTACCTCAAACGGAGACACTTTGTATGGTCAGGTACCAAGGACCAGCCATGGAGAAGCTGAAGAGCAAGGCCGAACGATGGAGGGAGAAGAACGCAAAGACGGAGAAGAAAAGGAGCAAGCCAGAGCTTGACCAAATGATTCGGACCGTCACCCGGATGATCCGGACCAAATCCAGACGATCGAAAACCCCGGCCCGGACGATTCGAGTAACGTGCCCGAAGCCACAACACTCAATTGAGTGAAGCTGGATCATCCATACCAACACCTGGATCATCCGGACGTCGATCCGGACAACCAGACCTGCGACGAATGCTACGACACAGCCGGACGATCTAGACACCCGGATCATCCGGACCCTGCCTGCGTGCATGACTTGGGACGAGGCCCATGTACCTCTATGTGATGCCCCAACTTAATCGTGCACTAATCATACACGCAAATGCGCACGATCAAGATCAAAGACTCACGGGAAGATATCACAACACAACTCTAGACACAAAATTAAAGTCATACAACTTTATATTACAAGCCAGGGCCATGAAGGCATGAGTACCTAAGTTAGCGGAAGAAACAACATCTTAGTACAACATAACAAGTCTGCCTTAAGAAGGCTAGCAAAACAACGATAACAAGATCGAAAAGGCGTAGGCCTCCTGCCTGGGAGCCTCCTAACTACTCCTGGTCGTCGACTGTCTCCATGTAGTAGTAGGCTCCGTCGGGGTAGTAGTAGTCGGCAACAGGATCAGCTGGCTCCTGGACCTGATCGCAGCAATCAGGTAGATGGGGAAAGAGGTAGCAAAACAACCATGAGTACTCATCCAAAGTACCGGCAAGAACTACATCAGATCTATACTAAGTATGCATCGGTATCAAAGGAATGGGGCTATATATTTGGACTAGACTGCGCAAATGCTATAATAGAAGGGAAGGCCTAGCCTATCGAAGACTAGCATCTTGCAGCGTCTTGCAGCACTAGAAGAGTGCATATTAGCATATTATAAGTAACAAGTATAGTTTAGTATCGCCCACAGATCCTTCCTCGACTCCCTACAAGAAAGCAACCCAGGAGCCATCATATCCATTTAGTGTCTCCGGTATCATATACAACTCTGAGCGTCCGTTATCATGGACACGACTATTCGAATAGATATACTTCCCTGCAGGGGTGCACCAAATTACCCAACACGCTTGATTAACTTTGGCCAGAGACACTTTTCCGGGTCATGCCCGGCCTCGGCTGATGGACACACCGCAGTCCTACCTAGACTGAACAGAGAGGCCAGCACGCCGGTCTACATCCTAAGCGCTCAGAGGTCTTGGGCACATCGCCCTTTGCACTCCTGCGTGTTGCGTACGCGGCCTGGAGCAGACCCACCTCCTTATACAAGTATAGGCGGTTACTGTCGGCGTTCTGGGAATGGGGGTCCCCAGACTTGCCTTCCTACGGCCCACGGCGTGGCTCCACTAGCGGCCTAGTACGACCCATCTTCACCAGCAGACACTCAAGACCCTCGCGAGGGGCCAAGCCTGCTACCTCTTGAGCATGCGTTGGTTTTCCCTTGAAGAGGAAAGGGTGATGCAGCAAAGTAGCGTAAATATTTCCCTCAGTTTTGAGAACCAAGGTATCAATCCAGTAGGAGACTACACGCAAGTCCCTAGTACCTGCACAAACAATCAAGAACCTTGCAACCAACGCGATAAAGGGGTTGTTAGTCCCTTCAGGCCACTTGCAAAAGTGAGATCTGATAAAGATAATAAGATAAATATTTTTGGTACTTTTGTTGTATAGATTGAAAAGTAAAGATTGCAAAATAAACGGCGACGGAAATAGCACGTTGGCAGGAGATTAATATGATGGAAGATAGACTTGGGGGCCATAGGTTTCACTAGTGGCTTCTCTCAAGATAGCCTAATTTACGGTGGGTGAACAAATTACTGTCGAGCAATTGATAAAAAAGCGCATAGTTATGAGAATATCTAGGCATGATCATGTATATAGTCATCACGTCCGTGACAAGTAGACCGAAACGATTCTGCATCTACTGCTATTACTCCACACATCGACCGCTATCCAGCATGCATCTAGAGTATTAAGTTCATAAGAACAGAGTAACGCATTAGGCAAGATGACATGATGTAGAGAGATAAACTCAAGCAATATGATATAAACCCCATCTTTTTATCCTCGATGGCAACAATACAATATGTGCCTTGTTGCCCCTGCTGTCATTGGGAAAGGACACCACAAGATTGAACCCAAAGCTAAGCACTTCTCCCATTGCAAGAAAGATCAATCTAGTAGGCCAAACCAAACTGATAATTCGAAGAGACTTGCAAATATATTTAAATCATGCATATAAGAATTCAGAGAAGAATCAAATATTGTTCATAGATAATCTTGATCATAAACCCACAATTCATCGGATCTCGACAAACACACCGCAAAAAGAATTACATTGAATAGATCTTCAAGAAGATCGAGGAGAACTTTGTATTGAGATCCAAAGAGAGAGAAGAAGCCATCTAGCTAATACTATGGACCCGAAGGTCTGTGGTAAACTACTCACACATCATCAGAGAGGCTATGGTGTTGATGTAGAAGCCCTCCGTGATTGATTCCCCCTCCGTGAGCGCCGAAAAGGCCCCAAGATGGGATCTCACGGCATGTAAGGTTGTGGCGGTGGAAATAGGGTTTCGTGGTGCTCTTGGATGTTTTCAGGGTATATGAGTATATATAGGCGAAAGAAGTAGGTCGGTGGAGCCATGAGGGGCCCACGAGGGTGGGGGCGCGCCTACCCCCCTGGGCGCGCCCTCCTGCCTCATGGCTTCCTCGTTGTTTCCTTGACGTCCACTTCAAGTCTCCTCGATTGCGTTTGTTCCAAAAATAACACTCCCGGAGGTTTCATTCCATTTGGATTCCGTTTGATATTCCTTTTCTGCGAAACACTGAAATAGGCAAAAAAAACAGCAATTTGCACTGGGCCTTCTGTTAATAGGTTAGTCTTAGAAATAATATAAAAGTGCATATTAAAGCCCATTAAACGTCCAAAACAGATAATATAATAGCATGGAACAATCAAAAATTATAGATACGTTGGAGATGTATCAAGCATCCCCAAGCTTAATTCCTGCTCGTCCTCGAGTAGGTAAATGATAAAAACAGAATTTTTGATGTGAAATGCTACCTAACATAATTTTCTAAGTAATTCTCTTTATTGTGGCATGAATGTTCAGATCCAAAAGATTCAAGACAAAAGTTTAATATTGACATAAAAATAATAATACTTCAAGCATATTAACTAAGCAATTATGTCTTCTCAAAATAACATGCCAAAGAAAGCTTATCCCTACAAAATCATATAGTTTGGCTATGCTTCATTTTCGTCACACAAGAATGCTCTCATCATGCACAACCCCGATGACAAGCCAAGCAATTGTTTCATACTTTAGTAATCTCAAACTTTTTTCAACTTTCACGCAATACATGAGCGTGAGCCATGGACATAGCACTATGGGTGGAATAGAGTATAATGATGGGGGTTGTGTGGACAAGACAAAAAAGGAGAAAGTCTCACATCGACGCGGCTAATCAACGGGCTAGGAAGATGCCCATCAATTGATGTCAATGCAAGGAGTAGGGATTGCCATGCAACGGATGCACTAGAGCTATAAATGTATGAAAGCTCAACAAAAGAAACTAAGTGGGTGTGCATCCAACTTGCTTGCTCATGAAGACCTAGGGCATTTGAGGAAGCCCATTTTGGAATATACAAGCCAAGTTCTATAATGAAAAATTCCCACTAGTATATGAAAGTGACAAAATAAGAGACTCTCTATTATAAAGATCATGGTGCTACTTTGAAGCACAAGTATGGAAAAAAAGGATAGTAGCATTGTCCCTTTTATTTCTTTTCTCTTTTTGGGCCTTTTTTTGGCCTTTCTCTTTTTTTTGGGACAATGATCTATTAATGATGATCATCACACTTCTATTTATTTACAGCTCAATGATTACAACTCGATACTAGAACAAAATATGACTCTATATGAGTGCCTCCGGTGGTGTACCAGGATGGGCAATGAATCAAGAGTGACATGTATGATAGATTATGCATGATGGCTTTGCCACAAATACGATGTCAACTACATGATCATGCAAGGCAATATGACAATGATGAAGCGTGTCATAATAAATGAAACGGTGGAAAGTTACATTGCAATATATCTCGGAATGGCTGTGGAAATGCCATAATAGGTAGGTATGGTGGCTATTTTGAGGAAGATATAAGGAGGTTTATGTGTGATAGAGCGTATCGTATCACGTGGTTTGTATGCACCGGCAAAGTTTGCACCAACTCTCAAGGTGAGAAAGGGCAATGCATGGTACTGAAGAGGCTAGCAAATGATGGAAAGGTGAGAGTGCGTATAATCCATGGACTCAACATTAGTCATAAAGAACTCACATACTTATTGCAAAAATCTACAAGTCATCAAAAACCAAGCACTACGTGCATGCTCCTAGGGGGATAGATTGGTAGGAAAAGACCATCGCTCGTCCCGGCCGCCACCCATAAGGATGACAATCAAAGAACACCTCATGTTTCAAATTTGTCACACAACGGTTAACATACGTGCATGCTACGGGACTTGCAAACTTCAACACAAGTATTTCTCAGATTCACAACTACTCAACTAGCACGACTCTAATATTACCATATTCATATCTCAAAACAATCATCAAGTATCAAACTTCTCATAGTATTCAATGCACTTTTTATGAAAGTTTTTATTATACCCATCTTGGATGCCTATCATATTAGGACTAATTTTATAGCCAAAGCAAATTACCATGTTGTTCTAAAGGACTCTCAAAATAATATAAGTGAAGCATGAGAGATCAATAATTTCTATAAAATAAAACCACCACCGTGCTCTGAAAGATATAAGTGAAGCACTAGAGCAAAATTATCTAGCTTAAAAGATATAAGTGAAGCACATAGAGTATTCTAATAAATTCCGATTCATGTGTGTCTCTCCAAAAGGTGTGTAAAGCAAGGATGATTGTGGTAAACTAGAAAGCAAAGACTCAAATCATACAAGACGCTCCAAGCAAAACACATATCATGTGGTGAATAAAAATATAGCCTCAAGTAAAGTTACTGATAGACGAAGATGAAAGAGGGGATGCCTTCCGGGGCATCCCCAAGCTTAGGCTTTTGGTTGTCCTTGAATTTTACCTTGGGGTGCCTTGGGAATCCCCAAGCTTAGGCTATTGCCACTCCTTATTCCATAATCCATCAAATCTTTACCCAAAACTTGAAAACCTCACAACACAAAACTCAACAGAAAATCTCATGAGCTCCGTTAGTATAAGAAAACAAATCACCACTTTAAGGTACTGTAATGAACTCATTATTTATTTATATTGGTGCTAAACCTACAGTATTTCAACTTCTATGGTTCATACCCCGATACTAGCCATAGATTCATCAAAATAAGCAAACAACACACGAAAAACAGAATCATCAAAAAATGTAATATCAGTAGTAATCAGATTTGTTCGAATACTTTTGGAACTCCAAAAATTCTGAAAAACTAGGAAAGCCTGGACAATTTGTATATTGATCTACTACAAAAAGAATTGGCAATTTATCACGTTCTGGTGATTTTTAACAATTATTTTTGTGAGCGCAAAGTTTCTGTCTTTTTCAGCAAGATCAAACAACTATCACCCAAGAAGATCCTATTGGTTCTACTTGGCACAAACTCTAACTAAAACATAAAACCACATCTAAATAGAGGCTAGATGAATTATTTATTACTAAATAGAAACAAAAAGCAAGAAACAAAAATGAAATTGGGTTGCCTCCCAACAAGCGCTATCGTTTAACGCCCCTAGCTAGGCATAAAAGCAAGAATAGATCTAGGTATTATCATCTTTGGTATGCAATCCATAAGTGGCCCTCATAATAGATTCATAAGGTAATTTAATTTTCTTTCTAGGAAAGTGTTCCATGCCTTTCCTTAACGGAAATTGGAATCTAATATTCCTTCTTTCATATCAATAATTGCACCAATCGTTCTAAGGAAAGGTCTACCAAGAATAATAGGATATGTGGGATTGCAATCTATATCAAGAATAATGAAATCTACGGGCACATAATTCCTATTTGCAACAATAAGAACATCATTAATCCTTCCCATAGGTTTCTTAATGGTGGAATCCGCAAGGTGCAAATTTAAAGAACAATCATCAAATTCACGAAAACCTAACACATCACACAAAGTTTTTGGAATTGTGGAAACACTAGCACCCAAATCACACAAAACATAGCATTCACGATATTTAATCTTAATTTTAATAATAGGTTCCCACTCATCATAAAGTTTCTAGGGATATAAACTTCCAATTCAAGCTTTTCTTCATAGGATTGCATTAAAGCATCAACGATATGTTTGGTAAAAGCTTTATTTTGACTATAAGCACGAGGAGAATTTAACACGGATTGCAACAAGGAAATACAATCTATTAAAGAACAATTATCATAATTAAATTCCTTGAAATCCAAAATAGTGGGTTCATTGCTATGTAAAGTTTTGACCTCTTCAATCCCACTTTTACCAATTTTTGCATCAAGATCTATAAACTCTGAATCATTGGGACACCTTTTAACTAAATTAGAATCATCTCCAGTCCCACCACTATCAAGATTCATATTGCAAAACAAAGATTTAATAGGAGACACATCAATCACTTTTAGATCTTCATCATTATTATCATGAAAACTAGAAGAACACGCTTTCACAAAGCAATCCTTTTTTGCACGCATTCTAGCGGTTCTTTCTTTGCACTCATCAATGGAAATTCTCATAGATTTGAGAGACTCGTTGATATCATGCTTAGGAGGAATAGATCTAAGTTTCAAAGAATCAACATCAAGAGAAATTCTATCCACGTTCCTAGCCAACTCATCATTCATAGGCAATTTTTCTTCAAGCAAAGCATTGAAATTCTTTTGCGAAATCATAAACTCTTTAACACTAGTCTCAAAATCAGAGGGCATCTTATTAAAATTTCCATAAGAGTTGTTGTAGGAATTACCATAATTATTAGAGGAATTACTAAGAAACGGCCTAGGATTAAAGTTTCCTCTATACGCGTTGTTACCAAAATTGTTCCTACCAACAAAATTCACATCCATAAATTCATTATTTTTCTTAATCAAAGTAGACAAAGGCATATCATTAGGATCAGAAGAAACACTCTTATTAGCAAACAATTTCATAAGTTCATCCATCTTTCCACTTAAAACATTAATCCCTTCTATTGCATGAACCTTTTTACTAGTAGATCTTTCGGTGTGCCATTGAGAATAATTAACCACAATATTATCTAGGAGTTTAGTAGCTTCTAGAAGCAAAATTCAATCCAGCATAATTTTTTTGTATAATCATCCATAAATTCAAACCATGTGTAGGGAAATTACGTATCATTAATTTCATCCTCTCCCAAGATTGTGCAACATGCTCATGATCAAGCTGCTTAAAATTCATAATATCGTTTATAAGAGAGATGATCTTAGCGGGAGGAAAATACTTAGAGATAAAAGCATCTTTGCACTTATTCCACGAATCAATACTATTTTTAGGCAAAGAAGAAAACCAAGTTTTAGCACGATCTCTAAGCGAAAATGGAAATAGCTTCAATTTAACAATATCATTATCCACATCTTTCTTCTTTTGCATATCGCACAAATCAACAAAGTTGTTTAGATGGGTAGCAGCATCTTCACTAGGAAGGCCAGAAAATTGATCTTTCATGACAAGATTCAACAAAGCAGCATTAATTTCACAAGATTCTTGCTACCTCTTGAGCATGCGTTGGTTTTTCCTTGAAGAGGAAAGGATCATGCAGCAAAGTAGCGTAAGTATTTCCCTCAGTTTTGAGAACCAAGGTATCAATCCAGTAGGAGACTACACGCAAGTCCCTAGTACCTGCACATACAATCAAGAACCTTGCGACCAACACGATAAAGGGGTTGTCAATCCCTTCACGGCCACTTGCAAAAGTGAGATCTTAAAGATAATAAGATAAATATTTTTGGTATTTTTGTTGTATAGATTGAAAAGGCAAAATTGCAAAATAAACGGCGACAGAAATAGCACATTGGCGGGAGATTAAATATGATGGAAGATAGACCCGGGGGCCATAGGTTTCACTAGTGGCTTCTCTCAAGATAGCATAATTTATGGTGGGTAAACAAATTACTGTCGAGCAATTGATAGAAAAGCGCATACTTATGAGAATATCTAGGCATGATCATGTATATAGGCATCACATCCGTGACAAGTAGACCGAAACGATTCTGCATCTACTGCTATTACTCCACACATCGACCGCTATCCAGCATGCATCTAGAGTATTAAGTTCATAAGAACAGAGTAACGCATTAGGCAAGATGACATGATGTGGAGGGATAAACTCAAGCAATATCATATAAACCCCATCTTTTATCCTCGATGGCAACAATACAATCGTGCCTTGCTGCCCTGTTGTCACTGGGAAAGGACACCGCAAGATTGAACCCAAAGCTAAGCACTTCTCCCATTGCAAGAAAGATCAATCTAGTAGGCCAAACCAAACTGATAATTCGAAGAGACTTGCAAAGATATTTAAATCATGCATATAAGAATTCAGAGAAGAATCAAATATTGTTCATAGATAATCTTGATCATAAACCCACAATTCATCGGATCTCGACAAACACACGGCAAAAAGAATTACATCGAATAGATCTCCAAGAAGATTGAGGAGAACTTTGTATTGAGATCCAAAGAGAGAGAAGAAGCCATCTAGCTAATAATTATGGACCCGAAGGTTTGTGGTAAACTAGTCACACATCATCAGAGAGGCTATGGTGTTGATGTAGAAGCCCTCCGTGATCGATTCCCCCTCCGTCGGAGCGCCGGAAAAGGCCCCAAGATGGGATCTCACGGGTACAGAAGGTTGCGGTGGTGGAAATAGGGTTTCGTGGTGCCCTTGGATGTTTTCAGGGTATATGAGTATATATAGGCGAAAGAAGTAGGTCGGTGGAGCCACGAGGGGCCCACGAGGGTGGGGGCGCGCCTACCCCCCTGGGCGCGCCCTCCTGTCTCGTGGCTTCCTTGTTGCTTCCTTGACGTCCACTCCAAGTCTCCTGGATTGCGTTTGTTCCAAAAATAACTCTCTCGAAGGTTTCATTCCGTATGGATTCTGTTTGATATTCCTTTTCTACGAAACACTAAAATAGGCAAAAAAAATAGCAATTTGTACTGGGCCTTCGGTTAATAGGTTAGTCCCAAAAATAATATAAAAGTGCATAATAAAGCCCATTAAACATCCAAAAGAGATAATATAATAGCATGGAACAATAAAAAATTATAGATACGTTGGAGACATATCAAAGCCTCGCGAGGTGGGCGACACAAGACCTCCTCAGGGGCAGCCTCACTAGGTTGGCTCGCGAGTGGCGGAGAGATCAAGGCGAGGGGCACCTCGTGAGGTTCCCGTGACGTGAGCCATGACGACCAAGGCCAGGCGGGCGCAAGCGGGCGCATAGTACTGGTTTCCTCTTCGGTGCTAAAGGAGCAGGCGCAGGCGAGGAGTCCCGAGGCGTCAGGCAAAGGTTTCCATATCGGTGCAACGAGACCAAGACCATCAGGACGGCGGGATGGAGGTCATCGCGGAGCCCACGACGGCGTCACCACCAGAGCCTTTGGCAGGCGAAGACCACCTTTTGTCAGGATAGCTTGTACTAGTTGTCCCCCTTCAAATTGGCTGTTGTGGGATCCCTTCCCGCCTAATATTTGGGAAGAGGACCCGGGCCTCTATAAATAGGACTAGCCACCACCATAGGAGGCAACTGATTTAGCCCCAATGGATCTGGGATCAGATCCATTCCATCCACACGCACACACAAGCTCACCGAGCTCAAGAACACCTCTCCTCAGGAGGTAGTTCTTCCCTTGTACTTGTTCATCCCCAGCCTACTAGGCAATCCACCATACCACACTGGAGTAGGGTATTACACCACATCGGTGACCCGAACCAGTATAAACTCTTGTGTCCCTTGTTCTGGGTTCGGCGAGCTAGGCTTTGGGATCGTGGTGAGAGTGTGAGCTAGGGGGAGAGAGATCTTCGTGCGCACCCCAGAGTTCGAACCTCAAGGGTTTTGCCGAAACCCGTAATCCGACAGTTACCATCCAACCGGGTGCGCACCGCTCAATCGCTGACGCCCAAAGAGCTTTCAGAGAATCGTACGCCGCCGAGTGCCCATACTTATTCCTACATGATGGTTAGTGCGAAAAGGCCAGAGGCCTACTTAGATCACATATCCAACCATGTTAGTGTCTTGGGAGTGCGCGGAGACGATCAGTGATCATGTTGCCCCGTCTCGACTTACGGCAAGGGTCAGGCCCATCCCTCTCTAGGGCGGTCTGCTTGCCCAGTCGTGCCTGTAAGTGCATCTAGTGCCACCCCTAGTTGGTTTTGGAGTATTGACGATAAACATGGTTGAGGGACTAATGTGTTTGTGAGAATTGCAGGATAACACAGGTAGAAGTCCCTCATTGATTCAATTTACCTACCAGAGATTACCCCTAAAAATGTATGAAGACATTGAAGACAATGGTGGTCTATGAAGACATTCACATTGAAGATGATGACGTGTGAAGACGTTCACGTGAAGACAATAGAGTGCGAAGACATAGTTTCTTTCGTAGTTTCATTTCCTTCTTTTTTGAGTCATAGGTACCACCAAGCTGTTAAGTGGGGTCCAGGTGAACAAAGTTAGAAGACTGACATGATGCTCAACCAAAATCCTATGTCTTTGAGTGAAGACAATGAGAGAAAGTCTTTGTCGGTGTACAAAAATAGGGGCACATCTTTGTACCCCTTTACCTGCACGCAGACGATGAGAGCCCATGCCACACCAAGCGTAACGAGGAAGGTGAGCCAAGGTAAGACCGGCCCAATACGATCAAAGCAACGCCAAGGCCAAGACCACAAAGAGCGAAGGATCGAGCAGGTTCCCAAGAAGACCCTTGCCGGGCGGCCTCAGCGGCCCCGGCAAGACCCTTGCCGGGACAGCTCGCCCCGCACCAACAGAGTGAGCTACCCTTGAGCCCACGGCCCCCAACACCATCATCAACATGGGGCCAGGGCTCGGGAGGGCACCTCTGTGGTGACATGCAGATCTTTGTGAAGACATATTCAAGACCATATGAGGATTAGAAGACGACGATTTTTGGCAAGATCCTTGCCGAGGAAGGCCACCATACCCCCGGCAAGATCCTTGCCGGGGACGACAGCATGCCACGGCGAGACCCTTGCCGGGTCACTCGGCCAGGCCCTCGCCAAAGATGTCGGCGAGGCAACCGCCAAGCCCACGTCAACCGAGCTTCCACCGCCGTTCACATGCAGCTGCCAGCCCAACCAGCTGGGCGGGCACCTGCGTGGAAACATGCAGCCCCCAGGCCAACTCATCAAGTGCCTGCGTGGCGGCATGCAGATCTTCGTGAAGACTCCACCACCGCGCCAACTCAGCTGCCTGCCTGCCTACATGGCACGGCACGCATCGCTGGCCAGGGCGCGTGTCGAAGCGAGGAGGAGCGGCAACGGACGGGACGGGCCTTGCCCCCGTCCCCAATAAAGCAAGGGGACACCTAAGCGATGCATTAAATGCATCTTGTCCTATAATACGAGGGATAACCTTGCAACACTGTACACCTTTCCACCTCTTGTGTGCCACGGTGGCAACCCCTTTTTCCTATAAAAGGAGGCCCGAGGCGACCAGGACAAGGATTCGGCTCTTTCGAACCGCACGCTGACCACAGCTAGTTCGAGAGCTCAAGAACTCCCAGAAATACACCCACCAAAGCAGGACTAGGATTTTACGCATCCTCGCGGCCCGAGCCTGGGTAAACGATCCTTGTGCTGTCTACTAGCCCTGCTCTCCTTGCAACCCTGCGCCCCGACAACCGTAGTAGGGATTCTTGTGATCCCATAGGTGTCGTTCCACACCGACAGTCTTATCCAGAGTTGGATGAGTCAGCTTTGCTTGTAACCCAAGTCAAGCTGCCGCGTGTGTTTGAAATCTGACCGCTGGACACATGTTGGTTCCTCAGTGACCCAGGGTCATTTCAGACATATCATGTCGGGTTGCCTCCTGGCTATAAATAGCCCGCCCCCTACACAATAAATTGGTGGCTGCTCAGAGTTAGTGCACAGCTTTTGTCGTTTGAGAGCAACCCACCTCCGAAGCCTTTGAGAGAGAAACCTTGCGAGGACAAAGCCCAAAACACCCAAAGCCAAAGAGTGTTAGGCATCACTAAGGTCTTTCTGTCTGCGTGATCTGAAGACTTATTACACTTGAAGACTGTGTATCTTCCAGTCGGTTAGGCGTCGTGTTCTGAGGATCCAAGAGCCATTGTGGATCTCCGGTGAACAAAGTCTATGAAGGTTTGGAAGTCTACCTTGAAGACTTACCAGAGTGATTGGGCGAGGACTAAGTGTCCTTAGCTCAAGGGGAATAAGGTGAAGACGCGGTCTTCTGAGTTCAATCTCAGCCTCCCTAACCAGACGTACAGTTGTCACAACAACTGGAACTGGTCTGGTCTACCAAATCCTTGTCTTCGCCAAGCAACTGGTGAAGGAAATATGCCCTAGAGGCAATAATAATGTTATTATTTATTTCCTTATATCATGATAAATGTTTATTATTCATGCTAGAATTGTATTAACCGGAAACATAATACATGTGTGAATACATAAACCTACAGAGTGTCACTAGTATGCCTCTACTTGACTAGCTCGTTAATCAAAGATGGTTATGTTTGCTAACCATGAACAAGGAGTTGTTATTTGATTAACGGGATCACATCATTGGTTGAATGATCTGATTGACATGACCCATTCCATTAGCATAGCACCGATCGTATAGTTTGTTGCTAGTGCTTTTCTTCATGACTTATACATGTTCCTATGACTATGAGATTATGCAACTCCGTTTGCCGAGGAACACTTTGGGTGCTACCAAACGTCACAACGTAATCGGGTGATTATAAAGGTACATTACAGTGTCTCCGAAGGTACATGTTGGGTTGGCATATTTCGAGATTAGGATTTGTCACTCCGATTGCTCGGAGAGGTATCTCTGGGCCCTCTCGGTAATGCACATCACATAAGCCTTGCAAGCATTGCAACTAAATGTGTTAGTTGTGAGATGATGTATTACGGAACGAGAAAAGAGACTTGCCAAGAACGAGATTGAACTAGGTATTGATACCGACGATCGAATCTCGGGCAAGTAACATACCGATGACAAAGGGAACAACGATGTTGTTATGCGGTCCGACCGATAAAGATCTTCGTAGAATATGTAGGAGCCAATATGGGCATCCAGGTCCCGCTATTGGTTATTGACCGAGAGGTGTCTCGGTCATGTCTACATAGTTCTCGAACCCGTAGGGTCCGCACGCTTAACGCTTCGATGATGCTTATTATGAGTTTATATGATATTGATGTACCAAGGTTGTTCGAGTCCCTGATGAGATCACGGACATGACGAGGAGTCTCAAATGGTCGAGACATAAAGATTGATATATTGAAGCCTATGTTTGACTTCCTAATCACTCCGGGTGAAATTGGGAATTTTACCGAGTACCGAGGGTTACTGGAACCCCGGGGTCAATGGGCCATGATGGGCCTTAGTGGGAAAGAGAAAGGGGCCATAGTGCTGGTCAGACCTTCCCCTTCCCTAGTCCTATTAGGACTAGGAGAAGGGGCGCCTCTCTCTCTCCTTCCCACTTGGGGAAACCTAGTTGGACTAGGATTTGGGGGAATCCTACCCTAGTAGGAGTAGGACACCTGGCGCACCTCTCCTTGGCGGCCAGCCCTCCCTTCCCTCCTTTATATACAGGGCAGGGGGCACCCCATGACACACAAGTTGATCATTGAGATCGTTCCTTAGCCGTGTGCGGTGCCCCTTCCACCAAACTACACCTCGAATATACCGCTATGAGCTTAGGCGAAGCCTGCGCGGTGGAACATCATCATCGCCACCACGCCGTCGTCGTCGACGAAACTCTCCTCAACACTCGGCTGGATCGGAGTTCGAGGGACGCCATCGAGCTGAACGTGTGCGAACTCGGAGGTGCCGTGACGCTCGGTACTTGGATCGTTGGATCGGGAAGAAGTACGACTACTTCCTCTACGCTATGCGTCAACGCTTCGTTCTGGTCTCTGAGGGTACGTGACAACACTCTCATCTCGTTGCTATGCATCACCATGATCTTGCGTGATCGTAGGAAAATTTTTGAAATTACTACGCTCCCCAACAAAGGCATCCGAGCCTGGTTTTATGCGTTGATGTCATGTGCACGAGTAGAACACAAGTGAGTTGTGGACGATACAAGTCATACCGCCTACCAAAGATGTCATACTTTGGTTCAGCGGTATTGTGAGATGAAGCGCCGGACCGACATTACGCCAGACGCTTACGCGAGACTGGTTTCACCGCCCGAGCACTCGTTGCTTAAAGGTGACCGGCGGGTGTCTGCTCTCTCACTTTAGTTGAATCGAGTGTGGCTACGCCCGGTCCTTGAGAAGGTTAAACGAGTCTATTTGACGAAGTATCGCTGTGGTTTTGATGCGTAGGTAAGAACGGTTCTTGCTCAGCCCGTAGCAGCCACGTAAAATTTGCAACAACAAAGTAGAGGACGCCTAACTTGTTTTTGCAGGGCATGTTGTGATGTGATATGGTCAAGACATGATGCTGAATTTTATTGTATGAGATGATCATGTTTTGTAACCGGTTATCGGCAATCGGCAGGAGCCATATGGTTGTCGCTTATTGTATGCAATGCAATCGCCTATAATGCTTTACTTTATCACTAAGCGGTAGCGATAGTCGAGAAGCATAAGATTGGCGAGACGACAACGATGCTACGATGGAGATCAAGGTGTCGCGCGGTGACGATGGTGATCATGACGGTGCTTTTGAGATGGAGATCACAAGCACAATATGATGATGGCCATATCATATCACTTATATTGATTGCATGTGATGTTAATCCTTTATGCATCTTATTTTGCTTTGATTGACGGTAGCATTATAAGATGATCCCTTACTAAATTATCAAGAAGTGTTCTCCCGAGTATGCACCGCTATGAAAGTTCTTCGTCTTTGAGACACCACGTGATGATCGGGTGTGATAGGCTCTACGCTCAAATACAACGGTGCAAAACAGTTGCACACGCAGAATACTCAGGTTATACTTGACGAGCTATGCATATAAGATATGACCTCGAACACGGAGACCGAAGGTCGAGCGTGAATCATATAGTAGATATGATCAACATATTGATGTTCACCATTGAAACTACTCCATCACACGTGATGATCGGTCATGGTGTAGTTGATATGGATCACGCAATCACTTAAGAGAATTGAGGATATTTTTCTAAGTGGGAGTTCTTAAGTAATATGATTAATTGAACTTAAATTTATCATGAACTTAGTACCGATAGTATCTTGCTTGTCTATGATGTGTAGATAGATGGCTCGTCTTTGTTGTTCCGTTGAATTTTAATGCGTTCCTTGAGAAAGCAAAGTTGAAAGATGATGGCAGCAATTACACGGACTGGGTCCGTAATTTGAGGATTATCCTTATTGCTGCACGGAAGAATTACGCCCCGAAACACCGTTAGGTGCCGTGCCTGGTGCAAGGGCTGCGCCGAAGTTGTGAACGTCTGGCAAAGCAAAGTCGATGACTACTCTATAGTTCAAGGTGCCATGCTTTACGGCTTAGAACTCGACTTCAACGTCGTTTTGAACACCATGGAGCATATGAGATGTTCCAGAGTTGAAGTTAATATTCCAAGCGAATGCCCGGATTGAGAGATATGAAGTCTCCAATAAGTTCTATAGCTGTAAGATGGAGGAGAACGGTTCGGTGAGCATATACTCGTAATGTCCGGATATAACAATCACTTGATTCAACTGGAGTTAATCTTCCGGATGATTGCGCCATTGATGTAATTCTCCAATCATCGCCACCAAGCTACAAGAGCTTCGTGATGAACTATAATATGCAAGGGATGACCAAAACAATGCCCGAGCTCTTCGCGATGCCGAAAGTCATGAGGTAGAAATCAAAAGGAGCATCAAGTGTTGATGGTTAACAAAACCACTAGTTTCAAGAAAAGGGCAAAGGAAAGAAAAGGAAACTTCAAAAGAGCGGCAAGCAAGTTGTCGATCAAGAGAAGAAACCCAAGTCTGGTCCTAAGCCTGAAACGAAAGTGCTTCTATTGCAAGCAGCTGGTCACCGAAGCGGAACTGCCCCAAGTATTTGGCGGATAAGAAGGATGGCAAGGTTAACAAAGGTATATGTGATATACATGTTATTGATGTGTACCTTACTAATACTCGCAGAGCACTGGTATTTGATACTGGTTCTTGCTAATATTTGCAACTCAAACAGGGCTACGGATTGCGAAGATTGGCTAAGGACGAGGTGACAATGCGCTGGGAAATGGTTCCAAAGTCGATGTGATCGCAATGGCACGCTACCTCTACATCTACCTTCGGATTAGTATTAGACCTAAATAATTGTTATTTAGTACCAGCGTTGAGCATGAACATTATATCTGGATCTTGTTTGATGCGAGACGGTTATTCATTTAAATCGAGAATAATGGTTGTTCTATTTATATGAATAATATCTTTTATGGTCATGCACCATTGAAGAATGGTTTGTTTTACTTAATCTTGATAGTAGTGATACACATATTCATAATGTTGAAACCAAAAGATGCAGAGTTGATAATGATGGTGCAACTTATTTGTGGCAATCGCCGCTTAGGTCATATCGGTGTAAAGCGCATGAAGAAACTCCATACTTGATGGACTTTTGGAGTCACTTGATTATGAATCACTTGGCACTTATGTAACCGTGCCTTATGGGCAAGATGACTAAAACACCGCTTCTCCGAACTATGGAGAGAGCAACAGATTTATTGGAAATCATACATACCGATGTATGTGGTCCAATGAATGTTGAGGCTCGTATGATATCGTTATTTTCTCACCTTCACAGATGATTTGAGCAGATATGGGTATATCTACTTAATGAAACACAAGTCTGAAACATTTGAAAAGTTCAAAGAATTTCAGAGTGAAGTGGAAAATCATCGTAACAAGAAAATAAAGTTTCTACGATCCGATCGTGGAGGAGAATATTTGAGTTACGAGTTTGGCCTACATTTGAAACAATGCGAATAGTTTCGCAACTTACGCCACCGAACACCACAACGTAATGGTGTGTCCGAACGTCAGAATCGTATTTTATTAGATATGGTGCGATCTATGATGTCTCTTCTTGATTTACCGCTATCATTTTGGGGTTATGCTTTAGAGACGGCTGCATTCACTTTAAATAGGGCACCATCTAAACCGCTGAGACGACACCTTATGAACTATGGTTTGGCAAGAAACCAAAGTTGTCGCTTTTGAAAGTTTGGGGCTGCGATGCTTATGTGAAAAAGCTTCAACCTGATAAGCTCGAACCCAAATCGAGAAATGTGTCTTCATAGGATACCCAAAGGAGACAGTTGGGTACACCTTCTATCACAGATCCGAAGGCAAGATTTTGTTGCTAAATTGGAAATTTTTGGAGAAAGAGTTTCTCACGAGAGAAGTGAGGGGAGGAAAGTAGAACTTGATGAGATAATCGTATCTACTCCCTTATTGAGAAATAGTACATCACAGAAACAGTTTACGTGACACCTACACCAAATAGGAGGAAGCTAATGATGATGATCATGAAACTTCAGATCAAGTTTCTCTGAACTTCAGAGATCAACCAGAGCAAGATCCGCACTGAGTGGTACGGTAATCCTATTTTGGAAGTCATGTTATTTGGAACATGATGAATCTACGAACTATGAAGAAGCGATGGTGAGCCCAGATTCCACAAAATGGCTTGAGGCCATGAAATCGAGATGGGATCCATGTATGAGAACAAAGTGTGGACTTTGGTTGACTTGCCCGATGATCGGCAAGCAATTGAGAATAAATGGATCTTCAAGAAGAAGACTGACGCGATGGTAATGTTATCGTTTATAAAGCTCGACTTGTTGCAAAAGGTTTTCGACAAGTTCAAGGGATTGACTACGATGAGACCTTCTCACCCGTGGCGATGCTTAAGTCCGTCCGAATCATGTTAGCAATTGCCGATTTTATGATTATGAAATTTGGCAAATGGATGTTAAAATTGCATTCTGAATGGATTTCGGAAGAAGAGTTGTATATGATGCAACCGAAGGTTTTGTCGATCCAAAGGAGCTAACAAAGTGTGCAAGCTCCAATGATCCATTTATGGACTGGTGCAAGCCTCTCGGAGTTGGAATAAACGCTTTGATAGTGTGATCAAAGCATTTGGTTTTATATGCACTTTTGGAGAAGCCTCAGATTTACAAGAAAGTGAGTGGGAGCTCAGAGCATTTCGATATTATATGTGGATGACATATTATTGATCGGAAATGATATAGAATTTCTGGATAGCATAAAGGGATACTTGAATAAGAGTTTTCGATGAAAGACCTCGTGAAGCTGCTTACATATTGGGCATTAAGATCTATAGAGATAGATCAAGACGCTTAATAGGACTTTCACAAAGCACATACCTTGATAAAGTTTTGAAAAAGTTCAAATGGATCGTGCAAAGAAAGGGTTCTTGCCGGTATTACAAGGTGTGAAGTTGAGTAAGACTCAATGCCCACCACCGCAGAAGATAGAGAGAAATGAAAGATGTTCCTATGCTTCAGCCATAGGCTCTATCATGTATGCAATGCTGTGTACCAGACCTGATGTGTGCCTTGTCAGTAAGTTTAGCGGCAGCAGTACCAAAGTAATCCAGAGTGGATCATCGGACAGCGGTCAAGAACATCCTTAAGTACTTGAGAAGAACTAAGGATATGTTTCTCATTTATGGCGGTGACAAAGAGCTCGTCAGAACGGTTACGCCGACGCAAGCTTTGACACTGATCCGGACGATTCTAAATCGCAAACCGGATACGTATTTACATTAAACGGTGGAGCTGTCGGTTGGTGCAGTTCCAAACAAAGCGCCGCTATGGATCTACATGTGAAGTTGAGTACATAGCTGCTTCGAAGCAGCTAATGAAGGAGTCTCGATGAAGGAGTTCATAACCGATCTAGGTGTTGTACCTAGTGTATCGGGTCCAATGAAAATCTTTTGTGACAATATCGGTGCAATTGCCTTGGCAAAGGAATCCAGATTTCACAAGAGAACCAAGCACATCAAAAGACGCTTCAACTCCATCCGGATTTGGTCCAGTGGGAGACATAGAGATATGCAAGATACATACGGATCTGAATGTTGCGCACTGCTTGACTAAGCCTCTTCCACGAGCAAAACATGATCAGCACCAAGACTCCATGGGTGTTAGAATCATTACTGTAATCTAGATTATTGACTCTAGTGCAAGTGGGAGATCAAGGAAATATGCCCTAGAGGCAATAATAATGTTATTATTTATTTCCTTATATCATGATAAATGTTTATTATTCATGCTAGAATTGTATTAACCGAAACATAATACATGTGTGAATACATAAACCTACAGAGTGTCACTAGTATGCCTCTACTTGACTAGCTCGTTAATCAAAGATGGTTATGTTTCCTAACCATGAACAAGGAGTTGTTATTTGATTAACGGGATCACATCATTGGTTGAATGATCTGATTGACATGACCCATTCCATTAGCATAGCACCGATCGTATAGTTTGTTGCTAGTGCTTTTCTTCATGACTTATACATGTTCCTATGACTATGAGATTATGCAACTCCTGTTTGCCCGAGGAACACTTTGGGTGCTACCAAACGTCACAACGTAATCGGGTGATTATAAAGGTACATTACAGTGTCTCCAAGGTACATGTTGGGTTGGCATATTTCGAGATTAGGATTTGTCACTCCGATTGCTCGGAGAGGTATCTCTGGGCCCTCTCGGTAATGCACATCACATAAGCCTTGCAAGCATTGCAACTAAATGTGTTAGTTGTGAGATGATGTATTACGGACGAGAAAAGAGACTTGCCAAGAACGAGATTGAACTAGGTATTGATACCGACGATCAATCTCGGGCAAGTAACATACCGATGACAAAGGAACAACGATGTTGTTATGCGGTCCGACCGATAAAGATCTTCGAGAATATGTAGGAGCCAATATGGGCATCCAGGTCCCGCTTATTGGTTATTGACCGAGAGGTGTCTCGGCCATGTCTACATAGTTCTCGAACCCGTAGGGTCCGCACGCTTAACGCTTCGATGATGCTTATTATGAGTTTATATGATATTGATGTACCAAGGTTGTTCGAGTCCCTGATGAGATCACGGACATGACGAGGAGTCTCAAATGGTCGAGACATAAAGATTGATATATTGGAAGCCTATGTTTGACTCCTAATCACTCCGGTGAAATTGGGAATTTTACCGAGTACCGAGGGTTACCTGAACCCCCGGGGTCAATGGGCCATGATGGGCCTTAGTGGGAAAGAGAAAGGGGCCATAGTGCTGGTCAGCACTTTCCCCCTTCCCTAGTCCTATTAGGACTAGGAGAAGGGGCCTCTCTCTCTCCCTTCCCACTTGGGGAAACCTAGTTGGACTAGGATTTGGGGGAATCCTACCCTAGTAGGAGTAGGACACCTGGCGCACCTCTCCTTGGCCGGCCAGCCCCTCCCTTCCCTCCTTTATATACAAAGGCAGGGGCACCCCATGACACACAAGTTGATCATTGAGATCGTTCCTTAGCCGTGTGCGGTGCCCCTTCCACCAAACTACACCTCGAATATACCGCTATGGAGCTTAGGCGAAGCCTCGCGCCGGTGGAACATCATCATCGCCACCACGCCGTCGTCTCGACGAAACTCTCCTCAACACTCGGCTGGATCGGAGTTCGAGGGACGCCATCGAGCTGAACGTGTGCGTAACTCGGAGGTGCCGTGCGCTCGGTACTTGGATCGGTTGGATCGGGAAGAAGTACGACTACTTCCTCTACGCTATGCCAACGCTTCGCTCTTGGTCTCACGAGGGTACGTGACAACACTCTCATCTCGTTGCTATGCATCACCATGATCTTGCGTGATCGTAGGAAAATTTTTGAAATTACTACGTTCCCCAACAACTGGTTCTATCACTTCACCCTCACTTACTGTTTAGCTTCGTGAAGTCATTGCTTGTTTGCCCTGTTCGACTTCACTGTGTGAAGACATTCTCTCTGTTTGCATAATTGGCTCCATACTGTCTTCCTATTCCGATCCACTCTACCTAGCTGCTATTTGTCTTCGTGCTTACTTCATACTATATACTAGACTGTGGTTTGGCTAGGATAGTTTATCTTCCGCTGCATATAGTACAGGCTGTATTTAGTTGTCTGTCTTCGAAGACATTGCCTGTCTTGAAGACTTTCATAAAAATCGCATTCACCCCCCTCTAGTCGATAACTAGCACTTTCAATTGGTATTAGAGCAAGGTGCTCCGTTGTTCTGTGTGATTCGATTTAGCCACCTGGAGTTTTAGCTATGTCAACTGCAAGGATAATCAAAGTCTCCGCTGCGTGCCCCGTCTTCGATCGCATAGATTACCCCTACTGGAAGAATAAGATGCACATGCATCTTGAAGCCATTGACAACGACCTTTGGTATGTCGTCAGGACTGACATTCCCAAGGTCGGTGAAGGTGTCACCGCTGCTGATGTCAAGAGGTTCGCGCAACTGGACTCAACCGCCAAGAACATCATTTGTGGTCATCTGACCAAAGGGAAGTATGGCCGTGTGAGCGCTCTGGAATCTGTGAAGCTAGTCTGGGACTGGCTGTCCAAGGTCAACGAAGGCGTCTCAACTCAAAGAGACTCAAGAATTGATGTGCTTCGCTCTCTTCAACCGATTCAAGAGGAATGATAATGAGAATGTCCAGCTCACTTTCGACCGCCTCACTGATATCACAAATGAGCTTCGCGCACTTGGCGCCACTGAGATCACCAAGCATGAGATAGTTCAGAAGCTACCGAGATCACTTGACAGCTCCTTTGACACAATGATACACCCATTTTGCATCATGTTTTCCTACTGTTATTTATGATGTTTTTACGCATAATAATGCTTTATGGAGTAATTCTAATGCCTTTTCTCTCATGATATGCAAGGTTCACACAAGGAGGGAGAATACCGGCAGCTGGAATTCTGGACCTAAAAAAGCTACGTCAAAGTTACCTGTTCTACACATCTCCAAATGAGTTGAAACTTCACAGAGATTTTTTATGGAATATTTAAGAATCATTGGAGCAAATAACTACCAGAGGGGGCCCACCAGGTGTGCACAACCCACCTGGGCGCGCCAGGTCCCCCGGGCACACCATGGTGGGCTGTGTCCTCCTCGGCCCACCTCTGGTGCCCCTCTTCTGGTATATAAGTCATTTTGAACTAGAAAAAATAAGGGGAGGACTTTCAGGATGAAGCGCCGGCGCCTCGAGGCAGAACTTGGGCAGGAGCACTTTTGCCCTCCGGCGGAGCGATTCTGCCAGGGGAACTTCCCTCCCGGAGAGGCAAATCATCGTCATCATCATCACCAACAACTCT
Source organism: Aegilops longissima (assembly GCA_021605205.1). Classification (NCBI taxonomy): domain Eukaryota; kingdom Viridiplantae; phylum Streptophyta; class Magnoliopsida; order Poales; family Poaceae; genus Aegilops; species Aegilops longissima. Next base: position 355,288,014 of record CM038677.1, on the reverse strand, counting down.
CCCATCTTGGGGAGGGCAATATCCATCAACATCTTCAACAACACCATCTCCTCTCAAACCCTAGTTCATCTCTTGTGTTCAATCTTTGTAACGGAACCTTAGATTGGTGCTTGTGGGTGACTAGTAGTGTTGATTACATCTTGTAGTTGATTACTATATGGTTTATTTGGTGAAAGATTATATGTTCAGATCCATTATGCTATTTAATACCCCTTTGATCTTGAGCATGATTATCTTTTGTGAGTAGTTGCTTTCGTTATCGTGGTCACGGGAGAAATCTTGTTGCAAGTAATCATGTGAACTTGATATGTGTTAGATATTTTGATGATATGTATGTTGTGATTCCCTTAGTGGTGCCATGTGAACGTCGACTACATGGCACTTCACCTTATTAGGGTCTAAGGGAATGCATTATGGAGTAGTTATTAGATGATGTGTTGCGAGAGTGAGAGAAGCTTAAACCCTAGTTTATGCGCTACTTCGTAAGGGACTGATTTGGATCCAAAAGTTTAATGCTATGGTTAGATTTTATCTTAATACTTTTCTTGTAGTTGCGGATGCTTGCGAGGGGGTTAATCATAAGTAGGAGGTTTGTTCAACTAAGAAAAACACCTAAGCACCGGTCCACCCACATATCAAATTACCAAAGTAGCGAACACGAACCAAACCAACATGATGAAAGTGACTAGATGAAATTCCCGTGTACCCTCAATAACACTTTGCTTATCATAAGAGACCATTTTTGCATGTCCTTTGCCACAAAAGGATTGGGCTACCTTGCTGCATATTATTTGTCATTACTGTTACTTGCTCGTTACAAATTATCTTGCTATCAAACTACTCGTTACTTATAATTTCAGTGCTTGCGGAGAATACCTTGCTGAAAACCACTTGTCATTTCCTTCTGCTCCTCGTTGGGTTTGATACTCTTACTTATCGAAAGGACTATGATTGGTCCCCTATACTTGTGGGTCATCACACCCTGGCCTTGATGATCCAAGAGCGCCCTGATTTCAAAGATCTCGATCCATCTGACATACTTGAGAGGCTCAACACACATGAATTCCAGCTATCTGAGAAGAGAGATATCTATGGACCCAACTACGGCCGATCTCGTGCTTTGAAGGCAAAGGTTGTATCCTCATCTGAAGAATGTGACTGTAGTTCTGATGATCCTGAAGACATTGGCAAAGATCTAGCAATGCTTGTGAGGAAGTTCCAAAAGTTCTCCAAGAATAATCGCTTCGGAAAGTCTTCAAGATCCAGCTCCAAGAATGATGAGGCTTCCACTCGTGACTACAAGAAAAGAACATGTCACAAATGCAAGATTCCAGGCCATTACATATCTGAACGTCCTCAATGGGATAAGGAAGCAAAGAAAAAGAAGAAGAGCAAGGAATATGACTCGGGCGACAAGAAGAAGAAGAAATCCTCAAAGTCTTCTTCAAAGTCTTCATCAAAGTGTTCATCTTACAAAAAGAGCTCATCTGGCAAGGCTTACCCGGAGATGAAGCTAAGAAGAAGGTTTTCCCTTTATCTTTGAAGGTAAAAGCATTGACATGGTATAGGCTATGCGATGATATTGGATACTGGAATTGGAATCGATTGAAATTGGAATTTCACCAATTTTTATCCTATGGATCTAGTTCATCGTGATCGGAATTATATATATATTTTTTGGCCTCGTGAAGGAGAAAGTATCACTCTACCTTGGGGGAGGGTTAAGTCAATGTTATGTTCATGCCCCAATCATGAGCTCTCAAGAGAAATTCTTATTCAAAAATTTTATGCTCGGCTTTCTCGCGATGATCAATCTATGCTCGATACTTCATGCACTGGTTCTTTTATGAAGAAGACTATTGAATTCAGGTGGGATCTTTTAGAGAGAATTAAACACAACTCTGAAGATTGGGAACTCGACGAAGGTAAAGAGTCAGGTATTAAGCTTGAGTTTGATTGTGTTAAATCTGGTATGAATACCGATGCTTTTCAAAAGTTTAGCACTAAATATGGACTCTGAGATAGTAGCCTCTTTTTGTGAATCATTTGCTACTCATGTTGATCTCCCTAAGGAGAAGTGGTTTAAATATCACCCACCTATCAAAGAAGAAATTAAAGAACTGGTAATAGGAAAAGATGAAACTATTATTTATAATATTGATCCAGTTGTACCTACTGCTTACATTGAAAAACCACCTTTTCTTGTAAGGATAAAGGAACATGCCAAGGTTTTAACTGTTGTTAAAAAAAGCAATATTAGAGCACCTAGACCTACTGAACAAATGAAAGTAGAACCTAGTGTTGCTATGGTTAAAGATCTCCTGGTAGAAAATATGGATGGGCATGTTATTTACTTCTGTGATGAAGCTGCTAGAATTGCTAAACCAGACGAAAAAGATAAACATAGACCTGTTGTTGGCATGCATGTTGTCTCGGTCAAAATAGGAGATCACTGTTATCATGGTTTATGTGACTTAGGTGCTGGCGTGAGTGCTATTCCTTTTACCTTATATCAAGAAATTATGAATGATATAACACCTGCTGAAATAGAGGACATAGATGTTACTATTAAACTTGCTAAAAGAGACACCATCACAACACTTGGGATTGTTAGAAATGTTGAAGTCTTGTGTGGGAAAATAAAATATCCTACTGATTTTCTATTTTTTGTGATGCGGAGCATCCCACGTTCATCCCCATGTACACTTCGACTACTCTGCAAACCCCAAGTGGACATATGACGAGACCTCGAACATACGCCATTGGACACAAGGTGAACTCGCTCCTCTCCGAACCATCACTTTATACATGTGAGATGTGGCTACTACCTCCAACGTGTGTTCTATGCATGATCAGGTACTTGGAGGAAAGCCACGAAGCCACCACATCCAACGGAACAGCTAGCAAGGACGCCAGGTACAAGGACCAAGAGAAGAAGTTGCGCGAAGCTACATCCACCGGACGACCGGCCCAGCCCGGACGTCCGCCCCGAGGACCCGAAATAATCTACGGACGACCGGAGCCACCGGACGTCCGACGACTCCCAGCGCCCGGACGACCGCCAGACACCGGACGACCGACGCCGACCGGACGTCCGACACCACCTATCCAGAGCCAAAACGCCGGACATCCGACATGCACCGGACGACCGGACCCTCGCGAGCCACCGGACGTCCGATACCTGTCGGACGTCCGACGCTTGTGCGCCCGCCCGTGTGTTGGGCCGAAGCCACTTACCCTTTCATTCGCCTAGACTATATATACTCCTCCACCTCCTCCTAGTTAGGGTTAGTGTTGATTTAGCTCATTTGTGAGATAGAGCTTCGCTCATCCATATCGGATCTACTCCACGAGAGAGACCGCGGCCCCTCTTCGGAAAAAGATCCACCTTGGATTCAAGACCTCCTTTGCGGAGAAGACCATCATCAAGACCTCCTCACGGAGAAGAACGGCTATAGTTTGTATCGTCCTTTGTTGACTTTGGATCATGTATCTCCCTTTGTGTTCATCAATCTAGCACATGTGTGATTGATCTTGTTGGTTTGAGTGATTCTCTTGTGTTTTCCCCGTGATTTCCCTCGAGCTCTTCCGCTCGTTCTTCGTGTTCCTCGTAGGGATCCTCTCCAAACGTGAAAGATCATCACCATAGGGTTCCACCCTACATCATCTTGGTATCATGAGCCACGTTGATCACGTTTTGGAGCCCCTACCCCGTGTTTTCTAGCTTGATTTTGTTGTGTTCTTCCCCAAATTCGAAAATTCCCCACCAAAAATAGCCCCAATTTTTTTTGTGATTTGTTGGTGAGATGAAGTTTTGTTGATTTTGATCCATGGATTTGCTTGGTTTCGAGTGGATCTAGCATTTCCCCAAGTTTCCCCATCTTTCATCCACGAAATCTCGTCAATTTTGACCCCAAAATCCCCATTTTCCGCCCAAAATCGCGTCCCGAAACTCGCATCTCGCGTTGACCCCAACCCACCGGACGACCGGCGCTTTACGGACGTCCGGAGCCCCAGGAACGACCGGACGTCCGACCTTTCCGGACGACCGGAACCCTTAACCAGAGCTGAATTTATGGATTCCCGACTTTCCCGGACGTCCAACGCCCCGGACATCCGACCTTTACGGACGTCCGTAACCTGTAGATATCAACTTCGGCTGATTTTTGTTTTGCCCATAACTAATTCATCCGAACTCCAATTTTGATGTTCTTTAGCTCGTTTTGAAGCTCTTGACATCCTCCTTCCCAAAAAAATACCACCAAAACCATTTGAATCCATCAATTTTTGTGAATTTTGGCATCTTTGCCTAGGGCTTCCACCACATCATCCGCATAGCCACCATCGACTTCCGCAACATAACCCATCTTCATCCATATAGCATTAGTGGTTGCTTGAGTAGTTATTTGAGTCTCCTAAGGTGTTTCGGCTACTTAGGGACGGTTGCTTCCTCATCAACCACCACCACCACTTCCGCATAGGCTTGCCCACCATACACTTCCGCCATCCCAACTTAGCCAAATTTTGTTTGTGTTGTGAGTTGTGTCTCCTAAGGTGTTTCGGCTACTTAGGGACCGTGCTTCCAACTCCGACACCGTGTATAGTCCACCATCTTACCCTCCACTTCCGCATTGCGTACACCATAACCCACAATTGCATTTCCGCAATCCCATTGAGCTTCCGCAACCACCACCGCATTATGCTACCACCATTTGACATTTGTCATTTGAGATTTTGAGTTCGCGGTTTTTCCGTTTCCTAAGGTGTTTCGGCTACTTAGGGACGAGTCTCCACCATCTTGGTATCTACATCAAGAACACCGCCACTCATCATCTCAAAGGACGGTAACCTCAACGACACCATTGTACATTCCCCTTGCCATTGCATTGATAACCTCTAGCCCATTTTGCGTTACTTGCCTATCGAGACTAGCCATTTGAGTATTGCCGGCAACATTACTTGTGCACATTAGTGATCTACACCATCCATTGCATACATACCATATCATATTGGTATCATATCATCCATTGTGTCACAATATCGTTCCCGCATATACACAATTGCTATCTTGGTTTGTGCATTGTGCAAAAATGGCCATAGAAAAAAAAGAAATAAAGCTTTTAAGCAAAAGAGAGAGAGCAAAGAAGCTTGTAAGCAAGTGCCATAGCATCATAACCACATTGCATATAAGATTGTCATATCCGATCATCTTGGATCATCTTGAGAAACACCGGGAACCATACATACATAGCATACTTGGGATAGAAACTTTATCCATTTTGCATCTTATAGGTTGTGCACAAGTGTCGTATCCGCCTATTGAGCAATCATGCTAGCGTCTCTCTTGAGTTGTGCAACACGAGCATTTTGGTGGATTCCACATTTTGAGCTCATTCCTTGGTTGCACGACCCCATTTATCTATCCGTGTGTGTGTTTCCGTGTGCCATTCTTTGCTATTGGTCTACTTGTTTCTCTTGCGAATTTGTGTATCTCTTTCAACATTAGTGACTCTTGCTAACATTTTGCATCAAATTTTTGTGCCACTATCCTCACCGAGCTCCACCATAAGCCTTACTTGTGTAGGTGTGAGAAACCGACAAGAATTGGTACCAATTGTGATATTTCCTTGTTACACATTTGAGTGATCATTGATGCATCTTCAACATCGGTCAAGGTACATTTGGTCTAGTTCTTCTCTTTCTCCCACTCATATTTGCTCGAGTTTTGTGATGGATAGGCAAGGCATTTCCTCTCCGGTCCTCGACAACAACGACGGCGTGAACAACTACATCACCAAAGCGTCTATCTTTGATCTACAACGACAAGTGCAAGGCGCACAATCAAGATTGTGAGAACGCATCGAGAACATCTCCATCGACATTCATCTATCCAAAGCAAGGAGAAGGGACTACATCGACAAGAAGCTTTCTGCACATAAAGAGGAGCAAGATGCAAGGATGGAGGAGATTAGAGCCTTGATCAAGTCTTCTTCCCCTTCGTCATCTTCAAGGCGGCGACGTTCAAGCCACAAGTCTTCGGAGCGCCCAACCGATGCAAGCGCAAGTCGTCCACGTCCACATCTCCATGGCGACCACCATCACGTTCGTGATCTACATCGTCATGAAGGGCAAGTCACCTCCAAGCAACATGTGCATGACGACGACGAACGACATCTACTATGAGCTCAAGTGCGACAACGACACCATCATCATGAAGATGCTCGCCAAGCACAAACGTACAAGTCCGAACAAGCCCTACTTCACACGAAGTCCAAGCTTCATGAGCACAAGAGAAGACCGCGAGACGACCACCACCAAGACGGTGCTACGGCTACAACAACCACTTCGGCATCTTCGCCAAGTGCTATCAAGGCATCTTCGCCTTTGGACGTACGACATCTTCGCCTACTTCCTGAAGGAAATATGCCCTAGAGGCAATAATAAAGTTATTATTTATTTCCTTATATCATGATAAATGTTTATTATTCATGCTAGAATTGTATTAACCGGAAAGATAATACATGTGTGAATACATAGACAAACAGATAGTCACTAGTATGCCTCTACTAGACTAGCTCATTAATCGAAGATGGTTATGTTTCCTAACCATAGACATGTGTTGTCATTTGATTAATGGGATCACATCATTAGGAGAATGATGTGATTGACATGACCCATTTCGTTAGCTTAGCACTTGATCGCTTAGTATGTTGCTTATGCTTTCTTCATGACTTATACAAAGTTCCTGCAACTATAAGATTATGCAACTCCTGCTTACGGAGGAACACTTTGTGTGCTACCAAACGTCACAACGTAATCGGGTGATTATAAAGGTACTCTCAGGTGTCTCCGAAAGTATATGTTGAGTTGGCATGAATCGAGATTAGGTTTTGTCACTCCGATTGCCTGGAGAGGTATCTCTGGCCTTCTCGGTAATACACATCACATAAGCCTTGCAAGCATTGCAACTAATGAGTTAGTTGTGATATGATGTATTACGGAACGAGTAAAGAGACTTACGGTAACGAGATTGAACTAGGTATTGTATACCGACGATCGAATCTCGGGTAAGTAACATACCGATGACCAAGGGAACAACGATGTTGTTATGCGGTTTGACCGATAAAGATCTTCGTAGAATATGTAGGAACCAATATGGGCATCCAGGTTCCGCTATTGGTTATTGACCGAGAATGGTTCTAGGTCATGTCTACATAGTTCTCGAACCCGTAGGGTCCGCACGCTTAACGCTTCATGACAGTTCATTATGAGTTTATAAGTATTGATGTACCAAGGTAGTTCGAGTCCCGATGTGATCACGGACATGACGAGGAGTCTCAAATGGTCGAGACATAAAGATTGATATATTGAAGCCTACATTTGGACATCGGAAAGGTTCCGAGTGAAATCGAAATTTACTGAGTACCGGAGGTTACCGAACCCCCGGAGGTCTATGGGCCTTAATGGGCCATAAGAGAGAAGAGGAAGGGCCGCCAGGCAGGCCGCGCCCCCCTCCCCTCTAGTCCGAATAGGACAGGAGAGGGGGCGCGCCTTCCCTCTTCCCCTCCTCCAATCCTAATCCAACTAGGAGAGGGGGAGTCCTACTCCCTGGGAGTAGGACTCCTCCAGCGCCTCCCTGTGGCTGGCCGCACCCCTTGGCTCCTTTATATACGGGGCGGGGGCACCCCATGACACACAAGTTGATCTACGGATCGTTCCTTAGCCGTGTCGGTGCCCCTTCCACCATATTCCACTTCGGTCATATCGTCATGAGCTTAGGCAAAGCCTGCGCCGGAGAAGTCATATCGTCATGAGCTTAGGCGAAGCCCTGCGTCGGTGGAGCATCATCATCGCCACCACGCCGTCGTCGACGGAACTCATCCCCGACACTTTGCTGGATCGGAGTCCGGGATCGCCATCGAGCTGAACGTGTGCGTAACTCGGAGGTGCCGTGACGCTTGGTGCTTGGATCGGTCGGATCGTGAAGACGTCGACTACATCAACCGCGTTGTTATAACGCTTCGCTTTCGGTCTCACGAGGGTACGTGGACGGACATTCTCCCCTCTCGTTGCTATGCCATCACCATGGTCTTGCGTGATCGTAGGAAATTTTTGAAATTACTACGCTCCCCAACAAAGGGCATCCGAGCCTGGTTTTATGCGTTGATGTCATATGCACGAGTAGAACACAAGTGAGTTGTGGGCGATATAAGTCATACCGCTTACCAGATGTCATACTTTGGTTCAGCGGTATTGTGAGATGAAGCGCCCGGACCGACATTACGCCAGACGCTTACGCGAGACTGGTTTCACCGCTCGAGCACTAGTTGCTTAAAGGTGACCGGCGGGTGTCTGCTCTCTCACTTTAGTTGAACTGAGTGTGGCTACGCCCGGTCCTTGCGAAGGTTAAAACAGCACCAACTTGACAAACTATCGCTGTGGTTTTGATGCGAGGTAAGAACGGTTCTTGCTCAGCCCGTAGCAGCCACGTAAAACTTGCAACAACAAAGTAGAGGACGCCTAACTTGTTTTTGCAGGCATGTTGTGATGTGATGTGGTCAAGACGTGATGCTATATTTTATTGTATGAGATGATCATGTTTTGTAACCGAAGTTATCGGCAATCGCAGGAGCCATATGGTTGTCGCTTATTGTATGAAATGCAAAGCCATGTAATTGCTTTACTTTATCACTAAGCAAGAGCGATAGTCATAGAAGCAATAGTTGGCGAGACGACAATGATGCTACGATGGAGATCAAGGTGTCGCTACCGGTGACGATGGTGATCATGACTTGCTTCGAGATGGAGATCACAAGCACAAGATGATGATGGCCATATCATATCACTTATATTGATTGCATGTGATGTTTATCCTTTATGCATCTTATCTTGCTTTGATTGACGGTAGCATTATAAGATGATCTCTCACTAAAATTATCAAGAAGTGTTCTCCTGAGTATGCACCATTGCTAAAAGTTCAGAGTACCCGCACACCACGTGATGATCGGGTGTGATAAGTTCTACGTCCATCTACAACGGGTGCAAGCCAGTTTTGCACACGCAGAATACTCAAAGTTAAACTTGACGAGCCTAGCATATGCAGATATGGCCTCGAACACGGAGACCGAAAGGTCGAACGTGAATCATATAGTAGATATGATCAACATAGTGATGTTCACCATTGAAACTACTCCATCTCACGTGATGATCGGACATGGTTTAGTTGATTTGGATCACGTAAACACTTAGATGACTAGAGAGATGTCTGCCTAAGTGGGAGTTTTTAATATGATTAATTGAACTTAAATTTATCATGAACTTAGTACCGATAGTATTTTGCTTGTCTATGTTTACTTTAGATAGATGGCTCGTCTTTGTTGTTCCGTTGAATTTTAATGCCCTTGAGAAAGCAAAGTTGAAAGATGATGGTAGCAATTACACGGATCGGGTCCGTAACTGAGGATTATCCTCATTGCTGCACGTAAGAATTACGCCCCGAAGCACCGCTGGGTGCCAGTGCCTCGCTGCAGAGCTGCACCGAAGTTGTGAACGTCCGCAAAGCAAAGTCGATGACTACTCTATAGTTCAAGTGCCATGCTTTACGGCTTAGAACCGGTCTTCAACGACGTTTTGAACGCCATGGAGCATATGAGATGTTCCAGAGTTGAAGTTAATATTTCAAGCAAATGCCCGGATTGAGAGATATGAAGTCTCCAATAAGTTCTATAGCTGCAAGATGGAGGAGAATAGTTCACAAGGAGCACATACTCAAAATGTCCGGGTATAATAATCACTTAATTCAGCTGGGAGTTAATCTTCCGGATGATAGTGTCATTGATGAAATTCTCCAATCATCGCCACCAAGCTACAAGAGCTTCGTGATGAACTATAATATGCAAGGAATGACTAAGACAATTCTGAGCTCTTCGCAATGCTAAAAGCCATGGAGGTAGAAATCAAGAAAGAGCATCAAGTGTTGATGGTCAACAAGACCACTAGTTTCAAGAAAAGGGCAAAGGGAAGAAGAAGGAAACTTCAAAAGAACAGCAAGAAAGTTGCTGATCAAGAGAAGAAACCCAAGTCTGGACCTAAACCTGAAATCGAGTGTTTTACCGCAAGCGATCGACATCGAAGCGGAACTGCCCCAAGTATTTGGCGGATAAGAAGGATGGCAAGGTGAACAAAGGTATATGTGATATACATGTTATTGATGTGTACCTTACTAGAGCTCGTAGTAGCACTGGTATTTGATATCTGGTTCATTGCTAATATTTGCAACTCAAACAGGGACTACGGAATAGACGAGCACCGCAAAGGACGAGGTGACGATGCGCGTGGGAAATGGTTCCAAAGTCAATGTGATCGCGGTCGGCACGCTACCTCTACATCTACCTTCGGATTAGTTTTAGACCTAAATAATTGTTATTTGGTGCCGCGTTGAGCATGAACATTATATCCGGATCTTGTTTGATGCGAGACGGTTATTCATTTAAATCAGAGAATAATGGTTGTTCTATTTATATGAGTAATATCTTTTATGGTCATGCGCCTTGAAGAATGGTCTATTCTTGTTGAATCTCAAGTAGTGATACACATATTCATAATGTCGAAGCCAAAAGATGCAGAGTTGATAATGATAGTGCAACTTATTTGTGGCACTCGCCGCTTAGGTCATATCGGTGTAAACGCATGAAGAAACTCCATACAGATGGACTTTTGGAATCACTTGATTATGAATCACTTGGTACTTATGAACCGTGCCTCATGGGCAAGATGACTAAAACACCGCTTCTCCGGTTGTATGGAGAGAGCAACAGACTTGTTGGAAATCATACATACTGATGTATGTGGTCCGATGAATGTTGAAGCTCGTGGCGGATATCGTTATTTTCTCACCTTCACAGATGATTTAAGCAGATATGGGTATATCTACTTGATGAAACATAAATCTGAAACATTTGAAAAGTTCAAAGAATTTCAGAGTGAAGTTGAAAATCATCGTAACAAGAAAATAAAGTTTCTACGATCTGATCCTGGAGGAGAATATTTGAGTTACGAGTTTGGTCTACATTTGAAGCAATGCGAATAGTTTCGCAACTCACGCCACCGGAACACCACAACAGTAATGGTGTGTCCGAACGTCGAATCGTACTTTACTAGATATGGTGCGATCTATGATGTCTATTTCGATTTACCGCTATCGCTTTTGGGGTTATGCTTTAGAGACGGCCGCATTCACGTTAAATAGGACACCGTCAAAATCCGCTGAGACGACGCCTTATGAACTATGGTTTAGCAAGAAACCAAAGTTGTCGATTCTGAAAGTTTGGGGTTGCGATGCTTATGTGAAAAACTTCAACCCGATAAGCTTGAACCCAAATCGAAAATGTGTCTTCATAGGATACCCAAAGGAGACAATTGGGTATACCTTCTATCACAGATCCAAGGCAAGACATTCGTTGTTAAGAATGGATCCTTTCTAGAGAAGGAGTTTCTCTCGAAAGAAGTGAGTGGGAGGAAAGTGGAACTTGATGAGGTAATAGTACCAGCTCCCTTATTGGAAAGTAGTTCATCACGTAAATCAGTTTCTATAACAACTACACCAGTTAGCGAGGAAGATAATGATAATGATCATGAAACTTCAGATCAAGTTGTCACCGAACTCAGAGATCAACCAGAATAAAATCCGCACCGAGTGGTACGGTAATCCTATTCGAAGTCATGCTACTAGATCATGGTGAACCTACGAACTATGAAGAAGCGATGGTGAGCCCAGATTCGCAAAATGGCTTGAAGCCATGAAATCTGAGATGGGATCCATGTATGAGAACAAAGTATGGACTTTGGTAGACTTGCCCGATGATCGGCAAGCTATTGAGAATAAATGGATCTTTAAGAAGAAGACTGACGCCGATGGTAATGTAATCGTCTACAAAGCTCGACTTGTTGCAAAAGGTTTTCGACAAGTTCAAGGGGTTGACTACGATGAGACTTTCTCACCCGTAGCGATGCTTAAGTCTGTCCGAATCATGTTAGCAATTGCCGCATTTTATGATTATGAAATTTGGCAAATGGATGTAAAACTGCATTCTTGAATGGATTTCTAGAAGAAGAGTTGTATATGATGCAACCGAAGGTTTTGTTGATCCAAAGGGTGCTAACAAAGTGTGCAAGCTCCAACGATCAATTTATGGTCCGTGCAAGCCTCTCGAGTTGGAATAAACGCTTTGATAGTGTGATCAAAGATATGGTTTTATATGCACTTTTGGAGAAGCCTCGATTTACAAGAAAGTGAGTGGGAGCTCAGAGCATTTCGATATTATATGTGGACGACATATTGTTGATTGGAAATGATATAGAATTTCTGGATAGCATAAAAGGATACTTGAATAAAAGTTTTTCAATGAAAGACCTCGTGAAGCTGCTTATATATTGGGCATCAAGATCTATAGAGATAGATCAAGACGCTTAATTGACTTTCACAAAGCACATACCTTGATAAAGTTTTGAAGAAGTTCAAAATGGATCGCAAAGAAAGGTTTTTACCTGTAGTACAAGGTGTAAGATTGAGTCGACTCAATGCCCGACCACCACAGCAGAAGATAGAGAGAAAATGAAAAATGTTCCTATGCTTCAGCCATAGGCTCTATCATGTATGCAATGCTGTGTACCGACCGACATATGCTTAGCTGTAAGCTTGGCAGAAGGTACCAAAGTAATCCAGAGTGGATCATCGGACAGCGGTCAAGAACATCCCGAAATACCGAAAAGGACTAAGGATATGTTTCTCGATATGGAGGTGACAAAGAGCTAGTCGTAAATGGTTACGCCGATGCAAGCTTTGACACTCGATCCGGACGATTCTAAATCGCAAACCGGATACGTATTTTTATTAAACGGTGGAGCTGTCGGTTGGTGCAGTTCTAAACAAAGCGCCGTGGCGGGATCTACATGTGAAGCGGAGTACATAGCTGCTTCGAAGCAGCAAATGAAGGAGTCTGGATGAAAGAGTTCATTTCCGATCTAGGTGTCATACCTAGTGCATCGGGACCAATGAAGATCTTCTCGTGACAATATCGGTGCAATTGCCTTGGCAAAGGAATCCAGATTTCACAAGAGGACCAAGCATATCAAGAGACGCTTCAATTCCATTCGGGACCAAGTCCAAGTGGGAGACATAGAGATTTGCAAAATACATACGGATCTGAATGTTGCGCACCCGCTGACTAAGCCTCTTCCACGAGCAAAACATGATCAGCACCAAGACTCCATGGGTGTTAGAATCATTACTGTAATCTAGATTATTGACTCTAGTGCAAGTGGGAGATCAAGGAAATATGCCATAGAGGCAATAATAAAGTTATTATTTATTTCCTTATATCATGATAAATGTTTATTATTCATGCTAGAATTGTATTAACCTAAACATAATACATGTGTGAATACATAGATAAACAGATAGTCACTAGTATGCCTCTACTAGACTAGCTCATTAATCAAGATGGTTATGTTTCCTAACCATAGACATGTGTTGTCATTTGATTAATGGGATCACATCATTAGGAGAATGATGTGATTGACATGACCCATTTCGTTAGCTTAGCACTTGATCGCTTAGTATGTTGCTTATGCTTTCTTCATGACTTATACAAAGTTCCTGCAACTATAAGATTATGCAACTCCGCTTACGGAGGAACACTTTGTGTGCTACCAAACGTCACAACGAATCGGGTGATTATAAAGGTACTCTCAGGTGTCTCCAAAGTATATGTTGAGTTGGCATGAATCGAGATTAGGTTTTGTCACTCCGATTGCTCTGAGAGGTATCTCTGGGCCTTCTCGGTAATACACATCACATAAGCCTTGCAAGCATTGCAACTAATGAGTTAGTTGTGAGATGATGTATTACGGAACGAGTAAAGAGACTTACCGTAACAAGATTGAACTAGGTATTGATACCGACGATCGAATCTCGTAAGTAACATACCGATGACAAAGGAACAACGATGTTGTTATGCGGTTTGACCGATAAAGATCTTCAGAGAATATGTAGGAACCAATATGGGCATCCAGGTTCCGCTATTGGTTATTGACCGAGAATGGTTCTAGGTCATGTCTACATAGTTCTCGAACCCGTAGGGTCCGCACGCTTAACGCTTCGATGATGCTCATTATGAGTTTATAAGTATTGATGTACCAAGGTAGTTCGAGTCCCGATGTGATCACGGACATGACGAGGAGTCTCGAAATGGTCGAGACATAAAGATTGATATATTGGAAGCCTACATTTGGACATCGGAAAGGTTCCGAGTGAAATCGGGAATTTACCGGAGTACCGGGGGGTTACCGGAACCCCCCGGGAGGTCTATGGGCCTTAATGGGCCATAAGAGAGAAGAGGAAGGGCCGGCCAGGCAGGCCGCGCGCCCCCCTCCCCCCTCTAGTCCGAATAGGACAAGGAGAGGGGGGGCGGCGCCCCCTTCCCTCTTCCCCCTCCTCCAATCCTAATCCAACTAGGAGAGGGGGGAGTCCTACTCCCGGTGGGAGTAGGACTCCTCCAGGCGCGCCTCCCCAGGGCTGGCCGCACCCCCCCTTGGCTCCTTTATATACGGGGGCAGGGGGCACCCCATGACACACAAGTTGATCTACGGATCGTTCCTTAGCCGTGTCGCGTGCCCCTTCCACCATATTCCACTTCGGTCATATCGTCATGAGCTTAGGCAAAGCCCTGCGCCGGAGAAGTCATATCATCGCGAGCTTAGGCGAAGCCCTGCGTCGGTGGAGCATCATCATCGCCACCACGCCGTCGTCTTGACGAACTCATCCCCGACACTTTGCTGGATCGAGTCCGGGATCGCCATCGAGTGAGCGTGTGCGTAACTCGGAGGTGCCGACGCTCGGTGCTTGGATCGGTCGGATCGTGAAGACGTCACGACTACATCAACCGCGTTGTTATAACGCTTCCGCTTTCGGTCTACGAGGGTACGTGGACGGACACTCTCCCCTCTCGTTGCTATGCCATCACCATGGTCTTGCGTGATCGTAGGAAATTTTTTTGAAATTACTACGTTCCCCAACACTTCCCACGTGTACGCCTACATCGACTTCAACAACAAGGCGACCACCTACGAGCGAGGGCGACACTTCCATCTTCAGAAGCCCCTCAAGGAAGATGGCCGATCATGGGAAATTCCCTTCGGTCATGGAGACGAGCTACGAGGTGCCACATCATATGGGCCTCCAACAACAAGACGGTGACAAGAAGGTTGAGCATGGGACTATCCCTTCAACCAAGGCGGCGATAGGAGTTGAGCATGGAGACATTTGCACCAACATCTCTCCGACACCCACATATAAAGAGATGACCCAATTCCCATGTGAGGAGAGCCACCCCACCATGAGTGATATGAGTGACTCCACCATATGTGACATTGAGTGCATTTCCTATGAGAGGATGAGTGTGACCACCACTAGCCCCACACTTGAGAGCATTCCACACATCCTATGTGAGGATGAGAGCCATTTGAGTGATTCCACAAACCATATGAGTGAGAGCATCCAAGAGGGAGTGAGTGAGCCACAACACTTAGTGAGTGAGGTAGTTGACACGGCATGTGAGGCCACCATGATTTCTAACGACTTCACCTCTACTCCTAGTGTGTTTTCTTCTTTGGTGCTAGGTCTCCTACATGACGACATGCTTACCCTCGACGAGTCCATCCCTCCAATGGAGACAACGATGGCCATGGTGGACAATGATGCACCCCCCACATGGTTCCATCAAGATGAAGATGACAACGAGACGATCTTCAACACTTCACCTACAACACATGAGCGATGCTCCAAAGGTCGCATAGGTGATGGTGCTTCTCTTGTCCCACTAGTGGACTCTCTTGACATTGATTTCTCCCATGATGTTGACCCACCTATTACCATGCTTCATGCTAGTGAAACTTCTTCATGCCTTGACTTACCTATTTATGATGAATATGATGATGAGCATGTTGAGTTGCCTAGTTGTGATGCTATGCTTCATAGGATATCTTGTAAAAATTCTATTGGTCACTTCATGTTTGACAATCCATTGAACTTGTCATATGCTATGAGTGAGATCTCCCATATAGCCTCATTTCAATCTCAACATAGTAACTATGCATGCCCCATTAAAATCAATCCTATTTGCACTTATGGCATAGATGACGAGATGATAGTCATTGGCTTTTGTTTCTCATGTGATGATATTGCCATGCTTCCTTTACATGATTTGCGCAATTCATCTAATATGCCATGCCATGATCACATTGTTCCGAATATGCATTGTTTTGGATGTTGTCAATATTCTCCATGTGATGTTGCTACTCATACTCATGAGGAGACCCCCATAGTTTCCTCATACATATTAGGAGATTTTGATACATTCCATACTTTGCATGATTCCCATGATTGTGTGCACCATATGCATTCCACGAATAACACTGCTCTACATATTTCTCATGATGCTTTACACAATTTGAGTCTCCATTATGCAATACACAATAACAAACCTCTCATGATGGATGACATGTTTCTATATCATGCATTCCATTTATTTGAGCATTGGCTATTTTGTGCTAACCAACACATGCACGTGCGCATCATGATGGATGATGTATACATCTACCATGCACACACAATTTTCCCTTTATCTTTGTTTTGTGTAGGTACTCACGTATACTCGTCAACTTCTCAATCCCATGAGTTGATGAAACGAGCTCTTGAGAGCAACGATGCTTTGGGATTCCGTGGACTATCCTTACCACCGTTCCCTTTGCGCAAGGACTACGCGCATCTCTTTTACTTGTCTCTCACACGGCTATGGGCTATTTACCACTTGTCACCTTATGCTCATTTTCCCGTGTTCACTTTGCATGTTATTTTTACTCCTATGCCTTTGCCATGCAATTGTGACCCTTGCTTGCATCTACCCATGATTCACCATTATGCTACTCTATGTGTATTTGCATGCTTTTTGGAGATCCTTGTTACTATTGCCATGTTTATCATGTGCCCCATGCTATTGATGCTATTTTGCTCATATCTTGCCTTTATGCTTGTGCTATGACATGTGAATTATTCATGCCCACTATTTGCACCAATGACATGCTTGCCATGATTCCTTCTAGTATGTTGCATCTTCGCACTACTAGGTTGCTTGACTTGATCGCTATGATTGCTTGCTATGTTGCATCACCCATGTTCCACTATCACTTGCTTTCTTGGGTTGATGACATATATGTTCATGCCTCTCACTTGATTTGCCATGATCATTGTCTCTTGTCTCCATTAGTTGCATCTCTCATATCACCTTGTATTGAGTGCAACCATACTATGCTTATTGCTCTCGGAGACTTTGACAACTTACTTGTGATGCATGCTTGTTTACTTGAGCCTATTGTATTTGGTTGTTCTCGCATCATATGCCTCCATACTATGAAATGCTCCCTTGTACTTCCTTATGATGAGCATGATGCATACACTTGTTGGGTATCTTACCACACGAATGATAGGTTTTGCACTTCCGCTAACCTCATTTGTTTTTCCGAGTGTTTGTCATGTTCTTTCATTTTGAAGGATTCACAAGGCGGTGCCGCTATGTGACATATTGGTTATGTGAAGGCATACATAATGTACAACTCCAACATCCTTGGAAACTTTCTTGAGGTGAACTCCTTCCCTTTGAGCCATCCTCACATATGCATATTGGATGGGCCATTCTTTCATTGTTGTTTCCTTCTTCTTGTCTACATGATACATATATTGGATGGAGGACCGACATTGGAGATGGACCCTATGGACCTTCAAGTTGAGGAGTGCCACGACATCGAGCTATGGTACAACACCTCCCATGACAAATTTGCACCCTATGCGTGGATTGACACACATTATGATTGTCTTGTTGCACCTATTCCCATGTCATCCATGATATATGAGCTTGTGCACTTCCTTAGCAAATTTGTTGTGATCTACCTTGATGGCATATTCATATATCATGATCATTTTGTCCACCAACAATTGCATGATAACATACACATGTTGAGCATCCATTGCCATATTCATGCTATTGACAAACCGTCTCATTATGACATCATTTTGCATCGTGGTTGCATTGATCACATTCACGACACCTTTGTGTGCCCAATGCATGAATTTTCTCTCATGAATGCTTTACATGTCATTTTACATCATTTGGATAAGCATCTCATGCCTTGCCATGAACAATTCCTTTGGACGGACTCATTCTTACATGATGGACACTTTGTGTGCGCTAACCATTGTATTTCCGAGTGTTGCTTGTGTTTGCTCTTTTTGCATGCATATCACTCCGGCGACACTTTGGACTACTTGGATTGCGCCATGTCTTCAACTTCGTCCAACTACAAGTCCATCTGCGACAATCGTTTCCATGGTGATGAGGATCACGATCCGAGGTCGGATCTTTCCCAAGGGGGGGGGGGGGGAGAGATGATGCGGAGCATCCCACGTTCATCCCCATGTACACTCCGACTACTCTCCAAACCCCAAGTGGACATATGACGAGACCTCGAACATACCCCTTTGGACACAAGGTGAACTCACTCCTCTTCGAACCATCACTTTCTACATGTGAGATGTGGCTACTACCTCCAATGTGTGTTCTATGCATGATCAGGTACTTGGAGGAAAGCCATGAAGCCACCACATCCAACGGAACAGCTAGCGAGGACGCCAAGTACAAGGACCAAGAGAAGAAGCTGCGCGAAGCTACAGCCACCGGACGACCGGCCCAACCCGGACGTCCGGCCCCTGAGGACCCGAGCCGAATCTACGGACGACCGGAGCCACCAGACGTCCGACGACTCTTAGCGCCTGGACGACCGCCAGACACCGGACGTCCGACATTCTCCAGCACCCGGACGACCGACGCCGACCGGACGTCCGACACCACCTATCCAGAGCCAAAATGCCGGACGTCCGACATGCACCAGGTGACTGGACCCTCGCGAGCCACCGGGCGTCCGGTACCTGTCGGACGTCCGACGCCTGTGCGCCCGCCCATGTGTTGGGCCGAAGCCACTTACCCTTTCATTCGCCTAGACTATATATACTCCTCCACCTCCTCCTAGTTAGGGTTAACGTTGATTTAGCTCATTTGTGAGATAGAGTCATTATCCATATCGGATCTACTCCACGAGAGACCGCGCCCTCTTCGGAGAAGATCCACCTTGGATTCAAGACCTCCTTTGCGGAGAAGACCATCATCAAGACCTCCTCACGGAGAAGAACGACTACCGTTTGTATCATCCTTTGTTGACTTTGGATCATGTATCTCCCTTTGTGTTCATCGATCTAGCACATGTGTGATTGATCTTGTTGGTTTGAGTGATTCTCTTGTGTTTTCCCCGTGATTTCCCTCGTGCTCTTCCACTCGTTCTTCGTGTTCCTCGTAGGGATCCTCTCCAAACGTGAAAGATCGTCACCATAGGGTTCCGCCCTACATCATCTTGGTTCCCACAACATGACTTTTTCCCATTATCTTTGGTAGACCTTTCTTGAACACCATTAATGCTAAATTAGGTTGTGAGAAACAAATCATCGGTGTTAGTTTTGGTGATGAGTCTCATGAGTTTGATTTTTCTAAGTTTAGTAGAAAACATCATAAGAAATAATTACCTAGTAAGGATGAAATAATTGCTCTTGCTTCTATTGTCGTGCCTCCTACTGATCCACTAGAACAATATTTGCTAGACCATGAAAATGATATGCATATGCATGAAAGAAATGATATAGATAAAATTTTCTTTGAACAACGACCTCTGCTTAAACACAATTTGCCTATTGAAACTCTAGGAGGTCCTCCTCCACCTAAGGGTGATTCTGTGTTTGAATTAAAACAATTGCCAGACACTTTGAAATATGCTTCTCTTGATGAGAAAAAGATATATCCTATTATCATTAGCGCTAAACTTTCAGAATATGAAGAAGAAAGATTACTGAAAATTCTGAAGAAGCACCAAGTTGCTATTGGATATACTCTTGATGATCTTAAGGGCATTACTCCCACTCTATGTCAGCACAAGATTAATATGGAACCTGATGCTAAATCCGTTGTTGATCACCAACAACGTTTAAATCCTAAAATGAAGTGGTAAGAACTGAAATACTAAAGCTTCTGGAAGCAGGTATAATCTATCCCATAGCTGATAGTAGATGGGTAAGTCCCGTTCATTGTGTCCCTAAGAAGGGAGGTATTACTGTTGTTCCTAATGATAAAAATGAACTCATTCCACAAATAATTGTTACTGGCTATAGAATGGTAATTGATTTTAGAAAATTAAATAAAGCAACTAGAAAAGATCATTACCCTTTGCCTTTTATTGATCAAATGTTAGAAAGACTATGTAAGCACACACACACTTTTATTTTCTCGATGGATACTCTGGTTTTTCTCAAATATCTGTTTCACAACCTGATCAAGAGAAAACCACCTTTACTTGTCCTTCTGGAACTTATGCTTATAGACGTATGCCTTTTGGTTTATGTAATGCACCCACTACCTTTCAAAGATGTATGCCTGTTATATTCTCTGGTTTTTGTGAAAAGATTGTTGAGGTTTTCATGGATGACTTTTCCATTTTCGTAACTTATTTTGATGATTGCTTAAGCAACCTTGACCGAGTTTTACAGAGATGTGAGCAAACTAATCTTGTCTTGAATAGGGAAATGTGCCACTTTATGGTTAATGAAGGTATTGTCTTGGGGCATAAAATCTCTGAACGTGGTATTGAGGTGGATAAAGCTAAAGTTGATGCAATTGAGAAAATGCCTTGTCCAAAAGATATTAAAGGTATTCGTAGTTTCCCCAGTCATGCTGGTTTCTATAGGAGGTTTATTAAAGACTTCTCTAAAATTTCTAGGCCTCTTACAAATCTTTTACAAAAGGATGGTTCGTTCGTTTTTTATGATGATTGTGTAGAAGCCTTTGAAACACTTAAGAAATCCTTAAATTTTGCACCTACTGTTCAACCACCTAATTGGAACTTGCCTTTTGAAATTATGTGTGATGCTAGTGATTATGCTGTTGGTGCTATTTTAGGACAAAGAGTTGATGAGAAATTAAATGTTATTCATTATGCTTGCCCAAAGAAATTATGCTACTAATGAAAAAGAATTTTTAGCAGTCGTGTTTGCTTGTGATAAATTCAGATCTTACATTGTTGATTCTAAAGTTATTGTTTACACCGATCATGCTGCTATTAAATATCTTATGGAAAATAAAGATGCTAAACCTAGACTCATTAGGTGGGTTCTCCTGTTACAAGAATTTGATTTACATATCACTGATAGAAAAGGAGCTGAGAACCCCGTGGCTGATAACTTGTCTAGGTTAGAAAATATTCTTGATGACCCACTACCTATTGATGATAGTTTTCCCGATGAGCAATTAGCTGCAATAAATGTTTCTCATAACACTCCTTGGTATGCTAACTATGCTAATTATATTGTTGCTAAATATATACCACCTAGCTTCACATACCAACAAAGGAAAAAAATTCTTCTATGATTTAAGACATTACTTTTGGGATGACCCACATCTTTACAAAGAAGGAGTAGATGGTATTATTAGACGTTGTGTACCTGAGCATGAACAGGGACAAATCCTACGGAAATGTCACTCCGAAGCTTATGGAGGGCATCATGCGGGAGACAGAACTGCTCACAAGGTATTGAAATCTGGTTTTTATTGGCCTACTCTCTTCAAGGATGCCCAAAAGTTTGTTTTATCTTGTTATGAATGTCGAAGAATTGGTAATATTGGTAAGCATCAGGAAATGCCTATGAATTATTCTCTTACTGTTGAACCATTTGATGTTTGGGGTTTTGATTACATGGGACCTTTTCCTTCCTCTAATGGGTATACACATATTTTGGTTGCTGTTGATTATGTTACTAAGTGGGTAGAAGCTATTCCAACTAGTAGTGCTGATCACAACACCTCTATTAAAATGCTTAAGGAATTTATTTTCTTAAGATTTGGAGTCCCTAGATTTTTAATGACTGATCATGGTTCACACTTTGTTCATGGTGCTCCCCGTAAAATGCTTGCTAAGTATGATGTTAACCATAGAATTGCATCACCCTACCATCCTCAGTCTAGTGGTCAAGTTGGACTTAGCAATAGAGAAATGAAATTAATTTTACAAAAAATTGTCAATAGGTCCCGAAAGAATTGGTCTAAGAAATTAGATGATGCAGTTTGGGCTTACCGGATAGCATATAAAAATCCTATGGGTATGTCTCCTTATAAAATGGTTTATGGAAAAGCTTGTCATTTGCCTCTTGAGTTAGAACATAAAGCATATTGGGCAATTAAAGAACTCAACTATGATTTTAAACTTGCCGATGAAAAGAGGTTATTTGATATTAGCTCACTAGATGAATGGAAAACCCAATCTTATGAAAATGCCAAATTATTTAAAGAAAAAGTTAAGAGATGGCATGACAAAAGAACCCAAAAGTGGGAATCCAAAGTTGGAGAATATGTTCTTTTGTACAACTCTCGTTTCAGATTCTTTGCAGGAAAGCTTCTCTCTAAATGGGAAGGACCTTACGTTGTCGAGGAGGTTTATCGATCTGGAGATACCAAAATAAATAATGCTGAAGGTACTAACCCGAAGGTTGTCAATGGGCAAAGAATAAATATTATATCTCAGGTACGACCATTAACGTTGAAAGCAATATTATCCAAACTATGACACCGGAAGAACACATAAAAGAAACCTTCCGGAACACTCCAGAATAACCGAGAAAGAGGAGGTACGTGATACGGTAAGTAAACTGACTCCGAAAAATCTGCAAAAATATTTTCTGTTAGTTTTGGAATATTTCAAAAATTAGGAAAATAAGAAACAACCAGGAAGGCAGGCGCGCCCAGGTGGGTTGTGCCCACCTCGGGTACCTTCCGGACTCCATTTTTCTCCCGTTTGCTTCTTTCCCAAGATAAAAAATCTTTATATACCCCCCGAACCCATTGACCACCGTATCATGGAGAAATCTTCTGTTCTTCTTTCTTGTTGTTTTCCTGACAAATATGAAAATATGTCGTCTCAAGATTCCGGGGAGGATAGCCCAGTTTCTTATCGCCCTTTAGATAAAAATATCTTCAAGGACACCTATCCCTATATATGGTTCCCCGATGAGGAAGATGAAGATGAACCAGTCCCTCCTTGTTTCAAGCAAGAAAGCATGGAGGCATTATGCAAGAGGATAATAAAGCTTGAGACGGAGAATGATGAGTTAAGGATGGATAATTTTACCCTCCGATGTAAGCTGGAGAAAGAGAAGGACAAACCCACTACATCATCACCACCACCACCTTCTTCATCACCAAAGGAGACTTGAATATCGGGTATGGGCACTCCCCTTGGCTTGTGCCTAGCTTGGGGGAGGTGCCCCGGTATCGTATCACCACCACTATCTTTTGCATTTACCTATTTTAGTTCGACCCTTAGTTATCTTTTGATTTAGTTGAATAAAAGTTTAGTTCGATCCTTTCTTTTTCAAGTGCTCGCTTAGTGATCTATCCTTGTAATCATGTGCAAGATATATAGTAAAGTTTAGTTTGAGTTTTGTTTTCTTTACTTTCATGTTCCAATAAAAAGAAAGGAAATAAATGGAAAAGATCATATGCTAATCTTATGGTAAGTAATGAAATCACATAAGGAAGAGTATAAGTAGTAGAATTTATTGGAGATTGACAAACATATCATTGGTCAATGATGAAATTCATGAAAGAATTAATAAGGTAAGAGAAGATTCACATGCAAATACACTATCTTGGACATATTTGATGATTGTGAGCCCCCATAAAAATATTATAAGCAAAAATTGTTGACGTTGGACAAGGAAGACAACATAATGATTTATGTTTGTTCATATTCACATAAAAGTTATATTGTCATTGATCCTTTAACATGTGGTGCTTGCCCCCCATCTTTGTAGCCAAAAATTCCGCACTAAGTAGAGGTATCCAAAACCCTTCACCCAAATATTGTTTTGAGAGTCCACCATACCTACCTATGGATTGAGTAATATCCTTCAAGTAAGTTGTCATCGGTGCAATAAGGCAATAAAAATTGCTTCTAAATGTGTTAGATCATTTAGTGGAAGAGAAAATTGAGCGTTATATGAACTTGTGATGGCAAAATAATAAAGGCGACATACTGCATAATAAAGGTTGCTATCATAAGGGGCAATATAACGTGATGTTCTTTTGCACTAAGAGATTGAGCATACAACCAAAAAGCACATGGCAACCTCTGCTTCCCTTTGCGATGGGCCTATCTTTTACTTTTATGTATTTACTTTTATGCAAGAGTCAAAGTATCTCTCTCTATTCCTTTTTATTTTCTCTTTTGGCAAGCACCATGTGGTGAGGAAAGATCTAGGTACATATATCCAGTTGGATATGGGTGGGCATGAGTTATTATTGTTGACATCACCCTTGAGGTGAATATAACTGGAGGCGAAACTATAAGCCCCTATCTTTTTATGTATCTGGTTGAAACTTTTTGCTCATGGGTATGCGGTGAGTGTTAGCAATCATAGAAGACTATATGATGGTTGAGGGAGTCCCGGATTAGGAGGTGTCCGGATAGCCGAACTATCACCGTTGGCCGGACTCTCTGGACTATGAAGATACAAGATTGAAGACTCCGTCCCGTGTCCGGATGGGACTTTCCTTGGCGTGGAGGGCAAGCTTGGCGATACGGATATGTAGATCTCCTACCATTGTAACCGACTCTGTGTAACCCTAACCTATCCGGTGTCTATATAAACCGGAGGGTTTTAGTCCGTAGGACGAACAACAATCATACCATAGGCTAGCTTCTAGGGTTTAGCCTCCTTGATCTCGTGGTAGATCTACTCTTGTACTACCCATATCATCAATATTAATCAAGCGAGAGTAGGGTATTACCTCCATCAAGAGGGCCCGAACCTGGTAAAACATCGTGTCCCTTGTCTCCTGTTACCATCCGCCTAGACGCATACGCTCGGGACCCCCTACCGAGATCCGCCGGTTTGACACCGACATTGGTGCTTTCATTGAGAGTTCCTTCCTGTTGCCGCCATCGGTAGGATGCCTCATCCCGTCTTTAAAGACGATACTATCGCCAAAGGAGCCTTGGCCGCTGGTCAGACTCTTCGGCTAGGTGGTTTTCTTATGACCGCCAGTTCGGCCACCGCGCCGACGATGACCTCTCGAGTCATCGAAACCAATCTCCATGTTGATTCGGAACTTGCCGAACAGTTAGATCCGATCGAGCTCTCCTCCGTAAACGAGCTCTTGGATCGCATCGCCGCTCTGGGAGTCGCCACAGACTACGACCGGATCGGGCCTAAAACCGATCTGAGAGAGATCAACTCTCCCCAGGCTACCCATCATGTTGCTGTGATAGAGGAGCAATGCGGCGATTCTTCTTCTATCTTAAGGACTAGCTACGTCCGGATTCCTGATCCCTCCATGCCGGATTCCCGCAGAGGGACGGATGTCGATCAAGCCCTGAACTTAAAGTCAGGCGGCGGGTTGGACTCATTGGATAACACTCAAAAATCCAAACTTCCGAGTTCGGAAACTTCTCGGCCCCTGAGTCCTAAATTGGACGGGGTTCCGGATCTAGTTCCACCCGCCCACCCAAACATTAGCGATCTCTCTCGAATTCGGCAAGAGCCCGCTAAAACAGTACATCATTCTCACGATTCCTCCACGGTTATGAACAGGATAAAGGACTTCCGAGAGGAGGACGCAATCCCAATTTTCTGCAGTAATTGCACGGACAAGGGAATCCTAAACGCCATAAGTCGTCAGCGAAATTACACGCTTTGCTCGACTTGGTGACCATAGTACAAAAGTACTGTGCGATGGAGAGCGCTGGAAAACCGAAAGTAAATTTTGGGATAATCCGCCCCAATACATCCCTAGTCCGAAATAAAAGGGTGCATCATTATCAAGCACACGGGTTAAATACCAAAACCAAAACCCCCTAAAGGGTACGGAACCGTACTGGAGGGCTGGCTAAACCGACCCTGCAAAATTCATAGCACAGAGGGCGCCACTCCAACTCATAGCCTTCGAGAATGTTGGATACTACGGCAGGTTGCCAAAAGTGGCGAAAGAGCTTCTAGCTTCGAATCCCAGCCCAGCAACACCAAGACGGTGTTAATAGTCTTCAGACTTTCGCATCAAATAACATGCAAACGAACACTCCATAACCTTGCGAAGTCTACCAAGTAGCAACAATAAATCCATGGAGGACACGGCTATTACCTTTAATGCCGGTGATTTAACCTAAATCCTTAACAGCCCGAGCACCACCGCGTTGGTCCTCGGTCCGATAGTGGGCGGCTTTCGCCTTACTAAGGTACTCATGGATGGCGGCAATGACTAAACCTCATCTATGAGGAAACTCTCCAAAAATGGAAATAGACTGGAACCGCATTGAGCGAAGTAGCACAACCTTTAGAGGAATAATCCCTAGCCGGAAGCATGCTACAGGAAAAATCACACCGGGCGTAGTGTTCGCTCGCGGACAATTACAGGTCCGAGGAGGTCACATTTCAAGTGGCCCCGTTCAACAGCGGATATCATGCTTTGTTAGGACGAGAGGCATTCACAATTTTTCAAGCTATACCCCATTATGGGTACATGAAGCTTAAAATTCCCGGACCTAACGGAATCATCACTCTCGCTAGTGATCCTAACATAGCACTCAGCGAAAACAAGACAGCCGCACTAGCCCTCGAGGCACTATCCGCCCTAGCGATCAAGAACTCACCGCGATGCGCTCCACGGTGAACGAGGGCGATGTGATACTTGATAAAAGATCCAAGTCCACCTCTTTTAAACCAGCAGATAAAATAGTCAAATTCCAAGTCCACCCAACGGACCTCGCAAAGACGGCCTCCATTGGGGTACAATTAAACCCTGATTAGACGCCAGACCACGAGAATTTCTACGAGAAAATCGGGACATCTTTGCACGACACCCTTCGACATGCCAGAATCCCACGTCGCTGGCCGAGCACAGCCTAAATATCCTAAAAGGATTCAAGCTACCAAGCAGGCTCTTGGCGCTTTTCCAACCCAAGAGACAGGCCATGGGAGAGGAGCTAGCCAAACTTTTGGAAGCCGGATTCATCGAGATATAAAACATCCGGACTGGCTAGCAAACCTGGTGATGGTACCAAAGAAGGATAAATCTGGCGCCTATGTGTTGATTTTAAAGACCTTAATAAGGCTTGCCCAAAGGATCCCTTCCTCCCTCGAATTGATCAAATTATTGACGCCTTCTGACAGGACACGACTCATTGTGCTTCCTCGACGCGTACTCCGGCTACCACCAAATCAAGATGGCGGAGCTGAACCAAGCTGCAACAGCATTCATCACTCCATACGGCCGCTCGCTTCAACACAATGCCCTTTGGGCTCAAAAACGCTTATGCAATATATCACGCGCGATTCGTACATGTCCGCAAACCAGATCGGCAAAACAAAGGAAGCATATGTAGATGACGTGGTCGTCAAAACCAAGCACGTCGAAACTCTACTAGACGACTTGAGGCTCACATTCGACAATCTTCAAAATATGACATCAAGCTCAATCCGGAAAAATCGTCTTGGCGTTCCAAATAGGAAAGCTCTGGGCTTCATTGTGTCCGTAGAGGAATTGAAGCAAACCCAGCCAACATCCGAGCTCTGTCACAATTGGATATTCCAAAAGACCTCAAACAAATACAAAATTGACGGATGCGTGGCGGCTCTAAGCCGCTTTATTTCCCGCTTGGGAGAAAAGGCGTTACCCTTACCGCCTCCTCCGCCGCACCGAGCACTTCGTGGATTTGATGCCGCCACGGCCGGACTCGAAGAAATAAAGGCCATTTTGGCAAAAATCCGGTCCTAGCCGCCCAATGTGGGCGAACCAATGCTATTATATATCGCCGCAACACATCAAGTTGTCGGTAGCGGTGCTCGTTGTCGAGCGAGAAGCGGACGGACACCGGTTCCCTCTTCAAAACCGGTTTACTATGTGTCCACCGTCCTAACTCCATGCAAGTCCCGGTACCCACACTATCAAAAGATAGCATACGCGTGTTCATGGCATCCGGAAGCTGCGACACTACTTTCAAGAGTGTTCGATAACGGTAGCCTCCGGTACCTCTTAACGACATTATAAACAACCGCGACGCGACAGGCGGATTGCTAAATGGGCCATAGAGCTCCTTCCATTCGACATAACTTATAAGCCACGACGAGCTATTAAGTCGCGAGGTTTTGGCCGACTTCGTGGCGAATGGATGAAGCGAACTCCCTAAAGAGTACGGCACATACTCCAATTGGATCATGCACTTTGACAGCTCCAAAATGTTGGCGGCACGGGCTGGCATCGTCTGGCGTCCCCAACCGGGACACAGTCCAATACGCCCTTCGAGATAATGTATACGGACTCCAACAACGCAGCGAATCGAGGCCCTTCGCACGGCCTCCGGATGGCGATCTCCATGGGCATTCAACGCCTAGAGGTGCGCGATTCAACCTCGCAATATCTCAAATAAACGGGACTTTGATGCCAAAGATCCGAAAATGGCAGCATACCGCAATGCGGTCCTAAAATGTCAAGACGGTTCAAGGGCTCATATTTCATCATATAGCCCGGGATAACAACCAGGCGGCGGATATATTGGCATGCATCGGTGCAAAACGCGATGCCGTTCCACCCAATATCTTTCTGGAACGGCTGTTCAAGCCATCCGTACTATGGGAAGGGGAGTCCGGCAATAACAATCCGGACCCAACCGCACTACCTGACGCCGAACACTCTGACACAACCGGAGGCTCTGCCCCCCCGATAACACCCTCCGCTCACGAAATAATGGCGGTTGTCGCCCCATGGACGGAGCCATTCCTAGCCTACCTAACTAGGCAGGAACTCCCCGATGACCAAAATGAGGCTCGCTGCATAGTACGACGATCTAAAGCCTATAAAGTCCATGAGGGAGAGCTTTATAAGAAAAACACTACCGGAGTCCTTCAAAGGTGTATCTCCAAGAGGAAGGGCGAAACCTCCTGGCTGAAATTCATGCCGGACTGGGTGGGCACCACGCCTTGGCCCGGCCCTTGTAGGCAAGGACTTCCGACAGATTTTATTGGCCGCGCCCGGCAGATCTGTGAGGACTTAGTCCGACGATCGTCGGTTGCCAGCTTTTTGCTAACTAAAGCCACATGCCACCCACCGCCTTAAAACTGTACCCATCACCCGGCCATTCATGGTGCGGGGCTTGACATGGTTGGACCCCTTAAGGAGGAACCCACAAGCAAAAATACCTATTGGTCATGGTGGATAAATTCACCAAATGGATAGAGGCCAAGCTCGTTAAAACGGCGAATCCGGACCGGTGATAGACTTCATATCGGGGTAGTGCACCGTTACGGTGTCCCCACAAGATCATCATCGATAACGGCACCAACTTCACGGCCGATGAGGTCAAATTATGGTGCAAAAACATGGGCATCAAGCTCGATTACGCCTCGATCTATCACCTCAAACCAACGGCCAAGTCGAGCGAGCAAACGGTCTAATCATGAGCGCATTAAACCCGGACTAGTGCGGTCCCTCAAGGAATCTAACACGCCTTTGGGTTGAGGAGCTCGACTCCATACTGGGGCTGCGGACCACGCCGAATCGACTACCGGATTCACACCATTCTTTATGGTGTACGGCGCAGAGGCGTCCTGCCTGCGACATAATACATGACTCACCTCGCGTGCGCATGTATGAAGAAAGAAGCCGAGCTCGATCGGCAGGACAGTTTGGACGCATTGGAGGAGGAGCGCGACGTGGCAAAAGCTCGTTCTGCATTCTATCAACAGCATGCTCGAAGTTATCAAAGCAGGGAAGTACGGGCCAAGGCTTATAACGTTGGCGAACTAGTTCTATGCCTGTCGGACAAGAAAAAGGACAAACTCAAGACCAAATGGGAAGGTCCCTTCATCATCGACCAGGTCCCGACCGCGGAGCATACCGTCTGCAAACGCATCGGATAACCGACTCAAGCCGAACCCATGGAACGCAGCCCGCTCACGAAGATTCTACGCCTAAGCGCGGACTCCAAGTTCGTCTCCTTCCTCCGTCCACATTTGCTATTTTGCTGTCTTTTATTTCTCTCCTTCCTCCTCCTTGTTCTTGAAGCCTCTAGAGGCTCGTTTGCGCTTTTTTCGCACATACTTGACGTCTATGTCCGCGCTCATTATACCCGGGGCTTCTTTAATGAAGCTTATTTATACTGGCTTCATGACCAACACATGCGTTAAACTTCCGCATGTACCTTTTATTCACCATTATATGCATCGATATGACTTAAGTTTTGGCCAAGCTGGGTTGCTCGGCTCTGTGCTTACCCCTCGCTCCCGATTGTTCGGCTAGGTGGTAAAGGAGCACCTCTGCGATTATTCTTGCCGGTCAGCCGGATGTGTACCTCAGACTGGGTGAAGCCAAAGCTAGCGTTCTTAAGGGAATATTCGGTCGGTGAACTGAAAGATGATTTTAATTATTTACCCATCTGCCCCGGATGATTTTACGCTTTCATAGCAGCTTTGACATGCACTTTAGGGCATGCATCCCAAATAAAGGAACCCTTAACGAACTATTCTCCCTAGAAGATGTTTCTTACTACCCATGTAATATAACATAACTAGTTGGGCACTTGTCTCGACACAGACAACAATGACCCCTACGCCTTTGTCTCCATGCATACCCCGTTCTTATATAACCACGAAGGTATTCGGACACACTCCGGACTATTGGGTCCCGAGGTCGAGCGAAAAAGGTCCGCTATGACAAACGATCTACAATCCGCTAGAAGACATTTTTTCATGTCATATTTTTACATAGTCAACTCGACTCATTGTATTCCTCCTCAATGCCATCTAATAGGCTATCTAATTTACAATCTTGCTTGGCAATACTTGGCGGCCAATTCTACTTGGCCGTACACTAAGCTTACAGGATCTCCATCCCATCAGCCCCACAGTGTCGGACCTCGGCCATGTGGTTTGGGTCACCTTCGTGTACCGCGTCTTTACCATGGCCCAGCCTCCTGGCGCCTTGACGGCAGGCCAATATCTTCCATAGCGGAAGCGCCGCCATGCTCCTTGAAGCAGCTCGCCAGCTCCCCAATGCCTTGGGCAGGAGATAGATGGCCACAAGGCTGGCCGATGCCTTTCATCACTGTCCGGACTCGTT
This sequence comes from Aegilops longissima, assembly GCA_021605205.1. Lineage (NCBI taxonomy): Eukaryota > Viridiplantae > Streptophyta > Magnoliopsida > Poales > Poaceae > Aegilops > Aegilops longissima. Next base: position 355,256,701 of record CM038677.1, on the reverse strand, counting down.
CGTGCCGACGCATTCGGGAAGAAGATCACCAAGAATCGGCATCTCCTCCTCGGGATGACACTGTGAGCAAACCTACATACATGTTTATGTTAGTCGCCTTCCTCGCCGAACTCTTTCAAAGTTCGATCAAGAACTTACTGAAAATGCCGCGACGAAGCCGCCGATTCTCCTTTACGGAGTCAGACAACTGGGCACGAACATCATTTAGTTCCTCACCCAGCTTGGTGTTGGCATCTTGGAGGTTATTTTTCTCCCGCCGCACCCTTGTAAGCACGCTCTCGCCGGCCTTTAGCTGGCGCAAGAGTTGTTGCTTGTCCGGATCTAGTCCGCGCCATCTGCAATGTTTTGTCGATTTACACACCGCCGCACTTCATAAACTATTTATCTTTTGAAGCGTATATTACGGAGGGGGTCTCTATGGCTCCCCAGAAGCGGCTAGTGCGGACCTCAAGTTGGGCCTTGCACTCTTCAAGCTCCCCGACAATCGGGTATTCTTTTTGTAAGATCCTCAGATAACAAATGATCCTTAAATCAGTTATTCTAACTATTTTAAGTCTCGGGGCTCTTGGCATATATAATCACAAATTTCCTTACCAGTATGTCCTTTACATACTGCTCCATGGCTCGGCTAGACCATCTTGAGCGGCACGTGAGTGCGCATCTCCCAATTGAAGGCATTTAAGGCCCTTGGGAGAAACATGCGTCACGAAGAACTGTCCCGGCGCCACTGTGATTCAAGGCGCTCTCCACCTCGGAGTTGGTGGCGGACAATCTGTCGGCATCCTCTTTCGGAGGAGCGTCCGACGATGCCTCGTGTTCGCCTCCGCTCGGACCTCGCTTTGGAGCCTGGCCGCGGAGGTTCGATTATAACCTCTCCGGACTCAGTCCGTGAGGCTTTTTTCCCGAAAAGAGCGCCAACGTTAGTACGCCTTCGAGAATCAATCATAGGAACATGGTGACACGCCATACCGCTCGGGCGGAGTTTCGATCGGACCGAACTCCTTTTTAGCCAAGGCCGTCTGCCTTTGTTGGCTAGCCGCTGGCTCGGCTTCTCGCCTTGAAGGTACCCCTGCGAACCACCATTGGTATACGGTGATCAAGAAATAAGCACGGATGGGTCATTATCGTAATATTGGGACCTTGGTCTCGATTACATCGTGAGGCCGGAAGTATTCCGGTAATCGGCCGTGATGGCAACCAAAGCATTGTCGATGCTAAGTTGGTGGAATACCCCGTCGATCAACTCCACCTTTATATCCGGATCCTCTTCGGAGGTCGGATCGAGGGACCGTTCCGGATCCTCGGGTTGTGGGCGGGCTGTGTATCTTCTCCACAGTCCGGCGTAGTTCCTGCGCAGAAACCACGAAATGAGATATTTAACCATGGGAACATGAACTGGACAGGTCACAAATATGTTTGCTTACCCAGCTTCGAGGATTATTCGAAGAAAACTCCTTCAGTGGATTGACGCGGAGGAAATCCTCCTCCTCCCTTTATACATCGCACAAGATCTTCACCAGTTCGGTGACCGATCCCGCCCTTTGCGGCCATGGCGGGTGGCATCGTCCTCCCGTTGAAATCCCACATGGGTGGCCCCTATATTGGGCGGCTGCACTCCCCTCATAATGCAGATTGCCATGACTCCAATCATGGTCAATCCGGCATGAGCCAAGAACCTTATTCGGCTCATCGGATAGAGGACATCCGGTCATTTTCTCCGGGGCTCCGAGGGCGCCAGTTAGGCGCTTCTTCAGAGGAGCATTGCTGAACTCCGAAGGCCGATCCGAACAGATCCGTGCGGTCGCCCTCCATGTAAAACCATTACAAGGCCAGTCTTGGACGCCTTCTTGGGGTTCGGATAGGTATCCGGTCCCGGCGATGCGCCATAGCTCGGCTCCGCCCACTTGATATATTGACCCCTCAAGAGAACGGGGTACTAGGCAGAATAATCTCTTCCACAGCCGAAATGAGCCTCGACGCCCAAGAACAGTTCGCAAAGGGCCACGAAGCCCGCGATGTGCAAGATGGAGGCAGGAGTAAGGTGGTGCAACTGGAGGCCGTAGAACTCCAAGAGCCCCCGGAGGAACGGATGGATTGGAAATCCGAGTCCTCTTACTAGATAAGAGACGAAGCATACCCGCCTCCTTTGAGGATCGGGACACTCTCCGCTTGCTTTCCGCCCTTGTAGGTGGCAAGTCCGGCTCGAACAGGACCATGAAGGCCGGGGAAGAAATCCCTTGGCTTGAGTATAACTAGCTCGCTATCTTGGATCGAGCATCTCTCCCAATTTCTGTGCCGAGGGCTGGGGCGCGAGAGGAGGAGCCAGCGACGGCCCATGATGGAATGGGCTTTGGTCGAGGCGCTCGATGAAAGCTTCATGAAGGGGGTTGGTGTGACTCAGATCTAGATCCTCGCCTTTTATAGGCAACTCATTTGCGCAGCTAGGGGGTAAGTGTAAAATACCTGGCTCTTCGCATTCATTCAAACACGGAAGATGGCCATTATTGGGCGAGAAGCCAAGGAGCGCAGCATTTATCAGAAGTCGGACACTATTCGACAAGTATATGGAATTTGGAGAAGAACCCGCCTCGCAATGCCGAAGACAATCAACGCGCCGGACTCATCGTCATTGAAGCCTGGTTCGGGGGCTATTGAGGGAATCCCGGATTAGGGGGTGTCCGGATAGCCTAACTATCACCGTTGGCCGGACTCCTGGACTATGAAGATACAAGATTGAAGACTTCGTCCCGTGTCCGGATGGGACTTTCCTTGGCGGAGGGCAAGCTTGGCGACACGGATATGTAGATCTCCTACCATTGTAACCGACTCAGTAACCCTAACCCTATCCGGTGTCTATATAAACCGGAGGGTTTTAGTCCGTGGGACTAACAACAATCATACCATAGGCTAGCTTTTAGGTTTAGCCTCCTTGATCTCGTGGTAGATCTACTCTTGTACTACCCATATCATCAATATTAATCAAGCGGAGTAGGGTATTACCTCCATCGAGAGGGCCCGAACTCAGGTAAAAACATCGTGCCCCTTGTCTCCTGTTACCATCCGCCTAGACGCACAGTTCGGGACCCCCTACCCGAGATCCGCCGGTTTTGACACCGACAATGGTTGAGTATGTGGACTTGCCAAAAGGCTCCGATACGAGACCCTTCCTGAAAAGATGATAAATTGAAGTTGCAAAGTTGACAGAGAGCATAGTTTGTTGGTTTTCAATAGAGTTTATGCTTTATAATTCGATGTTGTGATGAATTGTTACTTCATCATGAGAAGTTTATGATAAAAGTTGTGTGATAAAAGTTTTATAATAAGTTTGTTGCTGTTATAATAATATACATGATGCTTCTATGTCCGTATTTCTTTTTTATCGACACCTCTCTCTCTAAGGATGTGGGCATGTTTTTCGATTTCGGTTTTCGCTTGATGACAAGCGAGGTCCAAGCTTGGGGGAGTTGATACGTCCATTTTGCATCTTGTTTTCCTACTGTTATTTATGATGTTTTTATGCATAATAATGCTTTATGGAGTAATTCTAATGCCTTTTCTCTCATAATATGCAAGGTCCACACAAGGAGGGAGAATACCGGCAGCTGGAATTCTGGACCTAAAAAAGCTACGCCGGAGTTACCTGTTCTACACATCTCCAAATGAGCTGAAACTTTGCGGAGATTTTTTATGAAATATTTAAGAATTATTGGAGCAAATAATTACGGAGGGGCCCACAGGTGGCGCAACCCACTAGGCGCGCCAGACCCCTAGGCGCACCACAGGTGGGTTGTGCCTTCCTCGCCCACCTCTGTGCCCTCTTCCGTATATAAGTCATTTTGAACTAAAAAATAAGGGGAGGACTTTGGACGGTTAAGCCTTGGCGCCTCGGCGGAACTTGGGCAGGAGCACTTTTGCCCTCGGGCGGAGCGATTCCGCTAGGGGAACTTCCCTCCCGGAGGGGAAATCATCGTTATCATCATCACCAACAACTCTCCCATCTTGGGGAGGGCATTCTCCATCAACATCTTCAACAACACCATCTCCTCTCAAACCCTAGTTCATCTCTTGTGTTCAATCTTTGTGCTGGAACCTTAGATTGGTGCTTGTGGGTGACTAGTAGTGTTGATTACATCTTGTAGTTGATTACTATATGGTTTATTTGGTGGAAGATTATATGTTCAGATCCATTATGCTATTTAATACCCCTCTGATCTTGAGCATGATTATCATTTGTGAGTAGTTACTTTCGTTCTTGAGGTCACGGGAGAAATCTTGTTGCAATTAATCATGTGAACTTGATATGTGTTCGATATTTTGATGATATGTATGTTGTGATTCCCTTAGTGGTGTCATGTGAACATAGACTACATGGCACTTCACCTTATTAGGGCCGAAGGGAATGCATTGTGGAGTAGTTATTATTAGATGATGGGTTGCGAGAGCGACAGAAGCTTAAACCCTAGTTTATGCACTTCTTCGTAAGGGACTGATTTGGATCCAAAAGTTTACTGCTATGGTTAGATTTTATCGTAATACTTTTCGCGTAGTTGTGGATGCTTGCGAGGGGGTTAATCATAAGTAGGAGGTTTTTTCAAGTAAGAATAGCACCTAAGCATCGGTCCACCCACATATCAAGTTATCAAAGTAGCGAACACGAATCAAACCAACATGATGAATGTGACTAGATGAAATTCCCGTGTACCCTCAAGAACACTTTGCTTACCATAAGAGACCATTTTGGCCTGTCCTTTGCCACAAAAGGATTGTGCTACCTTGCTGCATATTATTTGTTGTTACCGTTACTTGCTCGTTACAAATTATCTTGCTATTAAACTACTCGTTACTTATAATTTCAGTGCCTATAGAGAATTCCTTGCTGAAAGCCACTTGCCATTTCCTTCTGCTCCTTGTTGGGTTCGACACTCTTACTTATCGAAAGGACTATGATTGGTCCCCTATACTTGTGGGTCATCACACCCTGGCCTTGATGATCCAAGAGCGCTCTGATTTCAAAGATCTCGATCCATCTGGCATACTTGAGAGGCTCAACACACATGAATTACAGCTATCTGAGAAGAGAGATATCTATGGACCCAACTACGGCGAATCTCATGCTTTGAAGGCAAAGGTTGTATCCTCATCTGAAGAATGTGACTGTAGTTCTGATGATCCTGAAGACATTGGCAAAGATCTAGCAATGCTTGTGAGGAAGTTCCAAAAGTTCTCCAAGAATAATCGCTTCGGAAAGTCTTCAAGATCCAGCTCCAAGAATGATGAGGCTTCCACTCGTGACTACAAGAAGAGAACATGTCACAAATGTAAGATTCCAGGCCACTACATATCTGAACATCCTCAATGGGATAAGGAAGCAAAGAAAAAGAAGAAGAGCAAGGAATATGACTCTGACGACAAGAAGAAGAAGAAGAAATCCTCAAAGTCTTCTTCAAAGTCTTCATCAAAGTGTTCATCTTACAAAAAGAGCTCATCTGGCATGGCACATGCTTTCATTGGGAAGGAAATGGATTTAGAGGAGGAGTCTGCTTCCGAGGAGGCAGAGGTGGAGTCTGATTCAGGCATGGCAAGCCTGGTTCTAGCTTCGGCTTTTTTCGTGGGAAAACACGACCACCTATGGGGCCATCTTCCCCTTGTGGTTCGGCAGGGGGAAGAGCACATTACACAAAGAGCGGAGGGTGCAGAGTAGCACGACAGAGATCACACGAGCAGTTTTTACCCAGGTTCGGGCTGCTGCGAGGCGTAAAACCATACTCCTGCTTTGGTGGATTGATGAGGGGACCGTAGTGGAGGCGCAGCGCTCTAGCCAGGTATGGTTGCCTCGGGGCGAGATCAGCTACGCGCGTATGAGTGTACAAAGGTCCGAATCCTTTCTAAGGTTGCCACAACCCTCCTTTTATAGATCAAGGGGTCACCACAATGGCAAATCAGTCATTGTGTAATGATTAGATAGCAAACAGTGCTATCATAACTAACTCTGTAGACAGGACAAGGCACATTAAATGCGCCACTTAGTGTCACATCGTAGCGTAGCCCGGCAAGCCTTGCCAGGCCGTTCAGCCACCTTCTCGCCTATCTTCGTGACATGTCTTTGGACTGGTGTCATTTGGAGGTGATTTCTTTTGGAAGTGGCTACCACATGCCAAATAACAGCCACTTAGTCTCTTGGGGACTCGACACCGCACCGATCGATGACTTGCATTGCTGTGAGGTGGAGCGGTGGAGCCTTGGCGGAGTAGTCCATCCTCACTGTGTCTGGCAGGCCAGCCGGGACAACCCTGAGACTTGTCTTCGGGACAACCTCGACCTTGCCGGGCTCGCCTGACCGGCAAGGGAGGTTTTTCCTTGGTGGTGTCTTGCTCCTTTAGCTTAGTCTTGGTCTTCTTGATCCGCCCTTTGATTTCTCAAAGAGCTACCTCTTCTTCTTGGCCTAGTCTTGGATGCTGAGAGTTGCCGGACTGGTGGTTTGTTGTCCATGCACAAGTCAGTGGAAAACATACACCCCTGTTTGTGTACCCCGACAGAAGCCCCTGGGCCCGAGCCATATGTGTCACTGGGCACATTGGGTTAGGCCCCAAATAGTCCACGAACACGTGGCGAGAGAATGTTGCGCATGCAGTGGTTTGTCATGATGATCGGTCAATCCAACGTCCACCCCGCGTAATTACGCAGGTCGTGGGGTCATGGGACTTGAGCAGTTAATGTAAAATGGTAACTTTCTGAAGAGTCGTGCCCTTCCCCATGTCTCCCCTTCGAGGCACTTCGAACTGCCGCAAAGAGAAGGACGGGAGGGCAGCGGAGGAAGAGGAGGGGTTGAGGATGAAGGCTCCTCCCATGGCAGAAACGAGGCGCAAGCGATAGACGAGGTTGCCGGGGATGATCCTATCGGGGCCGAGCTTGCCGGGGACGAGCTTGGAGGATGAGCCTGCCGGGATTGAGGCTTTATATGCCGTGGTAGCAAAGGCCCGGGAGGAAGAGGGGGCCGAGGAGGTGGAGCAGCCCGAGGAGGAGTGGCTCGCGGCAGGCCCTCAAGCCCCCAAGCCAGTCTTGGACCAATGCCCTCACAGGCGGGTGCCTAGCCGCGGAGCAGTGGTTCCTGATCCTGCACCTGCCGCCAAGAAGTAAAGAAGACTACCTCCAAAGGAAGCAAGCCGAATGCGTTGTCCTGGCATTCCTCTCATCTTTCTGAGGCTAGGACCCCTCCCGCCAAGCAATTGGTAGCCACGAGAGTTGACTCCAGCTCCCAATCCGGCTCGAGCTCCTCGCATAGCTCGTCCTCGTCAGAGTCCCCTATGCCTCAGCAAGGCCTGAAGTTGCCGGGAAGCTCCGTTCCTCCGCCCCAGAAGAGAAGCAGGGCGCCCTCACCGCCCGTGGAGTTTGAGCTAAAATCCATGCTCATTGACGAAGAGTAAGAAAGAACACTCTCCTTTCTTTGTTGTAGTTTTCCGCAATTTCCTTGCTTGCTGACTGATCTTTGCTTACCGTCTTCGCCAGGGAGGAGGAGGAAGAAGGCGAGACCCTCGTCCACCGAACCAAGCGGCTCAGGCACGCGGAGCCACCAAAGACTATGGAAGATACGGGCTTGGCAGGAAGCAGCACAAACGACCCGACACCAAGCCCCCAGCTCAGTCCCAGCCTGAAAGTGCAGGGTTGGTTCCTCCTGTCGAAAGCGACGGAGGGGAGCTCCCCACCTCTATAGCCAGAGGAGGGGAGGAGGCTACCTAGGGCACGTCCTTCCAGGAAAGGCCCACCCCGCCCACCGAGCGAGCCGAGGGACCCCCGACAAGGGTTTCCATGGAAGCGTCCGCCCAGGATGATGCCGCGGTTACCGAGGGAGGGGATGGTGATCGTGGCCTGGGAACTGACGTTGCTGGGAAGACCGAAGCTCCTCCACGGCAGTCATCTCTGGGTAATCCATTTATTCTTTTTTGATTCTGCTCCTTTCACCATCTTGCTCCATGTCCCTGGCTCTATAATGCTTCTGCTTCCTTATCACCGATTTTTGACTTTGTCTGCAGCCCCTCTGGTCGAAGAACCTGAGCTGCTGGAAGAGGTGGCCAGCATAGGGAAGGATGCCGCGGAGGAAGCCGCCAAGATTGCTGCTGCGGAGGGGCAGGAACATGCTGTCGGGGGTGTTCAGGAGGTCCTGATGGAAACGGAGCAAACCCCCGGTAGCGCGCCAGGATCAGGGGCGATGATTGAAGAGAAAATCCCCCTCCAAACTATTGACACACTCCCCTCATTTGGCACCTTGGCAGGGGCTCCGCCGCCAGCTTTGAGTCAACTGGCACTGGTGCTTGCGCAGCCTGGGCTCGGAGCCCCTGGTTCGTTAGCGGCGACGAGGACGGAACTCGACGGGTAGATCCAGTGCATCTTGGTGCCGCTGCACCAATGGGTTGAAGAGGCAGACGACTCTGTCGTCGTCGCCATGGACTTGTCTTTCCTGGAGTCCATGGCGGCAGGCATTAAGGAGATGTAGGGTCGACACAGCCAGAAATGGCAGGTGCTCCAGGAGCAGCGCAAGTCCGCCAACAAGGTGGACCAGAAGCTGAGGGACAAGGGTAGCGAGCTACACGACTGGCATGGCAAGTAGTTCTAGGTCCTCATGAGGCAGTAGGAGATGATCTCGATGGCGAGGGAGGATGTTCTTGCCCGGGAAACTCGCCTGGCGAGTGCACGGCGCTTCTGGATGCCAAGGAGAAGGATATCTCTTCCCGGGAAGGGAAGCTCGAAGCCATCCTCTGCGCCAAGGACGATGAGCTGGAGGCCCTCATACAGCATCACACATAGGAGCTGGAGGACAAGCACAAGGCAGCCCTGGACGCCCTTACTACTGATTCTGACATCGAACTGAAGAAGCTTGCTGATGACCTTGCCGCTGCATCCACTTCCAAGACCGATCTCGACCAACAGGTGACCAAATTGACTGTAGAGCTTGCCAGGAGCACCAAGGAGGTCGTGACCCTCAAGGAGGAGGCGTGAAAAGAAGAGACCCTTCTGAAGGATGTGCAATCGTAGCTCTCCTCCAAGAGCCAAGGCCTTGAGACCGCCAACGGAACCATTGAAGATTTGAAGGCCAGGATCGACACCTTGGAGAGCTCGGTCGAGTCCAGCAGGGTTCGCGAGAAGCGGCTGGTGAAGGACTTGGATATCGCAACGCTCCTTCGGAAATATGTCGAGGAAAAGGTGGCGAACCGCACCAAGCAGGTCGACCTTTGGATCAAGAGCTTGATCGACATCGTCGAGTGTCTCACTGCCCAAGCTGCGGCGATGTGCATGGAAGGGCCAGTCTTCTCGGCCAGTAGGCACGAGGTCCCCAACATCAAGCTAGGGCTCTTCTTCAACGAGCTGATCTAAAAACTGAAGGCACATGAAGAGGGAAGGGCCGTACACTTCATGAACGAATCCCGGAAGCTTGCCCGCAATGCCCTTTTCATGGTCCTGAGCAACATCGCCTACCGCCATCCGGACCTCAACCTTGCCGACGGCTTCAGGAAGCTGTCGGAGGGCGCAGATGTTTCTGCTGCCGAGGAGAAGGCCGCCTGTCGGTGTCAAAACCGGCGGATCTCGGGTAGGGGGTCCCGAACTGTGCGTCTAGGTGGATGGTAACAGGATACATGGTACACGATGTTTTTACCCAGGTTCGGGCCCTCTCGATGGAGGTAATACCCTACTCCTGCTTGATTAATATTGATGATATGGGTAGTACAAGAGTAGATCTACCACGAGATCAAGGAGGCTAAACCCTAGAAGCTAGCCTATGGTATGATTGTTGTTCATCCTACGGACTAAAACCCTCCGGTTTATATAGACACCGGATAGGGTTAGGGTTACAGAGTCGGTTACAATGGTAGGAGATCTACATATCTCAGACGCCAAGCTTGCCTTCCACGCCAAGGAAAGTCCCATCCGGACACGGGACGAAGTCTTCAATCTTGTATCTTCATAGTCTTGGAGTCCGCCAAAGATGATAGTTCGCTATCCGGACACCCCTAGTCCAGACTCCTCAAGAGCCCCTGAACCAGGCTTCAATGACGACGAGTCCGGCGCACATATTGTCTTCGACATTGCAAGGCGGGTTCCTCCTCCGAATACTTCATAGAAGGTTTTGAACACAAGGATAGTGTCCGCTCGCAAAACAAGTTCCACATACCACCGTAGAGAGAATAACTTTTGCACAGATCTGCTGACGTATTCCGCGACGTGACATCACACCACGGCCAGGCCTTTATACTAAACGTTTTTTACTGTTCCACCTCAGCGCATTTAGCGAGGCGGTTTCCCTGGCACGTCCTATCAAAGCATAGATCGTGCCCCCTTATCCCGGGATTCCCATCAATACAGACGTGGGTAACCCATCCGCTACGTTGATTACGGGCGCTAACAGGAGATAAGTGAGTTTTACCAGTCAAGCGGGGCGCGATAGCTTCGTCCGTCCATATAAGGGGATAAGGATCCACCTTTTCACCTACGCCTTCTTCCTCCTTTGCTTATCCATTTCCGCGCATTCGAGCTCTAGCGCCCAAGTCCGCACATCCCACCTCAACCTTCTCCAACTATGTCCCGAGCGGGAGGCAGGTGGATGGCCTCCTCCGTCACGGAGGGGCACATCACAAAGCTGCGGAGGCCGGATACTTGTCCCATGACATCGCGTGTCGGCTCCCCAACAAGGGGCAGCTCGTCCCCACCCCCAGGCCCCATGAGAGGTTGGTGTTCCTCACCCACTTCCTCCGCGGACTGGGTTTTCCACTTCACCCATTTGTCCGGGGGCTCATGTTCTACTACGGCCTGGATTTCCATGATCTGGCCCCAAACTTCATCCTCAATATTTCGACGTTTATCGTCGTGTGCGAGGCTTTCCTCTGCATCCAACCCCACTTCGGTTTATGGTTGAAGACCTTTAGCGTCGAGCCGAAGATAGTGGGAGGCCGACAGGCGGAGTCTTGAGGCGCCATGGCGGGCGGGATGCCCAATGTTCTATGGCTCGAGGGCTCCTTCGGAGACAGAAAGGTGGCAATCGGGTGGTTCTACATCACCCAGCCAGCGACTCAAATGGGCGGCGGCCCCGAATTCAGATCTGGCTCCCCACACGGCTCACATCATGGAAAGAGACGGGCCTGACGTGGGGTGATTCGGAAGAGCTGACCGGACTTCAAACCTGTGTCCAAAACCTGGTGGACAAGAAGCTCAAGCTTGTCAACGTAGTCCGTGTTATGCTCATCCGCCGGATTCTCCCGCAAAGAACGGGCCTTCAATTTGTGGGAGTTTGATCCGCACAACACTGGACCTTGAGCCGGCTCTTCGACACTACGCATGAAGATGCCTGGAAGGTGCTGTTCAAGGGTGCCGAAGCCCCCGCATCCACTACCGAAGATTGCGGATTCAGCTCGCAGCGTCAAGCCAGCGAGGTAAGTTATTTTACCCTTTACGGGACTCTTTTTTCATTGATTGACTCTATGTGGGATCTAAAACTCCCTAACTTTGACAGAACTGGCTGAAGACGTCCGGACAGATTTAACTGTCTGGCTCCTTTGCCAGAAGACCCAGCGGACGCCCGATTGACAGGACTGCTGGCTCCGGCACCTCACGTGGTGACGGACAAGAAGGCAAAGAAGGAGGCCACGGAACTCGAAGGAGCTCCCGCGCCAAGCGCCGTCGATTCTGAAGCGTAATCCTCTCCGAGAACGAGGAGGAGGAAAAAGCCTCTCCCCGCCGGGAAGAGAGGAAAGGAAGGCCGCCTAACCGGGAGGCCGGAGGGTTCAAGAAGGGAAGGACCCTTCCTCCGGACTTCTCCACCAACGCCGAGAACGACGAGGAGGAGTGGCCAACAAGGGCCAAGCCCCTGGCGAGATCGTAAGTGTCCGGATACCCATGGATTTTTTCCATTGCATAGTGTTCTCTAATGCCGAACAATCATGCAGCCCGCCCAAGGGTGAGCTTGCCGCTTCGTCGAGCGGGTCCCTGAGATCGTCGGAAATGGAGAGTACTTCACTTCCGGCCGCCTCCTCACCTCACGCTGCGGACGACGCCGAGGTGGGGCCCCAAGGGGGGCCTGGTCAAGAGGAGGTGGCGCAGAGGCGCCGCAAGGCAACCTCCCGGACTCAGCGAGGGGGAGCGAGACCCCAGGGGCTCTAAACCCGACCCTTGTCCGGAATCCATACCGAACCTTCAGCGTTCCGGCACAGCAAGCGCCCCTTCAGTAGGAAGGGTAAGACGCCGTGTCCTCCGGCCCAACCGGAGGCACCGGATAGCTCTTGAGGCGCTTAACGGCGCCCCATCGACGAGGGCACCTCACCGCATGAGTGTGGTGATCCGGAAAGTTCAGTCCGTCAAGAGCGGGCCGATGAAGCTGCATCAGCCTTCTAACAGGGCTTTGAGGTAAGTTTAGAATATGTAAAATATTACCGCATACACAAGAGCCCTCGATGCTTAGTTCGGTGTTCGGAAACAAAAGCCGGACTAAGGATCTAAAAGATATACGCAAGAGTCTAACATAAGTATGTCAATATGGGAATGCAGGCTGCTGCTGTGACCTCTGCCAGACCGATCATGGAGGTCAATGCATTGAAGCAGAGCCTCGAGCGGTCCGAGAACAAGCTCGGCCTTGCCAAGAAGCAGCTCGAGGACAAGGAAGGTAAGTAATACCTTATTAAAGAAATACCTTAAATAAAGGATTTGGTTGCAAAAAATAACAGGAATGACATGGGTACTGCAGGGGCCACGAGCGAGGTGGCAACCCTGAAGGAGGCGGTGTCCGCGGCCGAAAACAAAGCGGCCGTGGAACGCACCGAGCGAGAGAAGGGGGAGGCGCAGCTGGCGGAGGTGCAGCAAGAGCTCCAGGCTCTCGTGGAAAAACACGAGGGTTTGGAGCGTGACTCGAAGACCCGAGAGTCCGAGCTTGCCTCGGCTCTTGAGTGTGCCAAAGCTGCTAAGGCCGAGGCCCAAAAAGCCCTCCAGGAGATTGAGGCGATAAAGAAGATCGCGGCGGGTAAGGCATTCTTTATGCAGAGCAAGAATGTAAAAGTCAATTATCTAGTACTTACCCGGATTCGGAGCTCTCCAGGAGCATTCGCAGATCTGCCCCATAGTGTGTCTGATGCTGCCGCATTCTACCGCGCCAAGGAGGGGAGCTCGACGGAGAAGGTGTTCTGGTCTCAGTATGCTGAGGCCGAACGTCCGGTGCCCATAAGCGACCAGCTGAAGCAGCTGGTTGAGCTCCACAAGGTCGCCGAACAGGCCATGAAGGGCCTCATAGTTCGGCTGTGGCCATTGGAAGCCATGCCTGGGAGCTACTTTGGGCTAGTGCGGCGGCTGGTGGACGCCTGTCCATGGATTGAAGTCATCAAGCGCTCCATCTGTATTGAAGGTGCCCGTCGGGCCCTTGCCCGTGTTAAAGTGCACAGGGGCAAGCTGGATGCGGAGAAGCTTGTGACGGATGGGCCACCGAAGGGCAAGGAGCATCGCACGCCCGAAATGTACTATGAGGGCATCCTGAAGGGTGCCCGCCGTATAGTGGATGAGTGCTCCAAAGATGTAATTTTTGAATAGACTCGCATTTGTTATCTTGTACGCTGAAAAGTTGTTCATATGCGCTAAGCAACTCTTGTTAATTTAAAATATTACCTTCTGTGCGTCCTTTTATCAAATTTGAGAGATGGCAAGTCGTTGGCTTCAGCCCCCATGCCACGAAAGTGGGGTGTTCGGATAAACTTGAGCGCTCTTGTTCCCATTCTTGGGTCCATCGAGGAGGCGCCAACGAACGAACAAGGCAACCGGACTTATAATGCTTGAACACTCTCACTTAGCCATAGAATTCTATAATTTTAAATTTCGCGAAGCCCCTAGTATTCGAAGACCGAGTTCGGGCGCTATCCACGCCTTTGGCGGACAATGCCGGTTCCTCGCTCTAAGCGGCATAAGTCTTTAGGGACCCAAAAACCTCTCGAACAGCGATCGCTCTCGCCCTATCATGACGGTCAGTTTTAGCTTTCCATCGAGGTGCTCAACCAAGCTCAACCGGGCACAATCGCAGTGGTTCTCCCAAGCTACCTTAGCCGATATAACGGAACGTAAGGTACCAAAACATGGGAGCCGGCAAACCCAACTATTGACCCAAGACATGATTCGAGCCGATGCATATAATGCTATAAGTTTGGGGTGCCGCACTTGTGAAAGTGTTCGGACTTATCACACCATACTTTTGGGGTACTTAAGCCCTGGTGTATTGGCCATACCAAAGTGTACGGGTGCAACATGTCATGAAATGAACATATATATATAGATAAAGAAAGGAGTGCAATAATAGGCAAAAGCTATGTATTGTTTATTCAAAAAGGTACTGCAATGAAAGCAGAACGATACAAATAGTGCGATAAGCAAGGGATGGGACTATTTAACATGTCCCCCTCTAGGGGTAAGCTGCGGGATGGTATGTAAAACAGGTATAATGCTCGTAATAGAGACCACCGACACTCGACGAAGCTTTACTTCCCTGGCTGTTGCATCATGAGTTCGGCAATTCAAGTGCGGACAGGCTTCGGAAAACGGAGTCCCGAAAGTAAGAAAAAGAAAAAAGAAAAGAATGACACAATCGGAGCCCCCAGTGCGGTTGAGCCGCATTCAGGCGCAGCCGTGGTCGTGCCCTCCCTTTTGCCCATGGTATCTCCAGAGCGTAGTTATGTACGCGTAATCGCTTCGCAATTTCGCGAGGGCTGGGGTTGGGGCCGGATTGCTATCGTGCTTGGATCGTGCCAGCGGTCTTGTTGTAGGTTACTCCGGCGCCGCTGATGTTGTCCGGACGCTTAGTGGCCGGACTCGAGAGTTGCTGTGAGAGGCTGCTTTGCACCTCCGCCGTGAGGGCCGCCGTGTGCTCCTCCGTTCGGAGAGAGCGTTCGGTGTTTCCATTGACCGTGATTACTCCTCGAGGGCCTGGCATCTTGAGCTTGAGGTATGCGTAGTGCGGCACCGCATTGAATTTTGCGAATGCGGTTCGTCCGAGCAATGCGGTTCGTTCGGGCAGCTTCTTCTCTTGGTCCTTGTACTTGGTGTCCTCGCTGTCTTGTCCAATTCTCGTAGCTGTTCCATGGCCTTCCTCTTGGTTCCTGGACATGCATAGCACACATGTTTGAGGTAGTAGCCATGTCTCACATATGGAAAGTGACAATTCGGAGAGGAGCGAGTTCACCTTGTGTCCAATGGCGTATGTTCGAGGTCTCGTCATATGTCCTCTTGGGGTTTGGAGAGTAGTCGGAGTGTACATGGGGATGAACGTGGGATGCTCCGCATCATCTCCCCCCCCCCTTGGGAAAGATCCGACCTCGGATCGTGATCCTCATCACCATGGAAACGGTTGTGTAGATGGAATTGTAGTTGGACGAAGTTGAAGACATGGCGCAATCCGAGTAGTCCAAGGTGTCGACGGAGTGATAGACATGCAAAAAGAGCAAACACAAGCAACACTCGGAAATACAATGGTTAGCGCACACAAAGTGCCCATCATGTAAGAATGAGTCCGTGCGGCAAGATTGGTCGTGACAAACGCATGAAGCTTATCAAGATGATCTAGAATGAGATGCAAAGCATTCATGGGAGGAAATGCAATCATTGTGCACACAAATGTGTTGTAAATATGATCAATGCAACCACGGTGCAAAATGATGTCATAGTGAGACGGTTTATCAATAGCATGATTATGGCAATGGATGCTCAACATGATTATGTTATCAGGCAATTGATGATAGGCAATGTGATCATTATGTATGAAGATGCCATCAAGAAAGATCACAACAAATTTGCTAAGAAAATGCACAAGTTCATATATCATGGATGACATGGGAAGAGGTGCAACAAGACAATCATAATGTGTGTCAATCCATGCATAGGGTGCAAATTTGTGGTGAGTATGATATGTCCATCGAGCATGACATGTATGAGCACAATCAACAAATATGGTGGTGTTGGTGTACCAAAGCTCGATGTCGAGGCATGAGTGGAGTTCCAAAGGTGCATCCAATAAGTGCGAGCGCTCCTCAATGTGAAGGTCCATGTAGCCAATCTCCAATGTCGCTCCTCCGTTCACGTGATGTATCATGTAGACAACAAGAAGGAAACAACAATGAAAGAGTGACCCATCCAATATGTGTATTTGAGGATGGCTCAAAGGGAAGGAGGTCACCTTTAGGAGGTTCTCAAGGATGATGGAGTTGCGCATCTTGTATGCCTTCACATAACCAAGTTGTCTCGTGATGTTACCGCCTTGTGAATCCTTCAAAATGAAAGAACATGACAAACACTCGGAAAAACAAATGAGGTTAGTGCAAATTCAAGACCTATCATTCGAGGGGCGAGATACCCAACAAGTGTTTTCATCATTCTTATCATAAGAAAGAACAAGGTGTGGTATTGTATGAAAGCATATGATGCAACTACAACCAAATACAATAGGCTTAAGTACGCAAGCATGCATCCCAAGTAATATGTCCAAGGCTCCATGATCAATAAGCATAGTATGGTTGCACTCAATACAAGGTGATATGAGAGATGCAACTAATGGAGATAAGAGACAATGATCAAGACAAATCAAGTGAGAGGCATGAACATATATGTCATCAACCCAAGAAAGCGAGTAATGGAACATGGGTGATGCGACAAAGCAAGCAATCATAGAGATCAAGTCAAGCAAGCTAGTAGTCCGAAGATGCAACATACTAGAAGGAATCATGGCAAGCATGTCATTGGTGCAAATAGTGGGCATGAATAATTAACATGTCATAGCACAAGCATAAAGGCAAGATATGAGCAAAATAGCATCAATAGCATGGGGCACATGATAAACATGGCAATAGCAACAAGGATCTCCACCGAGCATGCAAATACACATAGGAGTAGCATAATGGTGAATCATGGGTAGATGCAAGCAAGGGTCACAATTGCATGGAAAAGGTATAGAAGCAAGCATAGCATGCAAAGTGAACACGGTAAAATGAGCATGAATCGACAAGTGATATATAGCCCATAGCCGTGCGAGATTGAAATAATGCAATATGGGAGATCTCACTCATAGCATATGACAAGTTCAATGGATTGTCAAACATGAAGTGACCAATAGAATTTTCACAAGATATCCTATGAAGCATAGCATCACAACTAGGCAACTCAACATGCTCATCATCATATTCATCATAAATAGGTAAGTCAAGGCATGAAGAAGTCGCACTAGCATGAAGCATGGGAATAGGAGGATCAACATCATGCAAGCAATCATTGTCAAGAGAGTCCACTAGTGGGACAAGAGAAGCACCATCACCTATGTTACCGTTGGAGCGTCGCTCATGTGTTGTAGGTGAGGTGTTGAAGATCGTCTCATTGTCATATTCATCTTGATGGAACCATGTGGGGGGTGCATAATCGTCCACCATGGCCATCGGTTTTACCTTTGGAGGGATGGACTCATCGAGGATAGGCATGTCGTCATGTAGGAGACCTAGCACCAAAGAAGAAAACACACTAGGAGTAGAGGTTAAGTCATTAGAAATCATGGTGGCCTCACATGCCGTGTCAACTACCGCACTCACTAAGTGTTGTGGCTCACTCACTCCCTCTTGGATGCTCTCTCTCATATGGTTGGTGGAGTCACTCAAATGTCTCTCAACCTCACATAGGATGTGTGGCATGCTCTCAAGTGTGGGGCTAGTGGTGGTCACACTCATCCTCTCATAGGAAATGCTCTCAATGTCACGTATGGTGGAGTCACTCATGTCACTCATGTGGTGGTGGCTCTCCTCACATGGCACTTGGGGCATCTCGACATATGTGGGTGTCGGAGAGATGTAGGTGCAAATGTCTCCATGCTCAACTCCTATCGCCGTGGTCGAAGGAGATGGCCCTTGCTTGACCTTCTTGTCACCGTCTTGGTGTTGGAGGCCCATATGATGTGGCACCTCGTAGCTCATCTCCATGACCAAAGGGAATGTCCCATGCTCGGCCATCTTCCTTGGGGGGCTTCCGAAGATGGAAGTGTCACCCTCGCTCGTAGGTAGTCGCCTTGGACTTGATGAAGTCGTTGTAGGCGTACTCGTGGGAAGTAGGCGAAGATGCCGTACGTCCAAAGGCGAAGATGCCTTGAGAACACTTGGCGAAGATGCCGAAGTGGTTGTTGTAGTCGTAGCACCGTCTTGGTGGTGGTCGTCTCGCGGTCTTCTTTTGTGCTCTTGAAGCTTGGACTTGGCGTGAAGTAGGGCTTGTTGGGACTTGTGCACTTGCGCTTGTGGAGCATCTTCATGATGATGGTGTCGTTGTCGTGCTTGAGCTCGTAGTAGTTGTCGTTCGTCGTCGGCGTGCACATAATGCTTGGAGGTGACTTGCCCTTCATGATGATGTGGATCACAAACGTGATGGTGGTCGCCATGGAGATGTGGACGTGGACGACTTGCACTTGCATGGTGTCCGCGCTCCGAAGACTTGTGTTTTGAATGTCGCCTCCTTGAAGATGAAGAAGGGGAAGAAGACTTGATCAAGGCTCTAATCTCCTCCATCCTTGCATCTTGCTCCTCTTTATGAGCGGAAAGCTTCTTGTCTATGTAGTCCCTTTTCCTTGCTTCGGAGAGATGAATGTCGATGGAGAGGTTCTCGATGCGCTCTTGCAAGGTAGATTGTGCGCCTTGCACTTGTCGTTGTAGATCAAAGATAGACGCTTTGGTGATGTAGTTGTTCACGCCGTCGTTGTTGTCGAAGACCGGAGAGGGAGTGCCTTGCCTATCCATCACAAAACTTGAGCAAATATGAGTGGGAGAAAGAGAAGAACTAGACCAAATGTACCTTGACCGATATTGAAAATGGATCAATGATCACTCAATGTATAACAAGGAAATAGCACAATTGGTACCAATTCTTGTCGGTTTCTCACACTTACACAAATAAGGCTTATGGTGGAGCTTGGTGAGGATAGTGGCACACAAATTTGATGCAAAAATGTTAGCAAGAGTCAATAATGTTGAAAGAGATTCACAAATTCGCAAGAGAACCAAGTAGACCAATAGCAAAGAATGGCACACGGAAACACACACACGGATAGATAAATGGGGTCGTGCAACCAAGGAATTAGCTCAAAATATGGAATCCACCAAAACGCTCGTGTTGCACAACTCAAGAGAGACGCTAGCACGATTGCTCAATAGGCGGATACGACACTTGTGCACAACTTGTAAGATGCAAAATGGATAAACTTTCTATCTCAAGTATGCTATGTATGTATGGTTCCCGGTGTTTGATCCAAGATGATCGGATATGACAATCTTATATGCAATGTGGTTATGATGCTATGGCACTTGCTTACAAGCTCTTTGCTCTCTCTTTTTCTTTGCTTAAAAGCTTATTCTCTTTTTTTGTATGTATGGCCACTTTGCACAATGCACAAACCAAGATAGCAATTGTGTATATGCGGGAACAATATTGTGACACAATGGATGATATGATACCAATATGATATGGTATGTATGCAATGGATGGTGTAGATCACTAATGTGCACAAGTAACGTTGCCGGCAATACTCAAATGGCTAGTCTCGATAGGCAAGTAACGCAAAATGGGCTAGAGGTTATCAATGCAATTGCAAGGGAATATACAATGGTGTCGTCGAGGTTACCGTCCTTTGTGATGATGAGTGGCGGTGTTCTTGATGTAGATACCAAGATGATGGAGACTCGTCCCTAAGTAGCCGAAACACCTTAGGAAACGGAAAAACCGCGAACTCAAAATCTCAAATGACAAATGTCAAATGGTGGTAGCGGGAATGCGGTGGTGGTTGTGGAAGCTCAATGTGATTGCGGAAATGCAATGGTGGTTTTGGAGTAAGCAATGCGGAAGTGGGGTGCAAGGTGGTGGACTATACATGGTGTCGGAGTTGGAAGTTGCCGTCCCTAAGTAGCCGAAACACCTTAGGAGACACAAGCCACAACTCAAACAAGCTCAAACAACTATTGGGTTAAGTTGGGGGTGAAAGTGTATGGTGGTCAAGCCTATGCGGAAGTGGCGGTGGTGGTTGATGAAGAAGCAACTGTCCCTAAGTAGCCGAAACACCTTAGGAGACTCGAATCACTACTCAAGCAACCACATATACAATGGGGAACAAAATTGGTTAGGTTGCGGAAGTCGGTGGTGGCTATGCGGATGATATGGTGGAGGGCCTAGGCAAACTTGCCAAATTTTGGAAAATTTGATGAATTCAAATGGTGTTGATGGTATTTTTGTGGGAAGGGGGATGTCAATAGCTTCAAAACGAGCTAAAGAATGTCAGAATCGGTGTTCGGATGAATTAGTTATGGACAAAACAAAAATCAGCCGAAGTGGAAATCTACAGGTTACGGACGTCCGGAAAAGGTCGGATGTCCGGGGCGTCGGACGTCCGGAAAAGTCAGAAATCCGTAAATTCAGTTCGGGTTAGGGGTTCCGCCGTCCGAAAAGTCGGACGTCCGGTGCCGTGGGGTCCGGACGTCCAGAATCGCCGGTCGTCCGGTGGGTCGGGTCAACGCGAATTTCAGATCCGGACGCGATTTTGGGCGGAAATTGGGGATTTCGGGTCAAAATTCGGGATTTTGTGGATGAAAGATGGGGAAACTTGGGGAAATGCTAGAAACACTCGAAACCAAGCAAATCCATGGATCAAAATCAACAAAACTTCATCTAACCAACAAATCACAAAAAAATGGGGCTATTTTTGGTGGGGATTTTCGAAATTTAGGACGAAATCAAGCAAAAGAAGGCTAGAAAACGGTGGGAGGGACTCCAAATACGTGATCAACGTGGCTCATGATACCATAGATGATGTAGGGCGGAACCCTATGTGGACGATCTTTCACGTTTGGATAGGATCCCTACGAGGAACACGAAGAACGAGCGGAAGAGCACGAGGGAAATCACGGGGAAAACACAAGAGAATCACTCAAACCAACAAGATCAATCACACATGTGCTAGATCGATGAACACAAAGGGAGATACATGATTCAAGGTCAACAAAGGACGATACAAACGGTAGCCATTCTTCTCCGTGAGGAGGTCTTGATGGGGGCCACCCAAGAGGGGTCTTGAATCCAAGGTGGATCTTCTCCAAGAGGGGCCGCGGTCTCTCGTGGAGTAGATCCGTATGGATGAGCCAAGCTCTATCTAACAATGAGCTAAATCAACGCTAACTCTAACTAGGAGGAGGTGGAGGAGTATATATAGTCTTGGGCCACGAAGGGGTAAGTGGGGGATACATGGACTCGGTCCAATACACTGTGCACAGATAGGCGTCGGACGTCCGGAGGGTTCCGGTCGTCCGGAGGCTCGGGATGGTCCGGACGTCCGGTGCTCTTCGGACTTCCGTAGATTCGGCTCGGGTGTGCTTCGGTCGGACGTCCGGAGGGGGCCGGTCGTTCGGAGGCTCGGGAAGGTCCGGACGACGGTGCTCTTCGACTTCCGTGATTCAGCTCAGTGCGCTTGGTCGATGTCCGGAGGGGGCCGGTCGTCCGGTACTGAGTTCGTCGGACGTCCGTCCTGGTCGGACGTCCGCCGCTGAACCGGGCAGCTTCTTCTCTTGGTCCTTGTACTTGGTGTCCTCGCCGTCTTGTCCAATTCTCGTAGCTGTTCCATGGCCTTCCTCTTGGTTCCTGGACATGCACAGCACACATGTTTGAGGTAGTAGCCATGTCTCACATATGGAAAGTGACGATTCGGAGAGGAGCGAGTTCACCTTGTGTCCAATGGCGTATGTTCGAGATCTCGTCATATGTCCTCTTGGGGTTTGGAGAGTAGTCGGAGTGTACATGGGGATGAACGTGGGATGCTCCGCATCAAGTGTGGTGAGGGCTGCCATGGATTTTTGCTTTTCCTATCCTAGGTGCCGGGCTAGCCACTCGTCGCGAATGTTATGTTTGAAGGCTGCAAGGGCCTCTGCATCCGGACAGTCGACGATTTGATTTTTCTTAGTTAGGAACCGTGTCCAGAATTGTCTGGCCGATTCTTCTGGCTGCTGGATTATGTGGCTGAGGTCATCGGCGTCGTGGTCGTGCGATGTGCCCCAGAAATTATCAAGGAATGCGGCTCGAGGTCCTCCCAACAACCAATTGATTCTGCTGGCAAGCTATTGAGCCAATGCCGAGCTGGTCCTTTAAGCTTGAGTGGGAGGAATTTGATGGCATGTACATCATCATCGCGGGCCATGTGGATATGGACGAGATAGTCCTCGATCTAGACCGTAGGATCTGTGGTAACATCGTATGATTCGATGTTTACGGGTTTGAAGCCCTCAGGGATTTGATGATCCATTACTTCATCTGTGAAGCATAGTGGGTGTGCGGCGCCTCTGTATTGGGCTATATCATGATGCAGCTCAAATGAGCTTTGTCTACTGTGTTCGGCCCGGCCGGAGTTGCAGTATCGGGCGTGACGGTTATCATCACGTGTCGTGGGGCGCCCACGCGATCCATAGATCGATCTTGTATGTTTTGCCTTATCCTCCAATATATCTCACAAGTCCAGCGTGTTTTCCCGTGCCTTGGTACTTTTTGAGCGGCGTCGGGGTGCGGCTTGAATGGAGGGTCTAGAGGCCTCTCTGTCGCGGCCACGGGGTGGCCGGTCGGTCGCATCATGCGCTGATGATGTAGGTTTGGGTGTTGCTTCCTCTGATCGAGGCAACGGCCTGCGTTTGGGGTAGCTTTTGGAGGGGCGTTCGAGTTCATACTCTTCGGCTGCAAGGACTTCATCCATCCGTCGACTAGCGGGTCTTGGTCAGCTCAAAGCTGTTGCTGCTTTTTCTTGAGGCTGCTTGTCGTGGCCATAAGCCAGCGCTTGAAACGCTCTGCTCGGCGGGATCCTCAGCACGACAAATTCATCGTCGCCGAGGCTTGCCTCATCTTCGGGGAGGCGATAATTATCATCCTCTACCTCTCTTTCGCGCCTTGTCAGGCGGTCTTGCTTCTCCCTCCTCCGGCCGAGTCCTGCTGGAGGGGGTCGCCTTCGCACTATCCGGTGTTATTGTCTCCCCGTGCCGGAATCACCGCTTTTCTTGTGGCGGATTTAGAACGGCGCCACGACATCGGCGTTTGGGTTGTTTCTTGGAGGGTCATCCTCCGCCGTTCCATCGCCATTCCCATCTTTTGGGATGTCCACCATGTATATGTCATATGACGAGGTGGCCTTCCAAAGGTTATACAGGCGCCTGGTCTTGGTCGTCTCCGGCATCGCCGTCCATACCGTCGATGTCCTCGGAGTCGAAGTCGAGCATGTCGGTTAAATCATCGGCGAGTGGCTACAAAGTGGGTGGTGGGTGGGCGTTGAATTTCTTCGTCGTCCGCATCCCAACCTTCCTGACCGTAGTCCGGCCAGGGCTCTCCTGATAAAGAGAGAGATAATATAACAGCATGTACCAATCAAAAATTATAGATACGTTGGAGACGTATCAGCACCTTACTAGTTCTTTGTCTGTGCCCTCGTTCTATTGCGAGCCTGCTTGCAGAATGGACGGCTGCGTCAAAAACTACCAAGGAAAAACCTGTCGGGACGTATCCTTGCCAAGATGAATGTTAAGGCCCGATCCTTACGACAATCATGGCAGTATGATACCGTCAGGCAACCAAAACGCGCACAGAGACTAATCATATGAACACGAATGGGTAAAAAGGGGATAAACATGCAGATAAGGTTAAGTGAAGGCATCCGTGCCACACAAGCATAAGCAGTACATAGTCTAAACACGGGATATGCATCAATGTTTTGTTACAGGACAGCGAAGTGGCGAGGGTAACTCAAGGCCGCGCCTGACGAGCTCGTGAAGCAATAGGGACGGCAAGGGCTTTGTCAGCATAAGGGGCGGTGAGGGAGTCCTGGACTAGGGGGTGTCCGGATAGCCGAACTATCATCTTTGGCCGGACTCCAAGACTATGAAGATACAAGATTGAAGACTTCGTCCCGTGTCCGGATGGGACTTTCCTTGGCGTGGAAGGCAAGCTTGGCGTCACGGATATGTAGATCTCCTACCATTGTAACCGACTGTAACCCTAACCCTATCCGGTGTCTATATAAACCGGAGGGTTTTAGTCCGTGGGATCTAACAACAATCATACCATAGGCTAGCTTCTAGGGTTTAGCCTCCTTGATCTCGTGGTAGATCTACTCTTGTACTACCCATATCATCAATATTAATCAAGCAGGAGTAGGGTATTACCTCCATCGAGAGGGCCCGAACTCGGGTAAAAACATTGTGTCCCTTGTCTCCTGTTACCATCCGCCTAGACGCACAGCCGGGACCCCTACCGAGATCCGCCGGTTTTGACACCGACATTGGTGCTTTCATTGAGAGTTCCTCCGTGTCGTCACCTATAGGCCCGATGGCTCCTTCAATCATCAACAACGACGTGGTCCAGGGTGAGACTTTTTTCCCGGACAGATCTTCGATTCGGCGGCTTTGCATCGGGCCAATTCACTTGGCCATCCGGAGCAGATCGAAGCTACCCCTGCCATCAGTCAGATTTGGAAGCTTGAACTATACGGCCGACATCCGCGGAGACTTGATCTTCGACGGATTCGAGCCACAGCCAAGTGCACCACACTGTCTCAATGGGTACGATCTAGCTCTGCCGCCGAACAGTGTCCTGGAGGCTGCACCAGAGTCCGCTCCGACCCTTAGCTCGGAGCCGACTCCCCCGATCGAGGACGAGTGGTTGGACACCGCCTCGGGGGCTACGATCTCAACGGCGATTGAGCCGAACTCCATCACTGTCCTTTGCGAAGCTCGCAACTCCCAGGTGCCGAACTGCTTGTCGGACTCCGAACCCTCCGCTACCGCTTGTCGAATCCGATTACGCCGGTCGAGGAGTTCACCGCCACAGACATCTTTCAAAGACTCACCCTTTGGCGACATCTTGAATTCACTAAAGTCTCTCTCTTTATCGGGAGAGCCTGGCCGGACTACAATCGGGAAGGTTGGGATGCGGACGACGAAGAAATTCAACGCCCACCCACCACCCACTTTGTAGCCATCATCGATGATTTAGCCGACATGCTCGACTTGACTCGAGGACATCGACGGTATGGACGGCGATGCCGAGACGACCAAGACCCGGCGCTACTGAGGCATTTGGAAGGCCACCTCGTCATATGACATATACATGGTGGACATCCCAAAAGATGGGAATGGCGATGGAACGACGGAGGATGACCCTCCAAGAAACAACCCAAGCGCCGGCGTCGGTGGCGCCGTTCTAAATCCTGCCACAAGAAAAGCGGTGATTCCGGCACGGAGACAATAACACCCGGATAGTGCGAAGACGCACCCCTCCAAAGAGACTCAGCGCGGAGGAGGAGAAGCAAGACCGCACGATAGTGCGTGAGAAAGAGAGGTAGAGGGCGATAATTATGCGCCTCCCTCCAAGATGAGGCTAGCCTCGGCGGCGGCTTAATTTGTCGTGCTCGAGGATCCCGCCCGAACAGAGCGTTTAAAATGCACGCTTATGGCCACGGCAAGCAGCCTCAAGAAAAAGCAGCAACAGCTTTGAGCTGACCAAGACCTGCTAGCTGACAGATGGACTGAAGTCCTTGCAGCCGAAAAGTATGAACTCGAACGCCCCTCCAAAAGCTACCCCAAACGCAGGCCGTTGCCTCGATCAGAGGAAGCAGCATCCAAACCTACATCACCAGCGCATGATGCGGCCGACCGGCCACCCCGTGGCCATGACAGAGAGGCCTCTAGACCCTCCATTCGAGCCGCACCCCGACGCCGCTCAAAAAGTACCAAGGCACAGGAAAACGCACCGGACTTGCGAGATATATTGGAGGATAAGGCAAAACATACAAGATCGATCTACGGATCGCGTGGGCGCCCCACGACACGTGATGATAACCGTCATGCCGGATACTGCAACTCCGGCCGGGCCAAACACAGCAGACAAAGCTCATTTGAGCTGCGTCGTGATATAGCCCAATACAGAGGCGCCAAGACACCCACTATGCTTCACGGATGAAGTAATGGATCATCAAATCCACGAGGGCTTCAAACCCTTAAACATCGAATCATACGATGGTACCACGATCATGCGGTCGGATCGAGGACTATCTCCTCCATATCCACATGGCCCGCGGTGATGATCTACATGCCATCAAATACCTCCCACTCAAGCTTAAAGGACTAGCTCGGCATTGGCTCAACAGCTTGCCGCCAGAATCAATTGGTTGTTGGGAGGACCTCGAAGCCGCATTCCTTGATAACTTCCAGGCACATACGATGCGACCACGAACGCCGATGACCTCAGCCACATAATCCAGCAGCCGAAGAATCGCCGGACAATTACGGACACGGTTCCTAACTAAGAAAAATCAAATCGCCGATCGTTCGGATGCAGAGGCCCTTGCAGCCTTCAAACATAACATCCGTGACGAGTGGCTAGCCCGCACCTAGGACAGGAAAAGCCAAATCCATGGCAGCCCTCACCACACTCATGACCCGCTTTTGCGCGAGAAGACAGTGGCTAGCTCAGAGTAACAACTTGACCAAAAACCCCAGTAGTTTGGATACCAAGGACAGCAATGGCAGGTCGCGTCATAAATAAGAACAAGCGCCGATTAACGGCGATAATGATGAAGATACTGGCGGTCAATGTCGGATTCAGAGGCTCTAAACCCGGTCACGGAAGAAGCCATTCAAAAGGAATACAGGCCCGTCCCAACTTGGACCGAATACTCGATCGCTTGTGCGGATACATGGCACCCGAAAACCAGCCAACCACACCAACAGGGATTGTTGGGTGTTCAAGCAAGCAGTGCAAGTTAAGTGCTGAACTCAATGACAAGGGCTGCATAGCCATTACGAGGAAGAGCCCGACCCCGAACAATAGAGGACAGAAGAGCTTTCCCACACAAGTGCGGACGGTGAACATGATATACGCAACCCACATACCCAAAAGGGAGCGGAAGCGCACTAAGGGATGTATATGCGATGGAGCCACGCCCAAAGTTCAACCCATGGTCCTCCCGCCCGATCACATTTGATCGAAGGACCACCCACTAGCATCCGTCACGGCGGATTCGCGCATTGGTTCTTGACCCAATTATCGTGGATTTCACCTCACTAGAGTCCTGTTGACGGCGGTAGCAACCTGAACCTGCTTTATCGTGGATACAGTCGCAAAATGGGCATAGACCCTCAAGGATTAAACCAACAAAGACGACCTTTAAAGGCGCCATACCGGGCGAGGCCAATTGTACAGCCCGCTTACACTCCAAGTGGTCTTGGATCCCGGATAACTTCCGAGCGAAGAGTTAATCTTCGACATAGTCCCGTTCATGCAGGCTATCATGCAATCGCTTGGGCGAACCACATTCGCAAAAGTTCAATGCGGTGCCGCACCACGCATACCTCAAGCTCAAGATGCCAGCCCTCGAGGAGTAATCACGGTCAATGGAAACACCGAACGCCTCTCCGAACGGAGGAGCACACGGCGTTCCCTCGGGCGGAGGTGCAAAGCAGCCTCTCACAGCAATTCTCGAGTCCGCCACTAAACGTCCGGACAACGCTGCAAGCGCCGGAGTAACCTACAACAAGACCGCCGGCACGATCCAAGCACGCGTAGCAATCCGCCACAACCCAGCCCTCGTGAAATTGCGAAGCCAAGATTACGCGTACATAACTACGCCCTGGAGATACCATGGGCATAAGGGGAGGGCACGACCACCAAGACGCCTGCACGCGCTCAACCGCACTGTGGCTCCGATTGTGTCATTCTTTTCTTTTTCTTGTTTTACTTTCAGGACCTGTTCTCCGTAAGCCTGTCCAGGCATTCGCTTGAATACACGATGCAACAGCTAGGGAAGCAGAAAGCTACGTCGAGTGTCCATGTGGTCTCTATTACGAGCATTATACCTATTTTACATACCATCCCGCAGCTTACCCCTGGAGGGGGACATGTTAAATAGTCCCATCCCTTGCTTATGGCACAATTTGTATCGTTCTGCTTTTATTTGCAGTTTCTTTTTAATAACCAATATATAGCTCTTGCCTATTATTGCATTCTTTCACATTATATATGTTCATTTATGACATTGCGCAACCGTACAATTTGGTACGGCCAATACACCAGGGGCTTAAGTACCCCCAAAGTATGGTGTGATAAGTCCGAACACTTTCACAAGTGCGGCACCCCGAACTTATAGCATTATATGCATCGGCTCGAATCATGTCTTGGGTCAATAGTTGGGTTTGCCTGCTCCCATGTTTTGGTACCTTACGTTCCGTTATATCGGCTAAGGTAGCACCGGAGAACCACTGCGATTGTGCCCGGTTGAGCTGGGTTGAGCACCTCACGGAGAAAGCTAAAACTGACCGTCATGATAGGCGAGAGCGATCGCTGTTCGAGAGGTTTCTTCGGTCCCTAAAGACTTATGCCGCTTAGAGAGAGGAACTGCATTGTCCGGCCAAGGCGTGATAGCGCCTCAACTCGGTCTTCCGAATACTAGGGGCTTCACCGAAATTTAAAATTATAGAATTCTATGGCTAAGTGAGAGTGTTCAAGCATTATAAGTTCGGTTGCCTTGTTACGTTATGTTGAGCGCCTCCTCGATGGACCCAAGAATGGGAACAAGAGCGCTCAAGTTTATCCCGAACACCCCAAAGACTCGTGGCATGGGGGTGAAGCCAACGACTTGCCATCTCTCAAATTTGATAAACGGCCGCATGTAAGGTAATATTTTAAATTAACAAGCGTTGCTTAGCGATATGAACAAGTTTTTAGCGTCATGTGATAACAAATGCGAGTCTATTCAAAAATTACATCTTTGGAGCACTCATCCGCTATACAGGCGGGCACATTTCAGACGCCCTCATAGTACATTTCGGGCGTGCGATGCTCCTTGCCCTTCGGTGGCCGTCCGTCACAAGCTTCTCCGATCCAGCTTGCCCCAAGGCACTTTAGCATGGGCAAGGGCCCGACGGGCACCTTCAATGCAGACGGAGCGCTTGATGACTTCAATCCATGGACAAAGGCCCACCACCGCCCGCACTAGCCCAAAGTAGCTCCAAGGCATGACTTCCAATGGCCACACCGAACTATGAGGCCCTTCATGGCCTGTTCGGCGACCTTGTGGAGCTCGACCAGCTGCTTCACCTGGTCGCTTAGGGGCACCGGATGTCCGCCTCGACATCTTGGGACCGAACACCTTTCCGCCGAGCTCCCTCCTTGGCGCGGTAGAACGCAGCAGATCGCATACACCACGGGCAGATCTGCGAATGCTCCCGGAGAGCTCGAATCCGGGTAAGTAATAGGTATTTCACTTTCACATGCTTGCTTTGCATAAAGAATGCCTTACCCGCCGCTATCTTCTTTAACGATTCAATTTCTTGGAGGGCTTTTTGGGCTTCGGCCTTAGCGGCTTTGGCACTCTCAAGAGCCAAGGCGAGCTCGGACTCTCGAGTCTTCGAGTCACACTCCAAACTCTCGTGTTTTTCCATGAGAGCCTGGAGCTCTTGCCGCACCTCCGCCACCCGCTCCTCTTGCTTCTCTCGCTCGGTGCGCTCCACGACCGCTTTGTTTTCGGTCGCGGACACCGCTTCCTTCAGGGTCGCCACCTCGTTCGTGGCCCCTACAATACCCACGTTATTCTTGTTATTTTTTGCAACCGAAACCTTTCTATAAGGTATTTCTTTAATAAGGTATTACTTACCTTCCTTGTCCTCGAGCTGCTTATTGGCAAGGCCGAGCTTGTTCTCGGACCGCTCGAGGCTCTGCTTCAATCAAATGACCTCCATGCAGCGGTCTGGCAGAGGTCAAGGCGCAGCCTGCATTCCCATATTGACATACTTATGTTAGACTCTTGCATATATCTTTTTAGATCCTTAGTCCGCTTTTGTTTCCAAACACCAACTAAGCATCGAGAACTACTGTCTATCGGTAATATTTTTACATATTCTAAACTTACCTCAAAGCCTGTTAGAAGGTCTGATACAGGCTTGACCAGCCCGCTCTTGACGGATGAACTTTCCGGATCACCACACTCATAACAGTGCAGTGCCCTCGTCGATGGAGGCGCCAAGCGCCTCGAGAAGCTATCCGGTGCCTCGGTTGGGCGGAGGACACGGCGTCTTACCCTTCCTACGAAGGGCCGCTTCATGTACCGGAACGCTGAAGGTTCCGGTATGGATTCCGGACAAGGGTCGGGTTTAGAGCCCCTGGGGGTCTCGCTCCCCTCGCGCCTGGAGTCCGGGAGGTTGCCTTGCGGCGCCTCCTGCGCCACCTCCTCTTGACCAGGCCCCCCTTGGGGCCCCACCTCGGCATTGTCCGCAGCGTGAGGTGAGGAGGCGGCGGAAGTGAAGTACTCTCCATTTCCGATTTAACTCGGGACCCGCTTCGGCGAAGCGAGCTTCGCCCTTGGGCGGGCTGCATGATTGTTCGGCATTAGAGAACACTATGCAATGAAAAAAAAGCCATGGGTATCCGGACACTTACGATCTCGCCAGGGGCTTGGCCCTTGTTGGCCACTCCTCCTCGTCGTTGTCGGCATTGGTGGAGAAGTCCGGAGGAAGGGTCCTTCCCTTCATGGACCCTCCGGCCTCCCCAGTTGGGGCGGGCTTCCTTTTCCTCTCTTCCCCCCGTTGGGGGAGAGGCTTCTTTTTCCTCCTCCTCGTTCTCAGGAGAGGATTCTGCTTCAGAATCTAACAGCGCTTGGCACCGGGAGCTCCTTCGAGTTCCCGTGGCCTCCTTCTTAGCCTTCTTCTCCGTCACCATGTGAGGTGCCGGAGCCAGCCCTCCGTCAATCAGGCGTCATTTGGAGTCTTCGGCAAAGGAGCGGACAATTAATCTGTCCGGACGTCTTCACGATCTGTTTAAAGGTTAGGGAGTTTTAGATCCCGCATAGAGCAAACTATGAAAAAAGAGTCCTGTAAAGGTAAAATAACTTACCTCGGCTGGCTTGACGCTGCGAGCTGAATCCGCGATCTTGATGGCGGATGCGGGCCAGCGCCTTTGAACAGCACCTTCCTGCATCTTCGTGCGTAGTGTCAAGAGCCGCTCAAGGTCCGTGTCTGTGCGGATCAAACTCCCACAAATTGAAGGCCCGTTCTGCACGGAGAATCCGCGGATGAGCATAACCTAGACTACGTTGACAAGCTTGAGCTTCTTGTCCACCAGGTTTCGGACACGGTTTGGAGTCCGCCAGCTCTTCGAATCACCCCACGTCGGGCCGTCTCTTTCCATGATGTGAGCCGTGGGGAGCCAGATCTGAATTGGGGCGCGCCCATTTGGAGTCATGCGGCTTGGTGATGTAGAACCACCCGATTGCCACCCATTTATCGTCTCCACGAAGGAGCCCTCGAGCCATAGAACATTGGGCATCACGCCGCCATGGCGCCTCCGCACTCCGCTTTGTCGGCCGCCCACTATCTTGACTTGACGCTAAGGTCTTCAACCATAAACCGAAGTGGGGTTGGATGCAGAGAAAGCCTCGCACCACGACGATAAATGTCGAAATATTGAGGATGAAGTTTGGGGCGGATCGTGGAAATCCAGGCCATAGTAGAACATGAGCCCCGGACAAATGGGTGAAGTGGAAAACCTAGTCCATGGAGGAAGTGGGTGAGGAACACCACCCTCTCATGGGGCACTGGGGTGGGACGAGAGTTGCCCCTTGTTGGGGAGCCGACACGCGATGTCGCGGGACAAGTATCCAGCCTCCCGCAGCTTTGTGATGTGCCCCTCCGTGGCGGAGGAGGCCATCCACCGCCTCCGCTCCGGACATAGTTGGAGAAGGTTGAGGTGGGATGTGCGGACTTAGGGCGCTGGAGCTCGAGTCTTGTGAAATGGATGAGCAAAGGAGGAAGAAGGCGTGGGTGAAAAGGTGGATCCTTATCCCTTATATGGACGGACGAAGCTATCGTCCCCCGCCACTGGTAAAACTCGCTTATCCCCAAGCCCCGTAATCAATGGCGCAGATGGGTTACCCACGTCCGTATTGATGGGAATTCGGAATAAGGGGCACGATCTATGCTTTGATAAGGCGTGCCAAGAAACCGCCTCGCTAAACGCTACCGAGGTGGGACGAGAAAAACGATTCGTATAAAAGCTTGGCCGTGGTGTGATGTCACGCCGCGGAATACGTCAGCAGATCTGTGCAAAAATTATTCTCTCTACGGTGGTATGTGGAACTTATTTTGCAGAGCCGGACACTATCCTTGTGTTCAAAACCTTCCATGAAGTATTCGGAGGAGGAACCCGCCTTGCAATGCCAAGACAATATGCGCGCGGACTCATCGTCATTGAAGCCTGGTTCAGACTCTTGAGGAGTCTGGACTAGGGGTGTCCGGATAGTCGAATTATCATCTTTGGCGGACTCCAAGACTATGAAGATACAAGATTGAAGACTTAGATCACGTGTCCGGATGGGACTTCCCTTGGCGTGGAAGGCAAGCTTGGCGATCTGGGATATGTAGGTCTCCTACCATTGTAACCGACTCTGTAACCCTAACCCTATCCGGTGTCTATATAAACCGGAGGGTTTTAGTCCGTAGGACGAACAACAATCATACCATAGGCTAGCTTCTAGGGTTTAGCCTCCTTGATCTCGTGGTAGGTCTACTCTTGTACTACCCATATCATCAATATTAATCAACCAGGAGTAGGGTATTACCTCCATCGAGAGGGCCCGAACCTGGGTAAAAACATCGTGTCCCTTGTCTCCTGTTACCATCCGCCTAGACGCACAATTCGGGACCCCCTACCCGAGATCCGCCGGTTTTGACACCGACACCCACCTTGGGTGCCCCCCCGAACCGACTCTTTGCTCTATAAATACCCCAATATTCCAGAAACCCTAGGGGAGTCGATGAAAATCAATTCCAACCGCCGCAGAGTACAGAACCACTAGATCCAATCTAGACACCATCACGGAGGAGTTCACCACTTCCATTGGTGCCTCTCCGATGATGCGTGAGTAGTTCATTGTAGACCTTCGGGTCTGTAGTTAGTAGCTAGATGGCTTCCTCTCTCTCGTTTGATTCTCAATACTGAAGGAAATATGCCCTAGAGGCAATAATAAAGTTGTTATTTATATTTCCTTATATCATGATAAATGTTTATTATTCATGCTAGAATTATATTAACCGGAAACTTAGTACATGTGTGAATACGTAGATAAAACAGAGTGTCCCTAGTATGCCTCTACTTGACTAGCCCGTTAATCAAAGATGGTTAAGTTTCCTAACCATAGACATGTGTTGTCATTTGATGAACGAGATCACATCATTAGAGAATGATGTGATGGAAAAGACCCATCCGTTAGCTTAGCATAATGATCGTTAAGTTTTATTGTTATTGCTTTCTTCATGACTTATACATATTCCTCGGACTATGAGATTATGCAACTCCCGAATACCGGAGGAACACCTTATGTGCTATCAAACGTCACAATGCATCTAGGTGATTATAAAGATGCTCTACAGGTGTCTCCGAAGGTGTTTGTTGGGTTGGCATAGATCGAGATTAGGATTTGTCACTCCGAGTATCGGAGAGGTATCTCTGGGCCCTCTCGGTAATGCACATCACTATAAGCCTTGCAAGAGATGTGACTAATGAGTTAGTTACAGGATGATGCATTACGGAACGAGTAAAGAGACTTGCCAGTAACGAGAATGAACTAGGTATGACGATACCGACGATCGAATCTCGGGCAAGTAACATACCGATGACAAAGGGAATAACGTATGTTGTTATTGCGGTTTGACCAATAAAGATCTTCGTAGAATTAGTAGGAACCAATATGAGCATCCAGGTTCCGCTGTTGGTTATTGACCGGAGATGTGTCTCGGTCATGTCTACATAGTTCTCGAACCCGTAGGGTCCGCACGCTTGACGTTCGATGATAATTTGTATTATGAGTTATGTGTTTTGGTGACCGAAGTTTGTTCAGAGTCCCGGATGAGATCACGGACAAGACGAGGAGTCTCGAAATGGTCGAGAGGTAAAGATTCATATATTGGAAGGTAGTATTCGGACATCGGAATGGTTTCGAGTGGTTCGGGTATTTTACCGGAGTACCGAGGGCTACCAGAACCCCCGGGGAAGTATTGGGCCTACATGGGCCCTAAGGGAGAGAGAGGGAAGCCGGGGGGTGGCGCGTGCCCCCCTCCTAGGGAGTCCGAATAGGACAAGGAGGAGGGGGCGTGGCCCCCCTTTCCTCCCCTCTCCCTCTCCTTCCTTTTCCCTCCGGCGAAGAAAGGAAAGGGGGGGGGGCGAATCCTACCAGGAGTGGAGTCCTAGTAGGACTCCCCCCCATGGCGCGCGCCTCCTCCTCCTCTCCTTTATATACTGGGGCAGGGGGCACCCCATAACACATCAATTATTCTCTTAGCTGTGTGCGGTGCCCCTTCCACAGTTTACTCCTCCGGTCATAGAGTCGTAGTGCTTAGGCGAAGCCCTGCACGGATCACATCACCATCACCGTCACCACGCCATCGTGCTGACGGAACTCTCCCTTGACCCTCTGCTAGATCAAGAGTTCAAGGGACGTCATCAAGCTGAACGTGTGCTGAACTCAGAGGTGCCGTATGTTCGGTACTAAGATCGGTTGGATCATGAAGACGTTCGACTACATCAACCGCGTTAACCTAGCGCTTCCACTTTCGGTCTACGAGGGTACGTGGACACACTCTCCCCCTCTCGTTGCTATGCATCTCCTAGATAGATCTTGCGTGATCGTAGGAACTTTTTGGAATTTTCATGCTACGTTCCCCAACAGTGGCATCTGAGCCAGGTCTATGCGTAGATGATATGCACGAGTAGAACACAAAGAGTTCTGGGTGATAATAGTCATACTGCTTACCACCAACATCTTATTTTGATTCGGCGGTTATTGTTGGATGAAGCGGCCTAGACCAACATTACATGACCACGTTCATGAGACCAGTTATACCGACGTGCTTTGCACACAGGTGGCTGGCGGGTGTCTATTTCTCCAACTTTAGTTGAATCGAATTTGACTACGGCCGGTCCTTGTTGAAGGTTAAAACAACACACTTGACGAAAAATCATTGTGGGTTTGATGCGTAGGTAAGAAAAGTTCTTGCTAGAAGCCCATAGCAGCCACGTAAAACTTGCAACAACAAAGTAGAGGACGTCTAACTTGTTTTTGCAGGGCATGCTGTGATATGATATGGTCAAGATGTGATGAGATATAAATTGTTGTATGATATGATCATGTTTTGTAAAAGTTATCGGCAACTGGCAGGAGCCTTATGGTTGCCGCTTTATTGTATGAAATGCAATCGCCATGTAATTGCTTTACTTTATCACTATGCGGTGGCGATAGTCGTGGAAGCAATAGTTGGTGAGACTACAACGACGCTACGATGGAGATCAAGGTGTCAAGTCGGTGACGATGGAGATCATGACGGTGCTTTGGAGATGGAGACCAAAGGCACAAGATGATGATGGCCATATCATGTCACATATTTTGATTGCATGTGATGTTTATCTTTTATGCATCTTATTTTGCTTAGTATGGCGGTAGCATTATAACATGACCCCTCACTAAATTTCAAGGTATAAGTGTTCTCCCTGAGTATGCACCGTTGCTATAGTTCGTCGTGCCAAGACACAACGTGATGATCGGGTGTGATAAGCTCTACGTTCACATACAATGGGTGCAAGCCAGTTTTGCACGTGCAGAATACTCGGGTTAAACTTGACGAGCCTAGCATATGCAGATATGGCCTCGGAACACTGAGACCGAAAGGTCGAACATGAATCATATAGTAGATATGATCAACCTAGAGATGTTCACCATCGAAAACTACTGCATCTCACGTGATGATCAGACATGGTTTAGTTGATATGGATCATGTGATCATTTAGATGACTAGAGGGATGTCTATCTAAGTGGGAGTTCTTAAGTAATATGATTAAATTGAACTTTACTTTATCATGAACTTAGTCCTGATAGTTTTTGCATATCTATGCTGTTGTAGATCAATGGACACTGCTACCGTTCCCTTGAATTTTAATGCGTTCCTAGAGAACGCTAAGTTGAAAGATGATGGTAGCAACTACACGGAATGGGTCCGTAACTTGAGGATTATCCTCATTGTTGCACAGAAGAATTACGTCCTGGAAGCACTGCTGGGTGCAAGGCCTGCTGCAGGAGCAACTCCAGACATTATGAACGTTTGGCAGACTAAAGTTGATGACTACTCGATAGTTCAGTGTGCCATGCTTTACAGCTTAGAATCGGGACTTCAAAGACGTTCTGAACGTCATGGAGCATATGAGATGTTCCAGGAGTTGAAGTTAATATTTCAAGCAAATGCCCGAGTTGAGAGATATGAAGTCTTCAACAAGTTCTATAGCTGCAAGAGGGAGGAGAATAGTTCTGTCAGTGAACACATACTCAGAATGTCTGGGTACCATAACCACTTGACTCAACTGGGAGTTAATCTTCCTGATGATAGTGTCATTGACAGAGTTCTTCAATCACTGCCACCAACCTATAAAAGCTTCGTGATGAACTATAACATGCAAGGGATGGAAAAGACAATTCCCGAGCTCTTCGCGATGCTAAAGGCTGCGGAGGTAGAAATCAAGAAGGAGCATCAAGTGTTGATGGTTAACAAGATCACTAGTTTCAAGAAAAAGGGCAAAGTGAAGAAGGGGAACTTCAAGAAGAACAGCAAGCAAGTTGCTGCTCACGGGAAGAATCCCAAGTCTGGACCTAAGCCTGAAACTGAGTGCTTCTACTGCAAAGGGACTGGTCACTAGAAGCGGAACTGCCCCAAGTATTTGGCGGATAAGAAGGATGGCAAAGTGAAAGGTATATTTGATATACATGTTATTGATGTGTACCTTACTAATGCTCGTAGTAGCGCCTGGGTATTTGATACTGGTTTTGTTGCTCATATTTGCAACTCGAAACAAGGGCTATGGATTAAACAAATATTGGCTAAGGACGAGGTGACGATGCACGTCGGAAATGGTTCCAAGGTCGATGTGATCGCCGTCAGCACGCTACCTCTACTTCTACCTTCGGGATTAGTTTTAGACCTAAATAATTATTATTTGGTGCCAGCGTTGAGCATGAACATTATATCTGGATCTTGTTTGATGCGAGATGGTTATTCATTTAAATTAGAGAATAATGGTTGTTCTATTTATATGAGTAATATCTTTTATGGTCATGCACCCTTGATGAGTGGTCTATTTTTGTTGAATCTCGATCATAGTGATACATGTATTCATAATATTGAAGCCAAAAGATGCAAAGTTAATAATGATAGTGTAACTTATTTGTGGCACCGCCGTTTAGGTCATGTTGGTGTAAAGCGCATGAAGAAACTCCATGCTGATGGGCTTTTGGAATCACTTAATGCTTGCGAACCATGCCTCATGGGCAAGATGTCTAAAACTCCGTTCTCTGGAACAATGGAGCGAGCAACTGACTTATTGGAAATAATACATACTGATGTATGCGGTCCGATGAGTGTTGAGGCTCGCGGCGGGTATCGTTATTTTCTGACCTTCACAGATGATTTGAGCAGATATGGGTATATTACTTAATGAAACGTAAGTCTGAAACATTTGAAAAGTTCAAAGAATTTTAGAGTGAAGTGGAAAATCATCGTAACAAGAAAATAAAGTTTCTACGATCTGATCGTGGAGGTGAATATTTGAGTTATGAGTTTGGTCTTCATTTGAAACAATGTGGAATAGTTTCGCAGCTCACACCACCTGGAACACCACAGCGTAATGGTGTGTCCGAACGTCATAACTGTACTTTATTAGATATGGTGCGATCTATGATGTCTCTTACCGATTTACCGCTATTGTTTTGGGGTTATACTTTAGAGACGGCTGCATTCACGTTAAATAGGGCACCATCTAAATCCGTTGAGACGACACCATATGAACTGTGGTTTGGCAATAAACCTAAGCTCCTGTTTCTTAAAGTTTGGGGCTGCGATGCTTATGTGAAAGAACTGCAACCTGATAAGCTCGAACCCAAATTGAAGAAGTGCATCCTCATAGGATACCCAATGGAAACTGTTGGGTACACCTTCTATCACAAATCCGAAGGCAAGATATTCGTTGCTAAGAATGGATCCTTTCTAGAGAAGGAGTTTCTCTCGAAAGAAGTGAGTGGGAGGAAAGTAGAACTTGATGAGGTAGTTGTACCTTCTCTCGAATTGGAAAATGGTTCATCGCAGAAATCAGTTCCAGTGATTCCTACACCAATTAGTGAGGAAGTTAATGATGATGATCATGAAACTTCAGATCAAGTTACTACTGAACCTCGTAGGTCAACCAGAGTACGGTCCGCACCAGAGTGGTATGGTAATCCTGTTCTGGAAGTCATGTTACGAGACCATGACGAACCTACGAACTATGAGGAAGCGATGATGAGCCCAGATTCCGCAAAATGGCTTGAAGCCATGAAATCTGAGATGGGATCCATGTATGAGAACAAAGTGTGGACTTTGGTTGACTTGCCCGATGATCGGCAATACATAGAGAATAAATGGATTTTCAAGAAGACTGACGCTGATGGTAATGTTACTGTCTACAAAGCTCGACTTGTTGCGAATGGTTTTTGACAAGTTCAAGGAGTTGACTACGATGAGACCTTCTCACCCGTAGCGATGCTTAAGGCTATCTGAATCATGTTAGCAATTGCCGTATTTTATGATTATGAAATTTGGCAAATGGATGTCAAAATTGCATTCCTAAATGGATATCTTAAAGAAGAGTTGTATATGATGCAACCAGAAGGTTTTGTCGATCCTAAAGGTGCTAACAAAGTGTGCAAGCTCCAACGATCCATTTATGGACTGGTGCAAGCCTCTCGGAGTTGGAATATACGCTTTGATAGTGTGGATCAAAGCATATGGTTTTATACAGACTTTTGGAGAAGTTTGTATTTACAAGAAAGTGAGTGGGAGCTCTGTAGCGTTTCTAATATTATATGTGGATGACATATTGTTGATTGGGAATAATACATAATTTCTGGATAGCATAAAAGGATACTTGAATAAGAATTTTTCAATGAAAGACCTCGGTGAAGCTGCTTATATATTGGGCATCAAGATCTATAGAGATAGATCAAGACGCTTAATTGGACTTTCACAAAGCACATACCTTGATAAAGTTTTGAAGAAGTTCAAAATGGATCAGTCAAAGAAAGGGTTCTTGCCTGTGTTACAAGGTGTGAAGTTGAGTCAGACTCAATGCCCGACCACTGCAGAAGATAGAGAGAAAATGAAAGTCATTCCCTATGCCTCATCCATAGGTTCTATCATGTATGTGATACGTCCATTTTGCATCATGCTTTTATATCGATATTTATTGCATTATGGGCTGTTATTACACATTATGCCACAATAATTATGCCTTTTCTCTCTTATTTTACAAGGTTTACATGAAGAGGGAGAATGCCGGCAGCTGGAATTCTAGGCTGGAAAAGGAGCAAATATTAGAGACCTATTCTACACAACTCCAATAGTCCTGAAACTTCATGGAGGCACATTTTGGAATATATAAAAAAACTGGAGAAAGAATCAACCAGAGGGGGCCCACACCCTGGCCACGAGGGTGGGGGACACACCCCACCCCCTTGGCGCGCCCCCCTGCCTCGTGGGCCCCCTGGCAGGCCTCCGGTGCTCATCTTCTGCTATATGAAGTCTTTTACTCTGGAAAAAAAATCATAAGCAAGCTTTTGGGACGAAACACCGCCGCCACGAGGCGGAACCTTGGCGGAACCAATCTAGGGCTTCAGCGGAGCTGTTCTGCCGGGGAAACATTCCCCTGGGAGGGGGAAATGATCGCCATCGTCATCACCAATGATCCTCTCAGCGGGAGGGGGTCAATCTCCATCAACATCGTCACCAGCACCATCTCCTATAAAACCCTAGTTCATCTCTTGTATCCAATCTTTGTCCCAAAACCTCAGATTGGTACCTGTGGGTTGCTAGTAGTGTTGATTACTCCTTGTAGTTGATGCTAATTGGTTTATTTGGTGGAAGATCATGTGTTCAGATCCTTTATGCATATTAATACCCCTCTGATTATGAGCATGAATATGATTTGTGAGTAGTTACGTTTGTTCCTGAGGACATGGGAGAAGTCTTGCTATAAGTAGTCATGTGAATTTGGTATTCGTTCAATATTTTGATAAGATGTATGTTGTCTCTCCTCTAGTGGTGTTATGTGAATGTCGACTACATGAAACTTCACCATTATTTGGGCCTAGAGGAAGGCATTGGGAAGTAATAAGTAGATGATGGGTTGCTAGAGTGACAGAAGCTTAAACCCTAGTTTATGAGTTGCTTCGTAAGGGGCTGATTTGGATCCATATGTTTCATGCTATGGTTAGGTTTACCTTAATACTTCTTTTGTAGTTGAGGATGCTTGGAATAGGGGTTAATCATAATTGGGATGCTTGTCCAAGGAAGGGCAGCACCCAAGCACCGGTCCACCCACATACCAAATTATCAAAGTAACGAACGCGAATCATATGAGCGTGATGAAAACTAGCTTGACGATAATTCCCATGTGTCCTCGGGAGCGCTTTTCTCTATATAAGAGTTTGTCCAGGCTTGTCCTTTGCTACAAAAAGGATTGGGACATCTTGCTGCACCTTATTTACTTTCATTACTTGTTACCCGTTACAAATTACCTTATCACAAAACTATCTGTTACCGATAATTTCAGTGCTTGCAGAGAATACCTTACTGAAAACCACTTGTCATTTCCTTCTGCTCCTCGTTGGGTTCGACACTCTTACTTATCAAAAGGACTATGGTAGATCCCCTATACTTGTGGGTCATCAAGACTCTTTTCTGGCGCTGTTTCCGGGGAGTGAAGTGCCTTTGGTAGGTGGAATTTGGTAAGGAAAGATTTATATAGTGTGCTGAAATTTACTGTCACTTGTTACTATGTTACATAATCCTTTGAGGGGCTTCTTCGGGGTATCTTCACCCCGACCAGTAGAGCAAAGAGTTGCTTCTCAACCTACTGAACCTACTGAAAATGTTTACTTTGAAATTCCTTCGGGTATGATAGAGAAACTGCTAGCTAATCCTTTCACAGGTGATGGAACATTACATCCCGATTTGCACCTAATCTATGTGGATGAAGTTTGTGTATTATTTAAGCTCGCAATTATGCTCGAGGATGTTATCAAGAAGAAGGTCTTCCCTTTATCTTTGAAGGGAAAGGCATTGACATGGTTTAGGTTATGTGATGATATGGGATCATGGAACTACAACCGATTGAAATTGGAATTTCATCAGAAGTTTTATCCTATGCATCTTGTTCATCGTGATCGTAATTATATATATAGTTTTTGGCCTCGCGAAGGAGAAAGCATCGCTCAAGCTTGGGGGAGGCTTAAGTCAATGTTATATTCATGCCCCAATCATGAGCTCTCAAGAGAAATTATTATTCAAAAAATTTATGCTCGGCTTTCTCTCAATAATCACTCCATGCTCGATACTTATTGTACTGGTTCTTTTATGATGAAGACTATTGAATTCAAATGGGATTTATTGGAAAAAATTAAATGCAAATCTGAAGATTGGGACCTCGACGAAGGTAAGGAGTCAGATATAACACCTAAATTTGATTGTGTTAAATCTTTTATGGATACTGATGTTTTTCGTGAATTTAGCACTAAATATGGACTTGACTCTGAGATAGTAGCTTCTTTCTGTGAATCCTTTGATACTCATGTTGATCTCCCTAAGGAGAAGTGGTTTAAATATAATCCTCCCATTGAAGTAAAAGTAGTTGCACCTATTAAAGTTGAAGAAAAGACTATCACTTATAATGTTGATCTCGTTGTTCCTACTGCTTATATTGAGAAGCCACCTTTCCCTGTTAGAATAAAGGATCATGCTAAAGCTTCAACTGTGGTTCGTAAAAGTAACACTAGAACACCTACACCCCCTGAGCAAATTAAAGTTGAACCTAGTCTTGCTATGGTTAAAGATCTCTTGGCCGATAATATTGATGGGCATGTTATTTATTTCTGTGATGAAGCTGCTAGGATTGCTAGACCTGATACTAAAAATAAACATAGACCTATTGTAGGCATGCCTATTATTTCTGTTAAAATAGGAGATCATTGCTATCATGGCTTATGTGATATGGGTGCTAGTGAAAGTGCAATACCTCATTCCTTATACAAAGAAATTATGCATGATATTGCACCTACCGAGATAGAAGAAATTGATGTTACAATTAAGCTTGACAATAGAGACACTATTTCACCAGTTGGGATTGTTAGAGATGTTGAAGTCTTGTGTGGGAAAGTTAAATATCCTGCTGATTTTCTTGTTCTTGGTTCCCCACAAGATAACTTTTGTCCCATCATATTTGGTAGACCCTTCTTGAATACTGTCAATGCTAGGATAGACTGCAAAAGGGATGTTGTTACTATTGGTTTGGGGGATATGTCTCATGAGTTTAATTTTGCTAAATTTCGTAGACAACCCCATGATAAAGAATTGCCTAGTAAAGATGAAATTATTGGTCTTGCTTCTATTGTCGTGCCTCCTAATGATCCGTTAGAACAATATTTGCTAGACCATGAAAATGATATGTTTATGAATGAAAGAAGGGAAATAGATGAAGTATTCTTTAAACAAGGACCTATCTTGAAACACAACTTGCCTGTTGAAATCCTAGGGGATCCTCCTCCACCCAAGGGTGATCCCATGTTTGAGCTTAAACCATTACCTGATACTCTTAAATATGCTTATCTTGATGAAAATAAGATATATCCTGTTATTATTAGTGCTAACCTTTCGAGCATGAAGAAAAGAAATTATTGAAAACTCAAGAAGCATCGGTCGCTATTGGATATACTCTTGATGATCTTAAGGGCATTAGTCCCACTCTATGCCAACACAAAATAAAATTGGAGAAAGATGCTAAACCGGTTGTTGATCACCAACGGCGGTTAAATCCTAAGATGAAAGAAGTGGTAAGAAAAGAAATACTAAAGCTTCTGGAGGCAGGTATAATTTATCCCGTTGCTGATAGTCAGTGGGTAAGTCCCGTCCATTGTGTCCCTAAGAAGAGAGGTATTACTGTTGTTCCTAATGATAAAGATGAATTGATCCCACAAAGAATTGTTACAGGTTGTAGAATGGTAATTGATTTCCGTAAATTCAATAAAGCTACTAAAAAGGACCATTACCCTTTAACTTTTATTGATCAAATGCTAGAAAGATTATCCAAACATACACATTTTTTGCTTTCTAGGTGGTTATTCTGGTTTCTCTCAAATACCTGTGTCAAAAGAGGACCAATAAAAGACCACCTTTACTTGTCCTTTCGGTACCTTTGCTTATAGACGTATGCCTTTTGGTTTATGTAATGCACCTGCTACCTTTCAAAGATGCATGATGGCTATATTCTCTGATTTTTGTGAAAAGATTGCTGAGGTTTTCATGGATGATTTCTGCGTTTATGGAACTTCTTTTGATGATTGCTTAAGCAACCTTGATCGAGTTTTGCAGAGATGTGAAGAAACTAATCTTGTCTTGAATGGGAGAAGTGCCACTTTATGGTTAACGAAGGTATTGTCTTGGGGCATAAAATTTCTGAAAGAGGTATTGAAGTTGATAAAGCTAAAGTTGATGCTATTGAAAAGATGCCATGTCCCAAGGACATTAAAGGTATAAGAAGTTTCCTTGGTCATGCCGGTTTTTATAGGAGGTTCATTAAGGACTTCTGTAAAATTTCTAGGCCTCTGACTAATCTCTTACAAAAAGATGTTCCTTTTGTCTTCGATGATGATTGTGTAGAAGCATTTGAAATACTTAAGAAAGCCTTGATTTCTGCACCTATTGTTCAGCTACTTGATTGGAATTTACCCTTTGAAATTATGTGTGATGGTAGTGATTATGCTATAGGTGTTGTTCTAGGACAAAGAGTTGATAAGAAATTAAATGTTATCCAATATGCTAGTTAAACTCTAGACAGTGCCCAGAGAAATTATGCTACTACTGAAAAAGAATTTTTAGCAGTTGTATTTGCTTGTGATAAGTTCAGACCTTATATTGTTGATTCTAAAGTAACTGTTCACACTGATCATGCTGCTATTAAATATCTTATGGAAAAGAAAGATGCTAAACCTAGACTTATTAGATGGGTTCTCTTGCTACAAGAATTTGATTTGCATATTATTGATAGAAAGGGAGCTGAGAACCCCGTTGCAAACAACTTATCTAGGTTAGAGAATGTTCTTGATGACCCACTACCTATTGATGTTAGCTTTCCTTATGAACAATTAGCTGTCATAAATGCTTCTCGTACTGCTCCATGGTATGCTGATTATGCTAATTACATTGTTGCTAAATTTATACCACCTAGTTTCACATACCAACAAAAGAAAAAGTTTTTCTATGATTTAAGACATTACTTCTGGGATGACCCACATCTTTATAAAGAAGGAGTAGATGGTGTTATTAGACGTTGTGTACTGAAAGGATCGATAAGGTTGACTAGAGGGGGGGGGGGGTGAATAGGCAACTAACAATTTTTAAGCTTTTCTTTACCAATTTAAACTTTGCGATAATAAAGGTTGTCTAGATGTGCAACTAGGTGAACAACCCAACACAAGCACAAGAGCAAGCAAAGGTAGAAACACAAATAAGCTTGCACAAGTAAAGGGATAGGATAACCAAGAGTGGAGCCGGTGGAGACGAGG
Organism: Aegilops longissima; assembly: GCA_021605205.1. NCBI lineage: Eukaryota > Viridiplantae > Streptophyta > Magnoliopsida > Poales > Poaceae > Aegilops > Aegilops longissima. Next base: position 355,211,976 of record CM038677.1, on the reverse strand, counting down.
ATGTGTTACCGAAGTTCCTTCCTTTTGAGGGGAAGTACGTCTCCGTTAGAGCGGTGTGGAGGCACAATGCTCCCCAAGAAGCCACTAGGGCCACCGTAATCTCCTCACGCCCTCGCACAATGCAAGAGCCGTGATTCCACTATTGGTGCCCTTGAAGGCGGCAACCGAACCTTTACAAACAAGGATGGGGCAATCTCCACAACTTAATTGGAGGCTCCCAACGACACCACGAAGCTTCACCACAATGGAATATGGCTCCACAGTGACCTCAACCGTCTAGGGTGCTCAAACACCCAAGAGTAACAAGATCCGCAAGGGATAAGCGGGGGGAATCAAATGTCTCTTCGTGGAAGTGTAGATCGGGCCCTTGTCACCCAATCCTGAGCAAATCAACAAGTTTGATTGGCTAGGGAGAGAGATCGGGCCAAAATGGAGCTTGGAGCAACAATGGAGCTTAGAGATGGAAGAGGTGGTCAACTCGAGGTAGAAGACACGCCTTTTATACTCGTGGAAAAGATCCAACCGTTATCCTCTAGTTCGCTCGCGACACGCAGACTACTATTCTCCGGCGCGGTACTACCACAGCCACGCTGTACTACCGCAGCAGCAGAGATCGGGGGCTCGATCGAAGCGCAGATACTACCGCTCACAAGGTACTACCGCAAAGGCGGGTAAGCCACAGCCTCTGAAGAGCGCAGATGAAATAACTACATCCGTGCCTACTTCCGCTGAAAAAGAAGCGGTCGAAAACCCAATGCGGTACTACACAAGACGAGGTGCGGATACTATCAGGAGGCGCGGATGTAAAAATTACATCCGCTCCTACTACCATGATGCAACGGTATCGGGCAAGAGGGCCACGGTACTACGGCTCCAAGCGGCGCGTACTACCGTGTCCACCAGCGGTACTACCGCACAAGGCGTCTTGAGGTACTACCGTGGCGGTAGCGGATGTAAAAATTACATCCGCGCTTACTACCGCATCGAGCAGCACTAGGCACAGGGGTTGCGGTACTAAAGCTCCAGGGAGCCGTACTCTGTGACCCCGGCGGTACTACATTGGTGCTTATGGTACTACCGCTCCCTAGAGCATACTACCGCAAGAACAGCGATGAGTCAGCCGGATTTAAGCACAGCTATGACAACGGGAAGATGCTCCAAAGTGCAAGGAAAGGAAGGACAAGTGTATGTGTTGATTCCACCCAAACCTTTCCGACGCGGACCCCCTCTTAATAGTACGGCTCTCCTACGACTCAAATCCACCAAAGAGAAACGTAGAACGACGCCGTCTTCAATAGTCTCCGAGGAGCACCGAATCATCTCGTGCCTAGTGATGAAGCATCTGAGAAACTCAAGGCATACGATTAGTCCGCAAAAGTATCGTCATCAATCACCAAAACACCTAAGGGATAAATATGCCCTTACAATCTCCCCCTTTTTGGTGGATTGATGACAATACGGGATTTGCACAAAAATACGATAATATTGAGCAAGGGCAAACCCCTCCTCTCTAAAATATAGACGGGCTCCCCCTAGATGTGTGCACTCTGGATGAATGATTTGGACTGCATAGCACACATACTAGGATCACCACTCCCCCTATATTTTAGAGACAAAGGCACGAAGATTAATATCTAAGCACAACATAGCACAATATAACACAAGCTCGCTAAGATAGATAGAGTGCATATGTCTTACACCAGATGAAAGAAAAGCAACTAAAACGAGGTTCAAACGAAGTTCAACCGAGAAAGCAATAAACACACCAAACACGAACACGACACACGACTCGCAAATCCCTACACTCTCTCCCCCTTTGGCATCGAGGCGCCAAAAGGCGGAGAGGACACCTACACACAAGCGGTGGCTCAAGCAGCAGGGAAATCATCCCAACCCTCTCCGTCGGACTCCTCGGCAGCAGGGATTGACTCCTCGACGTCCTCCTCAGAATCAGTCCACCTGTAGCCTTGCTTCTCCATCCACTCGGCCTTTGGAGTGATGCACTCCTCAGACCCACCAGACACATCCTCACCATATAGCTGCAAGATCTTCCTGTCCCAGCGACGACTCTCCTTGGACGCCACGTGAGTCTTGTACTGCCCCTTGGCTTGCATGCAGAAAAGAGTCTTCATCTTGTCCTTCAGCTTCTTGGCCCATGAAGGCATAGAGGAGCTCTGGGAAGGCCTAGCAGCATGGCCCTCAAAGAACATTCTCGGCGCCAACATCCTCCTCATCAGCAGCAGCCCTAGCAGCAGACGCCTCGGCACGAGTAGTAGTGTTGGCCCAGTTGGGTTTGACACGCAGATGATGGGATCATGGCGAATCCAATCGGGGCAAGGAACTCCTCACCAGGAACATCTTCTCCCAAGTCTTGAGATCAGCCAGTAAAGCAGATAGGGCCCATAGATAGGCACTTTGCGGTTGAACACCGCAAACCGAAGCTCACACCACATGATGTGTGAGACATCAAGTGGCTGAGTCTGAGACAAACGAGCCTCCTCGCAGATGAGCATCATATCCACCATATAGGCATGAACCTTGTCCTTGTCACCAATGCGAGGGAACAATGAGTTGCGGAAGATGCGATACATGATATCCAGAAAAGAGTTGAGCACCAACCCTATCTTGCCACTTGGGAGCGTCTTCTCAACATAGTATGGTGCAAGCTTGTCCTTGTTGGCAGAATCAGAGTTGGCATGGGGGCGAACACCCACGGGAGTGTCGAGCCCGTCATCAGGTACCTGGAGCAAATCCATGAACTCCTTCCAGGTAGCAGATCGACTTCGCCATTGGACATCCAGGTCATCCTCCTCTCCTCATTAGTGTGAAAGTATCTTGAGGCAAAGAACCGATGATAAGCTCGGGGTCATAGTCAAGGTGAAAGGATATCACATGCTCAATGCCAAACTGCTCCACCAAGTCGAGCCTCTCCAAAGTAGGCACGAAACTTGTCCTTCCTCAAGTGATGCATGTCAATCCATTTCACATCCACATAGGTATTCCTTGTTCTTGATGACATCCGGATAGATGTTGGTTTGTTGCTTGTTCCAAAACAGCTCACAACCCCTGACAGAGGAACGAGGGGTCAGGTACGAGTGAAGCTGCCTGAGACGGACGTAGTCAGATTGTGGCATCTCATCCATGCCCTTGGCGGGCTCCTTGTACTTGCTAGTTGTAGTCTTGACATTGCGCTTGGGGGCAGAGGAGCCCTCTGGTGCGTCACCTGGGTTGCGCAGACGCTTGGAGCCAGTGTCACGACTGGGATTGGAACGACGAGAGCCACCACCTGAGACACACACGCAAAACACCAACGAACGCGAAGAGGATCAATGCAAAGACCACAGCAAAGCACAAGAAACACATAGGAAATATATATGAAGGTTGGCCAGCGATAGATGAGAGCCACGGTAGTACTGCCAGTGCCTGCGGTACTAAAATATTAGTACTGCTCCAAGTCGCGGTAGTACCATGCGAGGTCACGGTAGTACCGTGGTTGGAGCGATAGTAAAATTTTAGTGCCGCATTTGCGCGGTAGTACCGCCGCCGGAGGGCGGTAGTACCGTGCAAGCGGTAGTACCGCTACCGACGGGCGGTAGTATCAAGATCGCGTCAGATCCAAACGACAGTTTGAATCTGAAAAGACCCGCGAAACAACGGCAGTGCTACGGTGATCAAATCTAGCGCAAGACAACAAAACAAGTATAATTCCTATGCAACGCTACTCTCCTTCATCCTATTCTTGCAAAGAGAAAGCCTACGAATCTCTAGAACCCACAAGTCTCCCCCAACAAACTAGAGACAAAGAACTCAATAAAACGAGAAGGGATTGGGGAAAAACCTGGGTCCATAGCAAGAGCACGTGGTGGGGAAGGATCCCACCGGACGGAATCACGGGAGGGCAGTCGGAGGAGGAGATCCGGCGACGAACGCCGGCTCCTATCTTGAGCGAGAGAGAGAGAGAGAGAGAGAGAGAGAGAGAAGACGTGGGAGGAACTGCGAATGGGTATGGGGGAGTTAGAACTCCCCCTGCCCGTCCTTATCCCCACGCGCCCAAGTCGGCGCGGTAGTACCGCAAGTCATCGCGGTAGTACCGCTCGGGCGGAAGTACCGCACCGAAGCGGTAGTACCGCTCACCCAGGCGGCAGTAAAAAATTACTGCCGCGTAGGGGCAGTAGTACCGTGCTCCCACACGCGGTAGTACCGTGCTCCCACACGCGGTAGTACCGTGGTTGGCCGTGGTAGTACCGTAGCTGGCCGCGGTAGTACCGTGAGCTCAAGACACCGCCGGTTTCAACACAAGAGAAAGGTCTTTGCACGGAAACTTTTCACACAAAAGAAGCCACAAGCACACGCACAAACCAGAGGCGAGAAAGACAACAAGAGAACACCAGCGACACAACCTCTCAAAGGAGAGGGCGGTGGCAAGCCACCTTGTTTGAGTTAGATGGTATGGCACCGAAGAATTATCCTTGGGCCCATGACCAAAACTCGTCTTTGAAGCACAAGTACCATAAAAAATGGCTAATGTGAAAGAGTTGATCTATTTATGCATGATAGGGGAGGAGAGTTCATTGAGAGAACAACACTCCCCTATGTCCATGCATACACCTAAACTAGACAACAAGTTGAGTGTGGTGGGGGTGCAGGGTTCAAGTCACATTGCTCAAATCAATGATATTTAGCTCATGCCTTAACTCATGAAATCTTGCTTCATCCAAGGGCTTCGTGAAAATATCTGCAAGGTTATCATGAGTGTTGACATACTTGAGCTCGATCTCCCTCGCCTAATGTGATCCCGGATGAAGTGATACGAATCTCAATGTGCTTCGTCTTGAAGTGTTGCACGGGTTGAGAGAAATCTTGATGGCACTTTCATTATCACACCAAAGAGGCACTTTGTCACAAATGACACCGTACTCCTTTAAAGTTTGCCTCATCCATAGGAGTTGAGCACAACAACTACCGGCCGCCACATATTCCGCTTGATGGACGAGAGAGACACACAACTTTGCTTCTTGGAAGACCAACTTACCAAAGAGCAACCAAGAAATTGGCACCCTCGTAAGTGGACTTCCTATCCACTTTGTCTCCCGCCTAATCGAATCTGTAAATCCTTCAAGCTTGAAGTTTGCCCTCTTGGGTACCATAAGCCAAAGTTTGGGGTATGAGCCAAATATCGAAGATTAAGCTTGACCGCCACATAGTGGCTTTCCTTGTGCGGCTTGAAACCGTGCACACATTCCCACACTCAACATGGTATCCGGTCTAGATGCACAAAGGTAAAGCAAGGAGCCAATCATGGAGCGATATACCTTTTGATCCACCGCTTTACCATTGGGATCAATGTCAAGTTGGCACTTGGTAGGCATTGGTGTAGTAGCCGCTTGACATCACTTAGCTTGAATCTTTTGAGCATGTCTTGAGTGTATTTGGCTTGGTTGATGAAGGTTCCTTCTCTTCTTTGTTTGATATCGAAACCAAGGAAGAACTTCAACTCTCCCATAGAAGACATCTTGAACTTGGAGTTCATGAGGCGGCAAATTCCTCATTGAAAGCTTATTTAGGGAACCAAAGATAATATCATCAACATATAGTTGGCATACAAACAACTCCCCATTGACCTTCTTAGTAAAAAGAGTGGGATCGATTTGCCCCACTTCAAATCCACGATCTTGTAACAACTCGGTAAGGTGGTAATACCACGCATGCGTGGGGCTTGTTTAAGGCCATAGAGTGCCTTATCGAGTTGATACACATGATCCGGGAAGTAGGGGTCCTCGAACCCGGGGTTGCTTGACATAGACCAACTCATTAATAGGACCATTAAGAAAAGCACTTTTCACATCCATTTGTTGCAACTTAAAGTTGTGATGGGCAGCATAAGCAATCAACAAGCGAATGGATTCAAAGGCGAGCAACGGAGCAAAGGTTTCACCGTAGTCGATACCCTCGACTTGGGAGTAGCCTTGTGCTACCAATCTTGCCTTGTTGCGAATGATGTTCCGTGAGCATCTTGCTTGTTCTTGAAGATCCACTTGGTTCCAATGACGTTGTGGTTCCCCGATGGCCTTGGCACCAATCGCCACACCTTGTTGTACTCGAAATTGTTGAGTTCTTCATGCATGGCATTGAGCCAATCCGAGTCTTCGAGCGCCTCATAGACCTTTTGGGGTTCAACACAAGAGACAAACGCGTGATGTTCACAATAGTTTGCCAATTTTCTACAAGTGCTTACCCCTTTTCTTAGGCTTCCAACCACATTCTCCATGAGATGGCCTTTGGTGGTAAGTTTGGATGCAATCTTGGCGGCACGACGCTCTAATTCTTCCTCGGAGGTGAGATGAGGAGGGGTCACTTGATCATCTTGAGCGCCGTCTTGAACATGTTCTTGATCTTGAGCATGCTCGGGGAAGATAACTTGACCTTGGGCATCATTTGGTGTGTCACCATCATCTTGAGCATGATCTTGCCCTTGGTCTTGTTCATGAGGTTGAGGGCCTTCAGTTTGTTCTTCAGAAGCGTGTGGACCTTGAGTTGGTGATGGCTCCACTTGAGTGGAGCATTGTCCTTCTCCTTCGGCCACAACGGGTTCCTCAACGGGTAGGATAAAACCGACACCCATTCTTCTTATGGCTTGAGGAGGAATTTCATCACCTACATCACAAGTGCCACTTTGCTCCACTTGGGAGCCGTTATTCTCATCAAACTCCACGTTACACGTCTCCTCAATAAGTCCCGTGGATTTATTGAGGACACGATAACATGAGAGTTTGTAGCATAACCAACAAATATGCCCTCATGAGCTCTAGCTTCAAATTTAGACAAACGAACACCTTTCTTGAGAATGAAACACTTACACCCGAACACCCAGAGAGATTGGGCTTGTTGCCGGTGAGTATCTCATAAGGAGTCTTGTTCAATCCTTTGCGGAGATAGAGCCGATTGGATGCATGACATGCGGTGTTGATGGCTTCGGCCCAATAGTTGTATGGAGACTTGAACTCCGCCATCATGGTTCTTGCCGCATCCATCAACGTCCGGTTCTTCCTCTCCGCAACACCATTTTGTTGAGGGGTATATGGTGCAGAGTATTGATGCTTGATCCCCTCATCACTAAGAAACTCATCCAAGGTGTAGTTCTTGAACTCGGTGCCGTTGTCACTTCTTATTGACAAGATCTTTGCATTATGTTGACGTTGAGCTTCATTTGCAAAGTCGATGATAGTTTGTTGAGTCTCACTCTTCCTCTTGAAGAAGTATAAACAAGTATATCTTGAATAATCATCCACAATCACCAAGCAATACTTTCTACCCCCAAGACTATCGAAGGATGGAGGTCCAAAGAGGTCCATGTGCAGGAGCTCCAAGGGTCTCTTCGAGTAGATGATAGTCGTGGGAGGGTGAGACGTTTCATGAAGCTTTCCTTCGATACAAGCACTGCAAGCACGATCTTTGGCAAAACTAACATTTGTTAGTCCACGGACATGGTCCCCCTTGAGAAGACTTTGCAAAGATCTCATATTGACGTGGGCTAAACGGCGATGCCAAAGCCATCCCACATCAACTTTAGCCATTAGGCATGTCGCGGTCTTAGTGGGTCGCTCCAAAAAGTTTATCACATAAAGACCATTATCGACATGCCCAACAAAGGCTACTTTAAGAGTCTTGCTCCACAAGAGGGCCACGGTATCAATGTTAAAGAAGGTGGAAAAACCCATGAGTGCAAGTTGACGAACGGAAAGCAAATTGTACGCAAGGGACTCAACAAGCATGACTTTCTCGATCGTTAGATCATGAGAAACGACAACCTTGCCAAGACCCAATACCTTAGAATGTGAGGCATCACCCCACTCGACATTGGTGGGCATAGATGGGATCTTTTGCACGTCCACCACCAAGTCCTTGCTCCGGTCATATGATTTGTTGCTCCACTATCGAGCAACCATGATCCCCACCGAAGCAAACACCTACAAGAAATCAATGCTTGGTTTTAGGTACCCATTTAGTAATGGGTCCTTTGATGTTAGTAACGAGGGTCTTAGGAACCCAAATAGACCATTCAATGTACTCATAAGAAGAACCAACAAATTTAGCATAAACATGCCCATCACTAGCACGGCACAACACATATGAGGGGTTAAAGTCGCCGGCTATGTTCGAGGGGATGGCGTTGTCCTTCTTGGCATTGCCACCCTTTGCATGGTTCTTCTTCTTCTTGGAAGCACCCTCTCCCTCCCTCACAAAAGTTTGCTTGAGAGGAGGAGGTTGCTTGGTCTTGTCATTCTTCTTCTTGCTCTTGGGCTTGGGCGAACCCAATCCCTCCTTGGCCACAACTTCCTTTTGATTACTCAAAAGGTCGTTAAGGTTCTTCTCACCTTGTATGCATGTGACAAGGCCTTTTTCAAGTTGCTCCTTCAACTTAGCATTCTCCTCAACAAGATGCACATGCTCACAACAAGGGTTAGTAGCATTTGCATTATCAATCAATACAATATGAGGAAAGGTGGCTTTCTCCTTGGTTAGTTTCACTTGGAGTTGATCATGAGACTCTTTGAGACTAGCATGAGCACCCTTCAAGACTTTGTGAGCCTTGTCAAGAATGTCAAACTCCTCGTTGAGTCTAGCAAGATCAACTCCAAGCTTTGCCTTCTCAGAGTTAAGCACACAAGACACAACAAGAGCATGATCAAGGTCTTTCTTTAATTTAGCATGATCATCGTTGTATGACTCCTCAAGAGCCAAACGAAGACCACGCTCTTCCTCAAGAGCATTGGAAAGATCCGAAATCTCATCGGCATAGTCACAACTATGCCCTTCCATCTTAGAGATGGTTTCTTCATGAGCCTCGATCATGACATTGGCTTCACCAAGTTGTTCCAAGAGAGCAACGAAGTGCTTCTTGGATTTGCCCTTGAGTTTACCCATAAAGATCTCAAACTCATTCTCCTCCACATTAGTCCCCTCATGTTCATCAATGCAATCCGTCAAAGAAGAATGATTGATGATGGTAGTTTTGATGTTGGGGGTTACCTTGTTGGTGGCTTTAGCCATGAGGCACTTGGCGGTGATGCTTTCATTGGGTGAATCGAAGAGAGACACCCGAGGAGTCGTTGCAATGGCAACGGAGGCCATGGCAACCGACTCACCATCTTCATCATCATCATCATCCTCATTGTACTCTTCTTGAACCACCAAAGCTTTGTGAGGAGCCTTCTTGGTGAAGTTTCTCTTGTTGGGGAAAGACTTGGCCTTGTCCTTACGGATGAGCTTGCCACCATTGTCTTCCCTCTTCTCATATGGGCACTCCGCAACAAAATGACTCACATTGCCACAATTGAAGCAAGTCCTCACTCGTAGCTTGCCCTTTGCGCCACTTGAGTTGCTCTTGTTGAAGTTGGGCCTTGAGTTCTTCTTGCTCCAAAATTGCCTTGAAGCAAGGGCCATGTGTTCATGATAGTCATACTTAGATCTTGAGGTTGATCTCTTCTTCTTCCTCCTCTCCATCTTCTTGACACAAATCTTGGCCTTCAAAGCGAGGTTGGGCTTCTTTGCTCTTTGGGAGCGAAGCACCGCATTGTCGGCGGTCTTGTCCAATATGCTCATAGCCACAAACTCATCAACACATCACTTGAGGACAGGTGTGGAAGTCCGGTCGTTGACGGATGACGGAGGACATGGCTTTGTGGTAGGGCATCATTGCCTTGAGGAATTTGCGCTTGATCCAGTTGTCATCCGTGTCCTTACTTCCATGATCTCGGAGGGAGACTGCAAGCTTGGTTACTCTCTGATAGAGCTCACGAGGTTCTTCTTCTTCTTTCATTGCAAACTCATCGGCTTCATCTTGCACCACTTCATAATTGGAACGTTGAATGCTTGCGCTTCCTCGATAAAGGGAAACCACCTTGAGCCAAGCATCTTTGGCAAGGGAGTAGGGCCGGAGATGAGGGAGGTCTTCGGGGAGGATTGCTTCTTGGATGATGAAGAGAGCATTCTCATTGAATTGATGGTCCACGACTTCTCTAGGAGAGAAGTTGCTCGGATCATGCGGATAGAAACCTTCTTCAATGATTCTCCAAAGGTTAGTGTTCACATGATTTAAATGATGCTTAAAACGATAAACCCAAGAATCAAAATCCTCCTTTTTATCAATCTTAGGTGGTGGACCGGCATGATTCAAATGAGTGGAAGGAATCGGTCCACCATAAACGGGAGGAGGTTGCACATGGGCAAAGATGCCGGTGCCATTCTTACCACTAGACGATGGGGCTTTCTCACTAGTAGCTTCCCCCTTATCGGAGTTAGCATCCGCTCCCGTGTTGGCGGGATCACCCACTTTCACGGGTGCGGTGCAAAGTTTAAGCCCTTCTAGGAATTCCTTAAACATGTCCTTGACCACGGTCGTCATGGAGGTTTTCAATGTGTCCAACGCCACATTGAATTCCTCACGAGAGATCGAGGTACCCCCATCTCCCGTAGATGATATCGGATTCACACCGGAGTGCTCCCCCACATCATCTATGATGTCAACCATACTCTTCGGACGGTAAAGTCCTTAAAAAGAGACGAGGCTCTGATACCAATTGAAAGGATCGATAAGGTTGACTAGAGGGGGGTGAATAGGCAACTAACAATTTTTAAGCTTTTCTTTACCAATTTAAACTTTGCGATAATAAAGGTTGTCTAGATGTGCAACTAGGTGAACAACCTATATGATGCAATCAACACAAGCACAAGAGCAAGCAAAGATAGAAACACAAATAAGCTTGCACAAGTAAAGGGATAGGATAACCAAGAGTGGAGCCGGTGGAGACGAGGATGTGTTACCGAAGTTCCTTCCTTTTGAGGGAAATGCGTCTCCGTTAGGCGGTGTGGAGGCACAATGCTCCCCAAGAAGCCACTAGAGCCACCGTAATCTCCTCACGCCCTCGCACAATGCAAGAGCCGTGATTCCACTATTGGTGCCCTTGAAGGCGACAACCAACCTTTACAAACAAGGTTGGGGCAATCTCCACAACAATTGGAGGCTCCCAACGACACCACGAAGCTTCACCACAATGGAATATGGCTCCACGGTGACCTCAACCGTCTAGGGTGCTCAAACACCCAAGAGTAACAAGATCCGCAAGGGATAAGCGGGGGGAATCAAATGTCTCTTCGTGGAAGTGTAGATCGGGCCCTTGTCACCCAATCCCGAGCAAATCACCAAGTTTGATTGTCTAGGGAGAGAGATCGGGCCAAAATGGAGCTTGGAGCAACAATGGAGCTTAGAGATGGAAGAGGTGGTCAACTCGAGGTAGGAGACACGCCTTTTATACTCGTGGAAAAGATCCAACCGTTATCCTCTAGTTCAGCCCGCGACACGCGGTACTACCGCTCCGAAAGCGCGGTACTACCGCGCGGCCACGCGGTACTACCGTGGAGGACCACGGTACTACCGCGGCAGCAGAGCAGAGATCGGACGGCTTTGATGGAGCGCAGTACTACCGCTCATGCAGTACTATCAAGACACCCTTGCGGTACTACCGCAAGGCGAGTAAGCCACAGCCTCTGAAAGAGCGCGGATGAAATAAGCTACATCCGTGCCTACTTCCGCTGAAAAAGAAGCAGTGCGAAAACCCGATGCGGTACTACCGCGCACGAGGTGCGGTACTACCGTGGAGGCGCGGATGTAAAAAATTACATCCGCTCCTACTACCGCGACACAACGGTACTGGGCAAGAGGGCCACGGTACTATGGCTCCAAGCGAGCGGTACTACCGTGTCCACCCGCGGTACTACCGCACAAGGCGTGCGGTACTACCGTGCGGGCGCGGATGTAAAAAATTACATCCGCGCCTACTACCGTACCGGAGCAGCACTAGGCCTGGGGGTTGCGGTACTAAGACTCCAGGGGAGCGGTACTACCGTGACCCCCAGCGGTACTACCGCTGGTGCTTGCGGTACTACCACTCCCTAGAGCAGTACTACCGCAAGAACAGTAGTAGCCGTCGGATTTAAGCATAGCTATGACAACGGGAAGATGCTCCAAAGTGCAAGGAAAGGAAGGACAAGTGTACGTGTTGATTCCACCCAAACCTTTCCGACGCGGACCCCCTCTTAATAGTACGGCTCTCCTACGACTCAAATCCACCAAAGAGAAACGTAGAACGACGCCGTCTTCAATAGTCTCCGAGGGGGACCGAATCGTCTCGTGCCTAGTGATGAAGCATCTGAGAAACTCAAGGCATACGATTAGTCCGCAAAAGTATCGTCATCAATCACCAAAACACCTAAGGGATAAATATGCCCTTACATGTACCTGAGCATGAACAGGAACATATCCTACGCATGTGTCACTCTGAGGCTTATGGAGGACACTACGCTGGAGATAGAACTGCACATAAGGTATTGCAATCCGGTTTTTATTGGCCTACTCTCTTCAAGGATGCCCGTAAGTTTGTATTGTCTTGTGATGAATGTCAAAGAATTGGTAATATTAGTAGACGTCAAGAAATGCATATGAATTATTCACTTGTTATTGAACCATTTGATGTTTGGGGCTTTGATTATATGGGACCGTTTCCTTCCTTTAACGGGTATACACATATTTTAGTTGCTATTGATTACGTTACTAAGTGGTAGAAGCTATTCCAACTAGTAGTGCTGATCATAAAACCTCTATTAAGATGCTTAAGGAAGTTATTTTTCTGAGGTTTGGAGTCCCTAGATATTTAATGCCTGATGGTGGTTCACATTTTATTCATGGTGCTTTTCATAAAATGCTTGCTAAGTATGATGTTAATCATAGAATTGCATCTCCATATCACCCACAGTCCAGTGGTCAAGTAGAATTGAGTAATAGAGAGCTCAAATTAATTTTGCAAAAGACTGTTAATAGATCTAGAAAGAATTGGTCCAAGAAACTTGATGATGCATTATGGGCCTACAGAACTGCATATAAAAATCCTATGGGTATGTCTTCGTATAAAATGGTTTATGGAAAAGCATGCCACTTACCTCTCGAACTGGAACATAAGGCATATTGGGCCATTAAAGAGCTCAATTATGATTTCAAACTTGCCGGTGGGAAGAGGTTATTTGACATTAGCTCACTTGATGAATGGAGAACCCAAGCCTATGAGAATGCCAAACTGTTTAAAGAAAAAGTTAAAAGATGGCATGACAAAAGGATACAAAAGCATGTGTTTAATGTAGGTCATTATGTGTTGCTATTCAACTCTCGTTTAAGATTTTTTGCAGGAAAAATTCTCTCTAAATGGGAAGGTCCTTACGTTATCGAGGAGGTCTATCGTTCCGGTGCCATAAAAATTAACAACTTAAAAGGCACAAATCCGAAGGTGGTGAACGGTCAAAGAATCAAACCTTACATCTCAGGTAATCCCATAAATGTTGAAACCAATTTTATAGAAACTGTAACCCCGTAGGAATACATAAGGGACACTTTCCAGAACGCTTCAGCCTCCGAAAAGGAATATGAATGTGGTACGGTAAGTAAACCGACTCCAAAACAGTTCTAATGGTAATTTTTCTCCATTTTGGAATATTTAAGAAAATAGGAAAATAAGAAGTAGTCCAGGAAGGACACGAGGCGTCCACGAGGGTGGAGGGCGCGCCCTACCCCCCTGGGCGCGCCCCCTGCCTCGTGGGCACCTCGTGTGCTCTCCGGACTTTGTTTTCTTGCACGATACTTCTTTTGGTCGGTAAAAATTCATTATATAACCTCCCGAAGGTTTTGACCACCGTACCACGCAAATATCCTCGGTCTTTGTTTTGAGTTGTTTCTGCAGCAGATTTAGAGCAATATGTCTTCTCAAGAGTCAGTCGGGGAGAGTCGGGTGTCTCATCCGACACCGGGTCTAGGAGCGAACAACGATGCCTATCACTTTGGGCCATCAACGAGGAAGAGATGGAGGCCGACTTGAAAAGGATAGATGCCATGGAAGAAGATCAAGAAGTTACTTCTCGTTTTCGAGCCAGATTCACGATGGGGGAACTACAGAGCTCAACTATTCCAAACTCGGTCATCCCTTCCAATGTTAGATTTCTTTCTTATGAAAATATGAGAAAGAGTGTTACTTGTTCTCCTGCAGCGATGCAACTTCCTTGGGTGAAAGGAGCCTTAGCCGTCACGGGTGAGCTCCGTAAGGAAATAATGGACCTCAAACAACAAGTCAACAAGCTTGAGGAGGAGAATAGTATCCTGAGGGGCATCATCGCCAAGAATATCACCTCACCACCTCCAAAGAAAGAGATATAATCACATGGGTATGGGCACTCCCCTTGGCAACTTCCAAGATTGGGGGAGGTGCCCCGGTATCGTATCACCATCACACTCCTATCTTTACCGTTTTTCTTAGTTCGATCCTTGACCTAAACTTATAGCAAGGCACATATCCGATCTAGGTGTAATATCTAGTGCATCGGGTCCAATGAAAATCTTTTGTGACAATACTGGAGCAATTGCATTGGCGAAGGAATCCAGATTTCACAAGAGAACCAAACACATCAAGAGACTCTTCAATTCCATCCGCGATCAAGTCAAGGAGGGAGACATAGATATTTGCAAGATACATACGGATCTGAATGTTGCAGACCCGTTGACTAAGCCTCTTCTACGAGCAAAACATGATCAACACCAAGACTCCATGGGTGTTAGAATCATTACTATGTAATCTAGATTATTGACTCTGGTGCAAGTGGTAGACTGAAGGAAATATGCCCTAGAGGCAATAATAAAGTTGTTATTTATATTTCCTTATATCATGATAGATTTTTATTATTCATGCTAGAATTGTAGTAACCGGAAACTTAGTACATGTGTGAATACATAGACAAAACAGAGTGTCCCTAGTATGCCTCTACTTGACTAGCCCGTTAATCAAATATGGTTAAATTTCCTAACCATAGATATGTGTTGTCATTTGATGAACGGGATCACATCATTAGAGAATGATATGATGGAAAAGACCCATCCGTCAGCTTAGCATAATGATCGTTAAGTTTTATTGCTATTGCTTTGTTCATGACTTATACATATTCCTCCGACTATGAGATTATGCAACTCCCGTATACCGGAGGAACACCTTGTGTGCTATCAAACGTCACAACGTAACTGGGTGATTATAAAGATGCTCTACAGGTGTCTCCGAAGGTGTTTGTTGGCTTGGCATAGATCGAGATTAGGATTGTCACTCTGAGTATCGGAGAGGTATCTCTGGGCCCTCTCGGTAATGCACATCACTATAAGCCTTGCAAGAAATGTGACTAATGAGTTATTTACGGGATGATGCATTACGGAACAAGTAAAGAGACTTCCCGATAATGAGATTGAACTAGGTATGAGGATACCGATGATCGAATCTCGGGCAAGTAACATACCGATGAAAAAGGGAATAACGTATGTTGTTATTGTGGTTTGACCGATAAAGATCTTCATAGAATATGTAGGAACCAATATGAGCATCCAGATTCCGCTGTTGGTTATTGACCGAAGATGTGTCTCGGTCATGTCTACATAGTTCTCGAACCCGTATGGTCCGCACGCTTAACGTTCGATGATGATTTGTATTATGAGTTATGTGTTTTGGTGACCGAAGTTTGTTCGGAGTCCCGGATGAGATTACGGAGATGACGAGGAGTCTCGAAATGGCCGAGAGGTAAAGATTCATATATTGGAAGGTAGTATTCGGACATCGGAATGGTTTTGAGTGGTCCGGGTATCTTACCGGAGTACCGAGGGTTACCGGAACCCCCGGGGAAGTATTGGGCCTACATGGGCCCTAAGGAAGAGAGAGGGAAGCTCACCGGGGCGGGGGAGTGGGGGTGCCTCCCTCCTAGGGAGTCCGAATAGGACAAGGAGGAGGGGGTGCGGCCCCCTTTCCTCTCCCTCTCCCTCTCCTTCCTTTTCCCTTTGGTGAAGAAAGGAAAGGGGGGATCCTACTAGGATTAGAGTCCTAGTAGGACTCCCCCCATGGCGCGCACCTCCTCCTCCTCCCCTCCTTTATATACGGGGGCAGGGGGCACCCCATAACACATCAATTGTTCTCTTAGCCGTGTGCGGTGCCCCCCTCCACAATTTACTCCTCCAGTCATAGCGTCGTAGTGCTTAGGCGAGGCCATGCGCGGATCACATCACCATCACCGTCACCACACCGTCGTGCTGACGGAACTCTCCCTTGACCCTTTGCTGGATCAAGAGTTCGAGGGACGTCATCGATCTGAACGTGTGCTGAACTCGGAGGTGCCGTACGTTCGGTACTAATATCAGTTGGATCGTGAAGACGTTTGACTACATCAACCGCGTTAACCTAACGCCTCCGCTTTCAGTCTACGAGGGTACGTGGACACACTCTCCCCCTCTCGTTGCTATGCATATCCTAGATAGATCTTGCATGATCGTAGGAATTTTTTTTGAAATTGCATGCTACGTTCCCCAACAAATACAATGGTCTCTTGGAGATCCATATGATGTAACTCTTTTTGCGGTGTGTTTGTTGGGATCCGATGAACTTTGAGTTTATGATCAGATCTATCTTTTTATCCATGGAAGTTATTTGAGTCTTCTTTGATCTCTTATATGAATGATTGCTTATAGCCTCATATTTCTTCTCCGATATTTGGGTTTTGTTTGGCCAACTTAATTTATTTATCTTGCAATGGGAAGAGGTGCTTTGTAGTGGGTTCGATCTTACGGTGCTTGATCCCAGTGGCAGAAGGGAACCGACACGTATGTATCGTTGCTACTAAGGATAAAACGATGGGTTCTATTTCTACATTAATAGATCTTGTCTACGTCATGTCATCGTTCTTATTGCATTACTCCGTTTCTCCATGAAATTAATACACTAGATGCATGCTCGATAGTGGTCGATGTGTGGAGTAATAGTAGTAGATGCAGGCAGGAGTCGGTCTACTAATCTTGGACGTGATGCCTATATAATGATCATTGCCTGGATATCGTCATGATTATTTGAAGTTCTATCAATTGCCCAACAGTAATTTGTTCACCCACCGGTTGCTATTTTCCTGAGAGAAGCCACTAGTGAAATCTACGGCCCCCGGGTCTCTTGTTTAATATATTTGCCTTTGCGATCTATTTTCCTTTGCTTTTATTTTCAGATCTATTAAACCAAAAATACAAAAATACCTTGCTGCACTTTATTTTATTTGGCGTTCGATCTATCAATATTTACTATTCTCTCACGTCTGTTTGCCAATTTCTAGCGCCGTTGCCCGAAAGGGATTGACAACCCCTTTTACACGTCGGGTTGTGAGTATTTGTTATTTGTGTGCAGGTGCTGTTTACATAGTGTTGCTTGGTTCTCCTACTTGTTCGATAACCTTGGTGTCATCACTGAGGGAAATACCTACTGCCGCTGTGCTGCATCATCCTTCCTCTTTGGGGAAATACCACGTAGCTTTAAGCTGCATCAAAAGGAATTTCTGGTGCCGTTGCCGAGGAGGATCTTCAACATATACCAGGTTCCTAATCACAAATCTTATCTCCTCGCAATTTACATTTTTTACCATTTGCCTCTCGTTTTCCTCTCCCCCACTTCACAAAAATTTGTCGTTTTATTCGCTCTCTTTTTCGTTCGCCGTTTTCTTGCCGGATCTGTTTTTGAGTGCAATCTTGTTGCGTAGTCACAATGACTCAAGAGAACACAAAGTTGTGTGATTTCTCAAATACCAACAACAATGATTTTATTGGCACTCCAATTGCTCCCCCCGTCACTAGTGCGGAGTCTTGTGATATTAATACTGCTTTGCTGAATCTTGTGATGAAAGATCAATTTTCCGGTACTCCTAATGAGGATGTCGCGTCCCATCTTAATACCTTCATGGAATTATGCGATATGCAAAAGAAAAAAATATGTGGACAATGATGTTGTGAAGATGAAATTATTTTCGTTTTCTTTGCGAGATTCTGCAAAAAATTGGTTTTCTTCTTTGCATCGCAATAGTACCAATTCTTGGAATAAGTGCAAAGATGCTTTTAGCACTAAGTATTTTCCGCCTGCAAAAATTATTTCCCTTAGAACCCAAATCATGAATTTCAAGCAACTTGAACATGAGCATGTTGCACAATCTTGAGAAAGGATGAAAATGATGCTAAGGAATTGCCCAATGGGTTAAATCTTTGGATGATCATACACAAATTTTATGCGGGTTGAATTTTGTTTCTCGTAATCTTTTAGATTCCACCACGGGTGGTACTTTTATGGAAATTACTTTGGGTGAAGCCACCAAATTTCTTGATAATATTATGACAAATTATTCACAATGGCATACCGAAAGAGCTCCTACTAGTAAAAAAGTTATTTTGGTTGAAGAAATTTCTTCTTTGAGTGAAAAAGTTGATGCTCTTATGAAATTGGTTGCTAGTAAAAGTGCTCCTATTTATTTCAATGACATGCCTTTGCCTACTTTGATTGAGCAAAATAGTGATGCCGTAGATGTGAATTTTATCTCGCGAAATAATTTCAAAAACAATGCTTATAGAGGTAATTTTAATCCTAGGCCTTCTCCTAGTAATTCCTATAATAATTATGTTAATTCCTATGGAAATCCTTATTATAATAATAATAGGAACACTTCTGATCTTGAGAATAATATGAAATAATTTATCAACACACAAAAAGTTTTCAACACTACCATAGAAGAAAAGCTGAATAAGATTGATGATTTGTCTAGAAGTGTTGATAGAATTTCTCATGATGTAGAAAATCTCAAGATGAAATTTTTTGTGCCTAATGTTGAGGAATAAATTAAAGCTCTTTATGTTTCTATGGATTAAAGTAAGAAAAGAACCGCTATGCTTAGAGCTAAAAGAGAATTTTTTAAAAAGCGTTTCTAGTGATTGCTTTCATAAAATTGACGAAGATCTTAAAATGATTGGTGTTTCTTCTATTGATTCCTTGTTTAGTAAAATTAATATTGATGAAAATGGGACTGGAGAATAGTCAACTTTAGTTAGAAGGTGTCCCGATAATTCGGAGGGTGAAAATCTTGTTGAAAAAACTGATAAAAATGGGTCTGAAGAGGTCAAGACTTTTACTAGTGATGTGCCCACTCTTTTGGATTACAAAGACTTTAATTATGATAGTTTCTCTTTGATTGACTGTATTTCTTTTTTGCAATCCATGATAAATTAACCCCATGCTTATGAACAAAATAAAGCTTTTACTAAACATATTGTTGATGCTTTGATGAAAGCTTTAGAAGAAAAGTTGGAATTAGAGGTTTCAATTCCTAGAAAATTGCATGATGAATGGGAACCTACTATCAAAGTCAAGATTAAAAATTATGAGTGTTTTTCTTTGTGTGACTTGGGTTCTAGTGTTTCTACAATTCTGAAATCCTTATGTGATGTGCTTGGTCTTACCGACATTGAAGAATGTTCTTTAAATTTGCACTTGGCGGATTATACTATTAAAAAGCCTATGGGAAGAATTAATGATGTTCTTATTCTTGCAAATAGGAATTATGGCCCATATATTTTATTGTTCTTGATATTGATTGCAATCCATCTGGTCCAAGTATTCTTGGTAGACCATTTTTACGCACTATTGGTGCCATCATTGATATGAAAGAAGGCAATATTAAGTTCCAATTTCCACTAAGGAAGGGTATGGAACACTTTCCTAGAATAAGAATTAGGCCTCCATATGAATCAATCATGAGGGCATCTTATGGATCTAGAACCAAAGATGACAAAACGTAGATCCTTGCTTTATGCCTAGCTAAGGGCGTGAAACAATAGCGCTTGTTGGGAGGCAACCCAATGAATAAAATTTATTTTTGCTTTTTTGCTTTCTGTTCTTGAGTGTTTGCACAATTATGCTACTGTTATAATTGTGTTTTTTTTATTTTAGTTAGTGCTTTTTCCAAGCAAAGCCTTTAGGATCTTCTTGGGAGATAGTTGATTTGATCTTGTTCAAAAAACAGAAACTTTTGCGCTCAGTAAAACAATTTTAAAAAAATCATAGAAACGTGCTTTTGCTCTGAATTTTTTATGAAAGATTGATATACAAATTTACCAAGACTTCCTAATTTCTCAGGATTTTTGGAGTTACAGAAGTATTCGAGTTATTCAGATTGCCATAGACTGTTCTGTGTTTGACAGATTCTGTTTTATTTGCGTTGTGTGCTTGTTTTAATGATTCTATGTTTTTATTTGATGAGTTTTTGCCATAGAAAAGTTGGAATAAAGTAGATATATTGCAAGAACAAAATATGAATTGGTTTGATACAATACTTATAGTAGTGATTTGTTCTCTTATACTAACAGATCTAACAAAGGTTTTGTTGAGTTTTCTGTGATTGAAGTTTTCAAGTTTTGGTTATCTTACGATGGATGAAGGAATAAGTAGTAAGAAGAGCCTGAGCTTCGGGATGCCCATGGCACCCCAAGCTATTATCAAAGAGAAGCAAGCAACTAAGCTTGGGAATGCCCCGAGTGGCATCCCCTCTTTCTTCTAACGCCATCGGTATTTTACTCGAAGCTATATTTTTATTCGTCACATACTGTGAGTTTCGCTTGGAGCGTCTTGTCGGTGTACAAAAAGAGGGGCACACTTTTGTACCCCTTTACCTGTGCACGGGTAGTCGGAGCCGCGCCCACGGTCACACTAAGCGGAGCAGGGGAGGTGAGCCAAGGTAAGACCGAAGCCCAAGATAATCAGAGCAACGCCAAGGCCAAAGCCACAAAGAGCAGAGGGACGAAGCAGGTTCCCCCGGCAAGACCCTTGCCGGGGCAGCTCGCCCCACACCAACAGAGCGAGCCACCCTTGAGCCCACGGTCTCCAACATCACGTTAGGCCATGGCTCGGGAGGCACCTCCATGGTGGCATACAGATCTTTGTGAAGACAAGAAACACTCAAGATCAGATGAGGATTAGAAGACGATGATCCTCGGCAAGATCCTTGCCGAGGAAGGCCACAAGACTCCTGGCAAGGTCCTTGCCGGGGACGACAGCGCGCCACGGCAGGACCCTTGCCGGGCCACACGGCGAGACCCTTGCCGGGCCACCCGGCAAGGCCCTCACCAAGGATGCCAGCGGGGCCACCGCCAGGCCCGCGCCAACCAAGTCTCCACCGCCGCTCACATGCAGCTGCCAGCCCAACCAGCTGGGCAGGCACCTGCGTGGCAACATGCGGCTCCCAGGCCAACTCATCAAGCGCCTGCGTGGCGCCATGCAGATCTTCGTGGAGGCTCCACCACCGCACCACCTCAGCTGCCTGCCTGCCTACGTGGCACCGCATGCGTCGCTGGCCAGGGCGCGTGTCAGAGCAAGGAGGAGCGGCGACGGACGGGACGGGCCTCGCCCCTGTCCCCAATAAAGCAAGGGGACACCTAAGCTACGCATTAAATGGGTCTTGTCATGTGTCTGACGATAAGCTCATAGCATCAGGCGCCTTTCCACCTCCTGTGTGCCACTGTGCCAACCCCTTTCGACTATAAAAGGAGGCCCATGGAATACTGGAGAAGGATTCGGCTCTTTCGAACCACGCACTCACCACAGCTAGTTCGAGAGCTCAAGAACTCTCTGAAATACACCCACCAAAGTAGGACTAGGGTTTTACGCATCCTCGCGGCCCGAACCTGGGTAAACGATCCTTGTGCTGGTTACTAATCCTGCTCTTCTCGCAACCCCGCGCCCCGGCAACCGTAGTAGGGATTCTTGAGATCCCATAGGTGTCGTTTCCCCGACATCTTTAGCGCGCCAGGTAGGGGGCGCGGTTGTGAGAATCTGGTCTAGTAGTTAGCCTAGCAGTTCTTTGTCGCCATGGCTCCTAAGAAGAAGACGGCCACAGCGATCAGCTCGTTGGGAGCCGAACGGCCCGTGCCGGTGCGGACGAGCAGTGGACCGGTCGCAGACAGAACCGGCCGCGTCCGCGAGCACCAAAGATTGCCACAGCAGCGAGCTGGCGAAGCGGCGTCGTTCAGCAGCGCTGCACGATCGGCCGCCGTCGCCAGATCAAAAGACGGAGCTGGGCCCCGCAGCGGCGCGGCCCTCGAGGTGTCGTTGTGCCACCTCCGGGCGGCGCCGCGACCTCCAAGACGCCCACACCGGTGACCACTGCGCGCTCTTCCCATGGTGTGCGCGCCGAGCAGCGTCACCACGCTCGTGACCCTGGGCACCGCAGTGGGAAGAGCCCTATGCGTCATCCGTGAGACGAAGGGGTTCAACATGCCCTCCGAAGTGTTGTCGAAAATGGCACGCAACCGCTGGGTCGTAACGAAACTCCTTCTAACGTAGTTAGAAGTTGAAGCACGCCGCGATCCACGCAGCTGTCGCCGCCGCCCACACCAGCAGAAGCTTTGGCGCGCGCGCAGCTACTCCTCGACTTCCCTCCTGCTGCAGAGAAGCTCGACGAGTGGAGGGCCACCATCCGGAGCCTCGTCGCCATCGCCAACAAAGACGATCCGCAGCCGGCGGGGCCCTCGGGTTGGCTCTCCACCGAGCCACCACATGCTGGCGCTGGGAGGACCGGGGAAGCTGCGGCCACGGTGCACTCTCCTCCTCCTCGCCAGCCGCCGCGGGCGTCGGCCCGTCGTGACGATGCTTCTGATAATATCTCCATAGCATCGTCCGACCCGCGGACCCTCCGCGACCAGCGCCAGGTTCTTCGGGAATGAGCTCACGAAGACGGTCGGACCACCGTCGAGCGCCGGCGCGAAACGCGCCGCCAGTCGGACAAGCGGGCGGGACCCACTATGGACCACCCAGCACCGGGGGGCTCCGGCGGCCTACCTTTCGAGGTAGGCTGCCCGACCTTCACCCGTGAGCTACGGCAGTTCCAGTGGCTGTCCCACCGCATGTTCAAGCCCGACGTCGGCGAGAAGTACACTTGCAAGTCCCATCCGTCCGAGTTCCTCAACATCTACACCATCGCGATGTAGGCTGCTGGAACTCGTGACGACAAGGTGCTTGCCAACTATTTCCCGCTGGCGCCGAAGCCCAATGTTATGTCTTGGTTGATGCACTTGCCGATGGATTCCATTTCTTCTTGGTCGGATCTGTGCCATGAGTTCGTTGGCGCCTTCACAGGAGGCCACCAAGCTCATGGCCAGGCCAGTGATCTGCATATCATTCCCCAGAAGGAAGGGGAAACCCCGCGCAAGTACATCCAGAGATTCAGCCGGCTGCAGTACAACATCCCCGATGTTCATCCCGCCGCTGTGATCAGCGCGTTCCACCAGAACGTGCGCAACCGCAAGATGCGCGAAGAGCTGGCCATGACCAAGGTTAAGGATGTGGCTGAGCTCTACGTTCTGGCCGGTAGGTGCGCCCGGGCTGAAGAGCGAAGGAAGTACCCCGGCGAAGACGCCGGTGCGGAAACCGACTCTACCGATGAAGATGCCGCCACCCCGACGAAGAAGGGCCGGCATCGCAACAGGAAACGCAAAGGCAAGGCTGTGCTTGCCGTTGAAGGATCGGACGACACCAGCGCCGGCAAGAAGGTCAAGGCAGACGCCCCCGGCAAGGAGATTTTTTCTTTGATAAAGGAGACTGCAGGGCTTGCACCCCACAACATTTTATTACTGATAAAAAAAGAAACAGAGGCAGTACAAAATTTCCTCAAGATGAGGAAAGAAAGAAAAACAAAACTCTAAGAAAGGCTATACAACTGTACTAAACCTAATAAATACAATCATACAAGAAAAGCACTCTCCTCAAGGAGGAAGGAAATCAATCCACTTAAGTAAAGCCTCTCTATGCTTCTGTTTGATTCTATGAGAGAGCAGAGTGAGATCATGAATGAATCCATTTCTCCAGGTTCTGAAAGATGGTTTGATGTTCCTGAAAGCTTTGTCATTCCTGACCTTCCAAATATTCCACCAGGCAGTAAAAACTACCTCCCCAAAGAAAGTTTGCTGAACTCCTCCTGGCATGGTAGGCAATCTCCACCATGTCATCACTGTATTTCCATACAATTTGCAGATAAATCCACACGCGAGCACTGAAATTGCACTGGAAAAAAAGGTGATTTCTGTCCTCCAAGATCCCTGTTGGGCAGAGTACACATTGTGGCCCCTCATTAATCTTCCAATGCCTCCCCTTGTTTAACTCCACATTTGCATTTGAAGTGATTCCCAGGAACTCCATTCAGTAAGACAGAGGAAGTGCGTGATGACAACAACTGCTTAATCCAGGTAATCAATCTATTATCAAAACCTTTTGCAACAAGAATCCTTATTATGGCCTCATGCTGTATAGAATCAAAGGCCTTCTCAAAGTCCAACTTAAGCAGGAGGATGGGCTGCTTAGACTGGTTACACTGATGGATATATTCAAAGGTCCAAGCAAGACAATCCTGGATTGTTCTTGATTTTATGAAGCCATACTGATTTTTATGAATACATTTGATGATCTCCTGTTGAAATCTGTTTGCAGCAAGTTTTGTAAGGAATTTCAGGCCAACACTCATGAGTGAAATAGGCCTAAAGTCTCCCACACTCTCAGGTGTCTGCATCTTTGGTATCAATGTGATGAATGCATCATTGAGGTTTTCTAGATGAACTGTGCTAGCATGAAACTCATGCACAAGCTGAATAAAATCAACAGATATTATGTGCCAATACTTTTTTAGAAAAAGACCATTAAAGCCATCAGGCCCAGGAGCCTTATCAGAAGGCATTTCTTTAATAACCTAATCAATTTTCTTCATTTCAAAAGGTTTGGTGAGGACCTACAAACCCTGAATCCTAGGTATTAGAGACAAAAGGCTATCATCCAAAGCTATTGGTCGAATCGTCCCCATTTTGTTTTTGAAGCACCTCAAGAACTCTTTGGCCATCTCCTCATGATTTGATGTGGTAGAGCCATCTGACAACAGCAGGCTAGCAATAGAATTCTTTCTATATCTCTCAGTTGCCATGGCTTGAAAAAATTTGGAGTTTTCCTCTCCCACCTTGATATACCTGATGGTACATCTCTTCCTCCAGTATAGATATTGCATGTGCAGGAGATGTTCATGATGCAGTTTGGTGATTTTCCTGAAATTGCTCTCAGGTCTGGAAAGAGATCTCATGTCCTCAAGATTATCCAACCAAAGAATTACGCAGTTACACTTTTCAATTAACCCTTTAATATGTGATAGACCTTTCTGCCATTTCTTCAAAGCAAAACGCAAAGCCTTTAATTTATCAACAATGATTGCTGCAATATGCGTTTTACGAGAAGGACGAGTCCAAACCTCTTGCACACAATCCAAAAAACCAGCCTGATGTACCCAATAATTTTCAAACCTGAAAATATGTGCCCTTGGAATTGAAGTACTGATGGAAACCAGACAAGGCACATGATCGGACGCAGTCTTTGCCAAAGGGGTCACCTATGTCATGGGATATATGTTTATCCAACTGGCAGAAGTAAAAACCCAGTCTAGTTGTTCCAAAAGAGGAATGTCCTGCATGTTAGACCAAGTAAACTTTCTTCCCTTTAATGGAAGTTCCAACAGACCCAAATGGCCAATAATTTCATTGAAGATAAACATATCATTAATATCCCCACCGGGGAGATTTCTATTCTCAGTGTAACGAATAAAGTTGAAATCCCCCATCAACATCCACATTTGGTCAGGATCGATGTCCAAATTGTAGATCCATGAAACAAATTCATCCCGCAGCTCTCCCTGACAGGGAACATAAACATTAACCAAGAACCACTGTTCGTTGTTATGAACAGAGGTAAACTGTATAACAATGGCGTATGGTTTAACTTGGAGAAGAGTGCCGTGAAAAACGTCAGATCACCATGCAGTTAAAAGACCCCCAGAGGCACCTCTAGATGGTGACTCAACAAATTGATCAAAACCACAGGGACAGATGGTTCTCATAGTTGCACGCGAGCAAGAGGATAGCTTAGTTTCTTGAAGACAAACCACAGAACACTGACTTTCAGTCACCTTCTCCCTGACAAATCGCTGCCGAGCATCTGAGTTCAGACCACAAACATTCCAACATAAAATTTTCCAACTACGCGTTGTGACACGATCCATTAATCACAGAGGAAAGAAAAAGCAAATATAGCATGACACACAATGCCATACCACCCAAAATATAATAAAGTTCAGACTCACAAAGTGCCAAATCCCTAAGCTGACACAGTTCAACCATAAAGAAAACACACCCAACAGGCTCTTGAGGCCAATGCGAAGAGGTAAACATAATCATTAAGTTGAAGATGCAGAAGAAGAATCTTGTGGATTAGCCATAAGCTTGTCCACCGATAGAAGGGAAGGATCGATCTCCAGCTCCGCGCCCACCGCCTGAAGATCCTGAATTGGTGTGTGTGGTGGTGCAGCAGACTGAGCATCGTCATAGCCATTCGCAGAATTGGGCTGGGCCTTGTCCTCCATGGGCTTGGCACGTGGGCGCTTCTTTGATGGCTGAAGTGGGAGCTGTTCAAAAACCACGTTTTTGAAGCCATCTAACTTTGCCGCGCTCCGAGTGCAACGCCTCAGTGATGTATCGACAACAGGAGACTTCTTCTTTTCTCTCCGCTTTCTCATAGTAGATTGTTCTACCGAGAAAGCCACAGGTGATGAAGCAGGAGAGACAGTTACAGGTGATGACACAGCAGAAACAGAAACAACAGAATTGGCAGGTGTGACTTCCTCAGAAGCAGCATTGGAATCCGCCGGCAGGTTCTCAAATAAGGCTCTAGCCATAGGACGTTTCACCACAACAGCTCTTCTGGCCGCAGCAACCATGGGTAAAGAAGCAGTCAAGCAAGACATCTGCCTGGACTCATCAAAAGCAATTGACCAAGTCCTCTTGGAGTAAATGATTGTGCCCATCGGTTTGAAGAATATAGACCTTGGCACCTCCAATACTAAGAAATCAAACATGAGGTTCTGGAAAGACCGCTTCCAAATCATCTCTGGAGGGAGGGGAGGGCCAGCCACAATGTGCGCCACGCCAATAAAAATCTGATGGTGTTGAATCACAGGAGGTTGGAAAGGAACAATTGCTAGCTGATTCTCCTCGAGAGGTGAAGTCGCTGAATATCTGGTAGAGGCAAATCATCCCGAATGCCCCGCATGGTTTGGTCCACGAGGCGATCCTTGAGTTGGTCAAGAACAATAGAAACTTGATCCTCTCCAGAGCAACATGTGAACGCCCCGCTCATTCTCGGTAGCATGTCCCCACATGGCATTACCCCAACCAGGTAGCATCATCGTCAGGCGCAACCTCATTAACAGGTGGAGGGGGAGGAACGACAGGAGCATCATTCCATCCCAACATTGGGTACGGTGGAAGGACAAACGGCAAGTTATCTGGAACCAGATTACCAGGCAACGGGTGCGGATTTCCATCAAGCGGCATTGGGTCTTCGTCGTTTGGCATCTGATCTGCAAAGTCCGCACCAAGAACATAGCATGCAGCAGTCCAAGATACTTGAGCACCTCCCCATTCCGCATAATCACCAAAAACAACATCTCTTGGGACTAACGGCGTATCTGGAAAGCTAGCCTCAACCATAGTCTGGACGAGGTATGGATCCTCACTGTCCCAAGAAATAAACTTTCCGAAAGTACCAACAACCTGCGAGATATACTCAGTAGTGCGGTAATCCAGAGGAATCCCAATGAACATTAACCAGCCCTTGCGAAAACCATGTGATCCCTTGAAATTATCCCCCTCATCATGCTTCATAAATCTAACAAAACGATCGTTGCCCAACGGAAAATGTGCATGCTGAATCAAGGTGTATCTAACTGACGGATCTTTGATTTGAAACAAACCCACCCCATGGAACCACGGTTGAGCAGATCGGACCATAATACCCGTATCTTGCAGAAACTGAACCACCTCTTCACGCACCGGACCGAGCGGCCCCTCCGGCGTGGGCATCACTTCCGCGACCATGTAGTCCTCATGACGACGGGTCGGACGAGCAGCAGGCGTGAAGAAGGTGCGAGGAAGGCGCCGATCGCCACCGTCGATGATGTGGTGACCAACCGGCACAAAGCGCCGAGGATCAAGCTCGTAGTTCGCCATGGGAGAGGCCTTAGCTTTTCGTGGTTTTTCTTTGGCGTGGGGAGAAGGAAGATGCAATGGGGGAGGCGGCGATGGGACTGGATAGTCTATCCCAATAACTCCAGGTCTGTTCCCATGAGCGGCAACAGATTCCGATAAAATCGTTTTTTGGTGTACCGAAATTGGCTTCCAAACCAATCCATTGGAGCGCGCGAAGTCATTACAGTCGCGACTAGAATGACCTGGGCGAGAGCAAGCCGAGCAGACCGCTCGCATTCCACAAGGCGCTGACAAGTGGCCCCTCTGGGAGCAAATAGTGCATGTGATCACACGGTCCACCATGTCATTGACCATAGCTTCAAACTGCCTCTCAGCCTCTTGAGAAGAGGGGATAATTTGGTCCAAGTCCAATGGGCTTCGATCCGGAGGGGAGGACAGCCCAGATGAAAATGGGCCAGGCGGCTCAGGTGGGTTAGACTTTGGTAAGGCCTCCAGAGCAACTGGGTAAGAAACCTGGCAATTGGTTTGAATCGGGGGCAAATCCGCCTGAGCGTAACGTGCGGGTGTAATCGCATCATGCACGGAGGGTAATTCCTCAGAAATCGGAACAGACACCGGCGCGGATGAAGTCAGCCGGCTTAACTCCGACAATGGAGTGACTGAACCAAAAACAATGGGTGGACGAGCCACCGTCCAAAGCAAGTCCATGGGAGGAGATTGATGCATGACTACACGCTCATGAACAGAAAGATCATACCCAGCCTCCCTAACAGAGTCAATTAACTCTTGCGTAGCCGGATATCTATATCCCTTGCAAGCAGAATAGCGCTCAAACGTGGCAAAAGAAAGCTTTTTCTTAGCAGAAGCAACAGACTTGATAGCGGATCTAACCGGAGGTTTATGCATGGCCAAAAGACCTAAAGACGATCGATGCTTCGTTGGACTAACTAAAATCCATTCTGCATCACACTCTTTCCTCCAGATCCTGAGCTCTCTAATCCAATTAGGGCCACCATTCCCCCACAAATGAAAATAACACTTGAACAGATCACAGGAGAAGGAACGGAGGTCCATGATCATAAAACCAACTTGCTTGCAAGAAACATGGAAAGAGTAAACCTTGCCTTTGATATGATCAACATGAAGATCAATTGCCGAACCTCCAATTGCAGCTTCCAATGCCGCAGCCACAGAATCCTCC
The DNA here is from genome assembly GCA_021605205.1 of Aegilops longissima. NCBI lineage: Eukaryota > Viridiplantae > Streptophyta > Magnoliopsida > Poales > Poaceae > Aegilops > Aegilops longissima. The sequence continues at coordinate 355,182,784 of CM038677.1, read as the reverse complement.
GAGAGACGGAAGGCATGGCGGCTGAATGAAACAATTAAGACAAAAGGCCTTCTACGCCCCAAAGGATGAACCGACTGCCCAGTAGTTTTGAAAACCTCATTAGAAAAAACCCTACCCTTGGAGAAGTCCAAGCCAAGGGTAGATCCACCAGAAGAACCCATAGAAGATGGGTATTTCCTTGATCCAGAGAAGACGCCGGAGTTGTTGATCGGAGAGAATCCACAGATTAGTGGAGGAGGGGAGAGATCGCCGGAAAGAGGGAAGGCGCCGTGGTGGGGTGTGGGAGCGCCATCGCCCTCGTGAGTTATGCCCACCTCGGTCACTCCCCGGCAAGGAGATTGCCGGGTGCGCCGCCTGCCGGGCCTTGGCGGCTACCGACAGCCAGGAAGCTCCGGCAAGCAATACTGCAAGATCCACTACACCAAGGGCCACGACCTCCAGAACTGCCGACAAGTCGAGCTGCTTGCTGAGAAGTAAAAAGCTTAATACGAGAGGCGGGACAAGGAGGAGGACCAGGACGGTGCTGAGGGATCCGACAAGAAGCGTGGCGGCCGAGGAAGCCGCCCCGGCAAGGACAACCAGCAAGAGAGGCCCGCCCGGGGCCGGGACGAGAAACAAGAAGACGATGATCACGACGAGGAAGACGAGTCCGGTGAGCAAGGGTTCCAGAAGGCTACGGAGGCCATGTGCGTCGATAGCGGCGCCTTGCTGCATACTTCTGTTGGAAATATGCCCTAGAGGCAATAATAAAATGGTTATTATTATATTTCCTTGTTCATGATAATTGTCTATTGTTCATGCTATAATTGTATTAACTGGAAACCGTAATACATGTGTGAATACATAGACCACAACATGTCCCTAGTGAGCCTCTAGTTGACTAGCTCGTTGATCAATAGATGGTCATGGTTTCCAGATCATGGACATTAGATGTCATTGATAGCGGGATCACATCATTAGGAGAATGATGTGATGGACAAGACCCAATCCTAAGCGTAGCACAAAGATCGTGTAGTTCGTTTGCTAAAGCTTTTCTAATGTCAAGTATCATTTCCTTAGACCATGAGATTGTGCAACTCCCAGATACCGTAGGAATGCTTTGGGTGTACAAACGTCACAACGTAACTGGGTGGCTATAAAGTCCGAAAGTGTCTGTTGGGTTGGCACGAATCGAGACTGGGATTTGTCACTCCGTATGACGGAGAGGTATCTCTGGGCCCACTCAGTAATGCATCATCATAATGAGCTCAATATGACTAAGTAGTTAGTCACGGGATCATGCATTATGGAACGAGTAAAGTGACTTGTCGGTAACGAGATTGAACGAGGTATTGGGATACCGACGATCGAATCTCGGGCACGTAACGTACCGATTGACAAAGGGAACTGTATACGGGATTGATTGTATCCTCGACATCGTGGTTCATCCGATGAGATCATCGAGGAGCATGTGGGAGCCAACATGGTTATCCAGATCCCGTAGGGTCTACACACTTAAGGTTCGGTGACACTAGGGTTGTAGAGATATTAGTATGCGGTAACCCGAAAGTTGTTCGGAGTCCCGGATGAGATCCCGGACGTCACGAGGAGTTCCGGAATGGTCCGGAGGTAAAGATTTGTATATAGGAAGTCCAGTTTCGGCCACCGGGAAAGTTTCGGGGGTCATCGGTATTGTACCGGGACCACCGGAAGGGTCCCGGGTCCACCGGTGGGGCCACCTATCCAGGAGGGCCCGTGGGCTGAAGTGGAAGGAACCAGCCTGGTGGGCTGGTGCGCCCCATGGGCCTCCCCTGCGCCTAGGGTTGAAACCACAGGGGTGGGGCGCCCACCCGACTTGGGGGCAAGTCCCCCCCTTGGCCGCCGCCTTTATTCGGGGCCGCCACCCACCCCGATTGCCACCCCTTTATTGTCTCCATGAAGGCGCCCTCGAGCCATGGGACTTTGGCCATCTTGCCAACCATGGCGCCCGCACTTGCTGAGCGGCCGCCCACTACCTTCGGCCGAACGTTGAAGATCTTCACCATAAGCGAAGTGGGGCTGGATGCAGGAAGGCCTCGCACCACCACGATAAACGCCGAGATGTTGAGGATGAAATTGGGGCAGGTCGTGGAAGTCCAGGCCGTAGTAGAACATGAGCCCCGGACAAATGGGTGAAGTGGAAAATCTAGTCCGCGGAGGAACTGGGGGAGAAACACCACCCTCTCATGGAGCCCGGGGGTTGGAATGAGCTGCCCCGCATCGGGCAGCCTGTGCGCGATGTCGCCGGACAAGTATCTGGCCTCTCGCAGTCTTGTGATGTGCCCCTCCGTGACGGAGGAGGCCATCCACCTGCCTCCCGCTCCTGACATGGTTGGAGAAGGTTGAGGTGGGATGTGCGGACTTGGGCGCTGGAGCTCGAGTGCGCGGAAATGGATGAGCAAAGGAGGAAGAAGGCGTAGGTGATAAGGTGGATCCTTATCCCCTTATATGGACGGACGAAGTTATGCGTCCCCCACCATCCTGGTAAAACTCGCTTATTTCCCAAGCGCCGTAATCAATGGCGCGGATGGGTTACCCACGTCCGTATTGATGAGAATCCCGGAATAAGGGGGGCACGATCTATGCTTCGATAAGACGTGCCAAGGAAACCGCCTCGCTAAACACACTGAGGTGGGACGGTAAAAAACGATTCATATAAAGGCCTGGCCGTGGTGTGATGTCACGCCGCGGAATACGTCAGCAGATCTGTGCAAAAGTTATTCTCTCTACGGTGGTATGTGGAACTTGTTTTGCAAAGCCGGACACTATCCTTGTGTTCAAAACCTTCTATAAAGTATTCGGAGGAGGAACTCGCCTTGCAATGCCGAAGACAATATGTGCGCTGGACTCGTCGTCATTGAAGCCTAGTTCAGGGGCTACTGAGGGAGTCCCGGACTAGGTGGTGTCCGGATAGCCGGACTATCGTCACGGTCGGACTCCAAGACTATGAAGATACAAGATTGAAGACTTCGTCCCGTGTCCGGAAGGGACTTTCCTTGGTGTGGAAGGCAAGCTTGGCGATACAGATATGTAGATCTCCTACCATTGTAACCGACTCTGTGTAGCCCTAACCTATCCGGTGTCTATATAAACCGGAGGGTTTTATTCCGTAGGACGAACAACAATCATACCATAGGCTAGCTTCTAGGGTTTATCCCCCTTGATCTCGTGGTAGATCTACTCTTGTACTACCCATATCATCAATATTAATCAAGCAGGAGTAGGGTATTACCTCCATCGAGAGGGCCCGAACCTGGGTAAAAACATCGTGTCCCTTGTCTCCTGTTACCATCCGCCTAGACGCATAGTTCGGGACCCCCTACCCGAGATCCGCCGGTTTTGACACCGACACCCCCCTTGAGATTGGATCTCTAGGGGCCGGCGCCCCCCAGGGCCCCTATATATATAGAGGGGGGAGGGAGGGCTGCGCACCCAAGCCCCTTGCGCCTCCCTCTTCCCCGTAACACCTCTCCCTCTTGCTGAGCTTGGCGAAGCCCTGCCGAGATCCCCGCTACTTCCACCACCATGCCGTCATGCTGCTGGATCTCCATCAACCTCTCCGTCCCCCTTGCTGGATCAAGAAGGAGGAGACGTATCTCCCAACCATACATGTGTTGAACGCGGAGGTGCCGTCCATTCGGCGCTAGGATCATCGGTGATTTGGATCACGACGAGTACGACTCCATCAACCCCGTTCTCTTGAATGCTTCCGCTCGCGATCTACAAGGGTATGTAGATGCACTCCTCTCTCTCTCGTTGCTAGATGACTCCATAGATTGATCTTGGTGATGCGTAGAAAATTTTGAATTATTGCTACGTTCCCCAACAGTGGCATCATGAGCTAGGTCTATTCGTAGTTTCTATGCGCGAGTAGAACACAAGTTGTTGTGGGCGTCGATTTTATCAATTTACTTGTCGTTACTAGTCTTATCTTGATTCGGCGGCATCGTGGGATGAAGCGGCCCGGACCGACCTTACACGTACACTTACGTGAGACAGGTTCCACCGACTGACATGCACTAGTTGCATAAGGTGGCTAGCTGGTGTCTGTCTCTCCCACTTTAGTCGGATCGGATTCGATGAAAAGGGTCCTTATGAAGGGTAAATAGTAATTGACATATCACGTTGTGGTTTTGGCGTAGGAAAGAAACGTTTTGCTAGAAACCTATAACAACCACGTAAAAACTTGCAACAACAATTAGAGGACGTCTAACTTGTTTTTGCAGCATATGCCGTGTGATGTGATATGGCCAAAAGAATGTGATGAATGATATATGTGATGTATGAGATTGATCATGTTATTGTAATAGGAATCACGACTTGCATGTCGATGAGTATGACAACCGGCAGGAGCCATAGGAGTTGTCTTAATTTATTGTATGACCTGCGTGTCATGAGTAACGCCATGTAATTACTTTACTTTATTGCTAAACCATTAGCCATAGTGGTAGAAGTAATAGTTGGCGAGACAACTTCATGAAGACACGATGATGGAGATCATGATGATGGAGATCATGGTGTCATGCCGGTGACAATGATGATCGTGGCGCCCCGAAGATGGAGATCAAAAGGAGCAAAATGATATTGGCCATATCATGTCACTATTTGATTGCATGTGATGTTTATCATGTTTTACATCTTATTTGCTTAGAACGACGGTAGCTTAAATAAGATGATCCCTCGCAATAATTTCAAGAAAGTGTTCCCCCTAATTGCGCACCGTTGCTAAGGTTCGTTGTTTCGAAGCACCACGTGATGATCGGGTGTGATAGATTCTAATGTTCGAATACAATGGGTGTAAGCCAGATTTACACACGCAATACACTTAGGTTGACTTGACGATCCTAGCATGTACAGACATGGTCTCGGAACACGGAATACCGAAAGGTCAAACATGAGTCGTATAGAAGATACGATCAACATGAAGATCTTCACCGATGATGACTAGTCCGTCTCACGTGATGATCGGACATGGCCTAGTTGACTCGGATCATGTGTCACTTAGATGACTAGAGGGATGTCTATCTGAGTGGGAGTTCATTAAATAATTTGATTAGATGAACTTAATTATCATGAACATAGTCAAAAGGTCTTTGCAAATTATGTCGTGGCTTACGCTTTAGTTCTATTGTTTTAGATATGTTCCTAGAGAAAATTTAGTTGAAAGTTGACAGTAGCAATTATGCGGACTAGGTCCGTAAACTGAGGATTGTCCTCGTTACTACGCAGAAGGCTTATGTCCTTAATGCACCGCTCGGTGTGCTGAGCCTCGAACGTCGTTTGTGGATGTTGCAAACATCTGACATACACGTTTTGATGACTACATGATAGTTCAGTGCATGATGTTAAACGGTTTAGAATTGAGGCATCAAAGGCATTTTGAAATGTCGCGGAACATATGAGATGTTCCAAGGACTGAAATTGGGATTTCAGGCTAGTACCCACGTCAAGAGGTATGAGACCTCTGACAAGTTTCTTAAGCCTGCAAACTAAGGGAGAAAAGCTAAATCATTGAGCATGTGCTCAGATTGTTTGAGTACTACAATCACTTGAATCGAGTGGGAGTTAATCATCCAGATGAGATAGTGATGGTTCTCCATAGTCACTGCCACCAAGCTATTAGAGCTTCGTGATGAACTATAACATATCAGGGATAGACATGATGATCCTTGATCAATTCGCGACGTTTGACACCGCGAAAGTAGAAATCGAGTAGGCGCATCAATTGTTGATGGTTAGTAAAACCACTAGTTTCAAGAAGGGCAAGGGCAAGAAGGGATACTTATTGAAACGGCAAATCAGTTGCTGCTCTAGTGAAGAAACCCAAGGTTGAACCCAAAAAACCGAGACTTAGTGCTTCTGCAATGAGGGGAACAGGCACTGAAGCAGAACCACCCTAGATACTTGGTAGATGAGAAGGCTGGCAAGGTCGACAGAAGTATATTGGATATACATCATATTAATGTGTACTTTACTAATACTCCTAGTAGCACCAGGGTATAATATACCGGTTTGGTTGCTAAGTGTTAGTAACTCGAAATAAAAAGCTATGGAATAAACGGAGACTAGATGAAGGCGAGATGACGATATATGTTGGAAGTGTTTCCAAGGTTGATGTGATCAAGCATCGCATGCTCCCTCGACCATAGAGATTGGTGTTAAACCTAAATAATTGTTATTTGGTGTTTGCGTTGAGCATAGACATGATTCGATTATGTTTATCGCAATACGGTTATTCATTTAAGGAGAATAATGGTTACTCTGTTTATCTGAATAATACCTTCAATGGTCTTCCTAAAATGAATGGTTCATTGAATCTCGATCGTAGTGATACACATGTTCATGCAAAAAGATATAAGATAGTAATGATAGTACCACATACTTGTGGCACTGCCATTTGAGTCATATTGGTATAAAACGCATGAAGAAGCTCCATGTTGATGGATTTTGGACTCACTCGTTTTGAAAAGATTGAGACATGCGAACCACGTCCATTGGTATATATGCATGAAGAAACTCCATACAGATGGATCGTTTGGACTCACTTGATTTTGAATCACTTGAGACATGCAAATCATACCACATGGGCAAGATGACTGAAAGGCCTCGTTTTTCCAGTGAGATGAAACAAAAGAGCAGCTTGCTGGAAGTAATACATTTGATGTGTGCAATCCAATGAGTGCTGAGGCACGCAGTGAATATCGTTATGCTCTTACTTCACGGATGATTTGAGTAGATTATGAGAATATTTACTTGATAAAACATGAGTCTGAATTATTGAAAGGTTCAAGTAATTTCAGAGTGAAGTTGAAGATCGTCGTGACAAGAGGATAAGATGTCTATGATATGATCATAGAGATGAATATCTGAGTTACGAGTTTGGCACACAATTAAGACCCTGTGGAAATTGTTTCACTACTAATACCGCCTGGAACACCATAGTGTGATGGTGTGTCCGAACATAATAGCTGCACCATATTGGATATGGTGCATACCATGATGTCTCTTATTGAATTACCACTATCGTTTATGGGTTAGGCATTAGAGACAACCACATTCACTTTAATAGGGCACCACGTAATTCCGTTGAGATGACACCGTATGAACTATGGTTTAGAGAAACCTAAGCTGTTGTTTCTTAAAAGTTTGGGGCTGCGACGCTTATGTGAAAAAGTTTTAGCCTGATAAGCTCGAACCCAAAGCGGATAAATGCATCTTCATAGGACACCCAAAATAGTTGGGTATACCCCCTAATTCAGATCCGGAAGCAAAAGTGATTGTTTCTGGAAATGGATCCTTTCTCGAGGAAATGTTTCTCTCGAAAGAATTGAGTGGGAGGATGGTGGAGACTTGATGAGGTTATTGAACCGTCACTTCAACTAGTATGTAGCAGGGCACAGGAAGTTGTTCCTATGGCGCCTACACCAATTGAAGTGGAAGCTGATGATAGTGATCACAAAGCTTCGGATCAAGTCACTACCAAACCTCATAGGTCGACAAGGATGCGTACTACTTCAGAGTGGTACGTGATACTATCTTGGAGGTCGTGTTGCTAGACAACAATGAACCTACGAGCTATGGAGAAGCGATGGTGGGCCCGGATTCCGACGAATGGCTCGAGACCATAAAATCCGAGAGAGGATCCATGTACGAAAACAAAGTGTAGACTTTGGAAGAACTACTTGATGGTCGTAAGGCTGTTGGGTACAGATGGATTCTAAAAGGGAAGACAGACAATGATGGTATGTGTCACCATTAAGAAAGCTCGGCTTGTCGCTAAGATGTTTCCGACAAGTTCAAGGAGTTGACTACGATGAGACTTTCTCACTTGTAGCGATGCTAAGAGTCTATTGGAATTATATTAGCAATTACTGCATTATTTATGAAATCTTGCAGATAGGATGTCAAAACATTATTTCCTCGACAGTTTTCTTGAGGAAAGGTTGTATGTGATACAACCAGAAGGTTTTGTCAATCCTAAAAGATGCTAACAAGTATGCAAAGCTCCAGCAATCCTTCTAAGGACTGGAGTAAGCATCTCGGAGTTGGAATATACACTTTGATGAGATGATCAAATATTTTGGGTTTATACAAAGTTTATGAGAAACTTGTATTTCCAAAGAAGTAAGTGGGATCACTATAGAATTTCTGATGAGTATATGTTGTAAACATATTGTTAATAAAAAATGATGTAGAATTTCTTGAAAGCATATAGGGTTATTTGAAAAGTGTTTTTCAAGGGAAAACCTGGATTAAGCTACTTGAACATTGAGCATCAAGATCTATAAGGACATATCAAAATTGCTTAATAGTACTTTCAAATGAATACATACCGTGAAAAGATTTTGAAGGAGTCCAAAATAGATCAGCAAAGAAGGAGTTCTTGGCTGTGTTATAAGGTGTAAGTATTGAGTAAGACTCAAGACCTGACCACGACAGAAGAGAGAAAAAGGACAAAGGTCGTCCCCTATGCTTTAGACGCAGCTCTCTGAAAGATGCTATGCTGAGTACCGCTTTGAAGTGTGCCTTGCCATGAGTCGATCAAGGGTACAAGAGTGATCCAGAATGGATCACATGACAATGATCAAACTTAACCTTAGTAACTAGTGGACTAAGGAATTTTCTCGATTATGGAGGTGGTAAAAGAGTTCGTCGTAAAGGGTTACGTCGATGCAAACTTGGACACTAATCCGGATGACTCTGAGTAGTAAACCGGATTCGTATAGTAGAGCAGTTATTTGGAATAGCTCCAAGTACCGCATGGTAGCTGCATCTACAAGACGACATAGAGATTTGTAAAGCACACACGGATCTAAAAGGTTCAGACCCGTTGATCAATAACCTCTCTCACAAGCGAGATATGATCAAACCCAATGGGTGTTGGATTCATTACAATCACATAGTGATGTGAACTAGATTATTGACTCTAGTGCAAGTGGGAGACTGTTGGAAATATGCCCTAGAGGCAATAATAAAATGGTTATCATTATATTTCCTTGTTCATGATAATTGTCTATTGTTCATGCTATAATTGTATTAACTGGAAACCGTAATACATGTGTGAATACATAGAACACAACATGTCCCTAGTGAGCCTCTAGTTGACTAGCTCGTTGATCAATAGATGGTCATGGTTTCCTGACCATGGACATTAGATGTCATTGATAGCGGGATCACATCATTAGGAGAATGATGTGATGGACAAGACCCAATCCTAAGCGTAACACAAAGATCGTGTAGTTCGTTTGCTAAAGCTTTTCTAATGTCAAGTATCATTTCCTTAGACCATGAGATTGTGCAACTCCCGGATACCGTAGGAATGCTTTGGGTGTACCAAACGTCACAACGTAACAGGGTGGCTATAAAGTTCGAAAGTGTCTGTTGGGTTGGCACGAATCGATACTGGGATTTGTCACTCCGTATGACGGAGAGGTATCTCTGGGCCCACTCAGTAATGCATCATCATAATGAGCTCAATGTGACTAAGTAGTTAGTCACAGGATCATGCACTATGGAACGAGTAAAGTGACTTGCCGGTAACGAGATTGAAAGAGGTATTGGGATACCGACGATCGAATCTCGGGCACGTAACGTACCGATTGACAAAGGGAACTGTATAGGGATTGATTGAATCCTCGACATCGTGGTTCATCCGATGAGATCATCGAGGAGCATGTGGGATCCAACATGGGTATCCAGATCCCGCTGTTGTTTATTGATCGGAGAGTCGTCTCGGTCATGTTTGCGTGTCTCCCGAACCCGTAGGGTCTACACACTTAAGGTTCGGTGACGCTAGGGTTGTAGACATATTAGTATGCGGTAACCCGAAAGTTGTTTGGAGTCCCGGATGAGATCCCGGACATCACGAGGAGTTCCAGAATGGTCCGGAGGTAAAGATTTCTATATAGGAAGTCCAGTTTCGGCCATCGTGAATGTTTCGGGGGTCACCGGTATTGTACCGGGACCACCGGAAGGGTCCCGGGGGTCCACCGGGTGGGGCCACCTATCCTGGAGGGCCCCGTGGGCTGAACTAGGAAGGGAACCAGCCCTTGGTGGGCTGGTGCACCCCCCATGGGTCTCCCCCTGCGCCTAGGGTTGAAACCACGGGGTGGGGGGCCCACCGACTTGGGGGCAAGTCCCCCCTTGGCCGCACCCCTTGAGATTGGATCTCTAGGGGCCGGCGCCTCAGGCCCCTATATATAGAGGGGAGGAGGGCTGCGCACCCAAGCCTCGGGCCTCCCTCTTCCCCGTAACACCTCTCCCTCTCGCTGAGCTTGGAGAAGCCCTGCCGAGATCCCCGCTGCTTCCACCACTACGCTGTCGTGCTGCTGGATCTCCATCAACATCTCCTTCCCCCTTTCTGGATCAAGAAGGAGGAGACGTCTCTCCCAACCGTACGCATGTTGAACACGGAGGTGCCGTCCATTCGATGCTAGGATCATCGGTGATTTGGATCACGACGAGTACGACTCCATCAACCCCGTTCTCTTGAACGCTTCCGCTCGCGATCTACAAGGGTATGTAGATGCACTCCTGTCTCTCTCGTTGCTAGATGACTCCATAGATTGATCTTGGTGATGCGTAGAAAATTTTGAATTATTGCTACGTTCCCCAACAACTTCTCACCGCCAGCTCAAGCAGTGGGCGCGTTAGATTACAGCAGCGGAGCCGTCGTTCGACGCTTAGAAGCCGCTGAAGTGGTCCAACACGCCCCTCATCTTTGATGCCGAGGACCACCCTGACCGCACAACCGCGGTCAGGTGTTTGCCATTGTTTGTCTCACCAACGATACGCAACCTCAGGGTGAACAAGATGTTGGTTGATAGCGGGGCCGGCCTGAACCTGATCTCGCCTGTCGTGATCAAAAGATTGCAAATCCCTAATGGAGGCCTGGAGGAAATGGGCATGTTTCAAGGGGTCAATCCGAGGAGGAGCCAGCCGAAGGGGAAGGTCACACTGCCCGTGACGTTTGGAGGGGAGTTGAACTACAGAACGAAGAGGATCATCTTCAACGTGGCCGAGATCCCCTTGCCCCACAACGGGATCCTCGACCGCCCGGCACTAGCCAAGTTCATGGCAGCATCACACCACGCCTACAACATGCTAAAGATGCCCGGGCCGTTGACCATCATCTTCGTCCCCTCCGACAAGAAGGACGCGCTGATCTGCGCCGACCAACTCTACCGGAAGCGCTTGCAGCTGCCTTCAAGGCGCCGCTCTGCGCCGCTGAAATCCCGGAGGGAAGAAGAAGCCCGCAAGACCTCTCACACCCACTCCGGCAAGCGCACCTCCTCGGAGTGTTGTGCTACTGTCGAGGACGTGCCAGAGAGCTCTACCAGCAAAAGCAAGAAATCCAGAGCCGAGCCACCGCAGACCAAGAAGGTGTCCGCCAGGGAGGATGGCACGAGAGGGGCCTTCACCATAGGCTCCACCCTCGACAGCAAATAGGAAGGCGCACTCGTCACCTTCCTACGGGCGAATGTCGACGTGTTTGCGTGGCAAGCATCCGACATCCCCGCTGTTCCTAGGGAGGTGATTGAGCACCACCTAGTTGTCTGCCCTCATGCGCGGCCCGTCAAGCGGAAGGTCAGAAAGCAGACTCTTGAGAGGCAGGATTTCATCACAGAGGAGATCAAGAAGTTGGAAGCGGCAGGTTTGGTGAGAGGAGTCCTCCACCCGACGTGGTTGGCCAATCCGGTAGTGGTGCGCAAGGCGAACGGGAAGTGGAGGCTATGTATTGACTAGATAGATATCAATAAGGCTTGTCCTAAGGACCCCTTCCCGTTGCCGCGCATCGACCAGATTGTTGACTCCACGGCCGGGTGTGATCTGTTATCATTCCTCGATGCCTACTCGGGCTACCACCAAATCTTCATGACAAGAGAGGATGAAGAAAAGACATCATTCATCACCCCATGTGGTACGTATTGCTTTTTACAGATGCCTTTCAGGTTGAAGAGTGCTGGCTCGACGTTTGCAAGAGCAGTCCAAATTGGTTTTGAAGCTCAGCTCCATAGAAATATGGAGGCATACATGGATGACATAGTGGTCAAAACCAAGGACGGGCCAACTCTTGTGCAAGATCTGGAAGAAATATTTGCCAACCTGCGCAAGATCAACCTCAAGCTAAACCCTGAGAAGTGTGTCTTCGGCGTTCCGTCCGACAAGCTTCTCGGGTTCTTTGTGTCGCAGCACGGGATCGAGGCAAACCCAGACAAAATCAAGGCTATTGAGCAGATTGAGGCGCCCAGGCGGATCAAGGATGTGCGTCGGCTCACCGGCTGCGTCGCCGCCATGAGCCGATTCATCTCCAAGTCCGGCGAGCGCGCCCTTCCTTTCTTCAAAATCTTGAAGAAGGCAGGCCCAATGGAGTGGACCCCAGAAGCCGAGGCAACATTGCAGGATCTGAAGAAATACCTTTCCTCCATGCCGATACTGCTTGCGCCTAAACCACAAGAGCCGTTGCTGCTATATCTGGCAGTGACGAATCAAGTGGTCAGCGCCACACTGGTGGTACAGAGGGAGGTCGACGAGGAGGCAGTGACGGCAGCGGAACCAGCGGATGGCAAGCCAAAGATTCCCCCGGCAGGGCCTGGTGCCGGCAAGGCGCGGCCCCCGGCAGAGTCTTATGCCACCAAGGCAGTGCCCGCGCAGTTGAGTGAGGTGGTGCAGAAGAAGAAGATGACGCAGCACCCGATTTACTTTGTCAGCTCCCTCTTGCAGGGGGCTAGGTCGAGGTATTCCGGTGTGCAAAAATTGGTCTTCGGCCTCCTTATGGCCTCGAGGAAGCTGCATCATTACTTCCAAGCCCACGAGATCACTGTCGTCACCCGCCTCCCATTGCAACGGATACTGCATAACCCACATGCGACCGGAAGGATTGTGGAATGGGCCTTGGAATTGTCAAGCTTTGGTTTAAAGTTTGAGAGCACCTCGACAATCCAGAGCAGAGTCTTGGCGGAGTTCATTGCAGAATGGACCTCGACGCCTGACGAAGAAATCCAGGAGACCACTCTCCCCGGCAAGGAAGCAGACCGCGACTGGATCATGTACTTTGATGGGGCTTTCTCGCTGCAAGGCGCCGGTGCCGGTGTGCTGCTCGTCGCACCCACCGGAGAGCACCTCAAGTACGTGATCCAGATGCACTTCCCCAGGGAGATGTCCACCAACAACACTGCTGAGTATGAGGGATTGCTTGCCAGTCTCAGGATCGCGGCAGACCTCGGGGTTAAGAAGCTCATCGTCAGGGGTGACTTGCAGCTCATTGTCAGACAGGTCAACAAGGATTATCAGAGCCCATTGATGGAGGCTTACGTGGATGAGGTGAGGAAGCTGGAGGAACGCTTTGACGGTATCCAAGCGGAGCACGTCCCCCGAATGGAGAACAACATCGCCGATTACCTGTCAAAGCGTGCCGCATTCAAGCTACCTGTGGAACCAGGTACCTTTTTTGCTCCGGTTAACTCAACCATCCGTCGAACCATCAACAGGGCAGAACAAGTGGAGGAAGTCAGGACCCGGCAAGTACTTTCCTACCGAGCCCCCTGGGCTGTCGGCAAGGGTGCCGCCACGAACGTTGAGCCGACCCAAGAGCAACTGGCTCCTACAGGGCGTTAAGCCCTGGCCGTAGAGACAGCCGCTCCCATGGCGGAAGAGGTGCCTTTGGTTCTTGCCGTCGAGCCCCAGGCTCCGGCATGGGCGCAGCATACTGTCCAATTCCTCCAAACAGGGGAGCTTCGTGAGGAGCAGGAAGAAGTGGAGAAAGTAGCCTGTCGATCCGCCGCTTCGCACCAGTTAAATCGATGACGCCCCAGACAGAGAAGGCCGAACGGCGTGAAATTGAAGTGCATCCCCTGGGAGGAAGGACTGGGGATGTTGGTGGAGATACATGGAGGCATATGTGGCTCCCACATAGGGTCGAGGGCCCTTGTCGGAAAGGCGTTCCGGCAAGGTTTCTTCTGGCCCATCGCCCTCCAGGATGCAACGGCACTAGCAACCAAGTGTGAAGCGTGTCAGTTCCATTTAAAGAAGCTTCATCAACCAGCTCAAGCCCTTCAAACAATCCCTCTCTCCTGGCCATTCTCGGTTTGGGGAGTCGATATCTTGGGCCTTCCCCCCCGTCAGGGCTTTGAGTACTTGTACGCTGCAATCGACAAGTTCACAAAGTGGCCGGAGGTGGAAGCAATGAGAAAGGTGACCGCCACGACCGTCAAGTTTTTCAAAGGACTGTGATACGTCTCCAATGTATCTATAATTTTTGATTGCTCCATGCTACTTTATCTACTGTTTTGGACTATAATGGGCTTTATTTTCCACTTTTATATTACTTTTGGGACTAACCTATTAACCGGAGGCCCAACCTGAAATTGCTGCTTTTGCCTTTTTCAAGATTTTCAAGAAATGAATATCAAACGGAGTCCAAACGGAATGAAACCTTCGAAACGTGATTTTCTCACCGAACGTGATCCAGGAGACTTGGACCTCACGCCAAGGAACAGAGAGGCGGTCACGAGGTGGGGCGCCCCCAGGGCGCGCCCGCCTCGTGGGCCCCTCAAGCTCCACCGACGCATCCTTCCTCCTATATATACCTACGCACTTCAAACGATCGTAACAGGAGCCAAAACCTAATTCCACCGCCGCAACTTCCTCAGATCCACGAGATCCCATCTTGGGGCCTGTTCCGAGCTTCACGGAGGGGGCATCCACCACGGAGGGCTTCTACATCAACACCATAGCCTCTCCGATGAAGTGTGAGTAGTTTACTTCAGACCTTCAGGTCCATAGCTAGTAGCTAGATGGCTTTGTTCTCTCTTTTTGGATCTCAATACAATGTTCTCCCCCTCTCTAGTGGAGATCTATTCGATGTAATCTTCTTTTTGCGGTGTGTTTGTTGAGACCGATGAATTGTGGGTTTATGATCCAGCTTATCTATGAATAATATTTGAATCTTCTCTGAATTCTTTTATGTATGATTGAGTTATCTTTGCAAGTCTCTTGAATTATCCGCTTGGTTTGGCCAACTAGATTGGTAGTTCTTGCAATGGGAGAAGTGCATGGCTTTGGGTTCAATCTTGCGTGTCCTTACCCGGGATGTAAAGGGTTGCAAGGCACGATTGTATTGTTGCCATCGAGGATAACAAGATGGGGTATTTATCATATTGCATGAATTTATTCCTCTACATCATGTCATCTTGCTTAAGGCGCTACTATGTTTTAACTTAATACTCTAGATGCATGCTGGATAGCGGTCGATGAGTGGAGTAATAGTAGTAGATGCGAATCGCTTCGTCTACTTGTCTCGGACGTGATGCCTATATACATGATCATACCTAGATAACCTCATAACTATGCTCAATTCTGTCAATTGCTCAACAGTAATTTGTTCACCCACCATAGAATACTTATGCTCTTGAGAGAAGCCACTAGTGAAACCTATGGACCCTGGGTCTATTCTCATCATATCAATCTCCATCACTTTTATACTTGCTTTGTTTTTGCTTTGCCTTTACTTTTCACTTTGCATCTATATACCAAAAATACCAAAAATATTATCTCTATCAGATCTCACTCGTAAGTGACCGTGAAGGGATTGACAACCCCTAATCGCGTTGGTTGCGTAGTAGCTATCGCTTTGTGTAGGTACGAGGGACTTGTGCATGGCCTCCTCTTGGATTGATACCTTGGTTCTCAAAACTGAGGGAAATACTTACGCCATCTGTGCTGCATCATAATCTCCTCTTTGGGGAAAACCAACGCAAGCTCAAGACGTAGCAAGAAGGATTTCGCGCGCTGTCGGGAGTCTACGCAAAGTCAACATACCAAGTACCCATCACAATCCCTATCTCTCGCATTACATTATTTGCCATTTGCCTCTCGCTTTCCTCTCCCCACTTCACCCTTGCCGCTTTATTCGCCTCTTCCTCCGCTCAATCTTGTGTTACCATGTGCCTTCTTTTTGCTTGCATCTTCGCTTGCTAAAAGTTTATGGATCCTCATCCACTTGCTAATCTCTTTAAGAGATTCAATTATGATGAACCTATTGCTAGTGAATTGAGTGCACTAGATTATCTTTATGAGGTTTTGCCTAAAATTCGTGAATCTAAAAATTGTGATGAAGTACTTTATGAAGCGATTCACGATAGATCTTTGAATAAAAAGCATGATTGCAATGATTTTACTATAAATTCTATTGATGTCAATTGTGCTAAAAATATGCAAAACCCTAAGCTTGGGGATGCTAGTTTTGCTATGTCCTATACTTGTTGCAATTATCATGATTGGGGTGATTCATCTTATGATCTTGAAAATTTATTTAATCCCCATGATGAATATGAGATTGATAGTAGTGTTTGCAATAATATTGAAAGTGGGTTTGGAGAGGTCATGACTTTAGTTAATATTAATCCCACTATTTCGGAAGAGTGTCAACTTCGCATGCATGCAGATCGTGTTGAGAATATGTTATGTGATAGCTATATTATTGAATTTTCTTATGATCCTACATGTAATTATTATGAGAGAGGAAAATATGGTTATAGAAATTTTCATGTTACTAAATTACCTCTCATTATGTTAAGATTGCTATTGTTCCTTTCCGCTTCCTTGCATATGCTAGTTTTTGCTTGCTACGATAATTTATTTGCCTATAATATGCCTATGCATAGGAAGTATGTTAGACTTAAGTGTGTTTGTCACATGTTTTATGATGCTCTCTTTGTGCCTCAATTCTTGTCTTTCTTGTGAGCATCATTGAAATCTCAATGCCTAGCTAGGGGCGTTAAACGATAGCGCTTGTTGGGAGGCAACCCAATTTTATTTTTAGTTTTTTGTTTTTGATCCTGTTTAGGAATAAATAATCCATCTAGACTCTGTTTAGATGTGGTTTTATGTTTTAATTAGTGTTTGTGCCAAGCTAGACCTATTGGATCTTCTTGGATGATAGTTATTTGATCTTGCTGTAATTTCCAGAAACTTTACGCCCAGTGCCCGAATTGTTAAAAATCACCAGAACGTGATAAAATACTGATTCAAATTTCTGCTGATCAATAAACAAATTTTCCAGCACGTCTAATTTTGGTAGAATTTTTTGAGTTCCAGAAGTTTACGTTAGTTACAGATTACTACAGACTGTTCTGTTTTTGACAGATTCTGTTTTGCGTGTGTTGTTTGCTTATTTTGATGAATCTATGGCTAGTAAAATAGTTTATGATCCATAGAGAAGTTGGAATACAGTAGGTTTAACACCAATATAAATAAAGAATGAGTTCATTACAGTACCTTAAAGTAGTCTTTTGTTTTCTTTCTCTAACGGAGCTCACGAGATTTCTATTGAGTTTTGTGTTGTGAAGTTTTCAAGTTTTGGGTGAATTCTTTTGATGGATTATGGAACAAGGAGTGGCAAGAGCCTAAGCTTGGGGATGCCCATGGCACCCCCAAGATAATCCAAGGACACCAAAAAGTCAAAGCTTGGGGATGCCCCGGAAGGCATCCCCTCTTTCGTCCACTTCCATCGGTAATTTACTTGGAGCTATATTTTATTCACCACATGATATGTGTTTTGCTTGGAGCGCCTTGTATTATTTGCGTCTTTGCTTGTTAGTTTACCACAATCATCCTTGCTGTACACACCTTTTGAGAGAGCCATACATGAATTGGAATTTGATAGAATACTCTATGTGCTTCACTTATATCTTTTGAGCTTGATAGTTTTGCTCATAGTGCTTCACTTATATCTTTTGAGCGTGATAATTTTTGCTCTAGTGCTTCACTTAGATCTTTTAGAGCACGGTGGTGGATTTGTTTTAAAGAAACTTGATCTCTCATGCTTCACTTAGATTATTTTGAGAGTCGTTAATAGCATGGTAATTTGCTTAATGTTAATATACTTGGTATTCAAGATATGTGAAACTTTCTTTTGAGTGCGTTGAATACTAAGATAAGTTTGATGCTTGATAATTGTTTTGAGATATGAAGATGGTGATATTAGAGTCATGCTAGTTGAGTAGTTGTGAATTTAAAGAATACTTGTGTTGAAGTTTGTGATTCCCGTAGCATGCACGTATGGTGAACCGTTATGTGATGAACTCGAGCATGATTTATTTATTGATTGTCTTCCTTATGAGTGGCGGTCGGGGACGAGCGATGGTCTTTTCCTACCAATCTATCCCCCTAGGAGCATGCGCGTAATACTTTGCTTTGATAACTTCTAGATTTTTGCAATAAGTATATGAGTTCTTTATGACTAATGTTGAGTCCATGGATTATACGCACTTTTTCCCATCCTTCCACCATTGCTAGCCTCTCTAATACCGCAAGACCTTTCGCGGTATCATACACCCACTATATACCTTCCTCAAAACAGCCACCATACCTACCTATCATGGCATTTCCATAGCCATTCCAAGATATATTGCCATGCAACTTTCCACCATTCCGTTTATTATGACACGCTCCATCATTTTCATATTGCTAGCATGACCATGTAGTTGACGTCGTATTTGTGGCAAAGCCACCGTTCACAATTCTTTCATACATGTTCATTGCATATCCCGGTACACCGCCGGAGGCATTCATATAGAGTCATATTTTGCTCTAAGTATCGAGTTGTAATTGTTGAGTTGTAAGAAAAATAAAAGTGTGATGATCATCATTATTAGAGCATTGTCCCAAGTGAGGAAAGGATGATAGAGACTATGATTCCCCCACAAGTCGGGATGAGACTCCGAACGAAAAATTGAAAAAATTAAAAAAAGAGGCCATAAAAAAAGAGAAAAAAGGCCCAAATAAAAAAAATGAGAGAAAAAGAGAGAAGGGACAATGTTACTATCCTTTTACCACACTTGTGCTTCAAAGTAGCACCATGATCTTCATGATAGAGAGTCTCTCATTTTGTCACTTTCATATACTAGTGGGATTTTTTCATTATAGAACTTGGCTTGTATATTCCAATGATGGGCTTCCTCAAATGCCCTAGGTCTTCGTGAGCAAGCGAGTTGGATGCACACCCACTTAGTTTCTTTTGTTGAGCTTTCATATACTTATAGCTCTAGTGCATCCCTTGCATGGCAATCCCTACTCACTCACATTGATATCTATTGATGGGCATCTCCATAGCCCGTTGATACGCCTAGTTGATGTGAGACTATCTTCCCTCTTTTTGTCTTCTCCACAACCACCATTCTATTCCACATATAGTGCTATATCCATGGCTCATGCTCATGTATTGCGTGAAGATTGAAAAAGTTTTGAAAATGTTAAAGTATGAAACAATTGCTTGGCTTGTCATCGGGTTGTGCATGATTTAAATACTTTGTGTGGGGAAGATGGAGCATAGCCGCACTATATGATTATGTAGGGATAACTTTCTTTGGCCATGTTATTTTGAGAAGACATAATTGCTTAGTTAGTATGCTTGAAGTATTATTATTTTTATGTCAATATGAACTTTTGTCTTGAATCTTTCGGATCTGAATATTCATACCATGATTAAGAAGATTTACATTGAAATTATGCCAAAGTATCACTCCGCATCAAAAATTCTCTTTTATCATTTACCTACTCGAGGACGAGCAGGAATTAAGCTTGGGGATGCCCGATACGCTCCAACGTATCTATAATTTTGATTGCTCCATGCTACTTTATCTATTGTTTTGGACTATAATGGGCTTTATTTTCCACTTTTATATTACTTTTGGGACTAACCTATTAACCGGAGGCCCAGCCTGTAATTGTTGTTTTTGCCTTTTTCAGATTTCAAGAAACATAATATCAAATGGAGTCCAAACGGAATGAAACCTTCGAAACGTGATTTTCTCACCGAACGTGATCCAGAGACTTGGACCCACGCCAAGGAACCGAGAGGCGGTCACGAGGTGGGGGCGCCTAGGGAGCGCCTTGCCTCGTGGGCCCCTCGAGCTCCACCGATGTACTCCTTCCTCCTATATATACCTCACGCACTTCAAACGATCGTAACAGGAGCCAAAACCTAATTCCACCGCCGCAACTTCCTCGATCCACGAGATCCCATCTTGGGGCCTGTTCGAGTTCACGAGGGGGCATCCACCACGGAGGGCTTCTACATCAACACCATAGCCTCTCCGATGAAGTGTGAGTAGTTTACTTCAGACCTTCGGGTCCATAGCTAGTAGCTAGATGGCTTTTTCTATCTTTTTGGATCTCAATACAATGTTCTCCCCTCTCTCGTGGAGATCTATTCGATGTAATCTTCTTTTTGTGTGTTTGTTGAGATCGATGAATTGTGGGTTTATGATCCAGCTTATCTATGAATAATATTTGAATCTTCTCTGAATTCTTTTATGTATGATTGAGTTATCTTTGCAAGTCTCTTCAATTATCCGCTTGGTTTGGCCAACTAGATTGGTAGTTCTTGCAATGGGAGAAGTGCATGGCTTTGGGTTCAATCTTGCGTGTCCTTACCCAAAGGATGTAAAGGGTTGCAAGGCACGTATTGTATTGTTGCCATCGAGGATAACAAGATGGGGTATTTATCATATTGCATGAATTTATTCCTCTACATCATGTCATCTTGCTTAAGGCGTTACTCTGTTTTAACTTAATACTCTAGATGCATGCCGGATAGCGGTCGATGAGTGGAGTAATAGTAGTAGATGCGAATCGCTTTGGTCTACTTGTCTCGGACGTGATGCCTATATACATGATCATACCTAGATAACCTCATAACTATGCTCAATTCGCCAATTGCTCAACAGTAATTTGTTCACCCACCTTAGAATATTTATGCTCTTGAGAGAAGCCACTAGTGAAACCTATGGACCCGGTCTATTCTCATCATATCAATCTCCATCACTTTTATACTTGCTTTGTTTTTACTTTGCCTTTTACTTTTCACTTTGCATCTATATACCAAAAATACCAAAATATTATCTCTATCGATCTCACTCGTAAGTGACCGTGAAGGGATTGACAACCCCTAATCGTGTTGGTTGCGAGTAGCTATCGTTTTGTGCAAGTACGAGGGACTTGTGCGTGGCCTCCTACTGGATTGATACCTTGGTTCTCAAAAACTGAGGGAAATACTTACGCTACTGTGCTGCATCATCCTCTCCTCTTCAGGGAAAACCAACGCAAGCTCAAGGCGTAGCAGATTGGTCTGCCGTTTTGGTGTGCCAAACAGAGTCATCACCGACAACGTCACGCAGTTCACAAGCCACACCTTCATGCAATACATTCAAGACCTCGGCAGCAAGGTTTGTTTTGCTTCCGTGGCACACCCACGGAGCAACGGCCAAGCGGAGAGGGCAAATGCTGAAGTGTTGCGAGGCCTAAGGACAAAGACTTTTTGACAAGCTGCGCAAGAGCGGAAGGCGCTGGATTGATGAATTGTCGGTGGTTCTTTGGTCGATCAGACGACGCCAAATCGAGCCACCAGCCGTACACCTTTTGCCCTGGTATACGGGCGTAAGCAGTTCTCCCCACGTAACTCATATACGGGTCACCTCGAGTGCTCGCTATGATGAGCTTGAGCAAGAGCAGCTTGCGCCAAGATGACATGACGCCCTTGAGGAAGATCGTCTTCAGGCGGCAGTGAGAGCAGGCGCTATAATGCAAGCCTTTGCGGCGCTACCATAGCCGCAAGGTTCATGCCTGAAGCTTTGAGGAAGGCAACCTTGTTCTTCGGCGCGTTCAGTCGACCAAGAATTCCAACAAGTTGACGCCAAAGTGGGAAGGCCCTTATGGGTTATACGAGTCACCAGGCCCGGCGCAGTCCGCCTGGAGACCGAAGATGCTGTCCTAGTGAGCAAATCATGGAACATTGAGCATCTTCGCTAGTTTTACCCATAAGGTGCGGCTTGCCGGGCCTCCCGGCAAGGCACCTGAGGGAGTCCTGGATTAGGGGGGTGTCTGGACAGCCGAACTATCACCGTTGGCCGGACTCCTGGACTATGAAGATACAAGATTGAAGACTTCGTCCCGTGTCCGGATGGGACTTTCCTTGGCGTGGGAGGCAAGCTTGGCGATACGGATATGTAGATCTCCTACCATTGTAACCGACTCATGTAACCCTAACCCTATCCGGTGTCTATATAAACCAGAGGGTTTTAGTCCGTGAGGACTAACAACAATCATACCATAGGCTAGCTTCTAGGGTTTAGCCTCTCGATCTCGTGGTAGATCCACTCTTGTACTACCCATATCATCAATATTAATCAAGCAGGAGTAGGGTTTTACCTCCATCTAGAGGGCCCGAACCTGGTAAAAACATCGTGTCCCTTGTCTCCTGTTACCATCCGCCTAGACGCACGAGTTCGGGACCCCTACCCAAGATCCGCGGTTTTGACACCGACATTGGTGCTTTCATTGAGAGTTCCTCTCGTGTTGTCGCTGTCGAAGGATGCCTCATCCTGTCTTTAAAGACGGCACTGCTGTTAAAGGAGCTTTGGCCACCGCCAAACTCTCCAAATAAGGCGGTTTTCTTATGACCGCCTGTTCGGCCGCCGCGTCGACGATGACTTCTCGGGTCATCGAAAGCAATCTTCACGTTAACTCGGAACTCGCCGAGCAGTTAGATCCGATGGAGCTCTCTTCCTTAAAGGAGCTCTTGGACCGCATCGCCGCCCTGGGAGTCGCTACAGACTAAGATTAGATTGGGTCTAAAACCGATCTGAGAGAGACCAACTCTCTCCAGGCTACCCACCACGTTGCTGTGGTAGAGGAACAATACGGCGACTCTTCTCCTACCTTAAGGACTAGCTATGTCCGGATTCCTGATCCCTCCATGCCAGATTCCCATGGAGGGAGGACACCACTCAAGCCCCGAACTTAAAGTCGCAGCGGGCTAGATTCATTGGACAACCTCCAAGAACCCAAGCTTCCAAGTTCGAAACTTCTTGGCCCCTCGAATCTTAGATCGGACGGGTTCGAATTTAATTCTACCCGCCCACCCAAACATAAGCGATCTATCCCGAACTCGCAAGAGCCCAGTGAAACAGTACATCATTACTGGGCTAGATTCCTCCTGGTTATGGACAGGATAAAGGATTACCGTGAGGAGGACGCAATCTCATTCTTCTGCAATAGTTGCACGGACAAGGGAATCCTAAACGCCATAAGTCGTCGTGAAATTACACGCTTCACTGACTTGGCGCCCATAGTACGAAAGTATCTTGCGATGGAGAGCGCTGGAAAACCAAATCAAATTTTGGGATAATCCGCCCGAATCGACCCTAGTCCGAAATAAAAGGGTGCATCATCACGTGCACCAGGTTACATACCAAAAGCAAAACCTCCCAAAGGGCATGGAACCGATCGAGGGATGGCTCAATGGACCTCGCAAAATTCATAGCACGAGGGGCGCCATCGCAACTCATAGCCTTAGAGCATGTTGGATACTACGGCGGTGGCCAAAAGTGGCGAAGAGCTTTTAGCTCCAGAGCACCAGCCCAAAGCAATACCAATACGGTATTAATAGCCTTCGAGACTTTCGTGATCAAATAATATGCGAAACGAACACTCCGCAACCTTGCGAAGTCTACCAGATAGCAACAATAAATCCATGGAGTGACACGGCTATTACCTTTAACGCCAAAGGACAAACCTAAAATCCGAACAGCCCGAGCACCACCGCATTGGTCCTCAGTCCAATAGTGGATTTTCCGCCTTTACCAAGGTACTCATGGATCGCGACAATGATTAAACCTCATCTACGAGGAAACCCTTCAAAAATGGAAATAGACTAGAGCCGATCGAGCAAAGCAGCACAACCTTTAGAGGAATAATCCCGGTCGGGAAGCATGTCAGACAGAAAGATCACACTGGATGTGGTGTTGCACGCACGGACAATTATAGGTCCGAGGAGGTCACGCTCCAAGTGGCCCTGCTCAGCAGCGGATACCACGCCTATTAGGGCGATGGCATTCACAATTTTTCAAGCTATACCCCATTACGGGTACATGAAGCTCAAAATGCCCGACCCAATGTAATTATCACTCGCTAGTGACCGGACATAGCCCTCCACCGAAAATAAAACAGCCGCACTTGCCCTTGAGGCACTATCCGGCCCTAGCGGCAGAGGAACTCATCACTGCACTCCACGGTGAACAGGACGAGGTGATACTCGATAAGAGATCCAAGTCCACCTCTTTAAACCGCGATTTAAATAGTCAAATTCCAAGTCCATCCAACGGGCCCTACAAAAACGGCCTCCATCGGGGCACAATTAAACCCTGATGTGGACGCTGCACTACGAGAATTCTTACGCGAAAATTGGGACATTTTTGCTCGCACCTTCGTGACATGCCAGAATCCCATGCCGCTGGCCGAGCACAGCCTAAATATCCTAAAAGGATTCAAGCCACTCAAACAAGCTCTTCGGAGTTTCTCCGAACCCAAGAGACATGCCATGGGAGAGGAGCTAGCCAAACTATTGGAGGCCGGATTCATCAGAGACATTAAACATCCGGACTGGCTAGCAAACCTGGTAATGGTACCAAAGAAGGACAAATCTCGGCGCCTATGTGTCGATTTTAAGGACCTTAACAAGGCTTGCCTAAAGGATCCCTTCCCCTTCCCCAGCATCGATCAAATTATCGATGCTACCGTAGGACACAATTCATTGTGTTTCCTCGACGCATACTCCGGCTACCACCAAATCAAGATGGCAGAGCCATACCAAGCCGCAACGGCATTCATCACTCCATACGGCCCATTCTGCGTCAACACAATGCCCTTTGGGCTTAAAAATGCCGGCGCAACATACCAGCGCATGATTCGTATATGTCCGCAAACCAGATCGGCAAAACAGTGGAGGCATACGAGACGATGTGGTCGTGAAATCCAAGCATGTCGAAACCCTAGTCGATTTACTTGAGGCTCACATTCGATAATCTCCAACATATGACATCAAGCTCAACCCGAAAATGCGCTGGGCGCATCACCGGAAAGCTCTTGGGCTTCATCGATCCGTAGAGGAATTGAAGCAAACCCAGCCAAGATCCGAGCTCTGTCAATTGGATATCC
Source organism: Aegilops longissima (assembly GCA_021605205.1). NCBI lineage: Eukaryota > Viridiplantae > Streptophyta > Magnoliopsida > Poales > Poaceae > Aegilops > Aegilops longissima. The sequence continues at coordinate 355,157,770 of CM038677.1, read as the reverse complement.
CCAAAGACCTCAAACAAATACAAAATTGATCGATGCATGGCGGCTCTAAGCCGCTTTTATCTCGCTTTAGGAGAAAAGGCATTACCCTTTATCGCCTCCTCCAATTAATCAACACTTCGAGTGGATTTGATGCCGCCACGGCCGACTCAAGAAATCAAAGCCATATTGGCAACAACCGTCTCTGGCCGCGCCCAACATGGGCGAACCAATGCTATTATACATCGCAGCAACCCATCAAGTTATAAGCGCGGTGCTCGTTGTCGAACGAGAAACGGACGGACACAAGTTCCCTCTCCAAAAACCAGTTTACTACGTGTCCACTGTCCTAACTCCATGCAAGTCACGGTACCCACATAATCAAAAGATAGCATACGCGATGTTCATGGCATCCCGGAAGCTGCGACACTACTTTCAAGAGTGTTCGATAACAGTAGCCTCCGAAGTACCTCTTAATGACATTATAAACAACCGCGACGCAACGGGCCATTGAGCTCCTCCCGTTCGACATAACCTACAAGCCATGGCGAGCTATCAAGTCGCAAGTTTTGGCTGACTTCGTCGCCGAATGGACTGAAGCCGAACTCCCTAAAGAGTACGGCGCATATTCCAACTGGATCATGCACTTCGACGGCTCCAAAACATTGCCCGTCCTGGGCTGGCGCTGCTCGACGCCCCTAATCGGAGATACAGTACAATACGTACTTCAAATAATGTACACGGACTCCAACAACGCAGCTGAATACGAGGCCCTTCTACATGGTCTCCGGATGGCAGTCTCCATGGGCATTCAACGCCTAGAGGTGCGTGGGGATTCGAACCTCGCGATATCCCAAATAAATGGGGACTTTGATGCCAAGGATCCGAAAATGGTAGCTTATCGCAATGTTGTCCTAAAAGTGTCAGCTCGGTTTGAGGGGCTCGAATTTCACCATATAGCCCGGGATAACAACCAGGCAGCGGACGTGTCGGCACGCATTGGCGCAAAGCGCGATGCCGTCCCCCCAACATCTTCCTAGAGAGGCTTTTCAAGCCATCCGTATTATGGGAGGGAGAGTCCGAAATAACAACCCGACCCAACCACACCGCCCCACACCAAACATTCCGACATAGTTGGTGGCTCCGCCAACGAATAACACCGCCAGCCCACGCAATAATGTCAGTCATTGCCCCGTGGACAGAACCATTCCTAGCCTACCTAACTAGGCAGGAACTTCCCGAGGACCAAAACGAGGCCCGCTGCATAGTGCGGCGATCTAAAGCCTATAAGGTCCATGAGGGAGAGCTTTATAAGAAAAGCACAACCGAGTCCTTCAAAGGTGTATCTCCAAGAGGAAGGGCGAATCTCCTGGCTGAAATTCATGCCGACTCGGTGGGCACCATGCCGCAGCCCGGCCCTTGTAGGCAAGGCCTTCCGACAGGATTTTATTGGCCGACAGCCCGGCAAATGCTCAGACTTAGTCCAACGATGCGCTTGTTGCCGCTCTTTGCTAATCAAAGCCACATGCCACCCACCGCCTCAAAACTATACCCATCACCGCCCTTCGCGTCTGGGGCTTGACATGGTTGGACCCTTAAAGGAGGAACCCACAAGAAAAAATACCTATTGGTCATGGTGGATAAATTCACCAAATGGATAGAGGCCAAGCCTGTAAAGATGGCTGAATCCGGACCAGTGATAGACTTCATATCATGGGTAGTACACCGTTACGGCGTCCCCCATAGCATCATCACTGATAACGACACGAACTTCACAGCCGACGAGGTCAAACTCTGGTGCAAAAACATGGGCATCAAGCTCGACTACGCTTCAGTCTATCACCCCCAAACTAACGGTCAAGTCGAGCGGGCAAACGGTCTAATCATGAGTGGCATTAAACCCAGACTAGTGCGGTCCCTCAAGGAATCTGACACGCACTGGGTTGAGGAGATCAACTCCGTACTCTGGGGGCTGCGGACCACGCCGAATCGCACTACTAGATTCACACCATTTTTTATGATATACGGCGCAGAGGCAGTTTTGCCCTGCGACATAATTCATGACTCACCTCGCGTGCGCATGTACGAAGAAAGAGAAGCCGAGCTCGATCAGCAGGACAGTTTGGACGCCTTGGAGGAGGAGCACGATGTGGCAAAAGCTCGTTCCGCATTCTATTAATAGCAGGCTCGAAGATATCAAAGAAGGGAAGTACGGGCCAAAGCTTACAATGTTGGCGAACTAGTTCTACGCCTGCCGGACAAGAAAAAGGACAAACTCAAGCCCAAATGGGAGGGCCCCTTCATCATCGACCAAGTCCTGACCGGCGGAGCGCATCGCCTGCTAAACACATCGGATAACTGACTCGAGCCGAACCATGGAACGCAGCCCGTCTCCAAAGATTCTACGCCTAGCGCCGGATTCTGAGTTCGTCTCCTTCCTCTGTCTATATTTTATACTTTAAGCTATCTTTTATTTCTCTCCTTCTTCCTCCTTTTTTCCGAAGCTGTTAAAGGCTCGTTCGCGCATTTCCCGCACACACTTGACGCGCTATCCTCGCTCATTATACCTGGGGGCTTCTTTAACAGAAGCTTATTTATACGGGCTTTATGCCCAACACATGTGACACACTTCCGCATGTACCTTTTATTCACCATTATATGCATCGATATGACTTAAGTTTTGGCCAAGCTGGGTTGCTCGCTCTCTGTGCTTACCCCTACGCTCCCGATTGTTCGGCTAGGTGGTAAAGGAGCACCTCTGCGATTGTTACCGCCGGGTCAGCCGGACGTGTACCTCAGACTAGGTGAAGCCAAAGCTAGCATTCTTAAGGGAATATTCGGTCGGTGAACTAAAAGACGATTTTTATTTTTTCATTTATCTGCCCCCAGATGCTTTTCTCCTTTTTTTGCAGTCCGGACATGCACTTTAGGGCATGCCTCCCGTGAAAGGAACCCCTAACGGAACTATTCTCCCCGGAAGATGTTTCTTGCTAACCATGTAATATAACATAACTAGTTGGGCACTTGTCTGATAAAGCACTTATGACCCCTACGCCTGGTCTCCACGCAAGCCCCGGTTTTTACATAACCGCGAGGGTATTCGGACACACTCTGGACTATTGGGTCCCGAGGTTGAAGCGAAAAGGTCCGCTACGACAAACGATCTACAATCCGCTAGAAGGCATTTTACATGTCATTTTAAACTACATAGTCAAATTGACTGATTGTATTCTCTTCAATGCCATCTAATAGGCTGTCTAGTTTATAGTCCTGCTGGGAATACTTTATGCCAACTCTACTTGGCCGCACACTAAGCTCACAGGATCTCCTTCCTGTCGGGCCCCACAGTCCGACCTCGACCATGTGGTTTGGGTCCGCGTGTACCGCTGCTTTCACCATGGCCCAGCCTCCTGGCGCTTTGACGATAGGCCGATATCTTCCATAGTCGGAAGCACCGCCGTGCTCCCAAGCTTCTCGCAAGCTCTCCAAGGCCTTCGCAAGGAGATAGATGGCCACAAGGCCTCGTGCGACACCTTTCATCACCGCCAAACTCGCTCGTGCAGTTGCAATAGCTCGAAGAAGGTCACCCAGAACCGGCATTTCTCCGCAGACGCACCCGTGAGCATACCTACATGCACATAACTCGTTAGTTGACTTCTCGCCAACTCTTTTTCACAGTTCGCTCAAGCACTTACTATAAATGCCGCGATTTAAGTCGCCGATTCTCCTTCACGGAGTCGACATCCGGCACGAACATCCTTTAGTTCCTCACCCAGCCGGGTGTTGGCATCCGGGAGATTATTTTTCTCTTGCCTCACCCTTGTAAGCACATTCTCGCCGGCCTTCAACCGGCGCAAGAGCTGTTGCTTGTCCGGATCTAGTCCGACGCCATCTGCAATATTATTGTCAGATTTACACTCACGCTGCACTTCACAAACTACATATCTTTTGAAGCATATATTACCAGAGGGGGTCTCTATGGCTCCCCCTGTAGCGGCTAGTGCGGCCTCAAGTTGGGCCTTGCATTCTTCAAGCTGCCGACAGTCGGGTATTCTTTTTGCAAGATCTCAGATAACAAATGATCCTTAAATAAGTTATTCTAACTATTTTAAGTCTCGGGCTACTCGCATATATAACCACAAATTTCTCACCAGATGTCCTTTACATACTGCTCCGTGGCTCGCTAGACCATCTTGAGCGGCACGGAGGTGCGCATCTTCCGAATTGAAGGCATTCAATACCTCTTGGGAGAAACATGCGTCACGAAGAACTGTCTGGTGGCGCTTGTGATTCATGGCGCTCTCCACCTCGGAGTTGGTGGCGGACAATCTGTCGGCATCCTCTGTCGGAGGTGCATCCGACACACGCCTCGTGCTCGCCTCCGCTTCTGGACCCGGCTTTGGAGCCTGGCCGGTGGAGGCTCGATTGGCAACCTCTCCGGACACAGTCCGACGAGCACTCTTTTTCCTGAAAAGAGCACCAGCGTTAGTACGCCTTCCAGGAATCACTCCTGGGAATATGGTGACGCGCCATACCGTTGCGGCGGCGTTTCGATCCGGACCACACTTCTTTTTAGCCTGCGGGGCCGTGCTACCCTTGTTGGCTAGCCGCCGCGGGCTCGACCTCCTGCCTCGAAGGCACCCTCTGCGAAACACCATTGGTATACGATGATAAAAAATAAGCACGGATGGGTCATTATCAGAGTATTGGGACCTCAGTCTCGGTTACCTGTGAGGCTGGAAGTATTCCGAGGTAATCACCCGTAATGGCAACCAAGGCATTATCGATGCTCAGTTGGTGAAATACCCCATCCATCAGCTCCACCAATATGTCCGGATCCTCTTGGGAGCGGATCGAGGAGCCGCTCCGGATCCTCGGGTTGTGGAGGCGGGCTGTTTATGTCTTTTACGGCCCGGCGCAGTTCTGCGCCAAAATCACAAAATGAGATACCTAACCATGGGAATACGGATCGGATGTGCAAAAAGAAATGTCCGCTACCTAGCTTCGAGGATTGTTCATAGAAAATCCGCTCAATGGACCGACGCGAGAAAATCCTCCTCTTCTCCCTTGTACAGCGGACAAGATCTTCACCAGATCGATGACCGATCCTGGCCCTCACGGCCATGACGGGTGGCATCGTCCTCCCGTTGAAATCCCACATGGGTGGCCCCTATCTCGAGCGGCTGCATCCCCACATAATACATGTGGCTATGACACCGATCATGGTCAGTCCGGAATGAGCTAACAATCTTATTCGCTCATCGTATAGGACGCCCTTGTCGCCTTCCCTCCGAGCTCGCGGGCGCCAACTCAGCGCTTTCTTCAAAGGAGCATTGCTGAACTCCGGAGACCGATCCGAACAGGATCCGCAGGTGGGGCGCCTTCTATATAAAATCATTCAAGGCCGGTCTTCAGACGCCTTCTTTGGGGTTCCGGATAGATATCCGGTCCCGGCGATGCGCCATAGCTCGGCTTCGCCCACTTGATATATTGACCCCTCATGAGAACGGGGTACAAGGTAGAATAATCCCTTCCACAGCGCAAAATGAGCCTCGACGCCCAAGAACAGTTCGCAAAGGGCCACGAAGCCCGCGATGTGCAAAATGGAGGCGATTTAAGGTGGTGCAACTAGAGGCCGAGAACTCCAAGAGCCCCAGGAGAAACGGATGAACTGAAATCCGAGTCCTCTTACTAGATAAGAGATAAAGCATACCCGCTCTCCTTTGGAGGGATCGGGACACTCTCCGCTTGCTTTCCGCCCTTATAGGTGGCGAGTCCGGCTCGAACCGAACCATGAAGGCCGGGAAGAAATCCCTTGGTTTGGAGTGTCACTAGCTCGCTATGCGGGATCGGGCATCTCTCCCATTTCTGTGCTGAGGGCTGGGGCGCGAGAGGAGGAGTCGCGTCACCGTCCATGATGGAATGGATTTTTGTCGAGGCGCCCGATGAAAGCTCATGGAGGGGATGGTGTGACTCAGATCTAGATCCTCGTCCCTTTTATAGGCGGCTCATTTGCAGCTAGGGAATAAGTGTAAAATACCACGGCTTTCGATTCATTCAAACACGTGGAAGATGGCCATTATTAGGCGTGGAAGCCAAGGAGTGCAACATTTATCGGAAGCGGACACTATTCGACAAGTATATGGAATTTGGAGAAGAACCCGCCGCAATGCCGAAGACAATCTGTGGGACTCATCGCCATTGAAGCCTGGTTCGGGGCTCTTGAGGAGTCCTGGATTAGGGGTGTCCGGATAGCGAACTATCACCGCTGGCGGACTCTGGACTATGAAGATACAAGATTGAAGACTTCGTCCCGTGTCCGGATGGGACTTTCCTTGGCGTGGAAGGCAAGCTTGGCGATACGGATATGTAGATCTCCTACCATTGTAACCGACTCTGTGTAACCCTAACCCTATCCGTTGTCTATATAAACTGGAGGGTTTTAGTCCGTAGGACGAACAACAATTATACCATAGGCTAGCTTCTAGGGTTTAGCCTCTCTGATCTCGTGGTAGATCCACTCTTGTACTACCCATATCATCAATATTAATCAAGCAGGAGTAGGGTTTTACCTCCATCGAGAGGCCCGAACCTGGGTAAAAACATCGTGTCCCTTGTCTCCTGTTACCATTCGCCTAGACGCACAGTTCGGGACCCCCTACCCGAGATCCACCGGTTTGACACCGACACCACCTTTTGTACAAGCTTTGCCGGCAAGGCATGTAACCCTTTGTACAAAGCCAGGCGCAGACCCTGCGAATAAATGAATGAAACACTGGCGCCCTAAGTTATAGCATGCATGCTAGGTCGAGTCTCTTCCTTGGTTAGGGTTGATAGTGCTTAGCGGCGACTATCCCCTAGCCTAGAGGTCGAGTGCGCGTCTATCTGCTTATTTTCTGTCCTCCTTTGGTTCACAGGGCACATAAGCACTTCTGTTGACCCACTTGGAAGAAAGGAAATGGACCGGCGTCCCGACCCCGGCAAACCAGAGTTGCCGGGGGCTGCAAGCGCAAGGATCCAACCGCGGCAAGAGAAGGTTGCCGGGGGCTGCAGATCCAGATAAGTCTTTCATCCTCTATCATGCATTTCGGAACGGAACTGGGATATGTGAAACCTCGTTTTATTTCTAGGCCACCGTGCTCCCCTTTTCTATACCCAATGATTATCTCCTGGTCCCGGATTTGGTTGTAGTCACGGTGGCAAGGAAGTAGAACGAGGAACCTAAGCTCGCTTCATCCTTGCCTCCGCCAAGGGCCCGAGAATGGTCGACCGAAGTAGGGGGAACGGCAAGGCCTATTGCCGGGTGAAAACGTGTATCTTAAATTGTAACAAGGATTCGCTCCTTGTCGCGGGTTCTACCCAAGAACGAAAAACCCAGGAAACATCCCTTTTTCATTAAAAGCATCCCACACAGGTACAGTCTGTACGGAATGAAAAACATGAACAAAGGGGATTACAAGCTTTAAATTTAACAAGGCCCGAAGGCTTACAGATTAAAAAAGAGATAAGATGCCCGTGATCCCTTTCTTGTCCCTCTCCTCAGGAGGCAGGTCAAGGAGGCGAGAGGGCAAAAGGGGCGCCTAGGCGAGCTACGAGCAGCAGAAAGCACCAAGAGAACACCTTGGTGGCCGCCCATGGGTGGGCCAGTGATGACGGTGCCGAGAAAGGAGCTGGAAGACGAGGCGGTAGGACCGGAAGTACGCAACGAAGGCGTCGGTGCCCGCGTACTCTGAGTTGACGGCCTTGCTGCGCGCCCTCTTCCTCTTCCGCAGCCTCCCGACGCCAGCCGCCCAAGGAGACGGCCCCGAGAAGTTCAAGGAGCTGGCCCCACCCCCGACAAAACTCTGCCAGTGCTGCCGCACACGCCCAGGCGCGGGGCGTCCGACGCCTAGTCGGACTCGTCCCCATCATCTGCCCCGCTGTCCTCCTCATAACTTTTGCTCGAGGAAGAGCTTCCATCGTCGGAATCTCCGTCGGAGGAGCTCTCCACGCAACACTTCAGGCGAGTCCCGAAGTCTCCGAAGACCTTGACGGAGAGCAGGCCATCCTCCATTAATTTGAAGTAGAGGACGAGCCCCGCCATCAGGCTTTTGATGCGAGCGAACGTCTTCCACCCACAATGGAGGTACATGACCCGAGGAGCCGAGAAGTCGACGTCGACCCGCATGCCCCCATTCCCACAACCCCTCGTGCAATCTGAGGGATTGGGGCGGGCCGCGCTCCATCTCCCGAGCAAACGGGGCGGGAAGATGAAGACGGCGACGCGGAGGCCGGCGCAGCCTGATGAAGAACTCGCGAGGCTGGTCTCCAACATGGCCTTCCATCGGAGAAGGCATCATTGGCGGGGGCGAAGCCGGCGTGCCGCCCTGCCCTCCTCTTCCCCGAGCACTACGACCTCTGCCCCGGCCTCGCCCATGGCCTCGTCCCCTCCCCCTTCCCCTCACGGCCGGTTCCACCACCGCGGGCTCGGGAGGAGGAGGGACGCGCTGTCGGGCGACGACCCTCGCCACCACCGTCGAGGGACCAGGATTCCCTTTCTCCATGGCGAGTGAAAGGAAGAAGCAGAAGCGAGAGGAGATAGATGATATAAGAGTGCGGGACGCCATCCCCCTTCCCCCTCTTTATAAAGGGGTGGGGTCGGGGCTCGGCCGCCCCGCTCGGCCAATCCATCCACTAGAGGTGCAGGGAATCAGGACCGACCCGCTGCCCCAACCAGCGAGGCCCGGTTTCCCGCCTCCACCGCTTGCCACCCCAGGCGCATGAAGGACGCGTGGAGGACATGCAGAACCGAGGGGACGGATGAAGCGACCTCTCCCCACCCCGTGATCGTGGGGAGTGGACGCCTTGAAGACCGCGACCCGGCCCCGTTCAGTAAATGAGCCGTGCCTCCACGCCTCCCTCTTTTTACGGGGAATGCGCGAGCCGCCTCTTTACTGTGATGTGACGCATGCGTGTGGAAACCGCCCCACGCATGCCGCGTCTACGGACCCCTCCACGCCCGCCGTCTTGCTTGCGAAGTCATGGGAAGCGCAGCGAAAAAGTTTTACTGCGGTAAAACCGCCCGCTTGCCACAAGACCATTTTGGGCCTGGCCCAACAACGTGTAGCACTTATGTGTGGCCCAGGCCCGAGGGCTCCTGTCGGTGTACAAAAAGAGGGGCGCACTTTTGTACCCCTTTACCTGTGCACGGGCAGTCGGAGCTACGCGCACGGTCACACTAAGCGGAACAGGGAAGGTGAGCCAAGGCAAGACCGAAGCCCAAGATAATCAGAGCAACACCAAGGCCAAAGCCACAAAGAGTTGAGGGACGAAGCAGGTTCCCCAGGAAAGACCCTTGCCGGGGCAGCCTCAGCAGCCCCGGCAAGACCCTTGCCGGGGCATCTCGCCCCACACCAATAGAGCGAGCCACCCTTGAGCCCACGGTCTCCAACATCACGTTAGGCCAGGGCTCGGGAGGCACCTCCATGGTGGCATGCAGATCTTTGTGAAGACAAGGAACACTCAAAATCAGATGAGGATTAGAAGACGACGATCCATACACGGACTCCGGCAAGGTCCTTGCTGGGACGACACACACACGGCAAGACCCTTGCCGGGCCACCCAAAGGCCCTCACCAAGGACACCAGTAGGCCACCGGACCACGCCAGCCCGCCAACCAAGTCTCAACCGCCGCTCACATGCAGCTGCTAGCCCAACCAGCTAGGCAGGCACCTGCGTGGCAACATGCGGCTCCCAGGCCAACTCATCAAGCGCCTGCATGGCGCCATGCAGATCTTCGTGGAGGCTCCACCACCGCGCTACCTCAGCTGCCTGCCTGCCTACGTGGTGCCGCATGCGTCGCTGGCCAGGGCGTGTGTTGGAGAAGGGAGGAGCGGCGACGGGCGGGACGGGCCTCGCCCCCGTCCCCAATAAAGCAAGGGGACACCTAAGCTACACATTAAATGGGTCTTGTCCTATAATACGAGCGATAAGCTCATAGCACTGTGCGCCTTTCCACCTCCTGTGTGCCACTGTGGCAACCCCTTTCATTTATAAAAGGAGGCCCATGGCATACTGGAGAAGGATTCTGCTCTTTCGAACCACGCACTCACCACAGCTAGTTAGAGAGCTCAAGAACTCTCTGAAATACACCAACCAAAGCAGGATATGGTTTTACACATCCTCGCGGCCCGAACCTGGGTAAACGATCCTTGTGCTGGTTACTAATCCTGCTCTTCTCGCAACCCAGCGCCCCGGCAACCGTAGTAGGGATTCTTGAGATCCCATAGGTGTCGTTTCCCCGACAGTCTTGTATGATATGAGTCTTTGCTTGTTTTGCTTTTTGTTTTAAGTCTTGAATCCTTGCTAGACACACCTATTTGAGAGAGCCAAAATTATGTCATGATTTGTTAGAATTGCTCTCTGTGCTTCACTTAAATTTTTATGAGCTATGGACTTCTTGCTCTAGTACTTCACTTATATCTTTTTGAGCACGGTGTGCTTGAGGAGTTTTGAAGAAATGATCTCTTGCTTCACTTAGATTTATTTGAGAGTTAGTAAAATTTTGAAGAAATTCTCTCTTGCTTCACTTAAATTAATTTGAGATAAAGAAATATTATGCTCATGATCTTCACTTATATTTGTTTGAGCTTATCAAAAGCAACACATGAAAAAATTAGTCCCAAAGCGATAGATATCCAAGAAGAATATAATAAAAACTTTCATGAAGATCATTGGACAAAATAAACTTTATTCCTTGTATATGTGAGTCATGTTGATGAGTAATTATGCTTTAGTAAAAATATTGGTGTTAAGATTTGTGATTCCCTATGCAAGCATGGAAGTCAATAGTCATGCAATGAAATTATATCCTACTTGTGGTGCATTATTCAGTGTTAATTATGCTTAATGATCGATTATGAGATTATTCGTTTCTTGGTTGGTCGCTTCTCAATCTTTTGCTAGCCTTCATTTTGCACTAAATATGATCACTACTTGTGCATCTAAAATCCTTTAAACCAGTTTCGCCACATGAGTCCACTATATCTACCTATATGTGCTATTCTTTTGCCGTTCTAAGCAAATTTGTATGTGCCATCTCTATTTTTTCAAAATAAATTTCTCTTTTGTGTGCTTGTACC